>OY759209.1:77147059-77808035 GCA_963662105.1 Meiosimyza platycephala
GGTGACAAATGGTCAGTCTAATTTGCCAACAGTCACAAACAAAATATAAAATTCATATATCACACATCCATATTTTGACTTGTGAAGTCTCACTTATGAACAAGATGACATTATTTATGGAGTAAAAGTTTAGTATTGACTGGAAATGATCTTTCAAATGATGTGTGTATTGAAATCATTATTTGCATCAGGCAATGCTCAATTATTCGAACTGTTTAATCCAGAACTTGTTTACCTTGATACAATTCTATGTAACCAGTTTATGTCGTCAATTTATGGAAATTTAAAATCAAAATTTTTAATTATTTTTTTTTCTAAAAAATTGACAAATTATAATTTCTTATTAAATGCTCATAGTAGATATATCTCTATTCAATTTTCCGCTACTGTAAGTTTGTGTCACTGTGGGATTTACGTATCATAATTAAAAATAAAATTATATACATATTTATTATGGACCATTGAATTTGTGTTGTTATTTTGTTTGCTACTAGTTATCTTGACAATATAATTTTATAATATTGAGTACATGTGTATTCGCTTATCAGCGGGTACGAAAACCTTTAAAAATCACCTTTTACAAGTCGCATAAAACACAACACAAATTAACATAAAACAAGTTTTAATAATATCTGGAAATAATACTAGTAATGATTCACAGAATGGCAAATCCATTAAATTAATATATTAAATAAATGAATATATTAACTTCTAGCTGTACTGCGAGCAGTAGTTATCTCATGCGATTATCTCACTAAAAGAGAAGAATGAATTTCTTTCAAGACTAAGGGGTGACAGCAGTTTAAAGTTTATCTTTTCGATAGAGCTGCTTATTTACTAAGACCAGAATTATTTTAAAACTTATGACCCACACTGGTCTGAAATATATACATACATATACATATACATAAATTAGAAATTTTTATTAGAATTTAGCATTGTTTTGTCGAATACAGTGAATATAGCCTGTAAAATTAAATAGTGTTGGATGATTTTATTATTTTAGTTTCAGAGTGGTAAGAAGATGTGATAGATAGCATTAGAAAATATTGATTGCATTGTGTAAAAATTTTATTATCACATGATATAACTCGAAAACTGTAAAGATCTCGGTATGAAATGATATGTTTGATCTGAATATAACTATCACTCTCCGGCAGCCGGTAAATTGTACCAAGAATTATCCTGTAGTTACGAAGATTTCTCTATGATTACAAAAATCTAATATCTAGAATTTTTAAAATCTACATGTTTGATATTTACCAAAATAATTTTATTATCCTTGCACCCCTTGAATCATAAGGGGTAGCAATAACCTTACACAAAAAAAAAATTTTTTTGCCTGGACTTTTCCCATTTAAATTAAAAGAATTTTTTCTTGCTAGTTACATAGGTACTTCACAATATATTTTTATTTTCGATGATATTTTTCTTAAATTTTGCAGTTTTATCTTTTAAAACGGTGTTTAATTTATTATTATTTTTACCGACCTTATAGCCAGAACCACGTCCAAAAGTCGCCACTAAGCCGATATTGTACACAGAGGATTTAAAAACCAGAGCCGCAACCGAAGGCCTTCCACTTACCCTAACATACTTAAATTTCAAGAAAATTGGGTGTGACAACGTTAAAGTAAATAATTACCCTAGTTCTAAACTGGTTCATACTAACACGCTTCGGATGAACTAGTTTGGCCTAGAAAAAACTAGCGTTGACCAGTAACATCAAATCACCATTTAATTTAAATGTTAGTCATACGCCACGTTTGCTTAAATTAAATAAATAGAAAATATAACCGAATCTTAAAAATATATTATTTCTATGTTGTTGTTGTTTTATGTTATTAAAATGGGATAAGCAACATAAGCTTAAAAAGGTTAGGCAACATTAAAGGCTCAATTAATTATAGCCTTTAATATGATATAGATTTTTATTTTCGGTTTTGGCATCACATTTTTGGGTACTTTAATTTATAAACTTTAGTTGATTTTTTCTTGTAAAATTCAATGAGTGGCAAATTAATAGATTTAATGTGGATGAAAAATTTAATAAACTAAAAGATGATTTAATGTATTGGACGTGTAATATGACAGTAATAGTTGGTTAAATACTTAGATGATATCAGTGAACAATACTGTTGAATACAACTACTACTGTAAGTATCTTTGAATAGTATTGCATGATTTTAGAAGTTTAGTATCAGAAAGTATAGGCATAGTATATGACGATTTCAAATGATAACGGAAAATATCGATCGCATTGCCAAAACTTTAAAAACATTTGGTATTCCAGTACATGTTAAACTGTAGAACATATCGCAGTATAATTTGATATCATTTCATATCATTTGATATTAGCTATCACCAGCATAATTGAATTAATTTAATGAACTATTAAAATTTATTTAATTCAACTATAATAGTAATTGTAAGAATATATAAAATGCACGTTTAATTATATATACATAATTGGGTCGGAACGTTTAAGTTTTTTTTTTCTCTCTGTGTAAGTCATGCAGTTATTGCGCATTAAAATTATTATGTTGAATATAAATAATTTAATATTTATAAAATAAAGAATGAGCTGAACTTCATCAAAATTGATTGTTAAAGATGGATTGATTTTTCCTTATCTACAGCTATTTATCGTTTCAATGGTGTTCGTGTTGCCTAAAGAGTATGTTTCAAAAAAAAGGTTTTTCAGTTGAAAAAACAGCTAAATATTTTATAAATAAGCTTCCAAAATATTATTCAGATAACTCGCGTTTAGTATTTTAGCGATTTTTATGTTTAAAAGCATTGCACTTTTACACAAAGCAACAAGTTAACAGTTCATTGGCTTTCCGATATAAAATTTAATCAACTTTTTCTCAATCAGCGCTTGGGACACCATTTTTTTCGGAATATTTTTTTCTATATGACTGATTTCTTTTTCTTTTAAACTCATTTTTAGCTGTACAGCAATGATGTTTTGTTTTAAAATACATACCTAATTTGTTTTATATTTCACAGTGTCCATATGTCAGGAATGAAGTAAGGTTTAGGGTGGTGAACTTAGATATACTATATATTTATATTATTGTATAAAACAAAAGGTTCGAGCACTAAAAACTCTCGAAAGTCTTAATCGTAGACACCAAAAATTCTACATTTTCAGAAAATTCAATTTAAAGTATACGTTAACCATATCTAATACTGTCATGTCTCTATTCAGTTTTGGGAAATTCATTTTATAGCTTGAACCGAATTATAAAGAACAACATGTCTATTCCTATATTTCTTCTAAGTAATTCTTCTAAATAACATCTTATCGTATAACTAGCCATTAAGTGACACTGGCTCCATCACTGTTAAGAATAAACAAAACAAGAGGAAAAAGAAGCATTCTATATGTATGTATGTAGCATCGCTGCTACCATGATAATTCTACCATGACGAACATCAGATAACGAGGTTATCACGAAAACTTGACTTGGATTTTTTTTTTTTTGTAGCGCTGAAACACTTTCGATTAAGTTGTTAGAATAAGTGGTGTTACATCTTATGTTAATTATGTTACACATGTTAATTTAAATGAAAATATTATTTTTGTTTTAATATTAGATATATTTTGGCAGATGGAAAATCAAAATTTTTCACCATAATTTCAAATATAATCAAATATTGAATGTTTTTAAACACACTTCAACATACATGTGTATATATGTATGTATGTACATTAGAGCGGTTTAAATATCGAACATCTAGTTTAACGTCTGCCCCCCCCCCCCCCTAAAAAATAAGTTTATGCTAAAATTCTAATGTTCTCAAAACGGATTAATCAAATCTTTCTGTACGGAGAACTTTTAGGTAATAAATTGATTTTTTTTTTCTGCTCTATAACTTTTAACTAAATTATTGTATTTTTTGATTTTTATCATAATTTTTGACTAAATGAACAAAAAAAACCTTTTGAGACCACTTCGAGCGGCCACTAATGGGAACTCATCACCTCATCAAACCTCGATCCTCTTACTTGGCGTACTCATCTGTCGGTTCATTAATTAATGAAAATACCATTTTCTTGAAAAGTTTTAAAAAAAGTACATTCCGAACTGTAAATTCATTAGATCAGCGAAAAGTTAAAATGAAATCAAAATAAAAATTGGTGTCCACAAAACAAATGCATGAATTTGGCCGAAGTAGAATATTTTCAAATATTTAATTTCATTTATTTTGAAAACATGCGCTAATTGAGCAAAATTCATTAGATTTGTTGAGCCAAAAGTACCCTAGAACAGGTACTTCGATTTCAGAACTAAAAAATTTTTTCTTATCTATGTTGCCTTGTGTGGTGTTACCCCTTAAATAAAACTTACCAAAACCTTGTTATTGACAAATCCGCATTGACTGCGGCTCAAATAGTTTCGATCACTAGGTGATATATTTGGATTTTGCAGCAAAGCGTAAAGTTCTGGGCATTGATTTAACTCCTTGCAAGTGGCTTGTTCACGATTTGGAGTTGTGCAGGAACCATAATTCTCTAAAACAACATACGTATGTATATTTATTTAAAAACTTAAACATGTGATACTATTTATTTTTTCAAATTAAACTGAAATTTAGATTTCGTCAAATGATAACGATAGATCACACGAATTTGTAACTACATACATATATGTATATGTACTTGTAGATTTATGTACTTACGCGCTTTAGCCAAATTCATTTGTAGGATGCAACCAACAAATAACAGGCATAATCTTAATAACATTGACATTATTCTACACAAATTATTTTGATACAGGTTTTAATTCTTCCTTTTGATCGTAGTGTACTGTATATTAATAAGTGTAAAAAAGCAAGCACGAGCAAATATTTTGTGGAGTGTCGCTTGAATGTTTCACGCACGATAGCTATAATAAAACTGAAGTCTCAGTTTCAAAAGAGATACTTTTTATATGTTATCAGCTTATTTGAGCTGCACACTTGAGCCATCGCACAGAGGGGCAAGCTGTTTTAAAAAGCAGCAAAAATCTCAAAAAATATTTAAAATAAATTATTTAACTTTTTTTTTTTTAAATATTCTAGAGCAAGGGTTCTTAAACTTATGTAGTCCGAGGACCCCTTATCGAGCTAATTTTTTTTGCGGACCCCATCCCAACTCTAGATATTTGACATCGTTCTAAGCTTAATTTCTGACTCAATAATGACAAAGACACTCAGGCTTGCCAACCGATGTCAAACTCAACCAGACATAAAATGAATGAAGGAACGAAGAACTTATATTTTGCTTTAATTTTTCCGGTTTTTAAAGGTCTTTTCAACACTATGTATGTCCAGTTTTTGAAGATCCAAAAGTTGAAAAGCATGCAGACACTACTTTCTAATAAATATTGATACCTATACCGTATATCTCTCTGCATTTTAACAAATCTTGCGCGTTTATAGAGGCAAACATTTTTTATTAGGATTTTCATGTAATTGAAATACAAAATGAATAAAAATTGGGGAAATGTAAAAGAATTAAAAAAGTTTCAAATCAAAATATGTACATTAAACTCAGACAAATATTTCAGCGAAATTTGTTATATTTTCTTCTGTAAAAGTTTTTCATAATGAGAAGGATGATGTTGTTTTCTTGAAATCATATCCACAATGTCGGGCTCTATATTCGGAAGTTTTATTCTCAGGTCTGCTTCTACATTAAGCTGATTTCTATACTTTGATTGTATATATAATAGTACCGAAAACCCTGTTTACACAAATACATTGTACAAAACGGAATCAAGTTTCGGATGCCCTTATTTGCAGAGAATTCTGATTTTAGGAGTAACTAAAAGTTAGATAATTGTTGTTGACACTGAGGTTTTCTGACCAGAACTTTTAAATTGCAAAATTAATTAAAACATTAAAATTTTCAATTTTTCACCGACGTTTCGTCACTTTTTTGGTGACATCTTCAGGGTACAAAAATGTTTTTTTATTTTAATCTAAAAAAAATTTTTAACATTAGAAAAAACAAATCAATGAAAAATTACAAATAACACCATTTTCTTATATAATGCGATGTGTCTATAATATCCTTTCATTGTTTAGTTTTTTCCCTTTTCCTTTTTTTTTTGATATGAAAATAAAATTTAATTTAAAACAAAAAAAAAAAAAAGGAAAAGGGAAAAACTAAACAATGAAAGGATATTATAGACCATAGTTTAAGAATCGCTGTTCTAGAGCAATGCGGAATTGAAAATAGTTCATGTCAACTGTGACGATTTATTTACTTAAGATTTTTTTTGGTTTTTCAAAATCATCCATTCACTTTCGAATGAAACTAATCGCTCAACCTTAATTTTCAATAAGAGAAATCCCATATGAGTCTAAATCTAAGGTGTTGACAATACAAATTTACGACCATGTAAATGAGTCACCTTCAAGCAATCATAATTAATTCACAAAAATGTGAACGCTTTTCAAACTAACACAGATAGGTCCACTCTATTAAAATTGTTCAATTGGGTTAGATCGCCTTACTTATTTTTTTTTTCAGGCGGGACACGCCCACTAATCCAAGTCTAGTTCTTTTATTTGTTTTTCAATTTTCTATTACCAATCTTTGGATAAATTAACTTAAATAACTTCTGTAATATAGCATTTTAAGTTAATGCTGGTGTGGGAGGTGCGACACCAACTTGAAAGAAGCCTCTTGCATAAAACACTCTTGGCAATAAATTAAAGTTTGGTTGCAATTGCTTGAATAGCTTAGTATAACATTTTTCAGACTTTGCTTGTATCGGAGGTACCACATCCACTTGTCCAAACCCGCTCAATTTTTTTTTGTCAATGCTTGATTAAGAATCCTCAAGTATTTGTGCAGTTTTGGTTGAAATAATCAACAAACTGGTTCAATTGTATTCACTTTGAAAATATAGCCGCTGTGAGTAAGTGTTGCAGAAAACCCATAGACATTGATTCGACATTGTTCATAAGAATTATAAATTTCGAAAAGTACCTTAAAATTGTCAAATTTGATGTGCGGAGAACCCAAAAGTGTTTCACAAGAAACTAGTGCGGTTCCTCAAAACGGTCTTTTTTATAGAAAGCCAAATCAACTACAACTTTTATCCAATATAAATCAATGTTTAACCAATAGGAACCGATATATTACAAAGCACTATCATTAACCTTTGACCATGCACCCAACCTTTTTATTGGAAACTATCTTATCTATAACTTTTGTTCGGACTAAATTTCTCTCTCGTTAATTGGAAGTGATAGTAGCGCAAGCCTGTTTTGTGATCTTTGACCTTGAATAATAAATTTAAGTGGATTGAAATTTTGAGTACATTAGAAGATTATATTTCTAAGCCAGCCGCAGGACATATTGACGTTGATCCTAGAGGTGTGCACTCAAACTTAAATAAAATTCAGAAATTTGTTGTTTTAAATCATATGTACATATATCGCACAATCACACACGCAACATATCCATACTTAAATCGAGATAAAGAAACATTTTTGCATTGAATATAGTGACCATTGTATGCTACGGTCATATGGATAGGATTTTATGCAAATCGAATAAAGAAATCCAAAGGCATTGGCAACAAATTTATTATAATCATATCGCTCCCTTCCCCAGTGTTATCTCCTCACATATTTAAAATGAATTGAACATCATTATTAAAATCGAGTCAGTAGCCTTTTAGCTATGACTTGTACCGGTTTTGTTTAAATATCCCTATATGCAAAGCTTCATGTAAAGAGCACTTTACTGGCCGATAAACGCACCCGAACCCCTATGTGCAAAGGCTCATTGGAAGAGCACTGTACTTGCCGATAACCTGACCCGATCACTGCTCAATCACCGAATCTCACTCATCAATATATTCTATAGCGTTGGCATTCTGTTTAATTCAAATTTGAGCTATAATTCATATTCGCGTTATGGTATATATGGAACTGATGCATTTGCATCTATTGAAATATCTAGATTCGATTCATTAAAGTTCATTAACAACTTGTATAAAAGTGTAGCTCTATAAAGGGTACACTTTAAAACTTAAGAAAAAATTAACACCAAAATTTAGTGCTTTTGGTGGTTGGTGCTTTTTGATATGTGAACATTAAGGTCTCCCAAGTTTAGCTACATATTCCATTTATTTAAAAACCTCAGTAAATTTAGGTTAATGATAAAATAAAAAAAAATGTTTTGGACGTTTTACACGCAATCAGCGCATAACAATGACTCCGTTAGGAGCGTAAGACTTGAACAAAATATACTCCTCGAGGGCTGCTACAAGATTATTTCAAAAACTATGAAGTTAAATAAATACAACTTCGGTGTATGGTATAAAAAATTTAAGTCAAATCGTCGTTACCTTTCAAATCAAATATAATCTTTAATAAAACAATTTACTTTTATTTTTTTTTTTTTAAATTTCAATTAGTATTTATAAAGCCACTAACAAAAAAAAACTCATAAGAACTGCTTCCTCATATGTATCTACACTTACAAGATCAAAAGAAAGTAAGGATTTAAAAACAAAAAACTTGGCTTTTTAAGAATGATAGCATATTTTCTCGCTAGGTTATCACAAAATATGAGCGATAAAGAACAACCAACAGGACCTGCTCCTGCTCCTGCTTCACAACCAAGTCAAAGCGTCAGTTTCAGCGAAGTTGGTAATACTGTAAAGACATATGCAAGTAATATTTTGTACCATGATGCAACTTGGTCACTAGCTAAAAGTACCTTGATTTTCTTCTTCGGTGTCTTGCTTACGAAGAAAATGCAATGTGTAGTTAACGAAATAATGTAAGATCCAATCCAATACAAAATTGCGACAAAATGATTAATGCAAAGCAGTAACCAAATTATAAGCAAAGGAATCAAATATATTTTTACCCACCCACCGTTCAACTTTAAAGTCAGTTTGCAAGCAACCTTACACGAACCTTTGACAAAAACATTGCAGTTAGGGTTGCTCTCAAATTGGAATCCATAGATTTATCAATACAAAGGAGCACAATTTTTTTATTACAAGTCGGCTTTGTGGCGCACTTAAAGTGTAGAATGAACTTACTACTCAGAGATGATTTCCGGTTAAAACATGATTATACAATTTTCACATTTCCTAATATAATGTATATATTTTGCTTAATGTTCTGGAGATTATTTTGTATTCCATTCGATTCCAATGTTTCGGCAATTTAACGTAACCGGGGGCTATGATTTCTTTACCAATATCTAAATTGTTGTGTATGCATTATTTACTCCTTTTTAGAAAATATTTCACTACCTTAATTTTCAGTGAACAAAAAAAATTGATGCACTACCCGCATGTCTGATGTCTAAAGGGTGATTTTTTAAGAGTGATAGAACTTCAAACTCAAATAAAATGCATACAAATTATGTTTGAATTCAACTTTTTTTATTTAAAAGAATATTTTATATTTATTGCTTAAAAATAATTTCTGGAATATGTCGGATAAATTCATTGCAAGGAAACATCAGACCTCGTTCCTTCTCCTGTTCCTTCTCTTAAGTTACATACATTTTTTGAGTGAAATTTTAAGTGGAGTCTGATGTTTTCGAGGAATGAACATATTTATTGAGATTGTAAAGCCTTCTAAGTTTATCGTATTTCCCCAAGCTTCAACTCCTTTCAGTTTAGCAAAGAATGTCCCATATACCAGAGAGGATAAATCTACGAGACTTTGCAGTCTGAAAAATTCATTCCGGGGATACATCAGATCCCGCTCCACTCCGCCAAATCACATACATTTTTGAGTGGGATCTGATATTTCCGCGGAATGAACATTTCATTAATATTACAGTCTTCTAAATTTGTCTCTGATTTTTGAATGCAGTTTTAAAAGCGATTTAATATTTCAAATAAAAAACACGTACAAACATAGTGTATATGTTAAAAATTAACTTACAAAAAAACACAAAG
Source organism: Meiosimyza platycephala (assembly GCA_963662105.1). Lineage (NCBI taxonomy): Eukaryota > Metazoa > Arthropoda > Insecta > Diptera > Lauxaniidae > Meiosimyza > Meiosimyza platycephala. Next base: position 77,156,995 of record OY759209.1, read on the forward strand.
AACGTGTAAATTTGTGGCTCAACATAAAAGTTCTGTGCGACAGTTTTGTCTAATTTCGGCAAGCGAGCTAGTTTACGTACCGGACGTTCGAGAGCGTTTCACTAGTTAGGAATATTGACATACAAAAAACATTTATATAGGATGAAGATAAATTTGCGAAAATTCTTATTTCAAAAATTCATTCCGTCGAAACAACAGAATCCAATTCCTTCCGTCAAATCACATTTTATGAGTGAAATTTTGGGTGGGATCTTATGTTTCCATGGAATGGAGATTTTTATTGAAATTGCATTTTCATAAATTTATATTGCTTTCTCAACGCTTACATAGTTCATTCATTATTTTATAGTTTCAAAGACTGTCAAATAAAATAAGATCTTGCAATCTCACTTCACTGCAAAATGGGTTTGGTGGAAAGGACAGACTCCGTTTCTCTACGTTAAGTCAATATTTTTGTTTAATGGTATTTTGAATAATAATGTAATGTAAATTTTGTGATATTTTTTTCGAGTATTAAAGAAATTATATAACTAAGTCAGCTTCTAAATTATTTGACGATTGTATATCAAAAGCTGCATGTTCTTGTGCTTGTGGAATGTTTGTATCGGGTTCTAGTCCTATGTTATTTATTTGCTCGTTATCTGCAATTTTCATTGCATCATTTAAAGAATTATCAGTCTCTACAGATATTAATGGTGCTAAAGAATTTTTATCACTCTGTGCAATATCTGCTGGTAGTGGTACAGCTACTTCTGGTACGAGGTCTGAAGCTTTGTCTTCTGGTACTTTAATGTTATTTTGCACTATTTTGTCGCCTATTTTTGAGTCAATTTCAAAAAGTGTATCTCTCAGTTTATACCGTAGCTCTGCAGGCCACTTGGGCGTCCATTCACGAAAAAGTTTAATCTGTGGATAAGAAAAAAAAAATATTTGTCATTAGAAAAGGAAGCCGTTATCGGTTCATACAAAGTAAACGCAAGTCAAAATATACACGTGTTTTTCCACATGTTCTGGCAACAATACCTGATAATGAAAATCGATTTTGTAGTTTTCGTAAAAGTGAAAATGAACCAAGAACTTAAATTTTTCTTTCTATTGAATTAAGGATTAGAATATTGATATGATCTGCAAAAGAAAACTGGGTGGTACATGTCATCGCGCCCAAAAACGCCCCACCGCCCACCGTATTTACATCAGAAGAAGAAAAGTTGACATGTATGGTCGGTCATTCAATACACTGCTTTCCATGGTAAAGGTTGTGTCTGATATTTAGTAAAGCTGCTCTAGCCACTTATTTTATAAGGCTTCTTCAAAAAGAAGCGCAATTTTGAAAAATTTAAAATACATTTGTATATCTGTAATTTGTAACTGTCAATAAATGAGTAAGTCATTTTCGTTGCTTCCCAAGAGAGCAAACAAAGCATCTTAAAACCAATATAAAATGACAAACGCCGGGAAATAAATTGAAGTTTCTTAATTTAAGTTTTGGCTTGAGTCCACAAATATTTTGAATATTTGAACAAGCTCAAAAATTCATAGAAAAGTCCGTAAAAAATAATGCCCTTGTAAATGATACCACAAAACAGACTTGATCCTATAGATGAATATCCGCGTATGATGTGCCAAAAATAAAAGAATTTTTATGTTTTCTTAGCGATGTAGTTGTGACTCGTCGTTTGAACTTAAAGCCGCTACAAAGAATTTTTAATCTTCATTTATAGTCGATAATGAGTACAGTAGTGCAGAAGATGCTGTAAATACTGCCGAAATGTAAAAGACAACTTATTGGACTGAAAATAAATAAATGTATGAAGATTACAAACCCAAAGTTTGCGAAATAACTAAAAAATATTTAGCACTTGATCAAATGTTCGAAAAAAATGGTAGCTGATAATTTTAAGGAACTTTTAATGAAGTAATACAACAACTGCCTATACAAGTATTTACAAACAAAAATAAATGGTGGTACACCATGTATATTCGATGGTCTGTACTGTTTTTTCTGATTTTTATTTTTTTGTGGATCTAAGTCAAGCATCTCAGAAATTTATTTTTAGAAAGCTTTACACTTCAAGGTGGTTGACTATTTTAATAATACAAAGAGCAGTACTATTCTGTTTGCGCCGCTATAAATTTTATAAACACACCAATGCCTGCATATTATTCATTTGGTCAATCCTCCATTTCAACAATATTTATAAGGCTTAAACCCCAATGATATTATGTTCAAAAGCAATACCGAAGTGCATTTGTTTTATAGTAGTTAATCTATCCACCGCAGCAGTTAATCTATTAGGCGAATTGCATCAATTTACAATCCAATCCCATAACAGAGGAAGGTTAAGTCATAAAAATGTTTTATTATAAACAAAAATATTCACTGAGTGGAGTAGGTAGCTAAAAAGTAACTTAATGCCTGGAAAAGTGTACGACCCAGGTCAAAATATTGTATGTTGTATTTATAGGTATTATAGTGCTACGGTATTTTTTGAAAACAAAAAACTGTTACATTAAAAAAAGTTTAAAGCAAATAAATTTGTTGACTTTAAATAAACCAGCTAGTTCAAGTATTACGTAACTCATTTAAGGGGGGGCAGGGTTCGAACAACGCGTTACGCTGCGAGTTAAAAATCTGTTTTATTTATTACTATCGCAAACACGACTAAAACATAACAAAAGTCGCTAAAATGACTTTCCAGTGCATTGCGCAACATAATTGTGACTTTTAGGTAAACATAGCCACTTGGGTGATACCGTAACGTTTAAGAAGAGGGGGGGGGGGGGGATGGTAAAGTCTTCAAAATTTGCGGTATGTAATACTTGAACGGCCCCTAATCGTATGCTAGTTTATGGCTGCTCAGAACCGTACCACCCTATATATTTATATACTTATTATACATTGCACTGCAACGGTACGCATTTTCGCATATCCGAAAACATGTAACCATGCACACACGACGTCAGTTCATCGTAGCAAACGAAGAACGAAACACAACCGTACCGGTCTCTTTGCAGTACGAATAAATACGAAACAAAAGCAGCTACAGTACACTGACTCATTTGTATACGTAAGCAGCTAGTAAAACGGAATAAAAGTAGTCGGTTACTTTTTCTCTGCACCGAATATACGAATTATGTTCGGTATGAATAGACTAGAAGAAATTGAGCATTTAGCACGTTCAATCATGGAGATGGAAAACAGAAATTAAACTTTTTATGCTTTTTCAAAATTTTTTGTTCAACTTTATGTTTATTAATAAGGTTAAAAAAGGAAAAACCAAAAAACAAATTCTAAAATTCTAATAGATTTTTAACGCAATGCGCTAAAAGCGTTTTCATTCGGCGATTTGGAACAACACACTGATAATTTCAAAGAAGAATAATAAAAAACAATTACGGTATATTCGACATAGTCGGTGTAGCTGCTATGTCTTCGGTCACCGAATAACAACAAAGCGGTCTTAATGATGACCGAATATCGAGAAGCAGTACATGTCAAGCTAAGCGACTACGATACCATAATCGGTCTGATAAGCTTTGCTTCTATGTGCTCTTCGTTTTGTAGTTTACATTCTTCGTTCACGAAGTACTCGTACAGCAAGTGCAGCGATACAACCAACAAAGAGAATATATTCATGCAGGGCTTTATTATGCATGTGTATTAGACCGGTTCAAAAAAAAAAAAAGTCTCTGAAATTTGGAGGCACCGGCAGTTTCCTATTCCCATAAGTGTCCCGAGTGGGATGTGTTACAAATTTTTTCTAAATATTGCGCTCCTGATTAGCGATTTTCATATTACTCTTGAAACTTTCGCATAAAAAAAAAAGTTCACCAACAACCTAAAAACGATGGTGGTTATCGCTGAGGTGAACTTTTTTCTTTTAATTCAGTCTCACATTCGGAGTAGTTTTGAATGGGGAATTCGAATTTCTCATTTTTTTTTAATTATGTTGTTTTCTTCAGTGGTAAAAACTGAAAATAATCATGAAATTTTGTGAAAAATTTAAATTTTTTTTTTTTAAATGAAAAATCAGGTATAAATTTTTGGATTTTTTTTGCTTTTATTAATTTGAATAATTCATTTATTTCTCCTCTATCTGATGGTGGTAACCGCAAGTTTTTATTATTTTTGTACTTAAAAATATAAACATAAATATAATTGAACAAAGGATTTTTTTCATATTAAAGCTATGTTTCAACCGGGAAAATAAATTTTAATGTGGAAATCTGTTTCAAAAATATGAAATCTAGTTTACTTGAACCAAACCAAGTGTATAGAATTAGATAAATATAATTCATATTTTTCGAAACAAATTTCCACATTAAAATTTATATTGCTTGTTAAAACATAGCTTCAATATGAAAAAAATCCTTTGTTCAATTATATTTATGTTTATATTTTTAAGTACAAAAATGGTTACCATCATCAGATAGAGGAGAAATAAATGAATTATTCAAATTAATAAAAGCAAAAAAAATCCAAAAACTTATACCTGATTTTTCATTTTAAAAAAAAAAATTTAAATTTTTGACAAAATTTCATAATTATTTTAAGTTTTTACCACTGAAGAAAACAACAAAATTAAAAAATAATGAGAAATTCGAATTCCCTATTCAAAACTACTCCGAATGTGAGACTGAATTAAAAGAAAAAAGTTCACCTCAGTGATAACCACCATCGTTTTTAGGTTGTTGGTGAACTTTTTTTTTATGCGAAAGTTTCAAGAGTAATATGAAAATCGCTAATCAGGAGCGCAATATTTAGAAAAAATTGGTAACACATCCCACTCGGGACACTTATGGGAATAGGAAACTGCCGGTGCCTCTAAATTTCAGAGACTTTTTTTTTTGAACCGGTCTAATGTGTATGTATGATGGTATTTAAACATTTGCTAACTCGAAATATCTTTCCAGAATGTAGTTGCCTCTGATTATAGGACAGCAGCAAAGACAACTATATTTTTAAAACTTCCCAACCTTACAAATTCATTTACCGGATAGATCAACACCCTTCAAACCAAATTTTTGAGTGAAATTTTGTGTTTCCGCAGGATGAACATTTTTATTGTGATAACAATATCTCTTTAAATTATAGTCTTCTTCATTATACATATTTAATTTCAAATAGAGATAATATGGCTCCCATTTCCCAATTTTTTTAGGGGTAATAGTGGGTTAAAAGCAAATAAGAAACATGAAAAAATTAAATTAAATTGATTGACTGACAATTAAAGTTTTTACAAGCATTTATGTGAAGTGTGAATGTGCTCTCAACAGTGCCTTTTTTTGAATTTGGCCATTTATATGGAAAATTGGGGCCAATCGAAAAAAATCATTCGGATTCTACGGATAATTTCACTATAGAAAATGTTATCGCCAGTCGTTTTGGAAAATCTTGTTGAGTAGTGTAATTTGAGGATCATAGGATTAATTCAAAAAATTATATTTAAATTACTAACTTATGTTTAAAATTATTTTTAAAAACTTATGTAATCCAGTAAATAGTTATACTAAAAATAATATTTGATAATTTTAATATTTAATAAAGAGATATATAATTTCGACCATCACTTTTACATAGAAAAAAAGGGCGGTACAATAGCAAGGGCCTAGGGCGGCATCGAACCTAAATCCGCTACTGGCCCTCAGAAGCGGAATGGGCGTATATCAAAAAAATGTATATTTGTGATTCTTATGACATCGGATAGCTTAAGATATTTCGCATCTAATGAACTGCGCCAAATGCCACTATCTTAGTTCAAACCTATAAAAAATCTCCAAAGAGAATTTCCCTTTTTTTTTTAGATACGTCTATTTCGCTTCTGTGGGCATAGTAAGGGTAAGTGGGCGGCCTTTGGCCGCGGCTCAGGATTTACATCCGGAGGCGTTCGGCCGCGGTTCACTATATTATGTCCAACACTAGCTTTGTTAACACACAAATTCTTCATGAATGTAAATGGGTACCGCGCGTACTCACATTCACTCAAAGGTAACAACGTTGTGATGATTCAGAGCAATGTTTAGCGATATTCAACCGTAGTAAGGATGAGTTTTTCCATTGATATATCACAATGGACGAAACATGGCTCCATCACTATACTCCAGAGTCCAATCGACAGTCAGGCGAGTGGATTGTACGTGATTCACCGAATCCAAAACGTGGAAAGACGCAACAGTCGGCTGGCAAGGTTATGGCATCAGTATTCTGGAATGCGCATGGTATTATATTCATCGACTACCTCGAAAAGAACCAGACCATCAACAGCGATTATTGCATAGCATTGTTGGAGCGTTTGAAGGACGAAATCACGAAAAAACGACCCCATTTGATGAAGAAAAAAGTTTTGTTTCATCAAGACAATGCACCGTTTCACAAATCAATGAAAATGATGGTAAAATCGCATGAATTAGGATACGAGTTGCTTCCCCATCCACCGTATTCTCCAGATCTGGCCTCCAGTGACCTTTTCCTATTTTCGAACCTCAAAATAAAGCTTACTGGAAAGAAATTTAAGACTAATGAATAGGTAATCGCCGAAACTGAGACCAATTTTGAGGCTAAAGAGAAATCATACTATAAAAATGGTATCGAAAAATTATATGATCGCTATAATCGTTGCATCGCCCTCGAAGGCAACTATATTCAAGAAAAAAATAGAATTTTATCAAAAAAAAATGTTTTACTATGTAAGCCTACGAACTTTTCAGCCCACCTGTTATATAAATTCATAATTTTTTGAAATGAAAGGTTGTATTGAAACACAGAAGCGCCCGCAATTTTTAATAAAAATTTTTAAGTTTTATAATGAGAATCGTCTTATAATAAGTGTCGTTGTCGTTCCCGGTAAAAAAAACGGTTTTTTAAAAAAAATTGGTCAAAATTTCAGAAAAGTCATATCTCCAAAACTATAGGCTTCAAAGATTTGCTTGCTATTATTGTAGGCCAATAAATTATCTTTCGTACGACACCCATATTTTTAATATCTATTCAGAGATTTCCAACTTAAAACGATTTTTACAAAAGCTATATGCGCAACTTCCGATGACTATATCTCTGAAACCAGATTCGAGCAACACTTTTTGATTGCACATTTATTCTTAAAATTGAAAAACATAAAAAAAGTTTGGTTTAATAAAAATTGGCGAATGGGAGCTAAAGTAAAATTAAGCCTTATCGTAATTCTTCAGGGCTTTTGGGTCCTAATAAAGTAATTTTTCCAGAATAAATAAAAAAAAGGGAACTTGAGACTCTGCTTTTACGCTGTCTAATTCGAAATAATCAATCGTAAGGCAATGATTTGGAAAAACCGTTCCCTAAGCGCAATCATCCGTATTTTTACATTTGATACTAGATTTACATTGCTCAAATGCCCTAAGTTCGTTCTCAAAATCCACGTTTTTAGACAAGCGATTTACATATGATTATCTTTGTTCAAATGCCCAAAGGTCGTTCTTATTCAGTCCTTTACATGATATTAATTCTGCGATTGATTGCCACCTGGTAACTTTCAAAGTCACGGGCGTTTTCATTAAAGAAACCGGTCTCACACGATTTTCTTGAAAGTAATGATTTAGTATTGGGCTTATTATCACTCATTTTGTTGAAATTGTTTCAAAGGTTCTAAGTATGTACTTAAATTTTTTTCCAGAAAAGCCGGAACAATTTTACTTTAGGGCCAATGCTCCAATTTTTTTTTTTTTTTTTAGAATCATGAAGTTTTACCCCCTAAAACCGAATCTGGAACAAAAAAAGTCGGTCTCTTATGGCTTCCGAGATAAAATTGGTCAAAGTTTGAAAATTCCATGTACCCCCCCCCCCCTTGTGTAAATAAGTTGTGTAAAAATTTTTTTATAAATTTTTTATTTTTTTTCGATAAAACACGTCAAAATAAATCGAAAATGTTAAATAAAAAAAATCGATACTACGTTTGGTTTTCAAAATATCGATATTAAAAAATCCTATAGTTAGTATGTCCAACACCGTATTCGGTAGCCACAGTAATTATAAATCAAAAGTAGGGTAAGTGGGCAGCATGCGGCCGCTTTTAGGGATTTTAAACTCCCAAAAATCCAACACCGGCTTCGCGGCGGTCTTCGATCGCGGATCAGTCTATAAAATATCCAACACCTTTTAGCTACAGTAATTTTTCACTGTCACACTTGCGTGTGGGTTAGAGCAAAATGTGAATTTTCGAAACTTTGAACCGCTGTAACTTCTAAACCATTTGAGACAAACATTTTTTTTTATCGCCATTGCATTTAGGACCCCTAAATACATAATAAACGCATTTTGAAGTGGAAATTTTCGTGAAAATAAATGTGAATTTTTGAAACTTTAAACGGTTGTATCTTCTAAACCATTCGAGACCGATAATTTTTTTTAGCCCCATTGGGATCAGCGCCCCAAAATACATAATACAAAATTAAAATTTTAGTTTTCGGGCTATAGGCCCTAAAGTAAAATTATGCCGAAAAACCATTATTCACATCCGTAGCCAGATCCCAGGGAATTTTTTTTATATATTCGGTTTAGGTGAAACGAATTATCGCTAAAGCAAACTTTCCCAATGGCAAAGGTAGAGACCTGCGAAACCACACCCGAGAAACTTCGTTTTAACTAACACAAATCCCACTATTTCGAGGAAATTGAAAAAAAAAAAACAATAAGAAAATTGATGTTTAGTAATATTTTTACAAATACCCTGCACTGAAAAAGACTCATCGGTCTAGCACCAGCCGCACCAGTGCTCCCAATGCCATTAACGAATACTGGACTAGCATCTTCATTGAGGCACTCCATTAGGACTGGAACAAAATCGTCACGCTGCAATCCACTCCACTCGTTGAACCACTGAATTACATAGCGAAATTCTCCTTCAGCGCTTAAATTGTTTATCGACATTTTAGTGTTTTTGCTTTCGGTTTGTTGAAATTGGTTTAAAACTACCAGTTGAATTGTTTGTTCACTGGGATAATTCCCATAAGTAAGTTTTTAAATTAATTCCAAATGCATTTTTTAAAATGACGCTGCCACGATGCAATTGTGGCTCGTTATCCCAACTTGTATTTAACAAGTCGTATGCATCAAACCTTCAAACGTGTGTTGACCTCAGTGGCAACCGACTTACATTATAATGCCAAAAGGGGAGTTCACACCATCCTTCATGCTGTCCAACTTGGTTTGACAAACCGAATAACTGTAAATTTCGTTTAGCTTTCATAAGATATCATATGAATCATATCATCAAACTTGTCAAGCATCATTTGCAGAAAAATTTAGAGGTGTACACATCACTCGCCATACTCACTTCCCTTCTTTGTTTTTTTTTTTCGGAGGTGTAATAATAAAAAAAATTGTTTTCAACTCGCTACAACGAGGATGTGTCCCGAAAAAAAACATTAATCTTGCCAAAACCTTTTATTATTCACGTAACCCATTGATGTTCACTCCATGAAATCTTATTTGAAATTAAGCCAGCAGAGAAATCAAAATATTTTGAAACTCATCCAACATGAGTGTCAAGCGGCTGTTTCCAGAGTTCACGTGATCAAACATTGAGATTTGTCAAGCACGATCGACAGCATGAAGGATGGTGTGTACGGCCCTAATCAGACATGCAATAAGAGCTAAACACAGTTGGGACGTGTGATTTATCTTTTGTGTCAAATCGCACCAAAACGTCGAATTTTTTCTATTTCTCTGCGATAAATTTTGTAGTTTCAATTTTGTACTCACTATGAATGTATAAGGAAAATCTGGACGATATTGCACGTCCCAACTGTGTTTAGCTCTTTCCGCTCTAAGCACAGTTGGCACGACAGGCGATAGCGAGGAAAAAACAAAACGAGATAACATTAATTTTTCTATATGTTAGAGTAAGATGCGCAATGAATGTTCAAAAACATATATATTGCGTATCTTGCTCTAACATATATGAATAATCATGTTGTCTCATAAATAGATTAAAGTAATACGAACAAAATCATCCCATCATTTTGTTTTTTTTTCTCTCTTTCGCATCTCGTTCCAACTGTGTTTAGAACTTTAGGGCAGTTCATATTATGCCTCAGAGGCTAAACACAGCGATTAATCGCACGTCGCAACTGTGTCAAATAGCACCAAAAAATAGAATTTGTTCTATTATTCTGCGATAAATTTTTTAGTGTCAATTTTGTTCTCACTAAGAACGTATAGGAAAAATCTTGACGATATTGCACGACCCAACTGTGTTTAGCTCTTCATGCTGTTCAACTTGGCTTGACAACATTATCGCTCGATCATGTAAACTAAACAGTGGCATGACACTCATGTTATATGGATTTCAACATTTTTTGATTTTATATTCAAACATATCATACAATTTTTATGGTGAGGGATGATTTTGTTCGTATTACTTTAATCTATTTATGTAGATTTTAGTGATAAAGTTTTTTTTAAACTCTGTGTGATTTCAGCTGTCAGACATTGATCTAATGCCCTGGTTTTCTTATTTTTTTTTCTGAAATTCCAAATTTTCTTAATTTTTTAGTTTTTTCAATTTGTTAAGGATTTATTAGTGAAAAATTAGTGGACTTAACAGCGGCTATCATCTAAACCATTATAGAGAAGAACTTTAGCAAGTTAACTCTTATACAAATACATGAAAATAGAAAATCAAAAAAGACACAAAAATAGCGAAGTTCATGAATCGCACGCACTAGAAAACTTCGCTTGTTGATTTTTACGTTTTCCGAATTTTTGTTACGTCGTTTTCATAGATTTCTGTGGGCCAAAATTGCCAAAAAACCTTATAAAAATATCAGTCCAGTTGGGATTGAAAGTTTGCTGCTGTCTGAAAAGTTATGTGTTGAACAGAATTAGGACGTGGTCGGAAGAGCGGCAACGGAAATTCTGTCAAAAAATATTAGCATTAAATCTAAATCGACGGGTTTCCGTCGGTAGGTTATCAGTCGTATGCCGCAATTCTGTTCAATTTCATAGCATCAAGTGTGTTATCATTTTTAACAGCGGAATTCCGTTGCCGCTTTTCCGATCCCGTCCCAATTCTGTTCAACGCAATAGTGAATTTTCAAACTTTTCATCTGAGAGCCCTGAGTGATTTCAACTGTCAGCTGTCAATTAGACATGCATTGGTCTAATGATACTTCTCTCCCCATTGTCAAAGAAAATCTTCACGAAAAAAGTCTAAAGCCGTGGATAATCTTGGTTTTTTATTGGGTACCATTACTTTCTATCAAATATATAAACTTTGAACTTAATTTGAACATAATACATAGCTCCATACAGCACCATTTGCATTGTAATTTTGTAATAAAACAGCGTGAGGAAAAGCAGAGGTTCTTATAATCAATTTGTGCACGCGATTTCTACAGCCGTCTGAAGTTTCTAAAAAGTCGAAGGAAATAGCAAAAATCAAAAAAAAAAAATAGTTACAAAAAAGAACAATCCGATTTTATACTTAAGAAAATTCTAGTTGTATTAGAATTTTGGAAGTGCGTAAGGCATGTCTAGTCCCCAATTAAAAATGCTAAACAACGAACAGGAATTGTCTGCTGATAGTGTGGAAAACAGTAGCACGAATATCTGCAATCCGGAATCTGCCTCAGTTACCGCTAGCAATAACTCAATAAATGTCTGTAACAATGAATGTGAAAATGTAATACAACAATTGGCGGACAAAGCCAAACAAATGGACGACGTTGCATTAGCTGAAAAATATAAAAACAATGGAAATGATTTATTAAAAAGTAAGTGAAAAAAGTTTCGTAATAAACAGATTGAAGAAGATGTATCCTAACCTCATTTTTTATACTGGACAATGACGTTTTCAGCACATTGATTTATGGCCAAACGTCACGTCAATCCCAGTAGAAAAGTACCTTCTAATCGGTTATTTGCCATAATTTTGATAAATGGAAAACTGTTTGGCATAATTTTACTTTAGGGCCAATAGCCCGAAAAATAAAAAATTTAATTTTGTATTATGTATTTTGGGGCGCTGATCTCAATGGTGCTAAAAAAAATTGTCGGTCTCGAATGGTTTAGAAGATACAACCGTTTAAAGTTTCAAAAATTCACATTTATTTTCACGAAAATTTCCACTTCAAAATGCGTTTATTGTGTATTTAGGGGCCCTAAATGCAATGGCGATAAAAAAAAATTTTTATCTTAAATGGTTTAGAAGTTACAGCGGTTCAAAGTTTCGAAAATTCACATTTTGCTCCAACCCACATAAGTTTGACAGTGAAAAATTACTGTGGCTAAAAGGTGTTGGATATTTTATAGACTGATCCGCGGTCGAAGACCGCCGCGAAGCCGGTGTTGGATTTTTGGGAGTTTAAAATCCCTAAAAGCGGCCGCAGGTTGCCCACTTACCCTACTTTTGGTTTATAATTACTGTGGCTACCGAATACGGTGTTGGACATAGTATAGGTGTTGGATATTTTATAAACTGACCCGCGGTCGAAGACCGCCACGAAGCCGGTGTTGGATTTTTGGGAGTTTAAAATCCCTAAAAGCGGCCACAGGCCGCCCACTTACCCTACTTTTGATTTAAAATTACTGTGGCTACCGAACACGGTGTTGGACATACTAACTATAGGATTTTTTAATATCGATATTTCGAAAACCAAACGTAGTATCGATTTTTTTTATTTAACATTTTCGATTTATTTTGACGTGTTTTATCGAAAAAAAATAAAAAATTTATAAAAAAATTTTTACACAACTTATTTACACAAGGGGGGGGGGCGTACATGGAATTTTCAAACTTTGACTAATTTTATCTCGGAAGCCATAAAAGACCGACATTTTTTTTTCCAGATTCGGTTTTAGGGGGTAAAACTTCATGTTTCTAAAAAAAAAATTGGAGCATTGGCCCTAAAGTAAAATTGTTCCAACTTTTTTTTACAGGCATTCTAGCCTCTTATTTTTAGAAGGAACGGTGCCAATGGAAATCCTTATAAATCTTATTTTCGATGTAGATAATTAATGAACCCGCACATTTTGTATGAAATAAAAAGTCGTCGTAAAGTCGGCTGAAATAAATTATCCTCCAATAAGGCATATTGATCAGGAATACCTACATAGCATAATTCTTAAGTTTTTCAACAAATACATATGCATACATAGTATGATAAACATAGCTTATATCCTGATTAAATGTCTATAAAGTCGGAGTTGTGGACAGCTCAATAAAAATGGGAAATAATAAATTTGCAGGGCTATTCTGGCAAAAACAGCTAAAAGTTTTACATAATTTATTAACTCTTCTTCGACCCTTGTGTCCCTATATCCAAAACTTTCCATTGAATGGTCTTGTGATTAAGTAGGCTTTTAGTCTACATTTACATAATTTATTTGTCGGCATCTTACTTATTCATGAAAAGCAAATTTGTGAATTGATCTCTAAATCCCTTAAAAAATTCAGATCATTAAAATACCTTTGGCTCTGGACGTAGATGTGCCCGAGCTGATTTCTCAGTTTTTTCAGTTTGTTTAGTTATCTGCAATAAAACGATAGTTTGCTGTTTGCGTACAATTTACACATATACTTGAACTTGTGAATTTTTGCACCATTTTCCTGAAATCAAATTCTTTAAGAACAGAGAAAAAATATCTTTACTTAAAAACTGAATGCAGAAAAAATTTATTTTTAAAATATAGAAAGCGTGGAAATACACCTTGTTGCTACATATCAGGCTCATAACTATTATACTCGTATTTTAAAACTTTACGAAAAAGCCGAAATCCACTTCGACCACTTCCATCGAGTGGTAAAAAAAAATTCCAAAAATGGATAATTTTTTCATTGCAAATTTATAGTTTGCGTTTCAAATTAAGTGGTCATAACATAAGAGCTTTGCATCTAAAGGTGGTACCACAAACACACAAAAAAGCTTTAAGTAGTGTGGCAATGTGCATAAGTGATGAAATGTTTTTGACTTGTGGACGTCGGACATAATTTTAGTTTCGTCACTTTCGGCCCTATTTTCCATTGCGAAACTGTGAAATTTTTGCGAGCCTTCGCATATTCAACTCTGGCCTGGCTGTTTTGTAAGCGACAGCTTTCGACGTACTGATCTTCTAAAAAGTTGATTCTCTCAGAATCTCTCTCGAATTGATCGCACTAATAGCGGATAGGGATCATCTTTAAATACAAATTTTCGAATTTCATTGAAAGTCAAAAAAAGATTGTAAAATGCTTCTAGAATGATCTCCCGGTTGGATATTTTTATTTATTTTACTTAAAATTTTTGACGACGCTGACCTTAGCGGAGAGCCCGTTGTAAAAAAGTCGAGTGTATAAGATTACAGGATAAGGTTCACGGGAATGAAAGTAATGCATTTTGGTGAAACTCACCAAAGAAACTATCCAGGATTGCCTTGCCAAAGCCTGTCCCGATGCCCGAAAATGACCGAATTTTAGCCAATGTAGTATATTATAGCTCGATATGTATGCCAAATGGTAGAACTCGAAGAGGCCTAAATTTAATAAATTGGGTTGCAATGTTGAATCCTGGCCCAAACATGGGTTTTCACCGATTTTTTGGGTCACTTTTTATTAATAAAAATAAATGCTTGGATTATTAATCCTATTGAAAACTTTCAGAGAATTTAGGCCGGGTGGCAAAAGAAGCCTGGGAAAATATAACCCCAGAAAACTAAAAAAAATAATTGCTTTTAGTGTAAAGCGGTGAAAAGCTGTAATAGCAAATAAAGGTTTTCCAACAAAATATTAAATTTTCTTAAAGATATTATCAATTTTTGTAATCGTTCTTAATTACATGCCATCCTTGTTCATAAGTGATGAATTACTTTTGATTTAAGATATATGGTATTTTGTTGATATGGGTTTTTATTTCTATGTAGTTTGTGTTGAGTAAAAAAAAAATGAAAAAATTCGTTTACTTAAAGAATAAAAAGAAGAAAAGAGAATATTGCCTTGACTGTTCTTAATTAGTCCGCAACCACTGTATTTACCTATGTACATAATGCTCTAGAAAAAAAAGTTCCCAGAGTTCTAAGTCCACTTAAAAGGACATCATTTTATTAAAAGCCAAGAAATAGAAAAAAACTACAAAAATTAGAGAAAAAAAAATTTTTGAAATTCGGGAAAAAATCTATTTTTAACCTGGTCGATCGAGCCCCGTAATTAAATAAAGTTAGGAAATAACGGACCGTTAATCACAGCAAACTGTCCATTATTTTCGAAGTCTTATAAATCCAGGAGCTCCGTATATTTTTCATTTTGTTTAAAAAAAATATTTTGACCCAAAATAATTTTTATTTCAGCTCAGTAGTAAAGTTTGTTCACTAGTAAACTTACGGAAAAAATGTTTTCCATCTTCAATCTTTTCTTTAAATTCCTTTAAATCTCATAAGACATTAAATCATAAATATAAATACGCGCTGTCGCAGTTGAATTGTCGGACTTAATTTAAAGGCGACAAAATGAATGTTGATGAGACCAAATCTATTTCAAACCATGCCGTCGGACTGACTTCAAATTGCGGAATTGGTTGCCGATTAAATATGTTGTTTTTCAAAGTAATTAAGGGAACATGTATTCCCCGATTTGATTGTAAATCATTTTTTACGAAGTTATGAAAATTTCAATTACCATTAAGCTTTAAAGATAATTGAAAAATTTAAAATTACCATTAAGCTTTAATTATAATTGAAAAATTTCCATTACCATTAAACTCAATTTAATGGAAATGGAGATAAAATGCATTAAATATTTAATGCATTACCCCCATGTCTGGTTAAAACACATTTGAGGTCAGGTGGTTTTTTTTTCTAAAAAACAAAAATTTATTATTTTGACTTGGATGAAAATACAACTATTTTGAAAAAATTTTTAGCGGTTTTCAAATTTTGACACTAAAACTTTAAATGGGCATACTTTCGTAAAAAATGATTTACAATCAAATCGGGGAATACATGTTCCCTTAATTACTTTGAAATACAACATATTTAATCGGCAACCAATTCCGCAATTTGAAGTCAGTCCGACTGCATGGTTTGAAATTGATTTGGTCATGAATAAATTATAATGTTTTGTTTTATTTAACGTTTACTTTATTTTTTGTAGGTCTAACTACTAGTTTTATAGTAAAAACTAATTAAAACAAAAATCGTTGAGTGTTCGATGAGAGGCTAAAATGGAGTAGTCAATTTTTTTAACAAACATTTATATACTAATCTAATCGATTAACAAATCTTGGGAGAAATAGGACAGTCTAATAACAGTAAATACTATGAAATGAAATAAAGTCGTTGCAATGTTTGCATATGGAGAACCAGCAAAATATGTCGTCAACACGTTATGGAAAATGTAAAAATCATGTTTAATTATCACCTTGAATATGCTCAAAATGTGCCAAACGTCGAAAAAAATGCGTTTCTTTTGATATTTCTTTAATAATTGAATATTTAGACTTTCTCATAATAATTCCAATGTTTTTTTGTTACTTGAAATCTTAAAAATTTTGTTTGTTATAAGAATAATGGTTTTGAAAAGAAACCAAACCATGGGTGTCAATCATTTGTTTTTTAAAAACGGGTAAAACAGGTATGTGTGCGGTTATGTGCACAGAACACAATACGAATGATATTTTGAATTCCGCAAGGTACATCTGGCGTTCAACGTTTTAAAATTTTCTTAAATTTGCTCAAACAATTACAAACCCAAGTTTGAATCGGTTCAGGAATTTCTATCTTATTACCAATCAGATAATTTGACAGAATTGTCATTATTCAAGCACTTACATTAAGTAATTAAACTAAAATCTCAATTATTTTCTTTTATTTTACATACATGCAGCTAAGGAATTTTCGAAAGCAATAGATATGTACACAAAAGCTATTGAATTGTTTCCAAACAGTGCGATTTACTATGCAAATCGTTCGTTGGCTCATTTACGTCAGGAAAGTTTTGGATTTGCCCTGCTAGATGGTGTATCAGCTGTTAAAGCAGATCCAGCATACCTCAAAGGGTATTACAGACGTGCTGCAGCTCATATGTCTTTGGGAAAGTTTAAACAAGCCCTATCAGATTTTGAATATGTAAGAAATTTTATTTATTTTATAAAGAAGAAGGCGAAGGTGAAGGTGGCATACATTTTTTTAAAATTTAAGTTTTATGCCAAAAATATTGTAGTTAACATCTATAAGCACATCTTGAAAAGTCCAAACCAGGCATTTTTAGATCAAAAATTAATAAAACCAGTAAATAAAGAAATTTATATGTAGCTCTGTAAAAAATGCGCTAAAGATGAAATCTTTAAGGCTCAAATCTAAAAAATTTTTAGTTTGTACATCACCTTCATCCACTTATATCTTCTATTATCCTGTCTATCGATATTACGCAAGCAAAACGTCGTGACCAGCAAAGAAGTTAATTTAAACATTTAATCAATGAACAAATAATATTAAAACTGTAGTTACTCGTCCGGGGAAATTATAGTTAGAAACAGCAGGTTAGGGCAAGTTTTGGTAGCGGCCATAGCCTTACATAGACCACAGGGGTCCATAGTGTTACCACAAACTCTCTGCTACAGTCTATATGTGTCTAATAATGCAAATAATGAACACCGATAGTTTGCCTGCTCAGTGTCGATATACCATGTAGTAATAATGCCCATATGACGTTCTGTTTAATAGGTATCAAAATGTCGTCCAAATGATAAGGATGCTAAAATGAAATTCACTGAATGCAATAAAATCGTTAAAATGCGTGCTTTTGAACGAGCAATAGCGGTGGAAAAACCTGAAAAAACTTTATCTGAAATGTTTAGAGATCTGGAAAATATAAGTAAGTAGACAAAAATTAAAAATAGTTTTTATTTTCGTAAGCCAATTTAAATTAGTTGGAGACACTTTGTCAAATCGTAAATGCAATTTATGAATAATGTAATAAGCGTGATCAGTGCCGGCTTTTGGGGAGAGGAGAGGGGAGGAGGTATGATGATGATCAAGGGTCCCACTCTATAATTCGATTCTCAACAAAAGCGTATTGCCTTAAAAAGTAAGGCTCGGTTTATAATTGGGTTTACTATAAGCAAAATTATAATAAAGCTTTGTTTTGCCTTGTCTTATGAAAATAAAAGTAAAAGTTCTAGTAAAAATCCGATAAAACAATCTTACTAATATTTTTTATTTTAATGCATTACAAAATAAAAAGCTATTGAAGACGATTATAAAGGACCTTCCTTAGAAGATGGTAAAGTTACATTAGAGTTTATGGTAGCTTTAATGGAACATTACAAAAACCAAAAAAAATTGCATCGCAAGTATGCTTACAAGGTGAGCTTAAAACACTACTTTTCCCTAACATTAAATCTAATCTTAATATTTTTTAGATTCTTTGTGATATTGATGTATATATGCGGACCCAGCCGTCTCTGGTTGATATAAATGTTCCAGACAAATCCAAATTTACAATATGCGGCGATGTACATGGTCAGTTTTATGATCTCTTAAATATATTTGAAATTAATGGATTGCCTTCACCAACGAATCCATATTTGTTCAATGGAGATTTTGTGGATAGAGGCTCATTTTCAGTTGAGTGTATATTTACGCTTTTTGGCTTTAAACTTTTATACCCGGACCATTTCTATTTATCTCGAGGTAAATATGCATATAACGATCAATACAATTCGAAAATAAAAATTATATTAGATTTTACATTAACAAAACCAGAAGCCCTATTTTGGTCTGCATCAAAATCGAGAACGGGAAAGAAATTCTAAATAATTGTTATTTATGTATTTTGTAAGATCGTAAATAAGAAAGGTATAATGTTTTTTTACAGTAAAATGTCACTATTGTCAATAGTAGTCAAAAGAGAATGCGAAGAAAATAAATGAGTTTACAATTTTTTTCCCATTCTCGTTTTTCATCGAACCAGTATAGATCATCTGAACGAAATCATTTGAAATTAAAAATATGATATGTGTGAGTCCCTAACCTCTGTTTTAGTATTTGTTGTTTACAAAAGTTTTCAGTTATTCTCTCTATACGATCCTCTCAGTAAAATAGAAATATGAATACATCTCTAATAAAACATAGGTAGGGAATCCACAAGGTATCATAAAGCTGTAAGTCGTAAGTTCTATTGTAAAAAAATATGACACGAGGGCACCCTATCACTGTCCTATCGATTTAACTCTCAGCAAAAAGTAGTTTTCAAAATTTCTGTCACTCTTTTTTTTGTTTTTTTAAGTACCATAGAAAAATGAATAAAACACTGAAAAACTCAAATATAGAGGTAATGTATTAAATATTTAATGCATTTTATTTTCATTTCTATTAAATTTAGTTTAGTGATTCATAATGGAAAGTTTTCAATTATCACTAAAGTTTAATTAAAAAATTTAATTTCCATTAAACTTTAATGATAATATTATATACAAGGTGAAATATAAAAAAATCAGGTTTTTAAGAAACTTGCTTCCTATTGTTCGGACGCTACCAGGTTACTCCCTATTGAGCAGTGATTTCACACTTCAAAACTTATTCTACTTTATTTTTCGGTTAGGGATAAATTTGATCGTATTGAACAACTGGATACAAAACCTCCCAGTCTACCAGTTATTTCTGACACCCTTCAAAAACTTTACTTCAACATAACTATTTCAGCCCGAAACTAAATGCCGGTTTTTGGTCGGACTGACGAAATGGACAAGAAATCGACCGGCTTGCCAGTGGTTTCTGGACACTCTAAATAAGTTACGAGTATATTCAACAAAACAAACTCAGCCCGAGACTCGACGACATGCGTTTATTTTTTTGTCACCGGTTTCCGTTCAATTGATTTCAAATTTTATTTACTAACAGATCTGCTAATACCAATCACAAATCCACCGAGTAAAAAATAATGTATATTTAAATATTCTCTATCACATTTTTAGGTAACCATGAAAGTATCAATATGAATCAAATGTATGGCTTTACTGGCGAGGTCACAGCCAAATACACCAGCACTATGGCTGATATGTTCACTCAAGTTTTTAATTGGCTACCTCTTTGCCACTGTATTAATCAAAAAATACTTGTTATGCACGGTGGCTTATTCTCAAATGATAATGTCACACTTGATGATATACGTTGTATTGAGCGAAATTGTCAGCCACCGGAGGAAGGTCTTATGTGTGAATTACTTTGGTCAGATCCACAGGCATGGGATGGACGTGGACCATCAAAACGCGGAGTTGGTATACAATTTGGTCCTGACGTCACACAATCCTTTTGCAAACTTAATAATTTGGATTATATTGTAAGAAGTCATGAAGTTAAGGATATGGGATACGAAATAACACACGATGGAAAATGTATTACGGTGTTTTCAGCACCAAACTATTGGTAAGTTATTCAAAGGAAAACAAAATATTTAAGTTGGTCCACATATACTTTTTTCGCAGAAAAAATTTCTTTACATGCTTGTCCATCAACAGATTGATCTTTAATATTTCGGTTTGTTTCGTTGTTGTTTAAAAACTCAATACACCTAAAGTTCATACAAAAACGCAACGTTCAAACTTCAGCACTAAATATCTCAAAGACTACAGAACATAACACGGTTTACCGAATCTTTTTTACTGAGTATATAGAGATCCATACCATTAATGGTCCTATACTGTCTTATTCATTTGACACTAACTCGTGTAATATTTCTTTATTCAAAAGCGACTCTATAATTAACTTTTTTTATCTATTTTGTTTTTTGCATTTTTAATATTATTTATTTACAATCTGTCAATATTAACAATAAGATGAGTAAAAGAAATGTTAATTAACAAAATAGTTACACTCCATTGAGCGGAACTATATAGAGAAAGAATATTTTGGAGTAATTACAAATTTATAGATATTCACAATATAATATTACATTCTTCATTACATATACACATGTACCGTATGTACAGTAAATAAAATTGAAATTTAGTTAGTTTTGGATCTTAATTGTATCACCCTAAATTAGCATATTTATAAATTATTTTTTTATATTTCTTACAGCGATACAATGGCAAATATGGGAGCTTTTATTACAATTTACGGAAATAACTTAGAACCACATTTCGAAACGTTTCAGTCTGTGGTAAATTCAACTGTCTTTATTTGCAAGTGTAAATGCTAATGATTTAAATATTTACAGCCTCATCCAGATGTCAAGCCGATGGCGTACGCTAATAGCTTAATGAGTTTGTTGGCGTAGTTTAATACCTACAGTTTAAGAAATTATTCAAATTAAAATTGTTTACTATAAAAACCATAAAAGCTAAGGTGGAAATTGGCAGTACAATAATAAATATAAAGAATTGTTTTACAACAGAACCTCACACACACGCACTTTCCAAACAAAATTAACATCTTGTATTGTTAGCATGCTTTTTAAATTATTTTTTTTTTAAATTAAGTTAGAGTTAAACTATGCATCACATGAGAAATACATACAATATTTCCCTAAAACACAAGTTTGTATCTACAAGCTTGAAGACGTTGTAAGCAATTAAAAATAGATGAATTTCACTTTTATATTACATATACATATGTATCCTTTTATGTAAATCTATTTTTAACTTAACGCAAAACTTGCATAATATTAAATAAGAGTCAGCCAATGAAAACAGAAATTAAAATAGAAAAAATTATTAGTAATACATATGTGCAAAATAAAAATACATATGTGAAGTAACAACTAGTAGCAAAAAAAAATATTTTAAGCGTTGCCGAAAATGATCTGCATAAGATGCATAAGAAAAATTTAAGTTGAAACGATCCAAATTGATTGTAATTCTATTAGTAAGAGAGCTGGCGACATTTTAGAGTGCGATGAAAACATGTTTATTCGACTAATTTGATGTCGTAAACAAAGAAAATCGAGCACTTGTCGCTTAAAGAGGCCAAAAAATAGGTTTAGAGTTTTGGAAGAATGAAAATATTTGATCTTCTTAAAATTTACAATAAAAACCGCATCTTCGAACATTTCCATTATTTTGACGAAAAATAAGGTTTTTCGAATTGAATTAGTTAAGATTTTCAATAAAAACTGAATTTTTCGCCAAAATATTTAAGTTTGCTTGAAAAAAAAAACGGTTTTTATTGGTCAGTTGATTTTTATTATATCCTTAAGTGGTCATATTTCGGTATTATACCACAAACGCACCGGCAGCATTCAAATTTCTATTTTAAATTTTATTTATTCCTTTAACATACGCTCAGGGGATATCCCCTATAAATGGAACTCATCGTGTTGATTTGTAAGTATGTAAAGGAGGTAGGAGCATTAGAAGAGTAGTAGAATATTTTTCTTGAATATATCGAAGTCACACTAGTCAGGAAAAACGCTCGCAGGGAGAGTGTTCCACAACTTAATAGTGCGACCGATATCGCAACGTTCTATCAAGCATCGATACTGGATGGAATTGAATTACTTGAACAGATTGGACCAGTTCATGAATTTGTCTAATGTATTATAGGGTTAAACATCCAGCGTTACGTTGGTGCTCAGGAGAATCAGCAGAGGAGACAATATCCCCGTCATCTATTATTTTTATCGAACATTTTTGAACTCTATCTAGCAGCTCCAAAGTAGTTTTTGGTGCCCCGCCACTTACCAAAATTGTACTCCAACGTAGGTCTAATATAAACTAAATGGACAGCTCGAATATCAACATGGGTGAAGTATTCCTTACTTCATTTTAAATAACTTAAAAACTTGGCTGCTTCTTTCAGCACACCGAACACATGAATTGTCCACCTCAGGTCTGGTTGAATCGATATGCTCAGAACGTCAAGAGTTGTTGATCTCGTAATGTCTACTGCGGTCATATTGAAGAGTGAAGGCAAAGCAGATCAACATATTCATTTCTTCGATTAAACATGCTTTCGGGCTATATGAAACTGCCGTAGAACTAATGTCGTTGGCTCCTGTATCATACAGTATGGTGCGCAATAAGACGTTTCACATTTGTATGGAGAGTAAACAGTTACTTGATATTAAGGTGCTCTCAACTATTTTTAGTTACTTTTTGGTAGTTATCCTTAACGACAACAAAACGTTTTAAAAACGTAATCCTTGGAGCTTCTTCAATGTCCCTTAAGTATAAAAATCCACAATACAGCAATATTTTTTCAAATTTATTTCAAGAAGACCAAAAAATGGTAGAAACTAAATTTGCAAAGTATCAAAAACACCATTTCTGCAAAAAAACCGGTGTGGTAAGTATTATTTGAATTCAGATAATAAGAAATTCTTTTAGTTTTTTTCTTGCAAAAAGTCAGTATTCGTCAGTACGACGAATATAATGAAATCACGTCTAGCCACACCCACGGTCAGAGTTGCACTTAGAAATTTTTTGATAGGAGGTTACCGTTAGGAGCAACGTTTTTTTTATTGCACGCGGAGTTAGTGTCAGAAGAAATTACAAAACTTGGCAATGTCGAAGCCTCCCATGTGTCGAAGCTTCCCCCTTCTACCCTACGAACATATGTATATCGACAATTTTTTTATACTTCAATACAGGGCCGTATCTAGGGGGACTGTATGGGATAGAACCCCTCCCCTCCCCCCGAAATTTTTTGACGGACACTATATAAAAACGATTTTGCAAAGATTAGACACTACGTAAAATTGATTATGAGAGAAATACACCATACAAAAACGATTTTCTGAAACTAACAGACACTATATGAAATCGATTTTGTGAAAAAAGGTCATTAGATTTTGAAAATGATTTTAGATTAGCTGCGAGAAATAGTTAATAACACAGGCCCACAAAAAAATTTTTTTTTGCTCTGTAGTTTGTGTGCCAATATGGAATTTCCATGAATTTTTTCTCGCTGAAACTAAATTCCGGGGTCGGAATTACTCTAGCACATCAAGTTTTTGAGATATTCTAACTTAAAGTGAAAAAAAACACCGTTCATTGAGGTTATGTAGCACCACAATTTTTTTTTCCCCCCAAAAGACTATGTGTGGGACCTTAAAGTACAAGTCTTCCTCTTTCAAATGCCGTTGAGTTTGCCCAAATATTTTGTTTTCACCCAGATATCGCAATTTTTAATTAATAAAATTAAAAACAATCTTTTGATATACGCGTGTGCCTAATGAGTTTTTAGGTATAGGGAAAATCACAAACATTAAAATTTCAAAATACTATAACTCAGCAAAAAAAAAAAAATATTTGACCAAACTCAACGACATTTGTGTTCTGACCACGAATTTGGTGTCAGCGGGATTTTTAAATACCATATTGGCATCCAAACTACAGATCTAAAAAGTTTTTTGTGGGCCTGTGTAATCATTGATCTGTAAAAAAAAGCTTACAAATATTTTGCCAACTATACCCGTTACAACGTGTATTCCTGAAAGGACATTTTCATGTGAAAACAAATACACGTAACTCAATGAGTAAGCACAGATTGACTGGGCTGGCAGCAGCAGTGAAGAGCGCTCGAAGATTACATTTTCTTTTGAAAAATCGCTAATATAACAATCTTATATGTATTTAATTTTTTTGTTCTTTCATATCTAGCTTAAGTAAAAGCTCTCATATACAACTCATTTCAGTCCTTCCAAAAGTGTACGTATAGTGAAAAGGGGGCGCAGGAGGCCCTCTTGTTGTCCCTTCTCCGGAAACTAAAGTTTCTTATATTCGCAATAAAAAATAGTCGCGACCATCGATAGTGGACGATAGTTTGTTCGCTAACCATTGATAATATCGATAGTATGGTGGAACAAGTTTACTTTAGCGAAAATCCTCCAAATTTGCTTTTATTTTTTAGGGAAAGTAGCGCTATAAAAATAAAAAATAAATTGGCAAAAAACAAAGCGTCGGTCGGATCTAGCTTCGTAGGTAGGTATAGTCATTGTAAGTTGTGGATATAACTTTTATAAAAGAGGATAATTTGGGAACCCCTGAATGGATTTCCAAAATTAGAATATCCTATGAATGGTAATTTAATAGGGCATAAAATCGACACAGTTTTCGAGATATGACTATTTTTGTAAAATTTTTACATTTTTTTTTTATAAAAACCGTTATTTTTTTACAAAAAATGTATTATTAACGTATAATTTTTTTAGTATAACAAGAAATCTCAGTTCATTTGCTTTAAAATGATTTGTACCAACTTTCTTTTATATTAACCCATTTTTTTCCGGAATGTAAGAAAAATTAATTCATGTTTTTTTGAAAACTATACAATATATATGGACAACTACAGCAACGTAAACAGCAACAACGACAACAACAACAACTACAACCGAGCCGTGGTTAATGGCCACCCACTTACCCTTACTCTTATATAAAAATAAATCAAAAGTGTTTGAAGAAATGACAATTACACTGAAACAGTGCCATCGATAGTTATAGTTATATAGAATCAAAAGACGAAAATTAATTATTTTAATTTGGAAATCAATCAAATTGGGGGATGATATGTTCACTCCGACTGCATGGTTTGAAATGGATTTGGTCTCCAGTTACTTGTATTATTTTTTGTATTTTCTAAAAAAAAAGGTTCTAACTCACCGAAAACCCTAGCAAATTGAGACTTATTATTTTCAATGAAAACGTGGAACGCGCGGAGCAGAAAATCAAAAACGCGGACTTGCTCCGCGAAAAGAGGATCATATGGTCACGTTAGTTTATCTCCATACCAAATTTCATCAAAATCGGTGTGGCGACTCAGCCGTGACAGCGTTATTTCTCGATAGGGGCGGTGCCCTATCGGCCTATCTGCAAACCAAATTTCATTAAAATCGGTCTATTAGCTTAGCTGAGAAAACGTATTTTCCTGTAGGGGATGTGACATCGCCTACTATGAAAAAAAAAATTACTTATTTCACTGCCCCTCTTCACAACCTTTCGAAAAAAAAAGTTAAGCGATTATGTTGTGATATAGCAGTTAAAAAGTGATCTAGTCGTTTTGCAACTGCCTACTTATGTATAGATTACTATGCCTAGCCAACACCAGTTGGACATACTACAGTCTGTACCGCGACCGAAGACCGCCGTGAAGCCAGTTTAGAACATATTGGAGAATATAAGCCCTGAGCCGCGGCCGAAGGCTACCACTACCCTTACTTTTATGTATACTGTGGCTAGCGAAGCCGGAGTTATATATCTTTATATATATAATTCTACTGTACGTGTGTATGTAACAGAACTCCTAAACGGCTGGACCGATTTGAATGAATTTTTTTGTATGCGTTTGGGTGGCGCCCTGGATGGTTTAGATTCACAAATCATACCCCTATATGGGCAATTTAGGGTGGCCCTCATACAAAAATATTTTAAAAATAGCATTTTCACAAAGACTACTTAATCGATTCACATGGAATTTACACCACGTGGCTTTTATAGTAAGAGGCATATTTTAAGTTACAAAACTTTTGCTTAGGGTGGCCCTCATACAAACATATTTTTAAAACATCATTTTCACAAAGATCACTAAATCGATTCACATGGAATTTACACCAAGTGTCTTTTATATTAAGCTATTTTATGTAGGCTGCATATTTAGGGTGGCCCTCATACAAACAAAGTTGGGTCAAACGATTCACATGAAATGTACACCACGTATCTTTTATATTAAGAGGCATGGCTTAGCTTATAAGACTTTTATTTAGGGTGGCCCTTATACAAAATATTTTTAAAATAGCCTTTTCACAAAGATCACTAAATCGATTCACATGGAATATACACCAAGTGTCTTTTATATTAAGCTATTTTATGTAGGCTGCATATTTAGGGTGGCCCTCATACAAACATATTTTAAAAATAGCTTTTTCACAAAGACCACTTAATTGAATCACATGGGATTTACACCACGTGGCTTTTATAGTAAGCATAACTTAAGTTACAAAATTTTTGCTTAGGGTGCATATTTAGGGTGGTCCTCATACAAAAATATTGTTAAAATATAATTTTCACGAAGAACGGCCAATCATACAAACATATACATCTTCTTTATATATGCATATAATTCTTCTCTAGGGATCAATTTTAGGTGGTACAAAGTTCACCGGGTCAGCTAGTACTTATATATATATACACTTGCTCAGAATAACCGCCGTCGTTTTCGGAATAATTTGTTGCATATAACAAATATAAATAATTTTTTAGAAAAAATATTAAATTTCTTTGCACTTACATTTCTTGTGAATTTATGTTAAAACTCTGTACTTACATATATTAAATGTTTACATGCTTTCTGTCTCAATAAAAAAATCTCAATCGTGTATTTCGAAGCAGAAGAAAAGTGGTCATTACACCCATGGGAGTTATGAATATTCTTACCAGTGGTCATAATTCCCAAAACTATTCGTTAAAATAAAAATTTGTACATCAGTTTTCTAAAGATCATTTAGGCTTATCTCATATTCAGCAGACAATACAAAATAAGTTTACACATATGTATCTATTTTATTTTGCATATGAAATTTAGACGTTTTTGATATTTAACGATTCAAATATAACTTAGCAAAATATTACATATAAACAAGAACTCAACATTCCCTATCAGAAAGTTTAAAGCACTTTGCTAGAGTAAAAAGGGATTTGCCTTCTTCTTTAAATGAAGTGCTTTTCCATATGTTGGCTGGTTCAAATAAAGCACTTAACTTTTGCTTTATTACTGCTTTAAACAAGGAATTTTATTTTTGACGGCTGAATGAATAAAAATATGCTTTGGCAAATAAATAATTTTTTTGTTTTTGATTTATGGTAATAAAAGTTTACGTGTAACTCAACAAAACCAGTAAAAAGTGGAGATTTCGGTAGATTTGTCGATGTTCTGTGGTAAGCAAAACAGGAGCATGTTTCTTTTTTTTCTTTTTTGTAACACCCTCATTTTATTGTATTTTTACGGAAAAAATTGATATTTTTTTATTTTGAAATTCAAATTTTATTCTGTTTAGTTATAAGAGCCCCTTTCCAGGTTTCATCACCGCTAAGTCTTTATCCCGCGCTGATTTAGAGTACTTATCACATATGAAATGCTTTTTTTCGATAGGTTGCAATTTAAAATTATGTTTTTGTAAACCGTTTTCGTTTGCTCGGCATCTTGTAGATATCGCACGCCCTCTTCAAAAGTGACACAAAATTTTATTCACAGTGATACTAGTGCAGAATGAAGTTGTACCTTAATTATTTGATATAATTTTAACTTTGCAATATACATATGTAGGTAAGAGTGCTCATCAAAACCTGAAACACAGAAAATGAAAATGGTGTTATTAGGGTAATTATTAATAACTTTGAGTTGTGCAACTTTTGAAATGGGTATGCGATGTGTACATATTGTGAAAATGCATTGCATTACATATCACAGTAGAGCTTTCTCTAATTCTTCTCTCATTTAATTTATTTCATTTGACCAACCCCATTCCCATTTTCAGCCCATAATTGAAAAAACTCTCTCTACACAACATAAGTTATTTAACTTAATTCAGTGGAGTCAATTCAGTAGGGCTGAGGAGGGCATTGGCCTGCCACCCCTAGGATCTGATGGAGCCCGGTGAGGCTGTCAGTATGTTGAAGAGGTTGTACATTTTTTTACAGCATATTTTTACTGCACCAGCTCTGCACTCCTTGCGGCATATTCTCCGAGATCTCGATGCTAAGTTTTTCTTTACAGTACAAGGAATTTATCAATAGTCACAATTGTCCAAGTCGTCGGCAAGGGCTGATAAAGGCAAGTAAATTGGTGCTAGGCCAGGTGTCAATGCAGTGCAGATGGGTACAATATATATACAATGCAAATAGAGTGCAAACCAAAACTTGTGGTATATGTATTCAAGGAATCCGATACCAATCAGCAATAACATGGGTATTTATTATATCAGTATTAGGGATGGGCCAAACTGCAACTTTTGATCACTACTACTAGCAGTGATTGCTATTTTAGAATCGCTGTGAAAAATATCTGTGATTTTAATCAAACTGATTTGAAGATTCATAAAAGAGATCATCAAATAGTACTTTAGTCATAAGAACTTTATTAATTAATTCAAATTTTTTGTAGAATATCTAAATTTGAGCGGAACTTCTTCAAATAAAGCAGAGTCAATGATTTATTAAAACTAATTATGTATAATTTATGAATGAATGAACGAATGCCAAATGGAAAAAAAGTAAATTAAAAAGTAATAATTTGGTATCGCATGAGCGAAAAAATAAAAAATAATGTTAGAACTTCTAAAGTTTGCTACCCATTTTCAAGAACTTTTCATCAAAACATGAAGTCTATTAAAGGTATGTAATGAAATGAGATGAATATATTCAGATTTAAATTATTAATATCTTCAGAGCTGTGAAAAATATTGTTTCGAAATTCTTTAGGTATGTAGAAAACAGCATTGACACTGGCTGCAAAATAATGGACAAATTCAATAGGCCATAACTTTTGGTAGCCATTATTTTTTACTAGACTGAAAATTACGTGATTGCATTAATGGACATACTGCCACCCATATGAATAAGATACTATTAATCCAAGCCAACAACCAGAACTAACAAACTTATTCGATGCTGTTCGATACTTTTAGTCTTTTACCGAATTCTTTGACATTTTCCGATACTCTTCAACTTCAATGTTTATTCTTCGATAATATTCGATACTGTTCAAAACGTTTGCACAACGTAAAATACTTACGTTTTAATGATTTAATTAGGCTACGATATAAAAAAAAATATTCTACATCCTACCAAAAGTAATAGAAAACACCAAATCTATGAAGCAGCAGCAGGGACATTATTGTTGCGAACATTTGCGGTATTGACGTTAAATCAGACCCCTTTTGTTACTTTTTGTATGTGATTTAATGGAGGCAAACAGAGTCTAATCGTTCTGCCGGACTGCACTGCCATAAATGCAGAGCTTTTTGAATATAACTTCTCAAGGAGCAGCTAAAGCTGAGCAGGTGACACTTTCTGTTTTTTTTTTTTTTTTGTAAAATTCACTATGACTTTTTCATACAACTTTTGTTGTTTATAAAAAAATATTGGTAACCTTTTTTCCACAGATATTCGCGTATAATATGGCGACTATGTGTAACAAGATGCAAACAAGGAACAACTAGGATATTGCACTTTTTCAGCTTAGCTTTGTTCTCACAATGTTGTTTTGCCAAGAAGTTCTTAAAAGTTTTTGGTGATAAGTGAATTGAATTATCTTCAGTAACTTTGTCTGCGTTGAAGTAATAGTTTAATAAGTAATTTATGTGAATTTGGAAGTAATTTTATTTAAATACCATCGACTATATTCTTTCTCTCGATTTTCCATGATAACGTCAGACACGATAAGTTTGCAAGAATTTGCAATATCAAAAATTTATCCTGCGAAAACATCAGACCCGATCTCCGCCATTTAATCACATACAATTTTTGAGTGAGATTTCAATAGGATTGCAAAGTCTCCTTAATTTATGAAAGCATCTAAAATGTAAATGTCTCTGGTTCTACTCTGGTTAAGGAAAAAACCTTATCTAAGCTTCAATATTTTTAAAAAAATAAATCTTAGTGAAATAAATCAATAAAATTTTTTCTTTTTATTTATAACTTCTCAAAATTTTAGCCGTGTTTTTACTTTCTTTTTGGCTTTTCTCAAAATTTACGTAAATTTTGCAAAAATTAATGCGCTATAGTATATATATAGGAACATTTTGAAAATATTTAAACGGTTCCTGGTCGCAGGACCCAAATCAAAGTTTTTGGTACCAATCAAAAAAAATCAGCTAATTTTTATGAATCTATTAGAATAGCTGCAGCAGGTAAATATTTTATAGAAGCGTTGACATAATAAAAATGCATTGGTTAATTTATTTTAAATCTTTTTTCCAAACGTTTAATTGTCTGATTAACTGTGATCTTCAACCACTAACTCACCAAATCATATGTATACCCTAGTAGCCAGAGGACTCTTGGAAATTCTTGCTATTTGTCGCCAAGGTAAGCATACTTCCAATATGAGGTACTCTATGTAAACGATTGTTTTCCAAAAAGACTATATTCATACGAACAAGCAAACGCCAGAGCAGTAATGGACAGTTGTGAAGTAAATTTGTCTTATTTATCGAGACCGGACACAGAGAGTAGGGTTTGCTCACCAGAGTCTTTTCGACATGGTGGAAGAAGGGGTCGGTATAGGCTGGAAGAGTTCGGACTACCGGATGATGAACAATTTCAGGATCCTGCTGAGCTTGGTGAAGCACTTTGTAAGCTCTTCTGCAACAACTGTTCTTCCAAGTCATTATATTAATATTATAATATTATGTTTTAAATAATAGTTCTCAGGGATTGCGATGAGCTTGAAGCAATGCGACTAGCTCAACCTACTCGTCCGCAATATTACGAAGATGATATAGAAGATTACGGAACAGAACCTGATGAATGTATTGATGAATTTGAAGAAATTGATCTAAATGATACATTAATACCAGAGCCGAGTCCTGAGTGTACACCTCGTGACTTTTCCCTAATAGAAGAATTTACACAACCATGGCCACCACCAGAACCCGAATGCCAGCCAATATGTGAACAACGACAACCATCACCTCCTCAATGGGATCCACGGGAGGAAATTCCAGAATTTGAATATAATGTAGCTAGGCGTGGACTAGTAATTGGACCACAACAGCAAACGCAATTAGAGCAGATTCCAATATATGATGTTGAAGGTTTATCTCAATACACAAATCCTTGTGAAAAATTCAGAAAAATGAAGGAATTAATGAGTGGCCGAGCTCCGGTTAGTGCAACGTGTACAGAGCCTCCAAGAGCAATATCTCCACCACAACCATGTGCACCACCACCTAAGCAACCTGGGGCATCGAAAGGCCGTCGTGGTGCTAAGCCTAAGGTTGTGAAGCCTAAGTTCGTTCAGCCACCAATGAGAGCAGGCACAGCTTCAGGTAGACCGAGTTCCACTGTCATAGGTGATTCGATACCAACTCACCTTGGAGGTATTAAGCTTTCACGTGCTGCGCGGTTAAAAATGCAAATGCAACAAGACAAGGAAAAGGCAGAGGGAGCAAAAACAAAGGGTAAAAAAACAAAGCAGAAAGATGAGCCTAAGTCCAAAAGTATTAAAGCTCATATAGCTGATATGAAGGCTGCAAAGCCAAAAAAAACAAAAAAACCTATGAGCGTAGACGAAATGTTTCAAAAACTGCCTCCACCAGTAGTAGAATTTTTGGTTCAAGAATTTCTGAATACAAGTAATCCTCCTGATCGGGCTGCTTTCATTGATATAATGACTCAGCAATTATTGAATAATACGCCAAGCACAAGTTGCCAAGCTCCGGCTGCTCAAGCTCAAGCTCAATGTCGAGCTCAATCAATGGCTCAAGATATGTTCAATTCACTTTGGAATGCAGAATGTACTCAAGCTGTAGCAGCTGCTCAGCCCTCGGAAGCTCCACCACAAAGTACCGAAAAAGTTATCCAAACACGAATCGATGG
The DNA here is from genome assembly GCA_963662105.1 of Meiosimyza platycephala. NCBI lineage: Eukaryota > Metazoa > Arthropoda > Insecta > Diptera > Lauxaniidae > Meiosimyza > Meiosimyza platycephala. Next base: position 77,189,473 of record OY759209.1, read on the forward strand.
TGAAGGCCTTGATTGCATTAAAGAAACGATAATTGAATTAACAGATGTCGAGAATGGGGAGGTCACCACTCAAACAAAACATATTGTAACTCACCGTGACCCCAATGGTAATGTATCAAGCCATGTAACTGAATCTTGTCCACCAGAATCTCCTCTTACACCACGTAGAAGAGCACAACGCGAGCGTCAACAATTTGAGGAGGACATTAATAGATACGACATTGTTCCAGAAGGTTATCTTGTAGATAACCTATTACGTTACGAAGGTGAAACAGGAGTGCCAGAGTGCGAAACAGAAGAGCCAGTGTGTGAAACAGAAGTGCCAGTGTGCGAAATAGAAGAGCCAGAGTGTGCGGTGCAGGGTACACATACCCAAGCAGGGCCTTGGAAATCTCGATACATTCCACAGGACGAACTACCCAACGAATGTCTTTCTGATGTTAGTAATTTATCTATAGAAGAGATGGACTCTTTGACTTCAAATGTCTGTGACGAAGACGAAGATTTAGAAGAGGTAGATATAGATATTGAACTGGATACATGCGAAACAGCTGCGGATCCTTACCGCGAAGTAGCTGATTTTTACTTTGATTCCGCAACTGCACCTACTGGAGCACCATGTGATAACTTAATGCAGTTTGAATCGGTTTCAGAGTTTGATGAATTTCAAGTGTACTCACCACCTCAACGAGAGGAGTTGCAATATGAGCCGCAGCCATGCCAATCATCGACACCCATGCCAATTGTCAACATTGAACGTTTGAGTAGATGGACCAGTCCAAGTGAAAAGTTCAAAGCATATAAAGATATAATGAGTGGCAGAATGCCAGACTGCACTCCACCTCGAGAACCTTCACCACGACAGCCTTCACCACCACCAGCTAGGCAACCCGCACAACCTGGACCATCAAGAGGTCGTCGTGGAGCGCAGTCTAAGACTGGTACTAGGCCTAAGGCTGTTCAGCCACCGAAGAAAGCCCCTGCACCTCAGGTATGCGAGCCGATGCCAACACACGTTGGTGGTGTTAAACTTACGCGTGCTGCTCAGTTGAGACTAAAAAAGCAAAACGAGAATAAAAAAAAAGAGCAAATTGCACTTCAAAAAGCACAGAAAAAAGCAGAGAAAGAAGCCATGAAAAGAGGTAAGCCACTTAAAAAGACGCAATCAAAGGAACAAGTTAGGCCTAAGACTAAAAGCATAAAAGAGTTTATAGCTGATAGGAAGAAACAGAATTTACCAATGATAAGAGCTCAAGCTCAAGCGGAACAAAGACTTACAAATTTAATGGAAGAACTGACTTGTCAAATTAAACAAACTACAGATGCACTGAAAACGAAGAAAGGTTGCCCTATGCCGTCTCCAAAATCTAAGGCCGCACTTAAACAAAGATTGGATGAGCTAAAAGCAATGAAACAACAAACTCAAGCTGATCTAGATGCAGTAAATGTTGGAGAATTGCCGACCATAACTATTCAGCCTAGCATAGCTGCTCAAGCTGATATGAGTGCTGTAGCGGTTGAAGAGTTACCGTGCACAAGTGCACAAGCTGCAGCAGCAGCAACGGCTCAGACTGAAGTAGCTAGTATATGTGAACCTTCTGAGCTGACAATGTTCGAACAGTTAGAAAGGGAAGCTTTGGCGGCTGAAGCAGCAGCTTTAGATGAAGTGCCAGCTACATGTGCGCAAACTCTAGCAGAAGCAAGAGCTCAGATTGCAGCAGAAGCGGCTCATTGGAAGCCATATGAAGGAGAGGATGAAGAACTTCCGATCTCAATCAAACTACAATATCAAATGATGGATTTGGGATTGCGAAACACTTTTGGTCCTTTGATGCTACTACCTCAATCTGACCGTGCTTCACCATCTTCGCCAACTCAAGAACTGTTGGATTATGAACAAGAAGAAAGAAGAAGTTGTAAACCCAGACTTATCCGACCTCCTAACAACCTTTCGATGATTGCTGAAGAAGAGGAAGAAGAGGAGGAAGAAGATCTCGTTCGTGACTTTAGAAGGACAGAGAGGGACGTTTTTGGTTACTGTCCAACTTCACAAGAACCTGATGAGCAACTTGCTGACGAAATGATTGAATGTTCAGGACAAGGAACAAATATGATTTCAGAAAGATTAAGATCACCTTCCCCACTTCATATTGATGAATGTCCAGAAGACGATGTTGGAGACGTAAGCTGTCCGTTAGATGAAAGCTCAGATGGTTATATTGCTGATGTATCACAAGTAGAATTCCACGAAGAATCGTTCGAATTACATCCTGACTTTTATCAAGATGCACATATAGAACCATGTGCAGCAATTTCTACAGAGGATATATGCGAAGAACCAGAAGCACCGCATCCACTATCACCTTGCCCACGAACATCACCTAGCCGGCGACAATCACCACCAAGGTCGTGGTCTCCACAAGATGAAATTCCACAATTTGAATATCATGCACCAAGGCGTTCGCCAATAATTGAACAACAACAACAACCGCAATTAGGACAAATGCCAATGTTTGATGTTGGTTATTTGAAAAAATACACAGATCCTTGTGAAAAATTTGGAGCATTAAGAGATTTAACGACTGGTCGAGTTCCAGTAAGTTCAACTCGTACACCACCTCCAAGGCCACCTTCACCACCACCTAGGCAGCCTACACCACCTGGGCCATCGAGAGGCCGTCGTGGAGTGCAGGCTAAGACTGGTGCGAGGTCTAAGGTTGTGAAGCCTAAATTTGTTCAGCCACCAATGAGAGCAGGCAAACCTACAGGTAAAGCGAGTTCCACTTCAGTCGTATGTGAACCGATGCCAACACACCTTGGTGGTGTTAAGCTTTCTCGTGCTGCGCAGTTAAGAATGCAAAAGCAAAAACAACAGGAACAGGCAGCGCAAATAGAACGAGAAAAGGCAGAGAGAGCAGATGCAAAGAGAAGAGGTAAAAAAGTAGCCACAAAGCGTGGACCAGCTGCTGCAGCAACACCATGTGCTCAACCTACAGTATGTGCTCAACCTGCAGTATGTGCTCAACCTGCAGTATGTCCTCAACCTGCAGTATGTGCTCCAGTTCTTCCACCACAGAGATCACCATCACCACCACCGAGACAAAGGTCGCCAATACCGCAGAGGCAAAGGTCCCCTCCCATAGATCCAAACTACTATCCAAATCAACTCTTAGAGTATGAACGGGAGTTGTTGGGCCACGAGCTGGATGTACGTTGCTCTAATAAACCTTTACCTGCGTATCCTATCGAATCTATTGCAGAAATGAATGAGCCATGCATGGGTATGTTATCACCAGAGCAAAGAGCTTACCCTGCTTTTGGAACTATGGCGAACTATATACCATCTGAACAACTATATACCAGCGGAACAGCCTCTAGGAGACCAGATCATAGAATGCGTAGTTACGCACCGAATATGGGAGCTATTGTTGAAGAGAATATATGTGAATCAGACACTGCAATATCTCAAGCACAAGGGCAATTCCAAAATATAACAGATCGTGTTCGATTGAATGATCCATTATTAATCGATGTGCAAAACCAAATGCAAAATTTAGGTGTGGGAAATGTATTTTGCCCTGGTACAGTTTATTCGTCAGATACTGATGAAGAACTATTGTCGTTTGAAGAAGCAGAAAGAAATGCTTATAGAAATGCTGTAAGTGCTGGAGAGATACCGTGCGCAAGTGCACATTCTGGAGCAAGAGCTGCTCCATGGATGCCACAGGAAGAAGAGGAGCTTCCAGTCTCAATCAAACTACAATATCAAATGCTAGATCTGGGCTTACCGAACACTTTCGGTCCTTTGTACAGCTTACCTGATAGAAGTTGTCTTTCACCACCTTCGCCAAATAACGACCTGTTGGACTTTTTAGCGGCAGAAAGTCAAACTAGATCACCAAAGAAACCTAAGGCATCTAGAATTAAACGTCCTCAGCTTGCTCCGCTTACGACAATTATGGAACAATCTCCACCTATGGAAACACCTTGCCAACAACAGACAAGCAGACTTCAGCCACCTGCATCCAGGCTTGCTCAACCGCAAAGAACTCCACAGCCATCAGTTCAAAGATCAGCAACTCAGCAACAGCCGCGTACAAGTAGACCTGCAACTAGCTGCCAAAGGCCTAGAAGCAATTTACCATCGCCTGCTTCACAATCTCGTGTTGCTATGGCAAGGCAACAGGCACCTGGCCGTATACAAGTTCAGCAACGTACAAGTAGCGTAACAGTTACTGCCGGAGGAGGAGCTCAACAAAGAGCTTCCGCTTCAACAACTAGAAGACCAGCAACTCAGCAACAGCAAGTTCAGCAGCGTACATGCAGACCTCAGTTACCATCGACTGCATCAGAATCTCGTGTTGCTATGGCAAGGCGACAGGCAGCTGGTCGTGTAGTACGTCCAAGTACCTCAACAGTAAGTTGCGGGCGTGGCACATCAGCTTCTACTTCCAGGAGAACTGTGACACAGCAACCACAAGCTCAGCAGCCTGCAGGCGGTTGCCCAGTTTCTCCAAGAAGACCTACACAATTGAGCCCTCTTAGTGCTTTACGTGATATGCCAATAACTTATTCAAGGACTAGTCCAACGGATCCAAATTGTTAATGAAAATGAATATTATGAGCAGTATCTTTCTCCACATATTTGAAGTGATTTTAATACACCTAACTAAAGAGATTGCAGTATTTATTGTGGAGATGACTACATGATAATGAAAGTTTCTGGTTTTACAAATGATGATTATAATGGTGTGGACTTCAGTGACATTGAAATAATCGAGGTCAACGCTCCCATTGAAATTTCTGATAATGAAGAAATTGAGGATAATGCTTGCGATAATAGTTCTCATAATTATTCATATGAAGATTTTCCTTGTAAGGCTTAGTGACCACATTTACTTGCGCGAAACAAAAAAAAATTGTGTATTTAAGTTACTCGTATTTAGAAAAAAAGAAAATTACATATATAGTAAAAGTTTGGAAAAGTAGATATGAAAAATATAGAAAAATCTGTAATACTTAGAAGAAAATGTCTGAATACATAATTTGTAACGTCAAAAAGAATAAAACAAGAAATTTTATATCAAAGCTTTTAAATCAACCAGTTTTCATTAATATTTGCGGCAGATTTTATCAAATAGGCGTGGATGAGGCGAATTAAGATATTTTTTTTTATACATTTTGACTAATATTTTGTGAGTGAACATACTTCTTCAACGTGTTTCAATTGATAGTAAGGCTGTGTAACGAGCCGAACTCGTTCTCATGAGCTATTCGAAAAATTTCCAAGTTCGAGCAAAGATCGTTTAACTCGACTCAACTTAGTTCATTTAGTACGATGTATTCGCTCACTTCTTATTTTGCATCTGTTTGTGCCTGCGTACAAGTCGTTCGTAGAAAAGAAATGAAAATTGCGGTGCGATGTAAAATAGAAAAAAAAAGACGATGATACGGACTACGAACGAACTGAACATAAGCTGAGTCCAACGAACCGAGTTGTTCGAGTTTGACACAGCCTGATTGATAGACATGAAAAAAGCTCCTCAATCTCTAACTGATAGACAAACAAATAAATTAGCAAGCGGTAGGCATCTGAACCTGCGGTTCGTATCTAGTTGCGCTGGGGTTCATGCTAAGCTTGGGGTCAGTGATGATTCGTCGCACACACTGGAAGCTCAATTCCAGAGTAAACAATCTTATTGGTGAGTATTCGGAGGAGAAGGAACAGGTCACAAAATCATAACTAATAGGTAAAAAAATGGAAAAATAACGCGAAACATTGACAGATTAAGACTTTTACCAGAATACTTACATATATATAATATTTATTTATAGTGAGCGATAAAAAACTACATAGATCCCCACTTTCTGCTAGAGCGAGAATCCGAAAACATAATGGAAAAAAGTGATGATGGAGTTTTGTTTGAAACTCTTTTCTACAAAAAACCATTGATATAACTCTTCATACACTATGAAACTTATGCCTTGAGATATTGAATTTTTTTTAAAAAGCGGTAAAGTACCGGTTTTTCTATTTTATATCTATAACATGAGTCACACTTTGGTATAACGTACTTAAAACTGGCAAGTTACGGTAGCGACACTCTTTTTTTCCTATCATTTTTACGAACTCTTGTCGTGTGGTAATGAGATTTGTCTGTTTTAATATCTGCGATGCCCACCCGATTTTGTAGCATTATGTTCTGACACTTGCTCCTTGCTATTATTAGCCCACAAAAATTGTTTATCGTCTCGTTTATTCAGGATATATCACAGACATATGTATATATAGAAAACTCGATGGACAAGTTTTAAACCTGTTGCGCGGGAGTGGGAGGATTTATGTAAACTTATACTCCGCGGCAATTAGATGCGCGAGCATACTACTACTGTTTTAGAAATTCCGCGCTCGAAATTTCGAACGAGGGATCGCGCGAGCAGACCGTTAGTGTATTGAAATGGGAAATGGAGAGGTTACGGAGGCGACATATCTGTAGATTCTCGCCCTATAACTTTTTATTAGAGCAATTGAATATCGATGCGTATGATGGAAAATAAATTATAAAATGGTTGAGCCTTTGCATCTGACCAAACTATTCACAGACATCCATTACATCCATTTCGTGATAATAGCCCATTACTCTAGATAAAATATTATGAATAAGCGAGAAACATGACAGTACTCCTTCTTGTGTCACGGAGCATAGGGCCTCCACAAAGTTCTTCCAACATGCACGATCATTAGCGAGTGCCTTTAATTCTTCACCCGATTAACGTTTTTCCTGCTCTAGAGAACATCTCAACGGTGATCCAGGAGGGCCACGTTTTCCGCAACCCTGAAGATTCCACTCCAATGCTTGCCGACAGACTTTATTTGGTCATTTTCGCAACGTAAGCCCAATCTTTTTACACTTTCGTCGTTTGATTTGAACGGAAACAGGATCTCGATGGCATCTGGTTGAGTTGCATTGTCATTGATAAAAACGAAGACTGCCAGATATTATGAAGCTGAATGAAGAAGATACCTTTCGCTTTATTGATTCTAGCACGGATGTCCTTAGTAATACCGCCATCAAATAAATTCGATATTTAAATAAATTGCATATGATATCAAAATTTGACTTTCGACTTGTTGATAGTCAGCATGTTCTAAACATTATGGCGTCATCAATTGGTTGTCTTTCATTAGTATGCATTTAGATACACAAGGTAGTTTATTTTCCCGAGCCGATGATGTTTTAGTTGTGTTACAATTTTTAGAAATGGAACTAATGATAGCTTTCTAATCCATCTACCCCTATGTACACCGTTTTGAGACATTTTTTAAAAAAAAAAAATTTCATAAGAAATCGACGGAGAACGCCGAGAATAAATTCAGGTCGTTGTCGAGGTCTCATTTTTTAAACATTTTTATTGTACCAATCAATGGAGAGCGACCGAAGAGTGGGGGCGATTCCCGGTACGGAAAGTGAATGATTGTGGCTCTTTTATGTGAAAATATTTTCTGCAACAATCGATTGAGAAATGTCGGAAGTGCTCGGTCAGATGTATGTTCCATCACTTGAATATTGATAAAATTTGCAGTTATGCTCAGAAATATGTTACCTACCGATAAAAATTGAAGTATAAAGATCACTCAGGACACTCGATGAAGTCAAAATAAGAAGAGCAGCTAGAGGATTCGGGATTTCGTTTTACTTATTTCAAGAGAAGAAAAAGTTGTAATGGATTTTTGGACCTGGAATTTATTATCGCATGTTTCGGTTTCTTTAATCAGAAGATTTCGCGAGATATGGATAATGTCTAAAACTGTTATCTTTTGAAAATTGTCATCTTGTCATCTCTCTTTAAAAGGGATGCCCCTGTGACAATTACCAATACAAATTCAAAAAAATTAAAAGTGAAACCCCACTCAAAAAATACCATACATACGTACGTATACACAATCCGTGTACAGAAAGGCAGAGAATATTGCAAGAGAAAAAAAGAAATTACCGAAAATGTTTCATTAAATTTTATTTATAGTTAGCAATTTTATGCATTTAAAGCGCGTCTATCATCAAACATCATGATGCGTAAAAGATATCAAAATAGTCGGCGAACAGTTGATAGCATGCAATGACACAAGACACAGGGATCCTTAAATAGCACGATGTGAATATGAAATTAAAACTTTTAGTTAGTGAAGGTGTTCACTTTGGTCAGAGCCAAAATTAAATACCCTACACTGCAACTTTTGTGGTAAATTGCTGATGTGAGATGACTGTCCAGGAAAAAAATACTAAGTAAGCAGATAATTTGACTACATGGAGAAATAAAATTATTTTCCAGCAGAAAAATAGTCAGAGACATCAAGACCTCGTTACCGTCGATCAGATTATGTCCAAACTTGCAAATTTAGCTGATATATTTTCGCTTTAAAATTGTTGCTTGTGAGGACAACTTAAGGACGTGGTCATACTGTTGTCTTGATGTCGTTGCTAATACAATTCGCTGAAATGTTAAATTGTTTTAAATCATGTGAGAATCAAGTTTATTAATTTAAGCGATTACTACAGATAAATATTGTTTCCATAGGAAGTGCTTCATATCCACTACTATTGTTATTAACCATTACTACAATTTTCGTCTATGCTGATGGAATGCTAATAATCACATCGGCATTTTTTTTTGAAGTGGCGATTAGAATTTACTCAGAGAACGTAAATACATTCAATTAAAAATCTGCGTCTCAAAACAGAGATATATAGAGCAAGCCCAAGAAATCATTATTTGCATTTTCACTTCAAATGATTCGTAAATGGAAGAAGAAAACAGTTTATTTTGACGATATATTTTTTATATGAAAATATCATGAACAAGAATTTAATACTTCTGGCTCTGTATCATAGCATACTAAACTTTTTAAAAATATGTACAAGGTCCACCTTAAGCTGATGTGTTGTGTATTTCGTGTATTAGAATAAAAATAAACACTTAAATAAATCTCAGAAGAGCAAAAAAGTATGTTCTGTTCTAAGCTTGAAGATTTGACTTTTCTTTTGAAACAATTCACAATCCTTACCCCTAACAAAAAAAATTATGTTTCAAAAGAGTCTGTCTTTATTTGCTGACTGCTGACTCATTCCATTACATGTGTATGTGGCTACAAATCAGAATTTCGTCGAAGCGTTCATTCATTCAAGTGCATCTAGCGTAAAGAGAACTCGCTGCCAGGAGAAGTCTTTACGTTGGCATTAACTTTGCCGCGGCGTCGGACTACTAGAAGTGACAGAAAAGCCAAAATCTAAAAGCGGCGTGTAACATTAACGTATTACATGTAAATTTCTAAATACTTTTCAGAAATAATTTTTTTCCAGATTCAGTATATGAATTTGCATAGCTAGCAGGTTAAGGGATGACTGACCTTTCACAATCAAACATTTTATTTTTAAGTTCTTTGACTTAAATTCAATTAGCAGTGTTGCAAAAAAAAAATTTAAATACATAATAAGAAGTTAAAGAAGTAAAGATTCAGATCCTAAAAAAAAAGAATTTAGTATAGTATTATAGTGTGAGTACTAGAACAGTTTCACCAAAATTTACATAATACTTGTAGTTTCTTTTAAACCTTAAACCGGAATTGGAGTTTTTATGACTAAAACAGATATAAGATTATTTCAAGGCCAAGGTCACTTAGATCGCACTACTCAGATTTTTCCGCAAATTAGTACACTGGTACACGTCACAAAGAACTTATCCAGATTTTAAGAAAAAAAAAAATAAAACGAAATGTTTACCCACAATCGGATCAGTCTCAAAAATTTTTATATTTATCAAAGTTTTTTGAGAATTTTTGAATAAAACTAAAAATAAACGTCTCCGATTCGGTATTGAATGCTCCATATATATCTATCTAGAATTTAGAATAAATACATGTTTCTTTTATGCCGTAGGGCCAACAATTCTCACACTCAAATGGCGAATCACATATTTCATATGAAAAAAACAAAGTTTGAATGGAGTTGGGAGAGCCTGCTCCTTCCCAAAGGAAGCCTTCAAATAGCGCTTACTGTCATTGCATTTGCTTGCTGGATTACCACTAATTCAGAGACTTTGTATTCGTAAAAGATACCCGTGATGCAGTGCATCTTATAGAATTTTTACCCTCGCCAAAGATCACACTTTAACTGATTTCTCTAAAGATCAGTTTTTATAGTAAAATTACCACTACATATTTACATACATGTGTACATATGTATGTCAGTGTCTGTAACATATCGAAATTTATTGTCCGTTTAACCAAAAATATTTATGGTAGATGTTATTTGCTCAAACAATTTTTATCATTTTAATTTGTAAACCGGTTAATGTTTCAAGTTTCTAACAAAGTTTGTATTCAAATAATACCACAGAGAGATGTGAAACGCAATCACGAACGCACAAACAAGGCATTTTCTGGGTGGTCGTCGGCATTACCAAATTTTTGTGATGTCTAAGCTAAAAATGGTTAGTGTTTTCTTTTTTTATTTATTTTTAATTATTAAGTAAACGAAATGAAAGTAACTTCTTGAATTTATGATGAAACAAGTTAATTACCAAGTTTTTATAGACAAATCTAATTAAAATTTTACAACAAATAATAGATTTTTTAACTATTTCTTCATTTGAAAAATCCACTTTTACCACTATGAATCTATTAAGCAAATAACTGAGTCTGCGAAAGAAAAAGGGTGTCGCAAAAATTACGCTAGTGTTAAATTTCGCGCCATTTGTGCGGTAATGTATTGTTGCCGAAAAAAAAAGAAAGCTGATTGTTCAGGGTTATTGAAAATAGGGCGCTAAGCGAAAGAACAATGCGTTATCATTGTTGAGCAAGATATTAATAATAATAAAAGTTTGGCAGCTACAGTTCGAATTTTCGTCGGAATATTCATTTTACTTCAATAACTGTCAAGAGTGAGTGTTGCTGAGAGTCCAAAAACATCAAATATTCTCACCGTTTACAAAGTTCATACGTTTACAAAGTTCAAACCTCACAGCATTTTGGACTTGATATTTTAGAATCGACCGAAATTTTTTATACAGATTATACATATGTACATATATGTGCATAAAATTACTTGACCAGTATTTTTAGATTTTGCAGAAAAAATTTTTTTGTTTCGAAAATATCCGCCTTAGGCACTGGCCTAGTGTGCCTGTAAGGTAAATCCGGGCCTGCTCGTTCCTTTGTTGTGATTCGGCTCACGCTTCACGCTTAAATTCCTTCTGGAATTCATGACTTGCGCTCGAAAATATTTGATAACTTCCGATCTAACAGAGACCCCACTTTTTTGTAAAATGGGGTTTGTAGATAAAAAAATAAGGAACAAAATGTTATTTTTTTAAATGTATTCTAGTTGGAAGGACAGCATGTATAAACTATTTAAACATTTAATTTGTTATTATTTTTTATTTTTTGACAATACAAAATTTTGTTTTAAATTTATTTCAAAAGCCAACGTTATAAAGTATCTATTATATAACAAAATTGACATTGACGAATCAGTACAAATGGAGATAATAGACTTCAAGTATGAGTAATTTTGACAAAATCCAGCTCATTATCGAAAATTCTTGTGTGGATATTTTCGAAAAAAAAATTTTTTAACCAAAATCCTGATATATGACTCAACTAAATTTGTTAGAAGATGCAGGTAAAAAACTTTCATCCCATTTGGGAAGTCGAGGTTTTTTTTTCTCAAATTCGTGCGGTTTGTAAAAGATATGCTGATTTTTTGAAGAAAATTATCTGCAGTGATGAGTCCAATTTTCGTTTTCGTATACATATTGTCAAATTTTGCACTTTAGGGGTTCAGAAAGTCCATGAGCTGAAGACATCATCAGACCATTCTTCTTCGAAAATCCGGTTGATCGGACAATAACAGTTAATGGTGCTTACTATCGAGGAATGATAGTCCAGATTTTGTGTGCCTAAATTTTAAGATATGTTTGTGGACGACATGTAGCTTCAACAGGACGTTGCTACATGGCATACAGCCCGAATAACTGCATGAGTCATTTCCACGCAACTTAACGCAGTTGAACTTTTTTTCTTTGAGGTTTTTCGAAATCTAAGTCTTATGCTAGTGAATTCACGACCACCCACGCTTTCAAGAAGAAAATTGAGCCCAGTATCAATGAAATTCAGCATCGCTTATGCAAAACGTCAAGAAAATTTTTAACAAAAAATTACGTATGTGCCAGCAAGTCAGTGGAGGCAATTTACCCGATCTGCTAAACCATACATACATTGCACTATGCTGTATACTTAATGAATCAATAAAAAATTTACAATTTTTAATTAAAAGCCTGCATATCAAAATTACTTCTTGCGTGAATATTTGGACACCTTTTATTTCTATTTCTATATCGTTTGGACGAAAAACGAACTCTACAAACATGAAATAGTAAGTGTTTAAAGCTATAAATAAAATTAAGCAAAAAACAAAAGGTCGTAGATTATAATAGAGTAACACAGTACTTGGACACGCTAATTGATTGTGTAATTATTTACAAACATTTTCAGCTTCAAAGTAAACACTAAAACGAGAAGCAAAATTTCGAATCAAGAAGCAGTTGATATTGAAATATATCTTAAAAATAGCAACTGCAACTTAGATGTGAAATGTGGAAAAAAATCTTTTAAATACATATATGTATTAGAGACAGTTTTTTAAAAAAAATTAATGTAGAAGACACAAAATGTATAGCAACAAAATGAATTCATGATAGCTAACGCTATAAAACTTGAACATATCCCACAAAACACAATTAATCAATTTGTGAAATTTAAATTTTATCGACTGTAGTATTGCTTTTGATAAAATCAACCGAAATTGCATCTGGAATGTATCGAACGGTCGAGGTGCAGCAGCCCAGATCATTCATCTCATCAAGGCTCTATGCGAAGGTTTCAAATGTAGAGTACATATTGCATTGCGGGAAACATTCTGATCCTATTGAGTTCGTCTCAGACGTGCGCCAAGGTTGTTTGCTGTCACCAATCTGGTTTATGGTAGTACTTGCGATGATTAAAGCAGATCTCTAGACTCTACAAATCGTGATATTCAATGAATTTTCAGCGAAAATTTGGTAGACCTAGCATATGACATGGCATGTACGAAAAATTTACTGCCGTCAAGTATTCTTCGGAAAAAGTATGTTATATGCATATAACTTTTGCAGTAAGTATTGGTTTTAAAAAGCTCGGAAAATGCGATTTTAAGAAATAATTTTCAGTCGAGAAATTATAAACATCGGAAATATATTGAAATTAATGGAAATTTAAGATTTGAAGAGCCGGTTTCACAATGCCCAGTACTTATGGGTCTTGGGTACTTATGAAGTACCATTTAATGTGGAATTGAACATTGTGAAATTGTTCCTAAGTGTTTTAACTTAATTTAATTTATAGTTAAATCGGTACACTATTGTTTGTCCCCTTGTACGAAATCATGAATTTTTTGTCATTCAAAAACAAAAATTATGAAAATAAAAATAAACATTCGTACTCGTACATACAGAGTAGATATATTCACATAACAAATTAGTTGACAGCTACTGATCTTGCCGACAAAATAAACTTGAGAGACAAGCGACAAGCATAACAAATTAATATTATTACAATGTGAGAACATCATCAACACCACACATACTTTTAGGGGAATTAGATGTCATTGTATGCATGTATGTATATATGTACATATGTGTTTGTAATCAAAGTGTCCATACTTATTTGGAAATGTAGGTTTCGAAAGGGAAATGCAGATTTTTAAAAAAACCTTCATTTCAAAAGAAAAGTATTATTGTTTTATTGAGGTGACAGCTCAACTTGCTTTAGAATACTTCTAGAGCAGTCACCGAACAGATGTGTAAAAATATATATTTTTTTTTATTAAAAAAGTACACTGCTCTAAAAACAAGCGCAGAGTTCTATGTTTTTCTCGGTTGCTTTTCATCTGACAATGAGACTGAAAACACCTAATATTTTTCTCAATAATTTTCTTAGTTTTTGTCGTAGAAACCTTAGAGCATAATTTTAATGAGAGCTAAGATTAAAAACAAAAAAAATTAAAAACGACACACATCTTAATAGATGAAAAAAAAATATTAAAATTGTGTCCAAAACGTAAAAAGACTCGATTTCGTAGCCATAATTCAATGGTTTCCAAAGTTTAGTGTCATAAAACGAACAGTTTCAATTCGTTTTAATTAAATTCATTAAATTTAAAAGCTACTTCTATTAACACCTTCATTTTAATTAACTATTTCGAAAAGAATGGGATACATTTTGTTTTACTTAGGGTTAATCATTAGGGAGAGAAGTAATTTAATCGGATTTTATTTCTTGGCACTTAATCAAATATTTGTCACAAGTTTTATGCGATAACTAATTTAACCACATAGCCCGCTGTAGAAAAGTCGCGTGTCTAAGATTACAGGAAAGATAGTGTTGCATTTTGGTGAAACTATCCAATCAGAGTTGCCTTGCCAACTCTCATTCCTATGCCCGAATTTCGGCCTTTTATTTTTATTTTTTCTTAAAAGTGTTTAACATTATGGCTTGAAATATACGCCAAATCCAACATCCTAAGAATTGATTGAAAAATAACATAAAAAAATCGAAAAAAAAACAAGATTATGTAAAAATAAGTAATATTTACTTGAGCAAATTAATTTAAAGTTTTTAATTTTTCATCATAAAACTAAAGCATTTTTAAACAAAAAAGGTGCTAAGTTTTTTATTCCATTCCCATAGTTTTTATATTTCGTTTCGAAAAAAATGCTCAAAAAGGCAAAAATAAAACCAAGTGTGCAGTTATTTAAAGAATGACCAATATACTTTAGACTTTTTCTAGTTTTCCCATTTACTTTTTAATAATAATTGTATATATTATACTATAGTATATATAATACAAGTCGGTAAAACTCTTCCATGGCAGTAACTTAGTAAAAATGTTTCCTTAAGTCTTAGAGAAAAATTTTTATTAGAACATATCTATTTTTTCCATAAAATACAAATCTGCAAAAAAAAAAATATTGGTGTCTATATAAATAATCACAGTTAACCTCGAATTGACCTTGAAATTGGTTTTAAAGTTAATGGAAGGGTCACTGTTGTCTAGAAACCTTATAACTTTTACCCAAAACATTTAACACTATCTTACTTAGGCCTGAGCAAAATTGAAATAGATCACCCGGTAAATTGTTTCTTCAAGAGCCATCTTTGGCCAAGAGTGCGTGGTTTAGCGAATTTTCGAAAATATTCTTAAAAATTGCATGTTATGCAGTGGCGTCACTTCTCCAAAACCTTGGGGGGGAGAATTATTATTTCACTACTTTTAGATGGTTTTATTGGATTGATGTATTGATATTAACTAGTATCAGATCATTGGGGGGCAGCCATTGCCCTCCCCAACTCTACCTAATTGACGCCACTGATGTTGTGTAAATATGATTTCATGAGAGTTTCAAAACATCGGAGGATGTTCGTGATAATAGAGGTATAACATAAGATATCTAATAACAATTATACTACCAGCAATATGTTTCCAGACAAAATTGCCCAAATTATAGTGGAGGGCCAATGTACGGAAACGCGGAGGCGTGCGCAACAATTTTTAATTTCAATATGGCAAAAAAGTCTCAAGCGCACTCGCGAAAAAGTAAAATTAAAGTATACTTTCTACGCGATTACATGCGGCAACTTCGCCTTCATTGGACTTTGCTCTATATACATATAGTACACAAAAATTTTGCTTTGATGAACTATCAAATGCCGCTTGTTGCAGCGTGACCGCTTACATTGGCCAACCACTATTACTTATTTAATGTAAAGCAAGATGATATAAGTTTCAAACAATTAAAATAAAATCTTTTTTTGTTTTTTTTTATTTGCAAAATCTACAGTAGTTTAGTAACGGTAACAAAATGGACGCATTTTATACCGATTTTAGAAAGCCTGGTTGTGAAGCACAACTAATATTATTAAAACTTGCACTAATTGGCTTTCTTTGATAAAATGGAATACAGTGTGTACTATCAACTCAATAAAAGTTTTGTTATTACTTCTGGCGTTTCTCTGCAATTCTTAATTTATATGAATGACTGCCATTAGTGCTGAAATTCTGTAACATAAGAATGAAGAAGTTCCTTAAATCACTCTGATTCTATAGCTGATGCGAAAACAATTACATGACGCTTAACTGAAACAAGCACATATTGTATGTCCTTCTCTGGTGACAGGGACTACTTCATAGTTACTTCATATTATCTTGAATTTCTAACGATGATTACCAAGCTCAAGTCTTATTTCCACATGGAACGAATTTTCAATAAGGCTGTGTCTTTTTTGTCTAATGAGTTTTGTGACTTATATACATATTATTTAACCACTTTACACATTTTGGAAAACCTATATATTTTAGAATATGAGTCCATAGTTAGGTGCCCTCAAAAACACTTTTGATTGTTTGGTCTGCGAAGCCTCTGGTCAACAACTAAGGCTAATCGACTTGTCGCAGAACGATGTTAAATACTCAATTTTATTAATTAAGGATTAAAGGGTATACTATACATCAGCAAAGAGTTTTTTAATCATTTCAGTAAATCTACACTAACGATTTTGAACTCCACATTCTATAAATGATCACGTTCGTAGGGATTCTTCATAGCCAGATATGGTTACCATCTAACTACTATGGATGTGTTGGTTGGATTTTTTCTTCAGATTAATGTTTACAATTTTTTTTTGTCAATTTCAGTCAATTGAAGCACCCAGTGAATTCAGCTGGAGTGACGGCATACATACACGTACATATATTGTTACATTGTCAAATAAAAATGCGGAAGCGTCAAATTGTCTGCACATCCTCCTCCACTCACAATCACTTACTCTATTACGAGTCTAAAATAAAGATATCGATCATCTCATGATTATATTCTTACTTTTCCAAACCGGACCATCAACTGTTTTAAGTGTTTGAGTTATGACACTGTAAGCTAAAACCGCCTAAGTGTCTTTGCCACTTTGTCACATAACATTATGTGCATGAGTATTTATCGGACACCATCTCAAAGAATTTACTGACCCTTTGGAGTGTGAAAACTTCGATTGAATGACAACGCTTAAAACAACAGCAATTCAATAATTGTTCCGAAAGAAACAACATATGTTTTTACTTTGGCATGGGTTCTAAATTTATACACACAAACTGGCGTGTATATTGTACATCTTTTGATTTTGCTCGTTTTAAAGATTTATGTACTCACAGCATCACTGGTTTATTTAAATCAATATTTTTTCGGAACTTTGAAAGTGGAGTAGCTCCGTTTTTGTTTTTGTTGTTGCCTTTTATAAGAGATGTGAAGGAGTGTCTGAAAATCAAAGTGATGCAAGAAAAGGATGGAATTTCTTACTCGAATTGCATAAGCGCACAAAAAAAAACACAACCAACGAAAAGACACTAGTGAGAGTCAGGACAATATCTCTTAATACCCTACACTAGACTTATTACTATAAAAGTGGGTTTCGAACAAATTGCGGTTTAGTTGTAGAAGAAATTGTCCAAGGAATCATATACATTCCTTGTAAGAATTTGACACGTAAGGGGGGGTTTTTTTTAAAAAAATTCGTGTTGACAAAGGAAATCCAAAAAATAATATTTCATTTGAAATGATATAAAAAGTGCTTTCTCATTGTATTAATAAATAAAGGTTTTTAAAAAATACTGATTTGAAAGATAAAGAAACTTTCATACCTTGAAATCCATAGCACATATTTGAAATTTCTTTGAACCAATATTATAGTTTATTAAATTATCTTTCACATAAGATTCACATTTTGAAAATCAACCCAGGTGTTCCTTATTTAGAATGACATTATTAAAAGCTATGTCTCGACTTCGGATGAAACCAGATGATATTCGTTGTCAGTATTAAAAGTATCGTAAAAAAACAATGGTTTATTCAAAAAACAAAGAGGCGCTTCTAAAAAAAAAAGCCCCTTTTTTACCTGTCATCTCCCTTAAATAGGTATATACAGTGGCGGATTAAGCGTATAAGCACAACAAGCACGTGCTTGGGGCCCCCACGTGCTTGGAGCCCCCGCCTCCTTTTCTGTACTAGCGATTTTTAGAAAACGTGTTTTATATAAGCAAGCTCGGGCACGTACTAGGAAGAAACAAGTAAATGATGGAAATGCAGCTCAAGTTGATTTAAGTCCGAGAGATAAATTCCGCATCGAGACATTCAATGTAATAATTGACACACTTATTTCTCAAATGCAAATAACAGGTAACGTATACAATGAGGTATCAAAAAAATTTTCATTCCTTGTTGATCTTGATAAGTCACGTACAGAATATCAAAAAGATATTGAATCGCTTTTAACGGCCTACCCGGAAGACATTGATAATAATTTCCTTGGCGAATTGAATCATTTCCATAAATATGTTCGGGTGAAATACGAGCCGTCAGAAATAAATATCACTCATTCTAATTTGTATAAAATAATTATAATTATTATAATCATTGATGATAAATTGAAGTGCGTTTTCCCAAACATAGAAGTGGCATTTAGAATATTTCACAGTTTAATGATCACAAACTGCTCTGCTGAACGATCCTTCTCGCAATTAAAAAGATTAGAGAATCCACAAAGAACAAAAATTTGCCAAGACAAGCTTTATTCTTTAGCAATAATGTGTATTAAGGCTGACATACTTCGTCAGACAAATTTTGACGATGTAATCTCGGAGTTTGCTCTGAATAAAGCAAGAAAAAGAATGTTTTAAATCTAAAATTACCTACTGTAAATTAAATAGAATCAAACTTAATATAAACTTTATTTATTATGAAAAATTTATTCCGGTTAATTTTATTTTCATCCTTCAAAATCCAAGCAATAAAGGGCCTACGCAGCCGCTGTGCTTAGGGCCCCCTATTCTATTAATCCGCCACTGGGTATATACGACCAGTGGCGCGCCGTCAGACATTTTCCGCAGAGTATAGTATAGGTTCTGCTGAAAGAGTGTGCGATTTCCTAAAATAGTTTTAGTTGAAATCAATTTCCGACTGTAAAACATTATTTATTATAGCTCGTCATACCGGGCTCATTTCGTTCGTATGGTATTCTACAGTCATTTCCCCGTCCATAAATTATTTTTTTATTAAATACTAAAATTAAATATAGTTTTTTTTCGCTATGACCAGGGTTACCAAGTTGAAAAGAAGCTATTCTCGGCCTTCTAAAAAATAATTATTTTTTCCTCAAATGGTAAAAATTCAAAAAATTTCTTTTTGGTTAGCAATATTAAAAAATAAATGAATTCATAAAATGGTAAGAGCTTTAATTTTGGAAACTTGATAGTCTTTAATTATTCTTTTTTTGCTCATTCAACAGAAAACTTTGAAGTCCATGTCATAAGAAACTTCCGATTCCCAGTTATTTCAGAAATTTTGGAATTTCTACCAGACCTCCGACAATCCCGGCCACTTGGCAACCCTGCATGGATGCAACACCTCAAACTACTTTAGCGTGTTTTCAAAAAAATTCAAAATGGGCACGTCGTCTACGTATCTGCCTCCACATCTACTGTACGTTACAAACGGAAGGTTGAAGTAAATATACCAACTGTGTAGGGTATAACAAAAAACTTTGGGGCGTCATGGTTCATAAAATTTAATCTGCATTATTTTTTATAATTTAGAGTTGTCTGTTGTTCTTCATATTTTATAAATTGTATGCCCTTTTAAAGTTATGCTATCTGTGTAAAACTGAAGTTGAACGATATAAATAATTTATTTTAACAAAAAAATTTCCGTTAAATTAACCATATCGTTAATATAAGAAAGCGCTATTCGTTTGATCTTTTGGAATGAAACAAAACAAAGCAGAAAATTTTGACATCAAACTAAACAAATGTTGTAAGTGCAAAATTTGTATATATGGGAAATTTGGGTTTTTAATTACATTCGATTGCACTGAAAATTGTATCAGAAAAAAATATTTTCAGTGTCAGTATATTGATGGCTGAACAAAAATTCAGTCCAAAAAAATAGAAAAATATTAATTTTAACATTCTTATACTTACTATTTAGTATAAATATAAGTGGCATTCCATACCAAACCATTTTTTTCGGTCACCCCCTCCGATTTTTTTTTTTTTGCATAATTTTATATGTTTTTGAAGACTTCATAAATTTTTTTGACCATCCAACACTCATAACGTTGCGAAAACAGCACTAATCGTGTCGTTTTTTTTTTAATTCATATTAAAATGTTTTTTAAGGAAAAAAATTACGACTTTATGAAAAATTTTAGCCTTCTTCGTTTATTTTTAGTTTAATTAAAAAAAAATTGAGTTCTGAAATGTATGGCATCTTCGATTTTTTTGAAAAAATGCTCTTAAAATCTTTGATAAATATAAAAATTTATGAGACCGGTCTGTTTTTCAGAGCTTCTCGTTTAAAGTAACTTGTGAAATAAAATGCAGTTTAATGCACGTTACTCATACGACATGTTGAAAAATCGATCTCACCAAAATAAAACTCTTGTTACGCCAATACTTTTCTACTTTTCGAAGCTAACATTGCTCTACAAAAAAAAATCATTACTTTATGCATTTCATATTTTATTTATAAATTGCAATCAGCTTTTTTTTATATTTTGATTCAATCATTGATTCAATTTTATACGTCATTCATTTCTCTTGCAAACTCAATATTAAAAAATGCTAAAAGCCTGAAGTTAAGAAATTTTAAATAATTCTTATCATTAATTGTAGCAACTCCATACAAAAATCTTAAAAATTTTATAGAAATTATAAGCAACTGAATTTTCGGCTTTTTCATTAAAAATAAAAATTTTAATTTTGTCATAGCTATGGAAATTGAGTTACATGCAATACATATTTGAATATATGGTAGAACACACCATTTGACAAAAAGTTATATTTTACAAAAAGAATCCGCATTACCTATTCCGCCTGACAATTTACTTGAAAGGATATCTCAGCAAAATTTTGTGATATTTTCAGTATAGGCAAAACACATGTACTCGCATTAATGGTTTGCAACCACCTTTAAAATTTCAAAATAAATTTGGCAACAACAATAATATGACAACACGTCTCTTGTTAGGTAGTCTGCTATTGCCGCCATTTAATAAGATGCAGGTAACAACTACCAATACTAGCAACTGCTAGGTGGAGGTGTGTCCAAAAATAAGCATGAAAAGTACGTGTCAAACGAGTTACTAAACACGTTGATACTTTGCTGTATTACATTGTAGTTTTGTAGTTTTACGCTTGTGTGCGCTTAAAGGTTCGCTTATTAACAAACTAATAGCATGACTTAAAATATTTATCTCCAAACTTAGTAGTTTTCTAATGGCTCCAGCAGGGAAAATATTTTTTATTTACTTTTCAAATGTTGACCAATATCCTTTAAGCTTCCACACAACAGAAAAAAAATTGTCAGAAAATTAAATTTCTAGTACTTAAAAACAATAGTTAAAAATTTGTTTCAAGCTGCTGCAGCTAGTTTTACTTAGACAACTCAATTTTGGAGACTTCCCTATCTCAAACATTAATTTATTGCAAAGATCATCCTCTGTTCCCATCACGCTCATTTTTGTTGAGTGGGGCTCTGATGTTTCCGCTGATGAATTTCTAATGATGAAATTGGGAAATCTCTTAAATGTAGTTGTTTCTATTTTTACTACATTTTATATTTGAAGTTTTCAATTAATTAAAAAAAAAAACAATAAAATTTGAATTGAAATTTTCACCAGATTCTCATGTCGTTTAAAGAAAAGTCAACATTAGTAAGCTAGAGTTTTTATGATATTTCCTATTATTTATGTTCAACAGTTATTTTACTGGCCCGATATTCGATAGTAGATATGTATACACTCAGAAAATAAATTTGTTTAATATTACCAAATCTTAGGTTAAAATTTTCTAACCTGATGGCTTGTGTTTTTAAGTCTAATTAACCTGGGAATCAGGTTAACTACAAAATTTTCTCAAAAAACGAATGCATAATTTTTTTTTTGCTTTTTTAATCATATTAAACTTCAAAGTAAACTTAAATTTCGTATGTGTGTCTCCGACGAGATTTGAACCTAAGTCTCCTACTTTATGTCAATGTTCAGAGATACGCACATCTTAACCAACTAAAAGTATATTACTTATGCGGATGTAACAACACGGAATACCTAGGATCGAACCCCACTGGATGCACGAAAAAAAATTTTTTTTTTAATTCAATAGAATTCCATAGAGCAGTTTATCAGGTTAATGTGTTACCGCAGGTTAGCCAATGTAATATTTCATAAGCCCATGCGATTTTCTCGAAGGATAAGTAATGTGTTTTCACAAAATTCATGGAAGCTGGGAACTTACTCTCTATTCGTGCACACGCAGTATTAATAACATTTGCTTCCAACTTTTGGCATTTTCTTCCATGCAATATTTGAAAATGCTGCAACTTAAATTTTTATTAAATCCACATTTTAACATTCGAAAGGTTTTAATCTGCGGATTTTGCTAAAGTTCCCACCAGATTATAGCTAGAGTTTTACTCTTTCAACCCAAATTTTCGTTGTCACCCTTCATGTCATGATTTTGCTGTCGTCTGCTTAGACTACCAGATAACATCTTATATACTCTATTTTATTAAAATGTTGTTGAGCTGCTGAGGGTCGAAGTAATTTTTGCGCAGAATCCGATTCTGGCTTCAGAATCGATCTATCAGGTCAGGAGTTTGTTAAGTTGAGGTTAAGTACTTAACAAAGGTTTTTTTTTGTCTACTTTCGATGTTTTGTATATACGGAAAAAACGAAACTCGAAATTCTTGCAAATATTAATCAAAATTTAAGGAAATTTAGTAGGATTTTTATTAAGAAACAAATAAGAACCGGATGGAGTTTCTATTAAAAATTACTAAGCATAATATAAAAATTGCAAATAAGTAGGCATCAATTTTTCGAATGCAAGTTTTGAATTTTTACAAAGTAGATATAAAAATTTCTGCAATAATTTATTATATTTTTATTAAAAGAAGTAATATTTTTAAGAATTACATTATAAAGTTATTATGATGAAATAATAATAACTGTAGAGCTAAAGCCAGTTATACTAGTCTTCTGCTAGGAAAACTCATCAGTAATGTGTTGAACAGAATTGGGACGGCCAGCGAATTTCCGTTGCCGCTTTCCCGACCTAATGTCGCAATTTATTAAAATTTAATAAATTCTTTGTATAATTTCAAAGTTTTTAGGTATTAAATAAAATGAATAAAATAATTTTTAATATGCACTTAATAAAAAATGTAAAATAAAAATAATTACAACAGGCCCGTGCGCAGAAATCATCCAAAGGGGGGGGGTTTAACCCAGCAGTTCCCAGAAAAAAAAATTTTCATGCGATTTTGGAAAATTCACTAAAAAACAATGCATTTTGCTAAAAAAAATATAAAAAAAAAATTGATTTTGTTTATTGTAAATATTTACACCAAAAAATTCAAAAATGTCATCACCGACTATCTTGGTTGTTGGTAAAAAAAATAACGATCTGCAGAGTTCAAACATTGTATGAAATTTCATATGCTGGCTATTGCTGGGTTAACTCGGATATTTCATGTCAGGTTATAAAGTTCGTAAAAAAAGTATTTTTGACTACAAAGCATACAAAAATACAAAAATTGTTTTATGAATACATATGTATATATGCTTTTGTGTGTATAGTATATAAATATGTATATATCGGCCATTCTTTTAATAACTGCAAACTTTGTATTTTTATTACCTTTTTGAGCATTTTTTGAAACGAAATATCTCAAAAACTATAGGAGACAGGATAAAATTACGAAATCTTTTTTGTTAAGAAATACTATAACTTTTTAAAAAAATTAAAAACATTTAAAGAAATTTGTTGAAACATTAATTTTTTTATTTAATTTAATTTAATTTTTCTCGAAACAAATTTAATATAACATCTTGTTTTTTTATGAGTTACTCCTCAATCAAACCTAAGAATGTATGTACTTTCATATCGAAGTTCCCGACATAACTTTGGATTATATCATGAAATTCATACCTTATTCTATACATACATATGTACATATGCATGTGAGTTTTTTTTATTTTCATAAAATTTTTAATTTTTCGTAAGAAACGCCAGTCTTTTTGGTTTTTCATTTAAGTAAGAATATATTGTCAATAAAAGTCTACATAAAAAAATTTCCTATGGGGAGGGGGGGTAAGAACCCTCCCCCCTTGCGCACGGGCCTGAATTACAAACTAGAATAGAATTTTTCATTATGATTTTTTATTTATTACTGTAAAAAAGTAATATTTGTTTTCAGCTTTTAATTTTTATATTCTCGTATTAATTTTTAATAAAATTTGAGCTGGTGTTTTTTCCGTGTAGGTTTAAAAAAAATTCATCAGCTTATTTCAAATAAAAACATCATTTATTACATTACTGTTATTTGTATGTAATCAATCAAAACGACATTGCATCGAATCATAACCATTGCGGTTGCTTCTTAAAATAACACAAATCAAAAAAGAGGAGCAAACAAAAGTCAACAGCCCTAAGGTGAACTTGTATTTTTAGTTTCCACCAGTCTGCCGCCACTCGATCGGGTCTTTATAGGTAATGGTATTCTTAGGATGTTTTCATATCAGTGATTCTTTAAATCATCTTAATCAATTTCAACCAACCAAAAAGCAATGCCTCAACGCAGCTGTAAGTGTGGCATTTCTAACAAAAAATGCTGGGATCGAGAGGAACATCAGCAAAAAAAAAAAAAAACAATATAATGTACTGTGCCGCTTCATAGAGCAATAATCATCATTAGCTGCTTTATTAGCGCAACGTTTATATCTATATGTATATGTATATCTGTCAAATACAATATTTTGCTAATGCCAAAATGTACTATGTATACAATGTTGTTGGTGACGATAAAATAAAATTTCATTCATTTCATTTCATTTCATCATTACCAGAGTTATGTTTTTACTTAAATAATTAAGAGTTGATTGAATTTTGTGAAAAAAAAAGTTTTTTATTTTTTTTGGATCATAAAAAAGTTTGTGGCGCTAGAAAAATCATTATATGTAATACGGAAATACATCATGGTTTAATGCCTACCAATAATAGTCTGGTAAAACAAAACGTTCCTATACAAATCATTCAAGAAAATCATACTCGTAAAGTTTTAAAAATTACCAAAGGAGAAAAAGTTATTAGAATATGAAATCTAAATGAGAACCTTCGCTCCGTAGAAACATCAAGCCCAACTCAAAATTGCAATTAAAATAATGTATGTGATTTATCAGAGAGGAATATAGCCTGATATTTCCGTGAAATGAATTTTTAAGATTTCAAAATCTCTTAAATTTATCAACTCTGATAATATTACTGAGGGTATTTCTCTAAACGTGAAGACGCCTCAAAATCTGAGTAAGCTGAGAACATATTCGAGCCACGAAACTATCGAGGCAAATTTGATCAGAAAGCAGCCAATGATGATTAAAATTTTTGATCGCGCAGAAATATTGAACACAGAACTGCAGAAGTCGAGTCTCTGCGTTATTGAATTGCATGAGAAAGTGAAAACAGTTGCTAATGGCTTAAGGCCACCCGGTGGTCTAGGATTTTAGACAAATCGATTTTGTTTGGTTTTAATATTTCGAAAGTACAATCTTTTGAGAATATACTATAAAGTTTTTGTAATGATATTGACAGTATTTTAGGTTATACATCCTTTATAGCAGGTAGCGAACTTTTGGCCCGCGTACGAAAATAATCATAGGTAAAACTTTAAACTCATTTATCTCGAAACTACTTTTTTCTGCTTTCTGCTCATTTGATTTATCTCAAATTTGAATGTGTTATACAGAATTGCAGTGGCTATGGCCCGTGCCTCGAAAATTTTTTTTAATTAATAACTTCTTATTTTTTTCGTAAGAAAACTGCTGAAAAATGGTCTGTTTTCGATATTTAAATTTCAAGAACCCGCCATTTTGTAAAAAACTTTTTTTTTAGTTCTTGAGGCAGGAGCCATAGCTACACTCATATAGATTAATAATTTCCTTACTTTTTGTTTTTCTGATAAGTGACAGAGCTAATATTTTACCCGCCGCACAGGTACCTTTTTTTGAAGGGGTCATCTTCAGCGTCAATTTTTATATAGTTAATATTGTTTTTTGATTATTATATAAATGTTGTTGTATGATCCGTGAGTGATATAATATACCTGCAAAGTTTAATTATCATTGATCATTATCTTCACCTTCAAAAACTTTTTTCAAAATGCCTTAAATTTACGGGTGCTAGACCACCGGGTGGCCTTAAATGCGTCTCGCGATTCTAAATTTGAAGAAATTTGGGAGAACAGCGTAAAGCTCCAAACTTGAATAACCTCAAATTCCACGTCTACGTAAAATTCCCAAACGATTCGATTCAGGTTCAACCGAAGCTTTGAAATTTTAGACTCCCAAAGATTATTTCAGGAAATCTTTCTTGGAAGTTTTCGATCAATTAACTGAACCATTGAAGGGTCGTTTCGAGACGGATTCAGCCAAATTTTTTAAACATCTTGAGCAATTCGCTATCGGCCAAACCGCTGATGTCGATAAGATTGTCAACTTTTATAAAGATGATTTTGACAGCGCAAGATTGTTAAGCGACTGGGGCATGTTTTTCCAACTTTAACAGAGACAAAATGAGCAAGCGAACTATTTGGGGGAAGCTGTGAATTTGTTGAAAAAATATGAATGAACTAGAGCGCTGATTCCAGAATTCGTGCGCTTCTTCCAATTGCTGCTCACAATTCCGGGGCATCTTGTTCAAATGAACGAACTTTTTCTGCTCTCCGTAGTCTGAAAACATATTTGAGATCGGCTCAACAATGTTGCCATTTTACATAGGTATTCGGATATGACCGACCAGATCGATTTAGATAAAGTGGTGAATAAGTTCATTTCAAAATTCAAATAATA
Source organism: Meiosimyza platycephala (assembly GCA_963662105.1). Classification (NCBI taxonomy): domain Eukaryota; kingdom Metazoa; phylum Arthropoda; class Insecta; order Diptera; family Lauxaniidae; genus Meiosimyza; species Meiosimyza platycephala. Next base: position 77,216,513 of record OY759209.1, read on the forward strand.
AATATAATAACGAGTGTCAGATACTTGTTCCATTGTTTTGACTCGTCGCACGCTGCACGCTTAAATTCCTTGTGCTCGAAAATATTTAATAATTTCCGAACTATTAGAGATTTTTTTTGTAAAATGGGTTTTGTAGATAAAATATAATAAAATAAAATGTAATTTTTTCAATGAGGTGTTTTTTTGAAAATTCGGATCCTCCTGTGAATACTTTCGAAAAAAAAACGGCGGGTTGCACTCTGGGAGTGCCGACAGAAGTGAGAACTTAAAATAATATAATTGAAATTTGTTTTCATGATGTTTTGTAATGTTTATGGAATAATTTTCACCACACCAAGCAACTCATGGCTGTCTCTTTCACACCAGTAAAGAAAAAATAAATGGAGGAAAGCTAATGTCAAGTTTTCAGCTTTTAAAATCCAGTGTCATCCTGTGTCGGTGATGACGTGGAAGAAAGCTAATGTCAAGTTTTCAGCTTTTAAAATCCAGTGTCATCCTGTGTCGTAACTCAATTTATGCATACGCCCAAAAGCACGCAGCAAATTTCTAAAATTACCATATACCAACAACCAAGACAACAACCATGACGTCATCACATGGTTGTTGTCTTGGCTACTGATCTATCAACATACCCTTAAAGCATGCTACATAATTTTAAAAATATTGTCATTGTGACGTCATGAATGTCGGTGTCCTGTCGCCAGTTTATACATTTTTCCTCACCCGCACAACGTGCCTAAAGAAGTTCTCACTACAAAAATTTTTGTTAGCATAATACTGATGTACATATATATCAACTGAATTTGTTAAAAGAGAAGTCGAGGTTTTTTTTTCTTGACATCCGTACGGTTTGTAAAGGAATGACCGATATGTAAAAAAGTTTAATATGTACTATGCGTATAATTATTGTTGGCTCACGGTGCGTTTTAAATGAAAATCATTTTCACCGAAAATTTCCTTTTGGGTATTTGTTATTCCAAAAGAAACTTTATCGCGTGAAAATGAAAATCACTTAACGTAGAGATTTTTTTTTATCTCAATTTTAAAAAGAAATTAACTTTTTTTTACGTTTTTAGGTACTTTTTTGATAAAAAAAGGTAGGTAAATAATCATATATATATATAAGAAAATTAAAATGTATTTTACATAATTTATAATGAGTAGGAGAACCTTTTTGTTTCATAAATGATGAGAATCGGTTTGGCATGCTGTCTACCAGGCGTGCACATTGGTCTGGAGTAATTTTATGCCAATTCTCTTGATTAACTTGCCACAAGCTGCTTTTCTCGCAGGTTTTCGTGCGGTTACCACCCGTTTGATTATGCCTCATAAGTTCTCTATAGAATTTAAGTCGGAACTATGAGGTGGCCAGTTCAGAATCTTGGTGGATTGTGTGTCGCCACACTCAATTGTATACTTTTAGCATTGAATTTTGTTTTTCTGAAAAATTTATGATCAGAATAGGGTTTGAATAGCGTTATCACTGATGCCAAGGGACTTGCTGAACAGATTGATGCGAATTCTGACTTTGAGATAGAAAGGAATATGCGCCCAAGGAGAATCAAATGCAATGAAGAAATATTTTGAAGTCAACTTCTTCTATAGAATATATTCAGTCCTGGTTGTAGCTATCGTATCACTTGACGACAGATTTCAGCAAATGAAAAGTCATAGGGATAATTTTAGCTTTTTATATGATATCTAAACATTATCACTCTGTGGTCAAGTACAAATTAAAAAAAACTGTCGAAATCTACAAAAGATTCTCACACATGGAGAAGAATGTGACGTCAATGGACAAGAAATGCAACAAGAACTAATTGTCCTATCGCCGATACTGCCATCTGGAACTACTACAATAAATGCACTAAGCTTCAAGATCGATGAAATTTGACATTTCTAGCTTAACCCAGTAATACCCAGCGTATGAAATTTCATACAGTGTTTGAAATCTGCAGATCGCTATTTTTTACCAACAAACAAGGTAGTTGGTGATGATATTTTTGAATTTTTTAGTGTAAATATTTTCAATAAACAAAATCACATTTTCATTGCATTGTTTTTGAATGATTTTTCCAAAATCGCATGAAAACTTTTTTTTCTGGGAGCTGCTGGGTTAAGATATGAGTTTTAAAGTCAAAAAAGGTAGAAAAAATTAAAAGACCACAATATCTCGAAAACTGTACCATTCAAAAAAGTTTTATATTTATTTTCGAACTCAGCAGAAAAAAGTACACAAAAAAAAAATTTTGTAAACTAGTGTTATTCAAATAAAATTTTCCTTAGTTGTTTAAAATAATTTGTTTTTAAAATCTATCAACACTCATTTTCTAGATACTTGCCAATTTCATTAATTAACTTAGAACAAAGGGTGGGGGGCGCCAAATTAGCTTTTGCATGCAGCTTAAATTGACCTTCGTCCGGCCCTGGCTGCATTGCGCTGCTTGATATTCAAATTCAATTTAGATTACTTTTGAATCGCTACGATCTTTTACAAATTAAAATATAAAAGAAACATTTTTATATATCTAAACCAGGGGTGGCCAACTCGCGGTCCGCCTTAAACATTTTTTCATCCCGCGAGAATTATCACACTTTGGCCCAAAGTAGTGGAAGCCAAAAAAATACAATATTGTGCATTCATAAATTCAAAAATTAACTGTCGAAATTAGTTGCGCTCCAGTACAATAATGCATTACAACAATTTGCAGGTTTTTACAGGATTTAGCCCAAAAAGCGTTCCTGTACTCGAAAAACCTGTAAGTCAGAACGGAAAGGAAAGAGTAATTTATGTTCTCTCTTTGTAAGAAGTTACAGGACTTAGCCCGAAGAACTTTTGCGTGTATATAGTGCCGGACTTCCGCCTAGGCACACAAGGCACCGGCCTAGGGGCCCAGCCAGCCTAGGAGGCCCAGCCAGCCTAGAGGGCCCAGCCAGCCTAGGGTGCCCAGCCAGCCTAGGGGCCCCAGTCCCAGTCGGGGCGGTAGGTTGGCAGGCCCTTAAATAAATAATTCGGCGATGAGCACAAATATAAAATTCTCCAAATGATTAAGTCGCAATTAAGCTTTTGTAGTTCTTTGCCGTCGAACGTTTTTTTATGTTCATTCCAAATTGTGGCCATAAAGCAGAAGACCTTTCTAAAATCGTACTAGGGACATTGAAATGACACGACTTGGATATCTCTGATTGTCGGGGGAAGTCTTACGACAATGACAGCAATATGTCAGGTGTGTATTCTGGTCTTCAAGCGAGACTAAAACAAGTGAACCCTCTGATAGATTTCGTTCCCTGTTCGGCTCATTTGGTGAATCTTGTTGGAACATGTGCGGCCGAGTGTTGTCAAGCTGCTATATCTTTCTTTGGTATTTTGCAAACATTGTACAATTTTTTTTCGGCATCAACACACAGATGGGAAATTTTTTTATCGAAAATTAAACCAAGTTCAACAGTCTTAAAGAGTCTTTCTCAGACAAGATGGCCTGCTCGAGCTGACGCCTGCCGAGGTCTATGTTCTTCCTGGGATGAGATCATTGCAGCTCTTCAGATAATTGCCAATGACTCAAATGAAAAACCATCTGCGCGCTCTGAAGCTTCTGGTCTTCTGATTTCATTAGACTCGATGGAAACTTACTTTTTGACACTTCTCTGGTATGACATCTTGGAAAAATTCAATGAAGTGAACAAGTCTCTTTAATCTGTCAACATCGACTTGGGTACTATCGCTGAACTGTATCAATCTTTGGTAACGTATATAGAAGACTTAAGAGAATCCAGTACCTTTGATCTTTACGAGTCGAAAGCTTTTGAAAAATCAGGTGAAAATAACTATGCATATTCGATGAAGTCAAGGGAAATGTGACCGAACTCTCTGGCAAGGACAGATTTAGAGTTACTATTTATAATATCATTATAGATAGACTTATTGCATAAAATAACATAATTATAGTAACATAGACTCCGTAATTCTGATGTCTATTAATGTAAATAAAGTCGATTGAAAATTATTTGTTCTCCATTAGTGCTTAATTTGCTAAACCAAAATGGAATGATTTCGAGTTGGGAGAGGGGGTCCCAATTGTCAAGTGCCTAGGGGCCCTGCGCTTCAAAGTCCAGCCTTGCGTGTATACTCATGAAAAGTGTCAAACTATCACCTGTTCTGTGTTGTACAAGCTTAATTGTAAACATTAAGTTAATTTTAACTATTTTCATTTTCCTGGCGCCTTGCCATACGTCCAGAGCCAGTATGAATATCGTGCATTCTTTCAATTTAGAAGTTTTGCCTTTGTCGGGCAATTCGGTGGACATACATATGTACATACATAAGTGTAATTTAGAATTGATGGTCTTATTTAATCTCTCTAGTCTAAAGGCGTAGAAATAACACCGTAGCTCAATTGAGAGAAAACATTCGCATAGTGTGAAACAATTGATTCACTATTAAAAGAAATGATAGTCAAGTGTATTGCAAGTATGCCAAGTAGAATTAATAAAGTCCTAAAATTTAGAGGTGGAAACAAAAAATATTAAATTCTTCTAAACATGACTCTTTAAAAATATCCAGAATACATGTTTCAATAAAAAAAAGAAAAAAAAATTTCGCGGTACTTATCTTATATGAAAAAAATTTAAAATTTTTAATATGTTTTTATCGGTCATAATTCAATGGGTAGATAGATATCTACTGTATGTTAACATGAAAGAATAATAGGAAAAACAAAATAAATTCTATTTTATACTTATGTACATACGTATCTAAATCTGATATGGGTATATATAGTTTTATATGTGGCCCGCGAAGCTATGGTGCATTTCCAAAGTGGCCCGAGAGATCTTTTGGGTTGGCCACCCCTGATCTAAACAAACAAAATAGCATACAGAAATATTGACAAAGAGTTTTATAAGGTTCGGATGGAGAATTCGACACCCGCAAAAATTTTCAGGGGTCGAGTACTCTGCACCGAGGACACGCCTTCAGCCGGCCCTTCATATTTCAATCTACAACTTTTACTTCTACTGAAATAATTTGGTCAAAAATCTGATATTGGTAACCTTTGACCGTATAAATAGTTCTTAGCTTACGTACAGCTTACTCGAAATAAGCAATTTTCCCTTAATATTTCCAAAATATTCGTCCTTCTGTTAAATATTTATCTACGTATTTCAAATGTCTTGTAATCGAATTCAAACCGAATAAATTACGTGCATAAATACCCAGCACTATAATATATGTATCTATGTACATAGATTGATAAAATAAGATTATCATTTTGCGTACAAAAATTTCGTAGGTATAGCTCTGATGAAGATCTAATCGGATGTGAGCGAAGAATTGGTAGCTTCAATGGTGTTTCTGCTCCGCCTACAGCGTTAAAGAGCCTCATCGTGTCTCGTGTAATCGCATGTGATCGAATACAACCCAATTCAACAGAATACAGAAACGCAACAACGCAAAGAAGTCATGACATCGCGCACGGTGCGGAACGCTACGGATACGCTTACTTGCTTCAGATTGGCCATTCAAGCATTTAGAAATTAACTCCGCCCGGTTGCGTATGGTTAACACTGCACAGGCACACTGACAGCATTGCGATATACACAAACGCATACACACACGCACACACACAAAACTGTAGCTGCACAAGTTTGGGTGTGCGAACATGCGAGAATGAAATGAGAGCGAGTAGTCAGTCGATCGAAACGAAACAGTTCTCTGAAAACAACCAGTATAGAGTTTAACTGTTACAGTGATTTGCTGAAAACTACGAGCAGGTACTAACAATATTTCTCCTAAAAACTTTTGTCAGCACAACTTTCGACGTCACTATATCCGCAATTGTTTTCGCCTACTCGCACACTCAAACTGTGAATGTGTTTTTGTTTTAGAAAAAAAAAAAAATAAAATTATTTTCGTTTTGGGGCGTGCAAAGAGAACCAGAGCAAATCATAACAGTAACCACAACCACAACCACAACAATTTCAAAATTAACTTAAGTACTGCATATTAGCCACTAAACAACCGATAAGATCTCATTATACCTACTTATTGTTAGTAGTAAACAGGAAGGAACCTGCAAATTGCGCAATATACGCTAGCATACGAAATAGTGGGCTCTCATACAAATCATTTAAATCATTCAATGAAAGCGCAAATTTTATTATATTGTCAACCAAAAAAATAAAAGAGCTCTATTTAGCATTTAGCAAAATTATACAAACGAATAATCCAATAAGATATATACCTTACCCACCTTAGTGAGGTTCATGGCAAACAGATTTTCCTAATTAGCGCCAGAATTAACGTACATAATTTTAAGTTGAAAATTTCAACATTTTTGACCACTTTACGATGAATTATGTTATGCGTTTTGGAAATGCTTCAGAGATTAGCTCCGAGTTCAGAAAAATGATTTAAAATGGTGGATTTTGGGGATGAGATATAGGCCTTCAATCTTACACTAGATATTATGGAAAAATGTCTGCCCACTTCGAACTTTGTATAAGGAGTCTTAACACGTCGCCTTGTATTTGTGTTAAAGTGTTAAATTGCACATTTAGCGCAGCCTGTCAAGTGCTTAGTGTACAATGCGCTGTGTTAAATGTTCAATTTTACACTTTAACACTAAAATGAAACAACGTGTAAAGAAAACTTAGTAATTTATATAGTAGATAGTTATATACAGTACCTACCTACACTTGCAAAACTTGTGAACAAAAATGGCAACTGAATTAATTTTCATGAGCCTCAATATACGTTAATTAGAACTCAGCTCATACATACATATGTACATACTATGTATGTACCTAATTTCAGGGGAAAAAGATCTCTTGCTCAAAATTGATGTCACAAAAATCGTGGGTCATTAAGTCCCGGAAGTAACATAGAGATAACGCCATCTCCTAATTTTTCTCCACCTTACACTGTAGCTCTGGCCTCCAATTGACATGAGTCAAAATTTGATGAAAATTTGGCGCTTAGATTAAAAGTTACAGTGGTTTTAGTGAAGCATCCTTTTTTGACGCTTTAAACAGCTTTCACTGGCTGCTGTCCGCTCAGATGATGATGTTTTTGATTCTGGCGTGTAATAATTGATCCCTGTTTCATTCATTGTCACATATCGATGCAAAAAAAACCCGTTGTATTTCGCTTAAACAACTCCAAACAGGGCGTTGAATTCTAAACGGGTTGTTGTTTTTTATCGAAAAGACGGGCAAACGCGGCACCCATTTTGAACACAGCTTTCTCATTGACAATGTTCGTGCAAATTAGTGAATACACTTCCTTGTGATATCTTCAACTCCTCTGTTATCTCACGCAATTTCGATTCCCGATCGTCCTAAACGACTTTATGAACTTTTTTGAGATTGTCTGGGACAGATGTTGAATTCGGACGACTTAAGCGTTGACCGTCACTTATGTCTGCGAGACCGCGTTTAAGTCCATACCACCTTTTAACCATTGATATCGATAAAGCAGAGTCCGAATAACATTTATCGAGCCATTGCTTAGCTTGAACATTTTTTTCCCCCGTCAAAAAGCAATGTTAAATCAACTCTCGAATTATTTTTCATTCAGTGTTTATAAACAACAGTGTTGGCATGTGACATGGATTTTTAGGTTTACGACAGTCACACGTCGTAAACTATCGTAAATGTCGTAAATGTGACAAATGTCACAAATGTCGCAAACTCCAGATCAACCTCGATTACACAACACTGAAATTGTTTGTTAAACAATTTGACCATCAAAACAATATACTATGGAACTTGAAAATGTTCGAAAAACAATTTTATGATCTGAACCCTCCTTAGGTAATCGTGAAATGTCATTGACAATTCAAATGCAAGAAATTTCGTTTATTTGTCGTAAACTCAATGTTTGTCACAAAGGCTCGAAGGCTCACATGCCACCACTGATAAACAGGCAAAAGGAGCTTCAGTAAAACTACTGTAACTTTTAATCTAAACTCCAAATTTTCATCACATTTTTACACATATCATCTGGCAGCCGGGGCTACAAAAAAAGGTGGAAAAAAATAAGAAGGTGGCGTTATCTCTGTGTTAGTCCCGGGACTTAATGACCCAAGCGTTATGTATGTACCAATATCTTTTTTACCCGACTTTTTCCAAGTGAATTTTGATTAACGTGACCTAAGATATCAAAAATAATAAATTTTTATAGGACTTTTATGTACTTTTATGAAAATAATCTTAAGTATTCTTTTACGTGAATTGCATGCGGTTACATGGGGTTTCAGGCTGTAAGCGGGCCTCGTGCAACATAATTTTTTTTTGTTTTAAAATTGCAATAAAACGCTTACGCTAAATTTGATCATAGAAGGTGAAGAACAAAAGTTTTAAACGTTGTATGATAATAGAAAAATAAAAGCGGTATTTATTAAGTGACTTTTTAACTGTAGGGCCTCGCACCTGCTGGTTGCACGGGGCCTCGCGCGACCTTAGGCCGGCTCTGCTCTTATGAACGCATCTACCGAAAAAGGTTTAGGTGTAATTGCATACTAAAGGGTGGTGAAGTTAACAAAACGAATTCAGTTAGAATTTTTTTCTTAATTTTAGACCGCCAAAGTAGCTGATTAATTAACTTTAGATGTTTTGCGACAAACCCGCGAAAAATTCACATTAAAATGAGCACATTTTGCGCCACATGCATTCATTTATTTGTTGGTTAAAAATGAATTCATGTGGCGCAAAAATGAAATTTGAAAATACACGGTTTAAAATTTAAAGGGTGTTAGAGGCCATAATGTTATGTGGAATCAATGTAATCACTAAATATACTCGTGCGTAACTTGTTAAATTTGCAACATTTCACGGGCGTTTGAGATCGATTAGAAAAATTCAATTTTTCGTACCTCAGATTTAAAATTAAATTTTTATTTTCTTTACAATTGCAATTTGAAATATAGTACACGTTACACGTTTTTCATACGTCAACACAATTTTTGGCTTGAAATTACAGCCTCCTGGTGAACCCACTCTCTTTATGTTTCATTAACTGGAATAACTTTCATTACGCTGTATTTTTACTTAGGAATAAGTTATTCAATGTTTCTATTGAACTATGCGTATCCTGAAAGCCAATGAATAAACAAAATAAATCTAAACAATTACAAAACAAAAAATTACAACAAGAATAACCTTTATTTCTAGTTTTGGATTAATCTCAATCAGTCTTTTTGCATAAATAAGACTTGAAGTTAATTAAACTATAGCCTTCAAAGCCATCAATATATGTACATACATAAGTTTAATCTTTTAAGTTTTAATGATTAAAATCCTGTTTAAAACAAAATGCAAATTGAAGTTTTTTACGATTGAAGTAAAGTTAAAAAATCTTATTCAAAAGGATTTTAAAGTTACTTTACTTTTAGTGGTCTTCAGCTACTTCGCCTTAGTGACAAAAGATGACATTAAGATGACTGTGCTTCCTACTTTTCAATTGATCATCAACATGATCCCTATACCATTAACAGTAACTTTCTGATCATTTACGTGAGGGTGTCCACCATGGTTGTCTGTTGTTATGAAAGTAAATGTTACAAACCTCCGTGTGATAACATTTGTGATGATTCGATATTGAATTGGAATATCTTGGCGAGTTTGGTATTGTGAGTATGAAACTACCATCAAAGCTCTTAAGCTATATCTTCGTGGAGAGATGAAAATACGGCTTTTTATTAAATTTATTTATTAAACATAGGTGGTTTGATATTTAGCACAGTGGAGCAGAACATTTCTATCACATCACTCCCACAAAACCGCTGAAAGAATTCAATTTTATTGTAAACGCAATAAAGGATATTTAATTTTTTGCCAAACCAAAGATAAAACGCCATTGTGTCCTCAAAAAATATTTCATGTTGCTCGGATGTTAGAAATGAAAAATTTCATGGAACTCATCTTCAGCAACATTGCTTTACTAGACGTTTCGTTTAAACAAAACTAAGTCCTTTGGATAAAACATAAAATTTTCCATAAAAAAAATATATAATAATTTTTTTTTCGTGAAGATAACATTTCGTCAGTTTGTTAGATTTTAGAATATAGGAATATTTCGAAGATTGATTAATTTTTTATTAATTATGAGCTCTCTTACACTAGAAATTATGTACATATGTATGTATATACTTGCATCTATTAAACCTGTTTGAAACAAATAAAAAAAAAATATTTGAATCAACGTAATATATACGAGTACATATCTGTGGTATTTTATCAAATTAGCTTAAGTCGATCTGCGATCACATCGCAAAACAGCATATGAGATTAATGGTGTATTGTGGTTATCATAGACCAACTTTTGCTAATCTGATAAAATGCCATAGATATATTGCCTATTCTGTCCAGTAGTGCTAAAAAACGGTGATCCATGTTAATAAACTAGAAATTAGAGAACAGTCTGATGTTTCCGAAAGCTGTCAAATTCATTCCTGATCAATATATTAGTAACACAATCAAGAGGGAAGTAGGATGGCAACATAGCAAGAATGTCTAACGAGAGAACCTCATACGTGATGCCATGAAAAATGGAAGTTAGTCAATAAATTATCTAATAGAACAAAGAAGAATGAACAAACTTCGGACTTGAATATAAAAATAGTTCATAATATTTCTGGTGTTCTCTGCTATCTTGTAAATAAATGTATTGAAATTGGCATTTTTCCAGAGCAACACAAAAAAAGCTTAGGTAAAGGATAAGAAGATTTTGAAAAGTTTTTATGTGATTGTTAAGAAGGACTGTGGACGGAAAAGGCTCCTTTGAAATTGTGCTCACTAAATGCTTCCGCATTGATTGCCTAAAATCTTTCAAATATAGTCTTCTTCGCTGTACTATATAAAAATAAATAATAATTTACATTTCGGTTAAAAAGAATAATATCAGCTTTAAATATTAATTTGGAAAATAAAGTCAATTGCTTTGAAAATAGTACCGTAGATTGGCTTGGCAATGATGAAAAAAAAAATTGACATTTCAATTTTGGAAAAAAAAATCTTTTGACCTCAAATGTCTTTTCAGCGGTTTTTCATGTTTTGACACTAAAACTTTAAATGAGCATAACTTCGTAAAAAATGTTTTTTTATCAAATCGGGGAAATATGGGTATCTTTATATTCTCTAATAAATGATCGGCAACCAATTCCGAAATTTGAAGTTAGTCCGACTGCATGGTTTGAAATGGATTTTTTCGAATATGGCAATTTTTGGTGGAAATGTTCTAGTGTCAAAAAATCATTGATGGAAATGACATTTGGGAAATTTCTTGCAATTAAAGTTTACGTCATAACCTCTCGTAACTGACGCACAAAAAATTTTAAGAGCGACGATATATTATAGCTTTTTACTTTTCTGGGCGGTGAAAGAAGTGCGTAAGTGCGTGCGGACCCCAAAGTGGTTAATATAATAAAAAATAGGGTTGGGATTATGAAGAGAAACATTTTTGATTTGGGTTCAAAAATAAACTAAATTGACTTAAAGTGATTTCATATATGATCAAACAAAGTACATAGCATTAAATATAAAATAAAAAAAAGATCAATTTCAAATACTTTGCAACTTCAAAATGTTATTTGAAATTTTTAATCATTGAAGTAAAATAAAAAACATTTTTCAAATTACAAATTAATGTAAAGTTGTTTGTGTAAAAATTAGAAAATTGTTATTGTTTGCTATTTTCAACTTCAAAACTTCCGCGTTCAAGTCAAAAATAAAATTTTTTAATTTGTAATTACATTTTTCCCTGAGTGCAGAAACTACATAAATTTAAAAGTGGTGGAATTAGTATTTTAACTGAAAAATGACAAAATATGGTCCAACAAAATAGCACATACATACATATCGCCGCTCACTTGTACAACGGCCCTAATTGATATTTTTAGTATTGTTCAGGAGACACAAAAAACTGAATAAAAACCGACAATGTAGAATATTCAAATTTGGTTAAATGCAGTTTAGTTACAAAATCATTAGCATAATTAATTTTAATGAAAAACAATAATTTTTTTTATTGATATTTATTTTATTTCAATTATTGCTTTTTGACATAATTTTTATGTATGCAAAAGTGCATTTAGGGCATTTTGCAATTACTTTGAAAACTAAAAGCTTAATTCATTTACAACAAATTTAAAGAAAATTTGCAAATATTGTACTGTTTAATGTAACGTTTTTAATAAATAAAAAGAAACTAAGAGAAAAAACTTGAATAAAAAAATTTAGTACATCTGCATCCGCATGAACATCCACATTGATTATTGCGGATGCAGATGTCCAAATTAGTGCGGAAGCTCCGAAATTGCGGATGCGAATATTCGCTTTAGATGAATGACAAATTATCATCAAATTGTTGGCAATCCATCGGCAATAACTTTTTCTAATCCTGCAAATAGTCCCACTTTTTCTTTGAAATTTTAAATTTTTGCCTGCATAAAGGACTCAGCCTTTCTTCGGAAAACTTCCTTGGTTTTGATTTTATAGGTAAGGGCTGATATTCATCTTTCAAAATCATTACGGTTACGCAGATTTTGTTGGCCTAGAGTTGACATCCGCTTTGACTGTACTCGGAAGATCTTTGAATCATTAATTTGAGTGTCATGGATACAGCTGCCTTTTATCCAGGTCCTTACCATACTTTCTTTCAAACATAATGTTGATATAAACATTTCACGCGTCGTACTTGCAAACGTTGGGAATTGTGTTTTAAGAAATACTCTAGAGACTAAGTACGTGCTGAGTTTTTGGACGAAATTCATTTTCTGCTTACCGGATCAACAAGGCCTATTACATATAACTTTTTTTGCTCCCATGTCATTTTCTAAAATGCATCAAAGATGGCTTTCCGTGCATTTGCACTAAAAAGCGAACAGTACTGGTTACGTCTTTGCTCACAAAATTTTGACGTACAAGGTGGTCCAAGCTGTCTTTCGGCCCTTTGACACAAACCGTTTCCAATCGAAACGCCTATACATATATTGAACTCCTCGCAATTTTTTTTTTCATATTTGGAATCCGATCACGTTTTAATTGTTCCGGAATTGAATCAGAGGCATTGATCTCACACAAAATATTTTCCGTAACACTCATTACAAAAAATTAAAACGAAGACCACATACGCCTTCCGACACAAGATATGCTCCATAGTCATTGTTACTTTTTAAAATTGGTATTTACACGGAAATTTTGAATTCAAAATCCTTTGGAAACTCAAAAGCTACTACAATTGCAATTTAAATTTTTTCAAATTGAAAGCTACCTCGCTAGAAAAAGCATTTAGGGCCTTTTAACATATAAAAAAATTTTGAATGCACTTAGGGCTTTTTAATATCACCTAACAAAGTTGGTATTTTTTGTGTTACCGTTCCAATTTTTTGGGTGAAGGTGTATTTGAGGTTGGTCTTCAAGAATATGTAATAAACTGGATTTCGGAAAAAATGTCAATTAGGGCCGTTGTACAAGTGAGCGACGATATACAGTTTTTTATTAAAAAAATTTATTAAAAACTTAAATAAATAAAATAAATTTCATATACATAATACCTACCCACTACAAAAGATGTGAACCAGCTTAATAAAGGATCCAATTCAGGGATGTTGCGAATATTCGCATCCGCAATTTCGGAGCTTCCGCACTAATTTGGACATCTGCATCCGCAATAATCAATGCGGATGCAGATGTACTACATTTTACATGTCCGAGCGTTTTATAAAGGTAAAGGATGCCGTAAGTAAGTCTTTACATCAATGACAGTGAGATTAACCCCATTTTGCCAGAAGTGTGGAAAACTATCGAAAGTTGTATTGAATTATTGAAACCTTTTGAGGAAGTCACACGGGAGCCAAGCAGCTCACATGCTCTTATTTTATCTGTAATTCCAATAATTCAAATGCTTGAAAAACAGTTGATGACAATTTGGCAAGATCACACAATTTTGATCCAATTCGACAGGCTGTCACGACTCTGAAAAGTGAACTTACAACAAAGTTTTCCAATTTGGTGGCACTTAGACCCGCGCCATAAGCACAAATTTTTTAAACACGTGATAGATTCCTCAGAAAATGATATAGAACAGCTAAAACATGGGACATCTGGTATAGTCTAAAAGCCATGCTTAAAAAGCGAGCTGGCTATGATGTTAGATTCATCAAGTGAAGATGAAAGTGAAGAAATACCAGAAAATGATAATGCTGAAGTTATACTCAAAAAGGAATTGATTGCTCGCCGCATTAAAAAAAGGCCTGAAAATCCTCTTAAATGGTGGAATTTTCATCGAAGAGTTAAAACTGATATCACCAATAACACGCAGATTTTTATCAACACCACCAGGCAGTGTTTCTAGCGAATAACATTTTAGTAGCGCGGATCTAATTTACGTAATAAGCTTGATCGCGAAAAAGCGGAAATTTTACTACATATTTATTAAATACATAATAAATATTTAGTAAAATTATTAAAAATTTCTTATAAAATTAGGTAAAATCTTAAGATCCGCATTCGCATCCGCGGATGTGAACTTTCAAAAATTCGCATCCGCGGATGCGAAAAAATATGCATCCGTAACATCCCTGGTCCAATGTTTGATTAATTATAAAATAAAATTGTCAAGTCATAAAATAAATTCGTAGTATGTACACATATTTACATTTCTGCCAAAACAAAACAATCCGTTGTTTGAGTCAATCATTTGTAGAACTCAGTTTCTAATTTTGACCAATTCGCTTGGCAATACATACTATAAATTTTTTGAAAGATACCGTTGGCACTTAAACTATTAAAAGATATGAAAAAACTGGTATAAGACGCAATTTTTCTAATTTAGTAAATTTTTGGGGGCGAAGCAATTCTTAAAACGCGAGTAAGTAAATCACAAATTTCTCCTTCCGGTAAAAAATGTGCTATGAAAATGCTATTCTTATCAAAACCAAAGATTGTAATTTCCAGTGTGAACCTTTTTTGAATTGACATTTTCTCAAATGTCTGGTATTAAATTGCTAGTTACATACAATTTATATCTAATCACTCCAATCCCCCCACCACTTTCATCCCAATGAACACGTGTCAAGTGCCATTTTTTTTCTTCGTTGAATTCATTTTGAAAACACGTTCGCGATACCTCAACATTTATGCATTTTTTTTTGTCTTATACTTATCGTACGTACCAAATACAAATACCTTTTCTAAGTCATTAAATCAAATTAAATACGAATGTGTATTTGTATTTTTCTTATTCTGCTGTATTATTTTTTTTTTCTTTTATTTATGGTTATTTTTTTTATATGTACTTTTGTGTGGTTCCGCCGCCGCTGCCAATGTTAATGACCAAACAAAACCAACACAACTACAAACGCATAAAAGAGCAGCCATATCCATCCACTACGACATGCAGCATCACACTTCAACAGCTCGTGAAGATTTTTTACTCTCCAACGACGACGAAAACGACAACAACAACAACTGTTAGTAACATCAAGTGCGGCTACTGAGGCTGGCTACCGTTCGTTGTGATGATCCATCCATCCATCCATCCATCCGTCCCATTCATCGATGTTTCGTTGGCTGGCATTTGCTTGTATGTAAACCTCAGCGATCCTCTAGTAGTCGCATGCAGAACGAGTGACGAACAACAACGAGTTCGAATTTAACGCGCGTCGCCTACTTCAAAAACAAAGAATTAAGTGATCGAGCAAGCGAACGAACACCGGCGGATTGTTTGTGTTGTTTCTTGGTTTGTTATCAATCTAAAATGTAAATGCAATGAAGCTTAGAGCAAACGATCAACAAAGGTTAATAATATTTTGATTAATTAGTGATCGCGGACTATTGTGCGTAGCTAAGGAAAACTTGAAAAATTAAAAAAAAATCATCGATCTATTGAAATAAAACGGAAACTTTTGAATCGTTTAAATAATATGAAAAGATTGTTATCGCACTGAAATTTATAATAAATTTTAAAGATATTTGTTATTAAGTTGCTTGGAGCTTTATAAATTTCGAGATATTCCTTGCAAAAATAATATCGATTATGTATCACTTCACTTGAAGAGCAACTGGCGTTAAGTGTGAGTTTTGTTGCCGGCGCTGTTTTACTTCGGTAACTCACTTTTTTTGTGTCGAGTAAATCTAAATTCAAGTGCTTTAGCTATTGAAAATTACAAATGCAGTGGAATTGAAACGTACATACATACATACATCCATGTGTCTGGAACAACTTCTTAAATTACCATTGTAGTATAAGAATGTACATATAATTAATAAAAAAAACTAAGCTAGTGGAACATAAAATATCCATATTTCTAAAATAATTTACCTTGTACCAGTGACATATAGACGGCTTCATCATTGAGGACTATACGCAAGCACTCATGGATCCAGGTAATTTGAAAATAAATAAGAGACAAAGAATAAAGCAACAAAAGTTAAAGTGACACCTAAGTTAACCGCAACGGGTGCATCCATCTTAGCGACGGCACTAACACATCCGTTACAATAACTTATTTTAAGCAACCAATGATTTACATATAGGTATCTGTTACAACAAAATTTTTGTAAAAGCTTATATCATAAAGGTTCTTGTGGAAAAATTTCAATTACAGAAATTCTTGCAATATGAAGTTTTCTTGAAAGTAATTTTCCCAAACTTTCTGATCGATAAGTTTTTATTTGATAAAGCCCGTCACTGAGCGATGCAAATATATTAATTCCAAAATTAAAAAGAACACAAGCAAAAAAGATCGAGAAAAAGTTCTCAGAAATGGTTTTAAATGCATCCACGAAAACGGTAGGGGAAAAGCATGTACCTTGAACCGATTGTACCTTGGACCAACAGCGATATTTCATGTTTGCCAGCGTGTAGCTAAAAATTGTAAAAGTACAATTTTCTCTATTTATGTAACCGATTACAGCAACGCTGCATAAAACTATTTTGATTTACGTTCTTTCGTCAACTGAGGAAGACTAAATTTTCACGTAATTTGTAAATTTTGTGCAAATTACGAGCTGTGTAATTTAGTTGTGTTGGGGATCAATAACGAAATAACGGTACCCAACGTTTCTCTTCAAGTTAATTACCTTAAAATCTTATTATCTCCTAGGGTAAAATTTTTTTTGAATATTTTCCAAAGTTTGAGCTTGGCGTGTAGCTTGGACCAATGCATGGAATGTACCTTGAACCTATCCTAATTACATAGTTTTTCTGTGTCATGAAATGTAATATGAATGTAATTCAGAAATATTCCTTGGAGCAAAAATGACGGTAAAGGTAAAGGAAAAGTAGGCTATTTAAAACGGTTTAAGGGGTAGATCTGCTGCTAAAAAGGACAAGATCGAAAAAGCCAATTTTATTCGCCATTTAATTAAACTTTGATTACCTGGAAGCACTATAGTGATATATCAGTCCAAAATTGATCATATCATGATCTATTTGGTACAGAGGAAAGAAAAATTTTGGTAAATTTAGTCTCATGGTCCAAGGTACAGTGCCTGATTGTACATTGGACCACTTTGGCATTCTAAAGTAAAACGTCTTTTATATGGGTTTGGAAAAAAGACTGCGGCTTTTTGTATTCATGCCATTATAGCTAAAATATCAGTTTAAAATGTAGAGCCGTCAGAGAAAAAAAAGCAGCCGTAGCTTGGAGTCAGCAAACGATTTACTCAAAATCGGTCCAAGGTACACGCATTTCCCCTAAATTTATCAATTCATTAGCGAACCATCGTTGTCGATGTCCCAAAACCTATCTTTTTCGAATGTTGAACGATTTCAAGTAAATTATTCGAGAAAGCCTTCAATTTCGATACTAAACTCAAAATTTTGTGTCGAGCGGAAAGATGTGAGTAAGAAAAAAGAAACTTAGTAGAAGGAAAAAACCCAGTAGTGATCATTTATATGTTTAATGACGAAACGAAAATATTTTTTCATATTTTTGCACTCAATCAATATGTGCTTATTTCCCCGGCACAGTGTCTTGAAATTCGAAAACGATCCCTTTGAAGAACCCATCAAAAACCTTTCTTACATCGCTAAGTGATAGACTCCTTAAAATTATCGAATTGATCATCATCATCCTTATTTAACGCTTATAAGTGAATTTTTAGAACTTTACTTTCGAGAAAACTTCGTACACCCCTTTAAAAAAAAACAATAATTAGAGCAAAAAGTCTGGCGAAAACCTAAACATCATTAAATGAATAAATATCGTACTCAAAATATCTCCAATTAATAGTTCTGAAATGAATAAAGTTCTGAATATAAAAGAAAATCATTAAAAATCGCGCTATTTTTAAAAAAAGCTTTTCAAAAACTTCAAATTTAAATAATTTTACTATGATAAAAAAATAGTATTGAATATATGAAATTTGTGAATGAAAAAGGGAGCACACACTCCTTCTTTCGTATAATCATGAGGACAGTAGGAAAAAAGTCTCGTGGTGTATAATGTACAGTCCTGCCGCATAGGCCTATTTCCACGGTGTGCCATTTTACACTGGTTTAAAGTAGTTGTCGATCTGCACCCTCATGATAAGGGAATATTTTCCCTTACCACAGATAACCAAATAAAGTAAACTTCAATCTTGGTTTGAGTTGAGACCCATCTTAATACCGCCGCCGTACAAAGGGACACGGCACCAGGTTGCGAAAATGCAACTGTACACCTCGAGCTTACAGCGATTTGGGTATGCACCCGCAAGGGGCCTACCGCTCACGATACATCCATAAAGGCCTTCTCGCAATTGTCTGGCTAGAATCAAAGTTTAAGGAGCTACTGACAATATGTGGTACCAGGTAGAATAAACCTCTAGCCGAGCTTCGTGCAAAGCACAAAGTACTGCCAGTTTGGGTTCACCTTACAACCCTCGGGGACTAGTAATCCCCACAATTGCAAAAAGTAAGTTCTGAAAAAATTTGAGAAATTTCTAAAGAAATGCCTTCCCCCTTCCTGCGTTGCTAAACAATATGTATTTGAAATATACCTTAACAAAAAAGTCCAAAAATAAACTTAAAAGTTGCATATTGGTTCTAATAACATAGAAAGAAACGCATTCGACCGCCGCACGACCAGGAGTTTTGAGCCGAAGGGAGTTCTAAGCCACGCTAATAATGGTAGGAATCAACTTTCCAACGATCTTAAATCTTTCTCTTGACAGGAGCTCACTTTCTCATTAGCACTCGTCGCATCAACACACGTTTTCACTGTTTCTATAACTGACTATTAAAAAAAATTGCACCAAAAGTTTTTATTATATTCATGTGAACCACACCTTCCATCCTATGCAAGGGTATTTCGATTTCTTTATGTAGAATGCTTGAATGTTTCAACCAATTTTTTGCGATTTTTTTCTTTCACATTTCACTTTCTTTCCACCAAAATTACGAATGTCGATTTTATATCTCTCAGGCGATCTACAACATTTGAACTGCTTTCTTAACTCCTTTGGCCAGTAGTTGTATTTGGAGGTCCTCTAAAAATGCAACTTCAAACTTGTACAATCTATCGATGTTTATGAAAGTCATGTCTCGAAATCAAAACTATGCTCAAACTGTCCCACTCTCCCCTACAGTTACTTGGATTAAGAATATATTATTTTAATTTCTCGATTTTCGTTGATACTCTATTTTTATTTCAAGAATTGTTTTTTTGCCAGGTTTTCGTCATAACATATTATCTCAAAACATATGCTTTTAATCATGGTAACTGTAGGGGAGAGTGTGACGTTTGAAGCAAAGTTTTGTTTTCGAGGCATAGCTAACAACAAAAATTGAGAGAGTAAAAAACAATTTTTAGGTTAGGTTAGAGTGGAGAGTTGCTTAGTTGTCAAAAATTTTTTTTTTTTTTATAATTAAAACAGTGTCTCAAATTGCTATTCAGTCGGCGGTCATTAGATTAGTTTGAATGCTCGCTTCAACGTATTGCTGAAAAAGCACTGCTCAAAACTCATAAGCATTAAACGCTTGTTATTTCTAATAAATAAAAGGAATACTTTGGAAAAATTAACCCTCTAGTGCGCCATGATACAAATTTGAATCACACTGAATTTCGTTTTCTAAGTCAAAATTCTGAATACGTTAATATGTAACGGCTCATCATATCATTTTTACGATGTAGTGTGGGTACTTCTTTCAGCCGCTGAAGTGTCGTTATAATTGAAAATAAATATTATACACATTTGAAATTGCTTCATTGTTCGTTGTAACGATATAAAATTCAATTTCGAATTCAAAAGTTTTATTGGTTTTATTGATAAAAATATGCATCAAAGGATCTTTTGTCTCCTCCATCCTTAAAGCGAAAAATTAGGCAAATTGCTAAAACAAAATTTTGTTTTCTTGACTATTTCTATCAGTTCCATAGCAATTTTTTGAGTTTCGTTTTCTTGCGCATTAGAGGGTTAAAGTAAGTTTTTAACATTTATTGACTTTTTGATCAAAGTACAAAAATTTGCAACAAAACAACATAGATTTGCTATAAAAAAAGCAACAAAACATTGTACTTGCATTGGTGATGCTGCCGACAGACCCATTTTAAATAAAGTTATTTATTTCATGAACTTTTTAAAATATTTTGTAGAACTTAACACTAAAAAGATGTGAAGATACAGATTTATATATATATATATATATATATACTATTGTTAATAATAATGCAGTATAAGCAAAATTTCACTGAAAAAATTAACACCAACGAGTTTGAGTTTCCAATTATTCGATAGGAACTACGACTGCAAGATTTTGCAAGTGAAAAAGCCACTGTCCAACAAGTTAGTTAGCAAATTTATACAAAAATGGAGAATTTCTTCGATGAATGTTAAAATTTTTATTTGCTGAAATTTGTTGCTATACCCCGCAAACGCTATATTAAGCGGGTTAACTTTTTGATATAAAGTAACTAAATTACTCACAACTTGGACTCAAACTCTGAACAAAATGTTGGCGATAATCGAAAAGAGGGTGCGTGACACATTGGACAGAACTAGGTGAATTTCTGCAAGTAGGCGTGTCATAGCCCAAAGGTTTTGAAACTTTGAAAAAGCGGTACTTAGGACATTATTTAAGGTAATGCAACCAAATTTCACGCAAACATTAGAAATGATTCGGCCTAGCACCAGAAAAAATGGATAAATTTGAATAGAAGGCGTGGCACTTACCCTATAATTAAAAACTTTAAAACGTTTCACTTATATGGGTGTGTTTTTTTAGACTGTCTTAGTTTCGAATTGAAGGAAAAACACAAAAATTTGTCCAAATGACCCAAATCTAGCTTCTAGCTAGATAATCTTCAATTTAATTATAATTTTGAACATACTATGAGTGCCGCAACTGATCAATATTTAGTGCAGTCTGAAGGTCAAACTATCGACCACTTCTTATTTCCGAAATAACAAAAATGCTACTTATTTACAAAGCGTTAAATGTTGCTGATTATCACTATCCCTAAGCCAGAGGCTTTACACAGAATATAATCCAGAGGTGGCAAATCCTACGATCCTGGCGGATAATTGACTTCATAATTGCAAAAAAATCATGTGAATTTAAAGTTGAAATTGTAGTGAAATTAGTAAGATTCCACAATTTGCAAGTGTTGTTCTGACGATGACTCCATCGAATGGGACAAGTTGAATATAGAAATAATATAATTACCAACATTATTGAGCCGATCTCATATATGTTTTCAGTCTACGGAGAACAGAAAAAGTCCGTTCATTGGAACAGGATGATCCTGGAATTGTGAGCAGCAATCGAACAAAGCGCACGACTTCTGGAATCAGCCCTCTTGTCTATTCGTACTTTTTCAAGAAATTCGTAACTTCTCCCAAATTGTTCGCGTGCTCATTTTGTCTCTGTTAAAGTTGCAAAAACATGTCCCAGTCGCTTAAAAATCTTGCGCTGTCAAAATCGTCTTTATAAGAGTTGATAATTTTATCGACATCAGCGGTCTGACCGATAGCTCAAGAAATTTAAAAAATTTGGCTGAATCCGTTTCGAAACGACTTTTCAATGATCCAATTAATTGATCGAAAACTTCCAAGTAAGATTTCCTGAAATAATCTTTGGGGGTTTTAAATTTCAAAGTTTCTGTTGAACCTGAATTGAATCGTTTGGGAATTTTACGCAGACGTGGAATTTGAGGTGCTACAAGTTTTGAGTTCGATAACAGTTTTGACGCTGTTCTCCCAAATTTCTTCAAATTGGGAATCGCGAGACGCATTTAAGCCATCATCAACTGCTTTCACTTTCTCATGCGATTCCATATCGCAGAGACTCGAATTCTGCAGTTCTGTGTTCAATGTTTCTAAGCGATCAAAAATTTTAATCATTACAGTTAATTAGAAAACGCACTCGAAAGACTCCATGTAATCGGAAAACGCTGATGCTCTGGCTCCGAGTGGGTGTTTACCCACTTGAAATTTCTCGAGTGGGTATAACTACCCACTATACCTGACGGGCCGGTCCACGATTACACAAAACTGTTAGTTAGGGCTTAGCGCTTATGTTAAGTTGCCACTCTAACCTAACCTTTTTACTAAAAAGTAGAAAAAAATTTAAAAATCTAGTGGTGTTTTGAAAATAGTGAGTAATAGTTTTTACACATCAGAATTTTGATCGGGACAGGACTCAGCAGTTTTGTATCACATCGTTGCATTATATTATTTCGAACAGCGTTTAATTTCCCGATATTTGCCTGAAAATATTACATACATAAACTCAGAACCCTGATTATATTCATTAAAAAACTATTTATTAATTGTTGTTTCCTTCATAATATTTGACAAAATTTTTATAAGCGCCGTGTACTTGTGTTTTTTTAAGTCTTCAGAAAGTCATTGAAGGTAGTATGTTTAATACAAAATACGCCATCTGATTGTCGTCAGTGTAAATATTAAAAATTCTTAGCCAATTGGCGTCATCAAGCACGTTTTGGAAACGTCGATTGAGTACAATTTTAACCATGTTTCGATATACACCGAAAGATCGTGGCCGTTCTATGACATTTAACCTTTTAACTCCACCGGAATTCTTTTTGTGGAAATTTAGGAAGGTCATAGGCTACATTCGAGCCGAATTGGCGTAGATATCGCACGAGACGTTGGCCATTGTGATGGAAATGCCAGAAAAGAGCTCGCTTTTATATCACCAATAATGGCACACAATTATTGTTTTCCAAAACTAGTGAATATGGATTGTTCAATTAAAAAACACATCTTCCAAAATCTATTGCGAATTGTCAAAGTACTTCAATATTTCCATTGACCATATTGAGATGACGCACCCGTTATTACGTATTTTCTAAAAGTGCTAGTGCAAGTCTTAACTTTTGAAGTTGAAGTTTTTCAAAGATATATGTATGTATGGGACGTTTCACGTCAAGCGCATCACCTTCGGGGCTAAAAATTGGCTGGACCGATCAAGACGTACGAGGTCTTAAAATGTTCGTCTCATGAAAATCTTCCAAAAGCCGTGTGGCCCGTTAAGAAATTCAAAATGGCGGATCCAATATGGCGGCCGGAAGCCGGAGAAAAATCCAGTGTCCAGGCAAAAAAAGCTGGCGTGGCGTGGAAGATTGACAGAATCCAAAATGGCGGATCCAATATGGCGGTCAAAAATCCAATATGGTGGCCGAATTTTTGAAAGTCAACGGATTTGCACCAAATTCGGTACATAGTGGTCTTAGGGGTTACTGATCACGAATCCGAAAACATATTTTACAAAATCATGATGGCGGATACTAAATTTAGTGCAAATCGGTTGACTTTCGAAAATTTCGTCCGCCATCTTGGATCCGCCATCTTGATTTTGTAAAAGTTGATCTCGGATTCGTGATCAGTGATCACCAAGACCCCCGTATACCAAATTTGCTGCATATCGGTTGACTTTCTAAAAATTCAGCCACCATATTAGATTTTTGTGCGCCATATTGGATACGCAATTTTGAATTCTGTCAATCTTCCACGCAAGCAAGAAACGGTTTGATCGGTTGAGAATTTTTAATTTTACAAGCTTTTTTATCTGGACACTCGATTTTTCTTCGGCTTCCGGCCGCCATACTTGATCCGCCATTTTGAATTTCTTAACAGGCCACACGGCTTTTAAAAGCCTTTCTTGAGATGAACTTTTTAAGACCTTGTACGTCTTGATCAGTCCAGCTAATTTTTGGACCCGAAGGTGATCCGCTTGACGTGAAACGTTCTGTATATATAAGTTGACCTAAAAGTTAAAATAACCTAAATGATTTTAAAATAAGGGTAAGTGCATATATACCGATTATTTTTAATGTGATTTCTAAGAAATTTTTTTAAAATTTTTCCACCTCCACTTTTTCTTTATTTTTTTCAAAACTGTGAAGTTGGAAAAATTTGAGTCAGTGCATCAGAATCCGTAGAGATGCCCTTTCCTTTAATTACAATGAGATAATTTTATGGGTAAGGCTGGATTTCGTTCTTATTATGTAAGTGTTTTGTTCTAAGTGCACTCCTTAATGTCTTAATATAATTTTTTTTTGACTCCAAATCTTTCTAAATGAACCTAAATTTGCAATTTTTTAAAATTTTTTAATAGTTAACAGTAGATTTCTGCTTGCTTTTCAACTGACTCTCAAAATGGCCTATATTATCAACTTTTTGCACTTAACTTAATCTGATGTTAAACGTCTAAAAAAGTAACACAAATCGATTTAGCAAACCAAAATCCAAAATGAAAACAAAGTTTGTTCCGAGCAAATAAAAAAATTATTTTGAAAAGCTTTGGTGGTCAAAAAGCATCGTAAATAAAAAGTAATTTTTTCTATTTCACCTTTTAAAAAAAAAAATTAAATATGTGGTCTAGGCTATGCCTTTATTAAAAACTTTCAGAAGTTAATAATTATAATTATTTTCATCAATTCAATTCGAGCTATGATGCAAAGTTTAAAATCTTATAAAACTCAACTTAATCCGCCACTAATAGTGAACATAAATATATTGTAATAACACTTAATTTTACACACATGCCGCATGTTAGTTTAAAATCAATATACAAACAAAATTTCAACAAAAATCTTGTGAAAGAAATCCGTCAATATTAAAACGACCACCATCAAGACCACAAACCCTAAAAGTCGCTGACCGTTCAATGCGTCAAAACATCAAACATTACAACGGTCATTAGTTAAATTAGGTACAGAAGATCGTGACGCATGTTGGCCTAAACGCTGGGCTAAATGCGAACACAGCGTCGGTATTAATCGATAACAAAAACAAATTGACCAAAAGATGCTACCGACTGGAAAGCAATCAAGCGTATTAGCTATCGCATCACATTCTAAATGGTGTGCGCGAACAATAGTAATACCAACAGGCAGATGACTTGAGTTGAGTACTACTACTACCTTTACTGCTTGGGTAAATTCAAGTTACATATGGGCATGGATAGATGAACATCAATTGTGAGTAAACATTTTAGGAGATTCTTCAAGAAATAAACTCTAATGCGTACAAACACCACCAAAAATGTGTCTCAAGTTGTTTGTTTTTGTACACTTTTCAAAGATGCATCGGTATACCCGGCAAGGTATATGGTATATGTGAAACAAGTTTTTTTTGGAGAACTACAGTTAACATTTTTGGAAATGCAATTTTACAGATAATGTAGAATGGACGTTTAGTCTTAATATTATCCATCTATATTAATACATTAATACACAGACTTTGTTCATGCAAGTTTATGATTTTTTGAAGATTGAACTATTTTATGGAATGTCTCTAGATTTATTCTATAAAATTATTATACTTCAATTAATTTAAAAAAAAAATCAGCTTAATTCTTAAGTGGCTTATTAATGAATTTCCTGAGTTTTCTATTCATTTTCCTGGAAAAATGCGTTTTAAGGCAATTTAAACGATATTGATAATTTTGGGAGATGTTATGTATCTTCAAGTCTCGGAGCTATTACTGTACATGCTAAAATGTTAATTATACAACAGTTTTAGTATAATCAGCATTATGCATCTGCTCTCCTTAAATGAGCTTATAGGCGGAGAGCCAACTGTAGAAAGTCGAGTGTATAAGATTACAGGACGGTATGTACAAGAAAAATAGTGATCCATTTGGTGGAACTAGCTAGCCAGGGTTAGCTTGTCAAAGCCCGTCCAGATGCCCATTTATGGGCATCGGGACATCCATCATAATGGAGCGATTCAAATCTTGGAGTACTGTACTTTAAATCGATAACTCAAGCTTTGTCTCGTTTGGCTGTGATGGTAAAAAATACGTCTGATGCTCAGGTCAGAAACTGCAGCCACTTCACATAATAAAATCTTTCAAACACTGGACAGGCAATACTATGGTGAAGAGTTTCAGTAAAATTAGTATATCGATATAAAATTTGCCACCCCTAAAATCTACCCCCAATGACGTATCTCTATAGAGGCCTATAGGATAATCCGCTACTAATTGTTGATTACCCTAAGCTTCTCTCTTGTGTTCTCTATCTTCTCATGGAACATAACGCCTCCACAAAACTCTTACAATGTACACGATCAATAATGCAAGTGCCTACAATTTTATCCAACATTTTTTCGATGATTTAAGACGGCCGCGTTTTCAGCTACCCTGAGGGTTCCACTCCATCATATGGTGATTTCCGAAATATTTATTTCCATTTTCGCCGTTTGATTTGAATGGAAATCGGATCTTGAAATCATAACTCAAAGATTTCGTGCTTCGTTGTCGCTGACAGGAACAAAGATTGTCAGACATTATAAAGCTGAGCAAAGGTACCTTTCGCTTTAAGGAAGTTAAGTAAGAAAAGTGATTCACTTCTTGTAAACTTCTAATGGATTTGAAATCATCGGGATTGCATCAACGAACGCGGTCTCGTCAATATACACAAAACATTGGAAATTTTTGAAATTTTTCGATTCGGCGCTGACATATATACATATTATGCTGATTCAAAAATTTTTTTTGTTCTAAACAGATATTATCGATCTACATTTTTCTAAATTAACATATCTGGCATAATTTGAAGTTTTTCAAAATCCCAAAAAAATCTATAGAATAGTTGAATCTATTAATTCAGAAAAATGTAGATATCTTGGTTTTGAAATAAGATAATGATATGCGGTTTACGGCATTCTTTTAAGCAAATAAAATTACATTAAAAATATTGTACAAAGGGATCGGTGGTAAAATAATATGGGCCGATTTTGCAACTTGAAAGCAGAAAATCGGTATTTTTTGTTTTTTTCCGGTCAATTTTAAATTTTTTTATAAGAAAAAAAGAAGAAGAAGAAAAACTAATCACGGATTCAAGTTCCTTAATCAATAATATCTGTTTAGAACAAAAAAAATATAATATATGTCAACGCCGAATCGAAAAATTTCAGGTCCATTAATTTCGAAAAATGCAGATATATTGGATTTGAAAGAAGATATTGATATGCGGTATACGGTTTTCTCTTAAGCAAATAAAGGTACATTAAAAATAATGTACCACTTGATCGGCGGCAAAATATTATATCAAGATTTTGCAACTTGAAAGTAGAAAATCGGCATTTTTTAAATTTGTCCGGGAAATTTTCAATTTTTTTACAAGAAAAAAAGAAGAAGAAGAAAAACTGATAACGGATTCGAATTTCGCGATCGAAAGTATTTCGAAAAGCATACTCACTTTGCTGCAAAATTTGATAACCTCTTTAGCTTGCATCATTTTTAAATCAATATTTTCGAAAATGGGTAGGCAACTTAAAACAGGCGGCGTCAGTCCAGTTTTCAAAATTGATGAAAATCTTTATGGGTTGTTTTGTCTAGACATATAGGGCTATTGTAATCCACTGATACATCGTGAAAAAATCAAAAGGTTTTTATTTTGAACCGCTCTAATGTACATATAACAGCTGGCTGAGCAGAAAATCGGGATATTTTTTTTTTAATAATTTTAAATAATTAAATAAAGAACGCACTATTCCTTTTGATTTTTAATTAGGTAGTTACTGTAGTATTTGGTAAAACAAAACCACCTTTACAAAATCAATCAAAAGACAAACCCATTTGTCAGAAGAGATAGGATCGGTACTCTCTCAAAATTGTTTGCCCTTAGAGGCATGGAGATAATACATCAGATATAGTAACTTTATTCAATAATAGTTACTATGTATAAGAATTATTTGGTGAAAGCAAACTTTAAATTTCAATTTTGAAACTTTTGTTTTATATAATATAACTTAAAGTTTTGTACAAAATTATATTTTCAATGAATCGTCAATTTTACGGACATTGAATTTAAAGTCTTTCTGCATCATATATTCCACATGATCATATTAAATGGAATTATTTTAAAAATTTGAAATTATTACGGTACACTTTGATAATGGAAAGTCACCTCTAAAATGTTATGCCAAAAGCTTGAAATCAAATTTAATTTAATTTCAGTAAATGTAAAAATGCATCAATATTTTAAGAATAGTTTAACTTCATTTTATTAGTATTCTGCTATTTATTATTTGTTTTTTTTTTTAGTTGAATAAATGAGAGTGTGGTTTTGATTTCTTTAATTAAATAGCGTTCGTTGGTTTAATGTTTTTCTTGCGGCATTTCGATGTTTTTGTTTTTTTTTTTTGACAGTGTCCCGCAAAAAAATGTTGACTGTCCCGTTTTGAAGTTGGTAACCCTAGTTGTAACTCCATTTCCATTAAGCCGTGCACACATTGATTCGTCCCTTGAGTGTTTGTTGTGCGCTTTTGTTTTACCACTTAATTTCTTACGAGTATTTGCTGTATTGCAGTCATACTGTCGTCGCACTGCATATGTCAAGCTACCGAAGTAGATGAAACTTTGATGTCGATACCGATGCTAATATTCAGAATAATGATGATGATGATGATGACGATGCGGAGGATGGTGATGATGACGTCTGGCTACCGGTAGCCGTTAGTCACGCATTTCTGCACTTTTATGGTGTGCTAAGAACTGCGGCGACTGCGCAAACCGCATAAACAGTGAATGAGTGCCTGAGTGAGTGCCTCATAAAACTAAGCCACATGTCAATATTATTGCATCGATGGTAAACATCATACAACATACGAGTCGAGGAGCTCTATATCTGCATGTTTTGTGATATATGCCGTCCGTCTTTCGTTCTGCTTGCCTCCAGCTACGCGTATACCTCATAAAAAACAATACAAATATCAGCGGAGACTGTGAGTTTTTAACTTAAAAATCTAAAACACAACAACAACAAATAAAATATGGCTTAAATCAACATTTTGTTGGAATTGTGGGCTTTTTTTTTTGTAGTTCGTATTTTACTTTCTTTGTTGTTGCATTTAATTCATTTGTAAGGTTCTTTTAATGAATGAAAATGTAGCGAACGCAAAGGCACCAAAATTCAATCGTCGTCGTCTTAGCGAAACGCCGTAGATCTTTTTATGATATTTGATTTTTCTATTTATTTGAATTTATACCCCTTTATTAGCATTGATATCATAATTTTTAGTATTTATTTTAAAAAATACAAGTTTTTTACCAGCACATTTGGAAATTTAATTAACCTTTACTTGCATAAAGGTGGTTTAATTTTAAAATTTTAATTGGCATTGTGGCAATCATTCTTTAAATGTATATCGATTTGATTGATGTGGGAAAACAATGGTGGTCTCAATGTAGTTCAGATTTACTACGATTTCATAGCTACGCAGTGATTTATACCACTGTTATTACGCTCCCATTCGGATCGAAGTAAATGAATTAAATTTCCATAGCTTTTTGTCTCTGAATCGTTATTGTAGGCTATGCCAGTTTGTTCATACATCATTCAGCGCCACGATATTTCGGGTTACCTTCTACAACTGCATCCTTGCAGATTCCATCAAAGTATAAATCGAGAAATCTCCCTAGCGTAGAGTTCCCAGTAGTACTCTTTAAAGAGAAACTATTTTCCAAGTGTGCTCTGTCTTTTTTTCTCTCAGCTTTTTTGTGTTCATTTTCAATTTATGTACTTCTTATTTTCACCTAGTACTCTTTTGAAAATAAAAGGATGTACAATCATTTCTACGTTCATCAAAATAAATTTAATATAAGCAATCCAACAGGTCGCACCACAAACCATTCGGTATTTTCAGTTAATAAATTTCAGTTTTTGGCTAGATGAGACTGGTCTGGATGGTATTGCTAAGGGTAACTAGAATTACCATCAATGACCACTCCATGTAAATGTACTAGGCTGATTGAAAAGTCCCGGGCCTGACACAGAGAGGGCGCCACAAATATCGAATCCTTATTATTTTTGACAGCACCTATCCTCCAAAAGGCTACATGTGAAATTTCATTAACATCTGTCAAGTAGTTTGGTTTTCACAGCTGTCCAAATTGCATCACCCCTGTGATTTTTTTTAACTAAGGAACAAAGTGAATTTCGCATTTTGATAAAACATTGCTTGGTGATCGGAAAAAACGAGAAACGAACATTTAATGGCTCTAAAAACATCACAGCACCTCTGCTTTGTCCAAAACAACTGTTTACAGATGGTTTGCTGAATTTAAGATGGGTCGTACGAGCTCCAGTGATGCACCAAGTTCAGGCCGGCCAAATGAGGCTACCACTTCAGTAAAGATCAAGAAAATCCATCTGATCCTTTTGAAAGACCACAAAGTGACAGGGAGAGAGTTAGCAGACATAATGAAGTTGTCGATCGGTACCATTTTCAATATTTTGAATGAGCATTTCGAAATGAAAAAGATATGCGCGTGATGGGTGCCGCGTTTGCTGACAATTGGTCAAAAGCAACATCGTGTCGGTGATTCAAAGCAATGGCAAAATTGAACGAATTGCAGTACGAATTACTACCCCACCCATCGTATTCTCCAGACTTGGCCTCCAGCGACTATTATCTTTTTCCAAACTTGAAAAGATGGCTCGCTGGTAAGCGCTTTCACTCGAATAAAGAGGTCATTGCTGAGACAGACACCTATTTTGAGGAACTTAATGGCGACTACTACAAGAACGGCATCAAAGTGCTCAAGGCACGCTATACTCGTTGTATTGAGCTAAAAGGAGATTATATTGAAGAATAAAATCAAATTTTCCGAAAAAAATGTGTTTTTCTTTGTTAGGCCCGGGACTTTTCAATCAGCCTAGTAATGCGTTCTGTATTCTAAGGTGTAGTAAACTTAGTTCAAATGCTCGGATTGCACTTTATATTACCTAGAGGCATTTGTTTTTTGGGTGGCAAAGAAATAAAATTATTCATAAAGAATAAAAAATAATGGGTTCTTTTGGATGTATGTGGGCTAGAGTGGTTAAGAAAAAAAGAAGAAGAAGAAAATCTAATCACGGATTGAAGTTCTTCGATTGATAATAGCTTTTTAGAACAAAAAAAAATTTAGAATCAGCTTAATATGTATATATGTCAACGCCGAATCGAAAAATTTCAGGTCCATTAATTTAGAAAAATGCAGATATCTTGGTTTTGAAAGAAGATATTGATATGCGGTTTACGTTTTTCTCTTAAGCAAATAAAGGCACATTAAAAATGATGTACCACTAGATCTGCGGTAAAATATTATATCAAGATTTTGCAACTTGAAAGTAAAAAATCGGCATTTTTTAATTTTTGTCCTGGTAATTTTCAATTTTTTTATAAGAAAAAAAGAAGAAGAAGAAAAACTAATCACAGATTCGAATCCCTCGATTAATAATAGTTCGATAAACGTACCCACTTTGTTGCAAAATTTGATAACCTCTTTAGCTTGCATCATTTTTAAATCAATATTTTCGAAAATGGGTAGGCAACTTAAAACAGGCAAGGGCAGTCCAGTTTTCAAAATTGATGAAAATCCTTATGGGTTGTTTTGTCTAGACATATAGGGCTATTGTAATCCACTGACACATCGTGAAAAAAATCAGAAAGTTTTTATTTTGAACCGCTCTAATGTATATAAACACCGAGATATACTCAAAAAATCGTTAAAAAATGAAAATGTCAAAAAAAAAACGGCTGAACGTTCGATTTCGCGGATTTTGACACTGGAACGGTCCCCCAACATTATCCCCGCAAAAAATCGCGGGTGGTATTTCGAAAAATTAAAATTTTTTAAAGACCACCGTGCCCTATATGTCTAGACAAAACAACCCATAAGGACTTTCATCAATTTTGAAAACTGGATTGCCGCCGCCATTTTCGAAAATATTGATTTAAAAAATGGTGCAAGCTAAAGAGGTTATCAAATTTTGTAATAAAGTGGGTATGCTTTTGGAACTGTTATTGATCGAGAAATTCGAATCCGTGATCAGTTTTTCTTCGTCTTCTTCTTTTTTTCTTACAAAAAAATTTAAAATTGCCCGGACAAAAATCGACGCTGCACAAGGTCTATTTTAATTTACGTTCTTTCGTCAACTGAGGAAGACGAAATTTTCACGTGATTTGTATCTTGAACCGGTCCAAATTGCAAAGTTTTTCTGTGTCGTGAAATGTATTACGAATATAATTCAGAAAATATTCCTCGGAGCAAAAATTACGGTAAAGGTAAAGTAGGCAATTTAACATGGTTTAAGGGGTAGATCTGCTTCTAAAGAGGACAAGATCGGAAAAGCAAATTTAATTCGCCATTTAGCTAAACTTTGATTATCTGGAAGCACTATATTGATATATCTGTCCAAAATTGATCATAAAAAACTATTTGGTACAGAGGAAAGAAAAATTTTGGTAAATTTAGTCTCGTGGTCCAAGGTACAATGCCTGATTGTAGCATGGACCACTTTGGCATTCTTAAAAAAAACGTATTTTACATGGGTTTGGAAAAAAGACTGCGCTTTTTGAATTCATGCCATTATAGCTAAAATATCAGTTTACAATATAGAGGCGTCAAAAAAAAAAACCAGCCGTAGATTGGGGCCAGCAAACGATTTGCTCAAAATTGGTTCAAGGTAGACGCACTTCCCCTACATATGTATTTTTAAATTTTGTGATTTTCAAAAACTCGTATTTTTGATATGTCAAATGTCACAACAAAGGTCAAGCAAATCCAGATATTTCAATATTTTTGTTATCCACAAAATGTGAAACTAAATACTATGGAGAGAGTAAAGTGCAGCCAACCATGAAACCGAAAAATTAAACTATCTCCATTCTGTATCGTCTCGAAAACAAAAACCAGTAGCCAACCATGAAAAGCCTTCTATATTTTAAAGAGTTGTGCAAAGAGATTTTTTACTTTGTTAATTCTTATTACTACGACTTCTGTGGTACCGTTTTTAGTAGTGAGAGCAGAATGATGTATTGGTGCTTAAATTGTTTTCGTATATGTTAACGCTTGGATAAGCGGTATGCCTGCTGCCTGATTGCTGAGTCGTGTGAGGTTGGTTTGCATATCCGACGATCTTAATGTCTGCAATGCTATATCATCGGTATAAGATAATCCTTAAAGTTCCAAAAGGCAGGGACTAATCAAATCAAACGGCACAATAGTAAATAACAGGGTGGGCATTTAACAACTCTGGTTGACTCCTGTGCTAAGTTTGATTGGTGGTAAGAGATTGTTGTTGTTGTTGACGTAGTGCACCTTAATGATGTTAATGAGTTTGATAGGATTTTATTTCGTTTTCAATCAGTGATGGCAATTATCGTTGGCACAATAAAGTCAACAAAATCCTTCGTTTTTCATTCTCATTTTCGCTCAAGGATTATATACATACATACATTATATGTAGAATGTACATTGTGCATGCATATAAGCTATTGGTCCAATAAGAGGTCAAACAAATTAAAGAGGCATTATACGTTCCAGTTTGCTTTTTATATAGTTATGTATTTGCATTTCAAAAAATTCTATATTTTGAAAAATTTTTTTCAAAATAAAGTTTAATTTAAGAAAAATTTTCAATCATACAAAAAGCCCATTATGAACCAAATCTATAAAGCAAATGGAGACATTTTTTAAAATGTTTAGTTGGTAAGAGATAGACTTAAATTTTCTTTGCAAAATAAAGGAAACGACAAAATATTAAAAAGAAAGTAAACAGTATTAGAAAAATACACTTCTCATTTGGTACATTAAAAAGCATGCTTTCGAGATTTCATTGCCACTTAAATGACTTAAGTACCTTAGTAATTGCACAGTAAATGCGTGGAGAATCAAGTAAACGAAAAGCATTAAAAAAATGCTCAACGTCGGCAAAACACCAGATCTGCTCGTATAAATGTGAATGCATCATATGTAGTATCATTTAGCAAATTTCTAAAAAGATGACTATAAAAAGCCTAATTAATATTGTCTTAGCGAAAATACTTAACTATAGATTCTGGGAAGTTAGTGAGAAC
This sequence comes from Meiosimyza platycephala, assembly GCA_963662105.1. Taxonomy (NCBI): domain Eukaryota; kingdom Metazoa; phylum Arthropoda; class Insecta; order Diptera; family Lauxaniidae; genus Meiosimyza; species Meiosimyza platycephala. The sequence goes on from OY759209.1 coordinate 77,250,812, forward strand.
AAACGTGCCCATTGTTCATGTTAAATCAACGAATTCATCATAATAATTCCATATACTCGACGATGGTACATACTTACATATGTACATATGTATGTGTGTACGTATCCATGCAAACAATCTAAAGATTATAACATACATATGTATGTATGTATATTTTAAAAGGCGATATCTTACGAGTATACACATGTTACATACATACATAGAGAAATTCATGGAAAATACATGTGCTTTTATTCAAGCCGACTAACGACTTGTTAGAAAGTGAAGAGTTTTAATAAAACAAACTAATTTATTGCTTAATCGCCTGGTCATTTTGATTCCTAATGGAAGGGGTTTTTGTTGGAGAAAAAACCATAATTTGAAACATAATAGGAAACAGTTTATTTTGAAAACGATCTAATCTTATTATTCTAAATATTTGAATTTTATAAAATATAAGAAGATTTAAGAGATATTTTGCTGCAATTACAATGAAATACATATTGCAGTACAGGATTCAATCAGGGCCGGTCTTAGCTATCTAGGCGTCCCGGGCGAGTCATGCCCAATTACACATTATAATACAGAAAGCAATAGGGTAACATAGTGTTGGCATCGAGAGTAAATATAGGGTGTTTTTTTTAGAGGTATAGAACTTTAAAATAGAATAAAACAAAGATGAATTTTTTAAATAGACATGAAAATTACTTTATTCGAAAGATAATCTTCTGGCATTATAATTTAAATATGACTTCTGGCATATGAACGCCACGGCTAGCTCGGACGTAGTCTAAAATGGAGGTCCAATTTTCAAGGTATATCGCGAATTACGCGAGTAATGTTGGCTTCGAAGTATTGAATCGTAGCTGGCTTATCGACGCATACTTTTGGCTTCACATAACCCCAAAAAAAAAATTAAGGTGTGATATCACAAGATCTAGGCGGCCTTCTTGACTTCATAATTGCAAAAATCATGTGAATTTTGAGTGAAAATAAAGTTGAAATTTTAGTGACTATAATAAATTTGCACAATTTGGACGCGTTGTTCATGCGTCAACCTGTTCATGATGAAATGGCAAACCAAACTGAATATAAATGACATTAGAGTTGCCAGATTTGACCACAAAATCCCAGTTTTATCTCTATTCGAAAAACAAACCTCTAAAAAAAACACCCTTTAGTTACCATTAACAATACCGATAGTTTAAGTTTAATGCAAAAAAAAAAACAGTGGAATTATGATAAACATTCCACCATAATATATCTTTCGGTATTACAAAATGTAATCAAAACATTGCCACACTGATTACAAAACTAATGTTTTGGTAATTCATTGCCAATTTGTTTTCTGGATTACAACTAAGTACATAAGTAGTTAAACTTTGAGTCTTTCCTTATTTTACTATGTAAAAAAAAAAACCAAAAAGCGGTGTGTGTTTCAGATTTTGCGTTTCCAAAGATGCGTATGAAGTTTTCAAGTGATATCGAAATCATATGGAGGATTGGTATAAAATATTCAAAGAATAAGTAGTTGAAGACTTACCTCTTTCCAGACAAGTTTCAACATCAAACGACCGCGTTAGCATTATTAAATATTTTGATATCTTTCTGAAAACATTCACAAACGCAATATTGTTTAAATTTTGATAACTTTTTACATGATAATGATTTATTTGCAGTTGGGTTGAAAATGGAGCATTCGTACAATACAAAAGGATCAATAAAGTATTCATCAGGAAGTGACTTATTTTCTCTTTAAGTAATTACCTCCGATACAAACGATTTTTCAACTTTATACGTTATAAATTTTTCTAAGGAAGGCTTCGATAATTTATCTGCTGAATAGATTGTAAAATATGACATAAGGCTCACTTGAAATCTAAGTATTTAAAACATTTAATTAATATTGGGTTAGCTTTGAATTTATGATATACGAGTATTTTTGCCTGTTTGCATAAAAAAGTTTTTGTTTCTCTTGCTGTATATATTTGTTTTTTTTTTCTAAACATTCTGAAATGTACACAAAAATCACTCATGCGAGTTAATCCAATTATATAGTCAATTAGCAATCTTCAACTAACTAGAACCAATTAAAAATATAGATTAGAATGAACGTTAAAGTTTTTTTTATTCAATGCATGAAAACATTTCGTTAATACTGACAACAGCAATCACAAAATATTTAAAATAAAAAAAAATTTAATTTGTTTAAATATTTTAATTAAAAATATATATTCCTAAAATAGAAATATAAGTCACAACCTTTAAATTTTCTCTGATTTGTTATCGGCAGTAACATAAGTTACTTCTGTCTACGTAGTTTTGCTCAGCTGTAATTTAAATTTGATAAGAATTTTTATTTTTTATTTTTATAAATTTATGCATGTATGTTTGTGTTTGTTAACATACATACACACATTCATTATACGAAGTAAACATTAGGTGATTTGTATTAGACCGGCAGCTAGCTATAGAAATTTGGTGATGGTAAATGTATAGTTTCCAGAATTCTGAAAATAATTTACTTACTGATTAATAATTGACTAATGGGACAGTTGTCGTTTGGGCCATTTTGAAGAAAGGCGAATTTGAAATTGCAATAACAATAGACCAATTGATTCATGTACATATGCCACACACATTGCAGAAAGTTTTAAGAAAAAAAAACTATCGGAAGCCCTTCGCATACATGTAGAGCGGGGTCTAAGGACCAATGCCTACTTTTGAATGTGTAAAAAAAGTAACTATAGAGATTTTTATATGAAAACAATCAGCAAATGTGTAAAGTGGGACCTAAAGGCCATATTTAACTAAAAAAATTACAGATTTGTAATGATGGTAAATCGTCCAAGTTTAAAATTGTAGGTGATCAAGTATCAAACGTCAATGGTTTTATTTTAAATTTTTTTTCTCAACGAAGAGGCTTATACCACTTTCAAAAAAAGGCTCATTTCAGAAAATAATTGAAAAATTCTTTTATCAGTTTGTTAAAAATGTACTCTGAATATACTAAAAATCATTACGTTTTTCGATGCCCGGATGTACTGAAGAAAGTACGAGTGTACTGAAAATGTCATCACTGTTGTAGGTGTTCTATCGGCAGTGTTTTGTAAATCGGTGTAGATTTTTAGTAACCAATTTAACGAAAGCATCCAATATCTGGGTTGCATGAATTGACATATTTACCATGTTTAAATTGAATTGTTAAAGCTCAGATATGCTTGGATGTCCTATACATCACTTTTGAAGCTTGGCAATATTTTCTGGGACACCCTATATGTCTAATTATACATTAATTTTTTAAAATAATTTTTCTTTATGTTCGAGAAACATTTCACTTTTAATGAAATTTTAATTTGTTCTCATACTGATTAGTGCCACACATAAACCGTCTTAAGTGACATTAAATCCAACTGAAACCCCTTGACATTAATGCACCAAACATCACCATTAATCTTTTTGTATACCAACATACAGACAACGAACTCCCAGTCGGTCGCATGTCAAGGGAATCTGAAACTAAACATTGACATTGACACTGACAAGTGTATTTTGTATAAGTAACATTTCTAGTGACAATGTTTCAGTTTGCTTCCTTTGCTCATTAACATAAATTTAATGAGTTTCTAATAGTTGCCCAGAAACGAAAACCAATGCACGATACTGTGGTGCCACTATTTCTGTGACACGTGCTCTGATGTCTACACCATACAAAAAGGATGCTGTTAAATACCATAATTTATACATATTTGTATCGTTTATTCAATTGTTTCAAACATCTGGCATTAGCAACAGAATTACTAGTATGTATTTCGAAATCAATATTTAAATTATTGGGGCCAATACATTATGAAATTGTGTGGTAGAGTTTTTCTTAAATACGATACATAAGTATACTTGTACTTATATTCCACTTTGAATCCCTCTGAGAAAAGAGTTCAAGCAGTACAAAGGTTACAAGGATTCGTTAATAATAACACGATCATATGGCCTTCATGTGTACGCATGAGTATAAATATCATTACGAGTATGTATGTATGTTGCCCCTTTTCTTCTTGGAAGTTCCTTACTTCCGTAGATATATGTTTTGCCAATGTATCCATAGTTAGTATATATATACTATTAGTATGTTGCCTTATTATGTTAGACTCAGAATAGATTATTGATTACACATCAAGTGCAGTATTATCAGAACTTCCCATATCCTCGTATATCATTTTCTATGTCTCTACATATTTTTCTATCCATATGTCAGTTTACATGTTTTCTTCTTGCATTTTTATCATTCTTGCAATGCCTCATTGATGTTTTCGAGTGTAATGTCTTGGGATCGCCCTTCAAAATGTGGTTTGTGCGGTTTGTGCTTCTTTTCATTGAGTTATGAAGCCATTAATATTGTTGACAGGCGAAACTGTCGTCGCTTTTTTTTATTGTGGTATTTTTATAGTTTATTTAATTAATTGTTTATGTATTGTTAATTCTATCATAAAATTTAAGTTAACATTACATCGTAAGTGAGAAGTTTCATATATTTTTTTGACTTTGAAAGTGCTTTTTTTGAATTCAAAAATACCGCCATTTCAATGTAAGTTTATCATATATCACTAACAATTTGAGGGTTATTAGTTTTTTATTTCCTTTCCTTTTTTATTTTAAAAATTTGATATTGCTGTAAGGACCGTGGGAGTAGTTATACCGTAAAAAGTCAAATTTAAATTTAAAAAAATTACCGCCTTCAATTTAATACAAACGTTTCTTTTACTATTAGTAATTTTCCTCTTCTTATGAAACTTTTCCTTGCACTAAGTCAAAAAGTTCTTTAAAATGACTTCAAATTCCATTAAAATATGTTAAGGGGCCAGGTCCAGTCCTGATTTGAGCAATCAATCTTTTTTTGCATTTACTTAAAGTATAATATCATGAAAATATATCCTGAAAATTCGAAGTCAATTCGACAATTACTTTTGGAGTTATTTGGCAATAACCAAAGGGCTCTCGGTGGTAAGAGTGCCGAGTGTAAAACTTTAAATGTGTTTTTCTCAAAACTATGTTTTCGGAACCGGTGACCACTGTAACTCGAAAACGGCTGGATAGATTTTAATGAAATTTACACAGTTTTTGAAAAAACATAAAAATCTAGTGCCTTATCGAACAATTTTTCTTTTTTTTAAAAATCGACAATTAACAGCAACAATTAACTGTTGGTTTTTTACCGAAAATCTGGAGGTAAATGTTCCTGAAGCCGCCATTTTGTTGATTTAAAAACAAAAAAAAAAAAACTTCGATCAGGCACTAGATTATTTATTTAACTTACTAATTTTTCCTATCCGATTGATTTTGGATGATTTTCCAAGGATTTGTGATGGTCACCGCAAGACATTATGTATGGGACAGGGTCCAACATAACCAGCTATAACTTTTTTTATTTTTAATATTTTTTTTTTAAACTTTCGTCAAGTCAAGTTGAAACATTATGTAATAATTCCACATTATCACTTTTATTAAATAAATTAAATTAATACCAAAAAAAATTATTGAAAATGTTCTAATTTTCACGGCCATGACTGGACCTGCCCCTTAAAGCTTTTCTTGGAACATATACTCTTAAGTAGCCACAGGGAATAAAAGCTAAAGTCGATGTGTGATCACAAAACAAAACAGCAGAAGCTATGCGAGTAAACACATGACTTTATCGCATTAGCTTTATTTATCATGTTATTGCATTTACCGTATCTGCGCTAGAACTGGTCCAATTACACTGTCATTTAAAACTCCGACTTTAAGCGGGTAGGTACAAATGACTTCACCATTATGTTTGGCCATAACAGTGGCAGATTAAAAAACAAATATTTATGTTACATTCAAAATTGTAGACGATGAGAAAACACATCAATTCCTAGTTCATTTTTTACACTCTATAGTTTATCTTTTTGTCTCTGTTGTTTTTCTTGATTAATATATGAGCCGTTTTTTTTTCCCCAAAACGCGACTTGATAGATTTTTTATCAAATTGACTTAACTACAAATCCAGGAATCCAATGGTACAGATTATTTTGTTCCAAGCCCAGCTGAGATGCCCATTAAAGTAGTTTGAAAAGTACACTTCTTTCCATAGCACGACCTGAATAAGAGTTCGGAATATAGTTCTCAGCGTTTTCTGTTAAATTACCCTAAACGTTCAGCTTGCGCTTTGGCAACAAATGACTAAATAAATGAGTGTATGTTTTGATGTATCTGGTGACGTTTCCCTTTGATAACTGAGTAAAGAGAACGAAAATAAATTTTTTTTTTTTCAGTTTTTCAAATAGTTATGTTCCAATCTTTAGAAGAGAAAAAGAGACATAGATGTTATGCCCAAAATATAAGAACCTAGCTTGTTTTCTTTGAGGAAGTCTGATTCCTTCAGAACAGTAAGGTTTTTCTCAAATTAAGCATATATGTCACCGGCCGAACTAGTCCTTAGGATAAACTAGTTTTTCCTAGGCCAAACTAGTTTAATTGAAGGCCTAAAAGTATGCAATTTAATTTTAGTGTAAAAGCACTGTGTATAGCGAAGCCAGTTTTGCACTTATTATAGACTGAACCGCGGCGAAGCCTCTGTTGGAGGATGTAAATCCTGAACCGCGGCCGTAGGCCGCCCAATTACCCTCACTTATCACATGCCAAGTATACAATGAAATTGAAAAATTTTGTTGTCTGACTTTGCTGCTGTCGTAGACTTCACTAACCACAGTGCTCTTGCATTAAAATTTCATTGCACATCTTTAGGCTTAACGGAACTAGTTTGCCTAAATACTAGTTTGGCCGGTAACATATACAGTCTGTCAAGTAATTGTTGGCAAATTAAATTATGCAATACAATTTTCACTTTAATATTGAATTAAAATAAGAAATACATAAAATTTTTGAAAATATTTTTTTTATTCAAATCTTTTACTCATTCCTCATTAGAAAACAACAAAACAATTATTTGTTAAAAACAAATACAAAAGTTTATGGAACACAAATGAAATCAAAAGCCAATTCATGGTGGCAAAATGCAAGGAACGTATCGCTCATTTACTTCAAAGCTGGCATAACTCAAAAAACGACATTTTTGTGTTAATGATGCAGAAATATCCGTCATTTCATATTTTATTTTGTGTCAAAAAATCAGAAAAGTACCTTATAAACTCGTATTGTGAGAAGAGTTTATGTAAACATACTTTTTTGAATTTTCATATAAAAAGTAATTTATTGAAAATGCGTTTTTCTCCCACTTTGTGTTTTTTGAGATATGCCACTCTTGAAGTAAATGAGCGTTATGAATAAACTAAAAAACTAATAAGAAAAAATTCAATAATTGCTATTTCCACCACGAATACCAATCACGGACTGTAGCTTTCTTGGAATAGGCGCATTAAGTTTTTGTAAATCATGTCCTTCCGGTATCTTTTTGTCCACTCCTCCTTAATAACTCTTATTTGACCGTTTTAATTTGTTGGAGCCCGTTTTGGAACTTTTTTTTTAAGTGTGTCCATTAAATTTCAATTGGGTTCATCATATTGGGGCCTTGGGCTAATATGCTCATCACTTTTCTGCAATTATACAGCACCCAGGACCTGCCCAAGACGATTTTTATCTTAACTTTTCGGCCTTTTGAGTGTCAGTGAAGCCGAAACTCTGAGCACTTTTTTTCAATTCTTTTTGAAGAGTGCTTAAGTATTGCTCCTTCGTCATAATATCGGTAAAAACTCTCAATTCACCAACGCCTTCCTATGATACGAGTATGTATCCCCATGCCATAACGAGCAACTTTCTACACTTCACAGTGAAAAAAAGACGTTGAAAATCATAAGCTTCCAAAAATTTATATCTCTTAAATAGCGTAATAAAAAAAATTATAGAACAATTATCAAGAATACCTACTCTCAACCAGTACCTAGTAACTAAGAGAAAAAAATTTTCAAAAAAATTCGAGATACAAAAGTAAAATGGTGTCCGATTTGGCGAGGAACTCTCTCTATATTTATATTGCTCTAAAAAAAAAATAAGTTTATACGACAGTTTCCAAAAAAAAAACATTTCCTACAGCAACTTTCAGTACAGAAGTGAAGAAATAAATCAATTCTCGTCACTTTTATCGTATGCACCTTACATATATGTATGTACTTACATATATATAATTTACATACGCGCCACAATTATTTACGAGTATTTTTGTTTTTGTTCAATTTCATCCAATAAGATTTTCCGAATATTAATGCGAGAAAAAAATCGAGGCACAGATATTCATAACAACTATTTCATGCCAAATTTATATTCAATTTGTGTTTGCTGATCCCAGAAAACTAAAAATATGCAAAACTTTAGACGCTGCCAACAAAAATTGCATTTTGTTTTATTTTATTCTTTCTTAAATTAACTCATTTATTAAATGTTAAACTGAAAGTCTAGATATTTTTTACTGTACGAACAGTTCATTCATTCACCTTAATTTTATTAAATGTAAGAGCATGTAAGATTTTAACTTCCTACAACATTTTTGATTTCATTTTAAGCCCTATTATTGCAAAAAAAAAAAACATTAAAAGAACATTGCATATTAGTCATTTTAATTGGATCGCTCGTAAATGCCTTAAAATTTGATTAAATTTGATTATTTAAATTTTTATTTAATGGTACATTAGCAACAGAACGTGTTAATTAAAAAAGCACGAAATATTTTTATGTCGTCTTGATTTTAATTTTTATTTTGCATTTTGTGTCTCATAAATAATAATGGGAGAATATTTTTCTTTCATTGGGGATATCTTATGGTATGGTTAGAAAAATAAACTCTTAAGGTAAATTTTTGCATTGATGGCAGAAAAAATTATTTTTTTTTATCAAAAAGAAAATTATGTATATGAAACTAAGATTATTTCAAACAAAATATTTTTTATATTATTATTATCTGTTTTGTGCATTTCGTAGAGGGTGCCAATAGTATAACTTCGAAGGTAAATCCACCAAAATGGGTGCCATAACATTGTTGCACAAAGGCGTCAAAAATAAAAAAATCAAATATTATTTTGTAGCCAATAAGATTCGTTGTAAATATAAATTTTATTAAAATAAAAAAAAATTTAACAATATAATCGTTTTTTTTTTTAATCTTCTTTTGCCTGTAAAAGCAATGATACCGAAAGTTAATTCGAATTTTAACCTAAAATCTAAGGTATGCACATGATCCTTAAGACTGTAGAAGTTTATATTTGAAATTAAATTAAATAAATAAATAAATCTCAAATCGGAGAGGTTTGATGTCTGAGGCAAAGTTGTTCTTCATGGAAAAACAAAAATTCTTACTTTCCTCTTTTCAAATCCCATATGTAGCATTTTATTCAAATTTTTAGCTAAAATAAAAGTTTATCACGTTTATACATTTTATTTCAGAAAATTTTAATAAAATACCCCATATAAGGGTTAAGGGGTGAAGCTAGAAGGGTAGTGCGAATGAAAAAAAGTTTTAGTATTGCGATGGTACATATTAATTTTTATTGGAATTGGGACCTAGCGTCTAAGGAATAAAACTAACAATAAATAAATTTTATCAAGATCAATTCAGTAGTTTTTGCGTGATGCGCGAATATCGATGAATAGCTATGATTTTATTTAAATAGATAGACTTAATAATAAAAGCGTCTTCTCAGAACTACTACAATAGGTTGGTGGCAAGACCGATATTTCTGTAAGTTTACAAATCGATCCATATAAACAAACGTGGCAAGTTTATCGCAATCTGTATTTTACAATTCAGAATAGTTCAATGGTTGAGCAGCTGTTCTAATTAATAGGTTCGAATCCGACTTGCAATATCTTAATACATATATACATAAAAATCTTGTGTCACGGTGCTTGTCCGAGGTAAACTCTGGAACTATTCAACCAATTTTTATGAAACTTTTCTGACGTCTGTAATTTGGTCTAACTTAGGACATAGGATAGTTTTTATTTCGATTAAGTGCATATTTAGGGTGGCTCTAAACAAACATATTTTTAAAATATCATTTTCTCGAAGACCGCTTAATCGATTCCCATGGAATGTACACCACGTGGCTGTTATATTTAGAGGCACATACTTAGGGTGACCTTCATACAAAAGTATTTTTTAAATAGAATTTTCATGAAGATTTCATAATTGCTTTCTAAATGGTTTCTAATGGTCTATGGAAGGTTTTTGCAAAGTTTGACTTAGAAAAATGGGAAGTGACACGCCCTTCAAAATCAAATTAATCATATACCATCAAGTACTAGGACTTGATATAAAATAAAAATCAAGTTTCACTGGGAAAATGTGCTGTTTCGCTTATAAATTTCATCGCATGAGTTCATACAACATCCGAAACACCTACCGAAAAGGGCAGGACAACGTCTACCGGGACAGCTTGGTTTTATATGTATGTTCATGCGTATATAGGTATAAATTGTGGTAACGAGCAAAACATTTGTCACCAATTTATAGGCTTCATCTGTTGTCTTGTTATGTTTGTTTAATCAAAAGCATTAGCCAATTTGTTAATTTACAAGAAAATCGGTCTTTACTAATGACCGTAAGTTCAATTAGAAGTAATTTTCAATATTTATAAGCAATTGTAAAGTTAATGTACTACGAAAAATGCAAGCTAAGATTACTCTTAGTTCTTAATTATAAACAAAAATTTCCATAAGTAAGACCAAATAGACAACAGAAAAAGCTGAACATTCAAAAGTAAAATGCTTCATATAAATATCCCAATATGCAAATAACACCAATTGAAAATAACCGTCTCGCAAATTTCTAGTAAAATATTTCATTGTTTACTTAAGACTAAATAAGAATAAATAATACTTAAGACTCTAGATAATACTTCAAAACACTATTCCTACAAAAGAAGCAAAGCTTAATGTGCCACTTAGAACCAACAATATTAATGTGGAATGAAAATAATTATGCATATGCGAATTAAAGCTATCATACCGATCTATCTACTTATATAGGGTGCAATGAAATTTAAAAGTTCAAATAAATCTTCGATTTTTGATAAGAAAAGCCGCAGTCTGTCAGTAATTTCTTTTTGTTGTCAGACAGACAGCCATTTGATTTTTTCTTTAACTTCAGTGTCTCAAAAAAATCCACTAGTTATACACCCAATGTCTCAGGTTCCAGGGTCCTGATAATGTTTAACGGGTCATGATAACAAATGTATAAATAACTAAAAGAGGAATGGCGTGGACTTTAAGAGTGAAACAGTAGAGCGTATTTGAGAAGTCACATGATGCGCAATGCAGTCAGACTCTTGCATTATTTTTAGCAGATAAGAAGCATTGCTACTTGATGTGATTGCAAGAGATCTATGACATGATGCAGTAAGACTTATAATAATAATAATAATAAACTTGCTACTTACTGCAATCAATTAAATGTGACATATAGAAAGCTTGAAGTATTTTTTTTTTTTTTTTTTAAATGTTACCTTTTATTTAAGAACATATTCATCCAAATGCAGAGAACTGTGCATTATTTTTCTCATTGCCTATTCCATCATTTAACCCTTCCTACTTATCTTAAGAGAGTCTCAGCATCAATTTTAATTTTTTAATTCGCTTCATTTTTTTCTTTTTTTTGGGAAAAAAGTTTTCATTTATAATTTATGATCATTATTCGCCATGACTCCATTTTTTTAATTTTTGTTTTTGCTCTGTTTTTCTTTTTGATTTCTTGTTTTTTGTTTATTTTAAATCCATTCGCATTCAGATGGATGACTTAAGTACACATCAAGGCAGTTCCAGTGGCTTCTTTAAGATTTAATTTTTAATGATATTTTTCATAGATTTAGCTTTTAAATTTGTTGATAATTAAATTTTTAATGATTTTTATAAGAAGAGCTAAGAAAATATGGAAGGTGAGGATAATTCAATATATTGTTAATGTTGCAATCATGGATAAAGCTTACTTATCATAATTTTATAACACATAATTTTATAACACATGTACAAAATAATTGCGATAATATTTAACTGAAACATTTGCATTATTAGTATTTTAACTGCCTCAATAAAATTAAAACCATTTGCATAAGCTCTTAGGTGGCGATTAAAAATAGTGAAATATACAATGAATTTGTAGTTGTTTACTTTTTAGCGACAATGAAATATATTAGAATGAAGAATGAATTCGTAGCTATTTATTATTTTTTACCAATCCACAATTAATTTACGGCGATGAAAAAGGCGTTTCTAATTTCAATTGTCTTTCTTCATTTTCTTCATTGTTGTTTGAAAAAAAAAGAGTTTGAAAAAATAGAGCAATGCGCGAAAGAGCAAGGCGTTTTCATAGTTGAGCAATATGTAAAAATAATGAAGGCTGTGAAGAGATTTAATACAAAGTCAATCAATTAGTGACACTCTGGCCATCCTTCAAAAAGTCGTTCAACACAAGACATCGAAATAGTTTGACTCCAGAACTGTAGCCTACTGACTACGGACAGCGATGAGAGTTCATTGAAATACACAAATAAATACTTATTTTTCGATCAAACTGATCATCAGCGATGAGACCCGTTTTTATCGCAATGGCTTCTTTAATCGTGAAAACAATCATATTTGGAGTTCAGAATATCCACGAGTGATTGTTGAGTAACAAATGTATCCACATCGTGTCACTGTTTGGTACGCATTTTGGGCTGAATACACCATCGACCTATTCTTCTTCGAAAATGCTGTTGATCAGGCAATAACGGTTAACGGTGCTCACTCTTGCAACATGATAATCCATTTTTTTGTGCTTAAATTGCAGGAAATGTACATAAGTCATTTCTTGTCTTTGACTAATTTTCTACTTTGGTGATGAGAATTAGCCGCACAGATCATGTGATATAACGCCTTTCGACTTTTTTCTTTGCAGTTTATTTGAAGTCTTAGGCTTATGCCAATAAACTCACGACCATCCACACCTTTTAAAAGGAAATTGGGCGCTGTATCACCGAAATTCATCCACATTTAGACAAAACGTTAATGGAAAACTTCAACAAAGTTACGCAAGCTGTGTGTCAGCTAAGCCGTGGAGGTCATTTATTCGTTGTGCTATACTATACCTACCGTATATTTTTTAAATCAATAAAAAATTTACAATTTTTAATTAAAACATATGTTTTCTAACAAAATTACTTCTTGTCAAAGTTTTGGGACACTCTTTATTTAAAAAAGTAGACCCAAAAGAAATGATTTTAAACTCATTTGTACAAATTTGTATTATGATGATTTAGCAATTCGATATTTTAAAAATCCCTAAATAAAATATTTGTAGGTCTATTAGTAAATGTAAAGGTGCAGCAAATATCTGCTTCCGTTTGTTTGTTTAATATTTACAAATGTTAAGAAAAAACATAAATGTTTACCCATTTATTTAACTTCTTTAGAAGGAAAACAGCTTGACTTACTTGTAATATAATACACAAGAAAAAATATATTTATAACTATTATTTACAAATATTACCCTCGAACCGGCACTGGAGTTGTACATCGATACTACTGACTCCATATTTATATTAATTGTGATGGTATATAACTATACGTTAATGTAAAACGAACTATTCACTCAGAAAAAAATCAACTAGGATCTGGTTAATTCAACTAGGAGACGTAGTGTTTTGGCGCCAAGTTAAAATATTGTAATTTCTACCAGAAATCTGATTGAAAATAATAAAAAAGAATCTAGTTAATTCAAAGCTATATATGATTAAACCCAATTGAGACTTGTTAATAATATTAACCAGGAATCTATTTAATTGACCAGGAAATTGCAAAAAATTTCAAAAAATTAAAACAAAGCCACTTTTATTTTACTGCCCGTTTCTATGACCATTCCTAGGACCCATCGATTGACACCACTTGGACCAACTTTAATTTCCAATATTCCCATATTTGCCCTAAAATTCTTTATCAGACTGTGCTAGTGCGCCACACACAGGCGCCAGAGAGCCAGCCTGACAACATTATTTGCTATGTATATATCTACATTTGATGTCGTATACCTATGTATATACAATTCTGAAAGCCAAAAGGTAATAACGAATCATAAAACATCATTTAGATTTCATTCAATACATACGTCGAAAAATATGCAACATTTTCATTGCAATGAAATCTAAATTAAGTTATATGATTCGTTATTACTATTTTGTGGGCCACTCGGCTTTTAGAAGCCTTTTATGAGACGAACACTTTAAGACCTCGTACGTCTTGATCGGTCAAGCCAATTTTTGGCCATTCAGGTGATCCGCTTGACGTGAAACGTCCCATATACGACATCAAATTTAGATACATTTCTATAAAAAAATCAATGTTTACTAGCGTTGTAGTTATTTCCTGTTAAATTTTTAAATTTTCTTGTTAAAAATATTGAAACACAAAAAAATCAAAAAAAAATAAATTAACCAGCCATCCGTTTAATAAAATAAATTTTCTTTTCCTTCAGTGTAGAGTTGGACTTTGTTGTTGTTAAGGAGTAAAATTCATCATCGAAAACAGTAATACTGATATACATATTATAAATGTAGCTTTTTAGGCAATCAATATAAATAAAAATATAAGAACTTAATCTTCAGACCATGCTTCCCGACGGCACACGCTTTCATCCGAAAAACTGAATCATTGCGAAATGTCCCCAAGGGGTTTTGCCGTCTAAACTTCAGCTGCTTTCTACTTTTTTTTCTCGCTTTTCATACTTTAAGATGGCAAACAGTTGAAAAAATGATTAGCAATTCCAAAAATTGTATGAAATCCTTTAACGAATCCATTTCTTTCGCCATTCAAAATTTATTTTACATGAACTTCACAAATTGAAAATTGCAATATTTTATTTTAGCTGATTATGGTATAAAGTTTCAGCTTAAGCGATCAAATATACTGCTATTATTTTGACGGCATCCGTGCGATCGTTCCACAATAAGGGCATGAATAAAGTTTCACACATGCTCAAACGCTCTATAAATCTTAAGCCGCTAAGCTTTTTGTAGCACTTGTCAGATCACTTGTGCAATAGCGTTTAAATTTCCATGTTTCGATTTCGTTATGAGCTAACCTTCGAAACCTTTAGGTATAAAAACCTCCTGCTAAGAACGTTGCTTATTAAATACAAATGAAAAAAATAAATAAACATCAGACCAGGGGCCAACAGTGCAAACAATCCCAGCCAGCTTATGCAAACAAGAGCCCTTCACTAAACATTAAGAGTGAAAATTTACCTTTTTACCTGTGCACTTTGCTCCTTAGGAACTGCATTCAAAAAACGCGCACTGTGTGATCATGACCGGCCGGCGGCGGCGGTAGCATGTATTGGCCCTTCATTCTTGATGTTTTTAACTCTTTTTAGAATAACCGACGGCTACTGTTGTTTGTTGATACAGCAAATGTCGATGCTACTGCCGATAATGCTTTGGATAATGGACTTAGGTTTTGATTCAAAGACGCCTTCGATGTACACGACAAAAGACGAGATGATGAAGGCTTTTCGCTGCCACAGACGATCGAATGTTTGCTTCTCTAATAAGACTATGAGCATACGGATACCAAATGCAATATGTATCTTCAAGATATTGGCTATTACTATTCATACGCATGTATTGGAGTACCTTTACATGGTGTTTGTATACTCGATGTTTGCATTTTTGTCTGCCTCTCCCTGTGTAGCGGACCAACACAAATAACGGAAAATAATTCAAAACAAATAGAACTTGGCTACTGGATTTAAAATTTTTATGAGTAGGTTTGAGGTTTTGTTTTTTTTTTACCTTTCAATTAAAGTTTCAAATGTTTTGAAACCCACGTTGCTACATAAGCAGAGCCAACCATTAACATCATCATCATAATCATTATCAACATTCAAGCTTTGTAATTTGGCCTTATCACCACCGCCAGATATCGGCTTGTACATATGTACAAATATTACTATACGAATACAAGTGTTGGAACCGATTTATTTGTTTATTACCAGTTGTTTACTCATTCCATTACGTTTATTATTTGTTAAATGTTTATTAGATTTTGCTGTTGGTTTTTTAGTTTTGTTTTGTTTTCTTACCGACTAGTTTTTATAATTATTGAAATTTCATTTTGTGTCCCAAATTTGCTTAAGTTTTGAATTTTTAATTTGTTTTAGCACAAGTTTTGTCTCGTGGCACAAATTCAAATTTAATCTTTCGCATATAGGGTTTTCCAATATGAATGATTTGTATTTTGTTTTTAATTAGACATAATCGAAATGAGGTAGAGCAGCAATATTTATGTACATATTTTTGAAGTACAATAGAAGAATATCATACAATCTCTTCTTCTCCTTACAGATGCGAATACGATGAATTTAATTTTTGACCATTTTATTCAATAAATCAATCCTGATATCACGATTCTGGACTTAATGCGTCAATTTCCGTTGGTTTATTGGCATAGAGACATGACCATAAATAACACAACAAGAAATCCAAAGGTGTTAAATCATAATTTCTTCGAGTTTGTTGACCATCCAAACTTTTCAAGCAATAAATTGACATGTGACACCCTCATGTGTTTCGTAAAAGGACCGTCTAAGAAAATAGCAAAGTTTCTTTTTCACCTGGAAAGAAAGGACCTATGTTTACTGATAAGGTTAATCTCTGGATTCAACCTGTCAATCGTGCCTTGAGGATGATGATACCATATGTAGAGCACTACCTCTGTAGTTGTCGGGTTGGGCAACGATATCTAGGAAATGAGTTCTGCTCACTCTCTTTCACTAAAGATGCTTCTTAAATTTCTTAAAGAAGCAAAGAAGTTTGAGTAGCTTCTTCTCTGATCTTTCTAGTTTCTTTTTTATCTTCTTATTTATTTCCATTCACTTCAGTTACCTCTATCGGGACTTGGTACAATAATGGTATTGGGATTGAGTGCTGTGGAAAAGCCTCTTTCTAGCCCATCCATAACTTTTATCGTTTAACTGAAACCACTTGCTTGTTTAGCCAATATCTTCAAATTAATGTTAAAAAAAGATCTGTACCACTCACCATTGTCAGTAACTTCTATCCCTTTCTCTATTTCGAAAAACTAAGGACCAATGATTTTACCGTACTTTTACGAAATGTAATGGTTATTCGTGAAAAATTTTTCAAATAAAGTTCCCATGATAGGATTTTTAATTTAACTTTTCCTCGACCTGGGCATTATTCTTAGCATTTTCCAAAAACAAAAGAAGTATAATTCCTAAAGTTTTGGTCATTCGATAATTTTATCCCATTTATTTCTGTAATTTTCCTATTCCGCAAAAATTTCGTAAAACGATTTAGCTCACTTGATTTTTCAAACATAAAAAATTGACATGAGCGTATGGGGAGCGATGAATTTGTATGTCGTCCTTTTCTTATTTTATTTTGTTCATCTGTACATGGTATTTGATTTGGTCCCACCCATTTTGTTCAGCTGAACTGAATGTCACAATGCATTATATTTGAAAGCATTTCAAGTATGCAAACTGCGGCAAAAAAAGAAAATATAAAAAAATATCTCGAATATTCATTGACTACATGGTAGCCGATGGAATCTGTATTTGCAAAAACTTAATTTTACACAGAAAAAGAAGAGTAACATTGGGCGTTGTAGACTTATTTTACCATTTGAATATGAAATCGATCGTTTTTCATCTGCTCTCCAACATTAGTCATAACATAATTTTCTACTTTTGGATTACTTTCCGAGTTATTGAGCGAAACTTTTTTCATCAGTCTCTCAAAACCAGACCCACCACGATTCTGACGACTGACGCTCATTTCCACTATCAGCCTTAATTAAACTATCGATTGCCAAAAAAATGAAGCGGGAGAAAATTACCTTGAAAAATGTGACGATGTCTCCCGGACTATAAGGCAGTGTTGGTAAAAGAGAGAAAATCAAATTTATGCTGTGCTCATAAAAGCGAGAAAACATAACTTTAAACAAAATTTCAAAAGCATAGAGCATTAAGAGAACTATGTTGCAGTATCTCAAAAAAAATGCATATTCTGGATTCTTATGCCATCGGATAGCTTAAGATATTACGCATCTAATGAACTACGCCAAATGCCGGAACTTAGTTTAAACCTATAACCTATAAACCTTCTAAGGGAATGTCCTCTATCTCAATTTTAGAGGTATTTCAAGAAATTGACATAAACAAAACATAAATTTTCTCGAAACTCACTATCACTGAGAAACCGCTTTTGTACTTCGGAGGGTATAAAGCAATCGTATCAATTGAAGACAATAGTACTTAGATATAAGTGAGCAAATATTTAGGAGAAAAGCGCCTTAAAGTTTTCATCTTACATACATTTAGTATGTAGTATATAATTTTTGCGCGCTTTTTTCTTCAATTTTGAAGATCAAATTGCGCTGATTGGATATTTCTTGAGGTGTTCATACTGTTTAAACTGAGAAAAATATAACATCGTATCTTTATCCACTCATGTCTTGAATTGCAACTGATAATATAATTTTGCATACGCAAGAACCAAAGCTCAAGCTCATTACTATTCTTAATTATAATAGAACTTCTTGGGCGCCAATTTCCAAGAGCGAAATCGAACAGACCTACTTACATACATACATAAAAAATTAATGAAACAACTCTATTCAGGGTAACTCATAAATAAGACAAAGCTAATTCATAACCTTTACCATTCTCAACAATTAATCTTACATAATTGCTTGAAATTGATGTCAAGCGTATTCCAAAAACCATCCAGATCGATGCACATATGTATGTATGATATTTAACAATTCCTAGATCAAATGAGAATAATACATAACATTAAAAAACCAAACAAAATAATAGCTAATTTATTGACATTAAGCACAAAAGTCAAGCACACAGATAATGAAATCCAAACCGAAAAATCCCCACTACAGGAATTTTGTTTGTTGTTGCTAGCGAACAAATTGCAGCTATCACTAAAAATATCAACATTTAAGAGACAGTGAGTAGTAGTGAGGGTTAAAAATCGGGACCGAGTGCGAACGCATCATAGAACCAAAGAATGTCAGCTCCGTTTCATTTATTTAGCTTCCGTTGAAAAGATGCTGCGCAGACTGTGAAATCGTCGGTTTTGCCTGTCTGCCTGCCTGCCTGCTCCTGTGTGGTGTTGTGACTGTGTCTCCTATCACAATACAAAAATAATTAACGATCGTAAGATTATAAATGTCAAAAACAATGTCAACTTGTGTTTTCTGCTTGTGTACAAATGTGTCATTGTAGAATGTGCATTATTCCCCACCCCAAAAAGAGGGTCTTTTTTTTTTGTTTTATATCCCCAGTATAAAAAGTTGCATGCGTTTAAAAAAATGTGACATTTTTTTGTGTGTTTGCCTTTTGAACCACCGAGGTGATAAAATGTCCTCAATGAAATACGCCAGTATTATTTTATTGTTTTTGAACTAATAAATTTGTTGTTAAATTTTGACAAATTTATTGTTAATTGTGCTCACGGTGCGTATTTTGATATAAAGCCCGATTTGGTTAACTATTAATTAGATAATGACAAATAGATAGAGATAGTTGGTTAATTTAGGTAGAGCAAGAGATTAAAAGGTAAATTATTTAGTTTAGGAAACGCAAAAGTTATTGTCAATATTTGAGCTACTGTGGAGTTGCATTAAGTTCAGCAGTACTTACTATAGAACAGATAACACAGTTTCACAGAGACTTTTTCTAAAGTAAGTTAACTATATAGTGTGCTCTCATTTCACGGCCGTAGCTATATAAAGCTCATAGTGTTGTGTAACAAACCAACTGAGAAAACGTTACTGATTCTAGTTCAGGTGTTGAGTCTTACAAATAAATATTAGGAACGCTGCACAAAAAACAGACGCTATGAATTCTTTCGAGTTTCGAAACTCGGGTCCTTTGCCGCACTTTTTTAATTACCTTTAAAACAAAGCTCTTTGCTTAGCAAACGTTTAAAAAAGGACGAAGATATAAATTTTTAAAATTTCTTAACCCTTCTGTGTGTGTACCCGGGTACCCATTTCATTTTCAAAACAAAATTTTGTACGTTTGGACTTTGTACGTTTCTTAAACTTCACGAGAGCTCCTGACATTATATTAATATTATATTTTCATAAGAGTGATTTCACCCGATCAGTTTGAGAAATGTAATTATTTTGTACAATTGGAGCCAGTAAATTTGAAATTTTCATAGAATTTGTGGAGGGGTTCCCAATCAAACTTTCCCAAAGACAAGTATATTGCCTTGCGGGGCAAATAGACACAGTTGAATTTAAGTGATGCAACTTGCCAATATCACTTTGTCAAGAAATCGCAAAGTGCGGAGGCAATGTTTGGAGGAAGTGGCAGTATTATTGGAGTCCGTTGACATTAGGTCTGTTCCAGAACTTTTTTGTTAAAAAACTGTTACCAGAAAATCTGAGAGAGTAAATGAAATATTCTCTCAGTTCGACAAAAGCCTAAAAAATTACAGAAAGAGCAAATTGTTCAAATTTTTTTATTGAAATTAACTTTGACAGCTGAACGCTGACGTGTCGCAGTCACTTATTAAAAAAAAAAACAACTCCAAAGATCGGCGGTGTGTGCAAATAGGTTATATGAGAATTAATTTTGATTTGACAGCTTTCGACGATTGACAAATTGTTAGCCAAAGAATTTCTTTATTAAAAATTGTTAGCTCTTGATCAAAGGGGAAATATGTGTTTGTCATTTTACCTCTCTTATTTAACAATTTTTTGTGTACAGAAACGCAATTTTTACAATTTGCTAGCAATAATTAACAATTGTGAATTCTGGAACAGACCTTTTTCCAGCAATGATTGATCATGTACATGCCCCAAACGTTTTTGTCTCTTTCTCACTCAGTTTATCAGATATTTTTTCATAGATAAATAGAGAATTATAAGCAGATCAATTCGTATATAAGGTAATATTGAAAAAAAATATTCTAAGTTTTTTTATAGTGAAGATATTGAAATGAAGAAAAAAAAATTTTCCAATTTTTATACCTTCGCCGTATGCTTGAAAATGATCGAAACTTGAACAAAACTGTGCTAGTCACCAGCACTTAAATACCCACAATCGTATTGAAATGCTGAAAAGCATAAATTTATCTACTGAATAAAGCCCAAATTCAGGTCTTTAAATAATTTTTACGACACTCTAAAACAAAACTCCCAATACATATGTACATTTTTATTGATGTACCATATATACAGTTTTCTTATAGACTTTAAGTCACTAAATCCAAATTTGATTTATATTTTGTATTATTAAATTTCCTTTAAGAAAATAAATATTAATCTTATCTTTAGCAAAACAGAGAATTTAAAAAACAAAATTCTCGAGCCACCTTTAAATGTTGAGCTAAAAGTGTAGTTTATTGGGAAAATAAGTTTCTTATCATAAACTAGAGCTCGCATTCGCTTTTTTGATACCTCAATTTACATTTAATAAAATATAAGTAATAATAAGCTTATGGTGCTGGTGCTGCTGTAGTAGCAGCAGCTTCAGTTGGGGAAGCATCTGCTGCAGAAGTAGCAGCATCAGCTGCAGGAGTTACTGCAGTAGTTGCACCCATATCAGGAGTTACAGTAGTAACAGAAGCGGCATCCGTAACAGCAGGTGCATCCGTAACAGCAGGTGCATTCGTAACAGCAGGTGCAGTAGCAATAGGAGCTTCAGTAGCAATAGGAGCTGCAGTAGCGGCAGTAGTTTGTTCGATAAAAGGTGGCCGTGTTCGTTCTGACGTAGGCGCTAAAGTTAATGGTGGCTCCGTGATTACTGGTAAACTAGCACCCGTTGAAGGGGTTGCGGCTCCATTAACAACGACTGTGCAATTTCGGCAAATTACTTAAAAAGAATGAATAAATTTAATTATTTATTAGCAATATTGTATGCGCATACATATGATGGGTTTGAAATAAGTATTCGACATTATAATTTATACTTTTTTGCATGGGCTTCAAAAAGGGGTGAAAATATTGTTTTCCTGCACATATTGTGATTTTATTTGATAGATGGTGAATATTAACATGAAGAGACTTGTACTGCCAGAAACCGTAGAGATGGTGGAAATTAAAATTAACCTAAAATGCATATGATTTTTTGAAGAAGTTATATCAATATGCCTCCAAGATCGTATGGCTCTGATTGTATTATTTCCTGTAGGTATATGTGAAGACAGTATTTTATGCTGATAAACAATCAATAATTGACGTTTTGGAAATGAACATAACTAGAGTTATGCTGGAAATAAATGGTCCGAAATTGCATTGACTGAAAGCAATTTATTACAATTAGTCGTTGTGTACATGCCGCGAATTA
The DNA here is from genome assembly GCA_963662105.1 of Meiosimyza platycephala. Taxonomy (NCBI): domain Eukaryota; kingdom Metazoa; phylum Arthropoda; class Insecta; order Diptera; family Lauxaniidae; genus Meiosimyza; species Meiosimyza platycephala. Next base: position 77,273,130 of record OY759209.1, read on the forward strand.
TTTTTAAATAAAAAATTTTATAAAATACTAAAATACTGATTGAAATGTCCCGGGCCTAAAAAAGAAAAACAGATTTTTTTTCGGAAAATTTGATTTTATTCTTCAATATAATCTCCTTTTAGCTCAATACAACGAGTATAGCGGGCATGCTCGAGCATTTTGACGCCTTTCTTGTAGTAGTCGCCATCAAATACCTCAAAATAGGCGTCCGTCTCGGCAATGCCCTCTTCATTCGAGTGAAAGCGCTTATCAGCGAGCCATCTTTTCAAGTTTGGAAAAAGATAATAGTTGCTGGAGGCCAAGTCTGGAAAATACGCTGTAGAGTCATTTATCCGGTGCTTTTAGAAAATATTTGTACTCTCTGAGGACCCCTTATCGAGCTAAACTTTTTTTGCGGACCCCATCCCAACTCTAGACATTTGACGTCGTTCTAAGCTTAATTTCTGATTCAATAATGTCAAAGACACTCAGGCTTGCCAATCGATGTCAAACTCAACCAGACATAAAATGTCCGGTTATCTGACAAGGTTAAGGAACGAAGAATTTTTATTTTCTAATAAATATTGATACTTATACCATATATCTCTCTGCATTTTAACAAATCTTGCGCATTTATAGAGGCAAACATTTTTTATTAGGATTTTCATGTAATTAAAATACAAAATGAATAAAAATTGGGGAAATATAAAGAATTAAAAAAGTTTCAGGTCAAAATTAAACTCAGACAAATATATCTTGGTCAAAATAAAGCCTAGAAAACAATTTTATTTTTTTTTCATATCTTTTTTAATAAATAATATAATAATAATAAAGCTTAAAATGAAAATTATTTTTTGGTGACTATTGGTTATTTTATAAGCGAAAATTTTTATATTTTCTTCTGTAAAAGTTTTTACTTAATGAAATGGATGATGTTGTTTTCTTGAAACCAAATCCACAATATCGGGCTCTATATTCGGAAGTTTTATTCTCAGGTCTGCTTCTACATTAAGCTGGTTTCTGTACGTTGATTTTATATATAATAGTACCGAAAAGCCTGTTTACACAAATACGTTGTACAAAACGGAATCAAGTTTTGGATGCCCTCATTTGCAAGTGCAGAATAATCGAATTTTAGGAGTAACTAAAAGTTAGTTAGTTCAATTTTATTGTACTTTAGTTTCAAAGAAGTATCGCAAGAGAAAGCCATGAGTATATCTTGCTCTAATGTCGATAATTGCTTAGCAATACTAACATCTGTGTTGAATGGATCCCTGATCCAGTCGTTGCCAGAATCAGGATACGGAAAATACTTCCGGAAGCTGCTTTTTAGAGGCATTACATGTTCGATAAAAAGCATGCGCGTTTTATTATCGAGCACTTTATTAGAAAATTCTATAAAATCGCTGAGTGTTGAAAAAGACTCATACACACACTTTTGAATGCGCTTTGACCATAATTCGTATTATTATAATCGCTTCTATTTTAAATAGCTAAATAAAAGTGGGACTTGCGATTTAGCTTCTGTGTCAAAAATCACCAAAAAATAGAATTTGTTCAATTTCTCTGCGATAAATTTTCTAGTATCAATTTTGTACGCACTATTAACGTATAGGAAAAATATGGACGATATCGCACATCCCAACTGTGTTTAGCTCTTAACTTCAATTTTAAATTTATTTGAAGCTGCACCTTGTAGGCTCAAATTAAAACTAACAAAAATTGATGATGTTGTCAAACAGTGGGAAGAGTGGAAACAGTTAGGTGCTGGGCATCCCGGGTTTGAACAAAAGTAAATGCACACTTTGTTTTTTAAAAATATGTGCAATCATTCAAAAAGCCATGTCCATGTAAAATGTTTAATTAATTAGTTATTTAAATAAAGCGAAAAGTTTTATGATGTAAAATTATTGGTGTCAAAATTGTTTCACGGACCCTCAGAATGGCTTCGCGGACCCCCAGCGGTCCGCGGACCACAGTTTAAGAATCGCTGCTCTAAGGCATTCTCATTGAGATCTAGGTAGTTGATTACAAAAATTAAGTTTTTAATTACTGCTAATATTCATCACCAAATCATATTGGAACCATTTGTGGTAATACTTTGGCTTATAGAATACAGACTTAACGCATGATCATGACTTTTAGGCAACAACTTACACAAAAATACCTTACCAATATATACACTGAAAAAAAAGATTCTATGATATCAAACAATTTCGTGTGCGATTTCAATGAATCTTTTATATGATTTTCAATCATAAGTAGAAACAGTTTCTCTGATATAACAAAACATGATTTGTTGTTTGCCAACCTACAGTTTTTGTTGAAATTTCAAATAAATTAGTTGGTTTCAAAAAAACATTTGTTAATTTTCCAAATATTTAATTCAATCAGTTTTTGATTTAACAAAAACATTCTTTGCTTCAATTAATTCTTTGGTTTTATCAACGAATTTTAATTAGAAAAATTATTTAAAGATTTTAAAAATTCAACGAATAAATTAGTTAAATTAAATAAATATTTGTGGCGTTAGCAAAGTTTGTTTCGGTAGTATTGAAGAAAACAATTCGTAAATTGTTCACTTACTTCATTAAATTTACAAAAAAAAAACTTTGGTGCAAACATAGTATGATTTAGATGAATCTCAGAATTATTTTTACCATTTAGCAAATTAGGGTTTGGGAGCATTAGAGAAAAAAATTGGTTTAATAGAAGAATTATTTCCAAATACATATATTATGTTTATTATGTAAACATATTATAAAACACTGGATAAAAATTCGAAAGTTTGAATTGATTTTACTAATTTTGTTGTAAAATCAGATAATTTGAATTTGAAAATCCAAAGAACAAAGTATTTCGATTTTGCAAATTTTTTCTTTAAATTAAAGAAATGAATAGTTGAATTCCAGAAAATTTATTCATAGAATTGCAATTCTTTGATTTCACCAATTCTATTTTTTATGTGTAGGAAGTTATATAAGTATTTTAGGGTCGAATACATAATATTGAAATCCCCAATCTTAGACTTTCAGTACCTGACCGATTTCGAAACGATCGCAGACTTTAAAATTAACTGATTTATGATCGGGTTATACAAAGCTATAACTTAAGCAAAAAACATTTTGTTAGTCGACCTTTTTGATTTAAATCTCATTTGAAGTGTTACATTAAAAACTTACAATAGGTCTCCTCTTCCTCGTCCGAGTTATCAAAGATGTCATCGTCCTCACCATACAAAATATATGAATAAATCCAATCAAAGAGATCTCGTTTCTAAGCAAGAAAATATAACAAAATATTTAAATAACATCGTACCTACTTCATATTATTATAAAAAAAGGTATATAATATTATTATTATATATATATAATATTATTATATACCTTTTCGCAAAAATTAACAAGATAATGAATTAATTGTTTTGAGCACTCTTTAAGGTTCAGTGCAAAAAAAAGACAGTAAGTCATACTAACAATAATAATTATAGTCTGAAAAAACATCCCATGATATTTAGCACACTTTCTAAATATGCCTAGTTAGCTAGTTCACGATCGTCTACGCCAGTTTGCTATTCAGTTGGTAGAACAGTTAAATAGAATTCAGTATCCTTGAACAAAAATAGTTTTCAAGCTAAAAAATTATATATAACTAGCAGAAACTTAGCTAAACACAAAGTCACTGCAAGTTTTATTTATTGAAAAGAAAAAACGCTCGATTCAAAATGCCTGCACTGTATGCACTTTTTAAGTTTGTGTGAATTTTCTCGAAAAATATGTCTTAAATAGAAAAATATTTTATAATTAAAAAACTTTTTCGGCTGAGGAATGAATTTTGTTCAAGGATATTTCATTTGGGCCCATTTTATGTTCACCTCTTCATATATGAATTAAATTTGGCAACCTCCAAATATCGTTCTCTGAAATAGTGCATATAAATTGTTTTGCAAAATTTAAATCGGTTGCGATCGAAAAATTTTTTTCACAACACGGCTTGCTTTTTCACCAATATCCAATCCACAAAAAAAAAAGTATAAGGAAATTCAAAAGTGTCACTGACAGTAGCGATTCGAATTTTATGGAACAAATCACCTGAATTTTACTATGTTCTGTCGTCTCGGTGTTGGCGCTGATTTGCCTGCTGTCCAGATTATCTTCTATCGGTTTTGCTGATACCTGAAGATTTTTTGTCGCCACCGCAAAAATCATGGCAACAACAAAAAGGCTACGAGTTTTTATCATACTAGTGAAATAGTAATTTTTAAGTCGCGTATGCAAACACTTCTAACTTTAGTTTTGTACTAATAGAATACACTGGTTGCGCACTTAAATATGCACGATAACGCTAAAATATTAACGTATTTGGATACACAGAAAAAATAAAGTAGATCAAACGATTTAGAATATTCAAAGCATAGAGTTTTGCGCATAAAGCACATGAGCCAAAGTTCAAAATACAAACCACTCCTCTGAACCGTAACTATAAAGGCTAAGATACATATGTAAGTATATTGTTTGTATGTATCATACGAAGTTTAATGATTGGTAGGATTTTTTAAGCTATGACGCTTTGAATTTTTACAATTTATCAATAATTTTTCAATTTTGAAAAATGTTTTAACTATTTTTTGATAAGACTACATGTTTACTGTTTTTTGGCTCAACAAAAAATTTTGTTCGCAAAGATAAGCTATACTATACTAGCACCGATTTTTCTTACATCAATTGTAAGAAAATTTGTAATAATCGGTGTGATAGATCAACGCCACGCCTACCTCCCATAGAGACAAAATTTTAAAAGTTTTTTAAAAGATGATAATAAATCTACAAATTTTAGTTCAAACCTCGCTTTGGGTACGAAAAACCAAAAATATATAAAGATAGGCGTGGCAGGACAACTGTTTCGCCCACCTTTGATGAGGACGAAATATTAAAAGTTCGTAAGAGCATATTGGATGCAGGCGTATGGTTAATTTTTCACGCACATCTGTTTTTTTTTTTTTCTTAACCTTAGAAAAGTTTGTGCCGAAATTGGTTGATCCATGATGATTCCTTCTATTTTTTCCTAAATTTTTAAAGCATTCATATTTTCATTGAATCCATTACATATCAACGTATGTTATTATTGTCTTATTTCAGTATTTTTGTCATAAAAACTGCACTTGCAAATATTTACAGCCAATTTTTTGTCAGTAGCTTTGTAAAAAATAAGCTTTAATCCTATGGTAATTAGAGCACACCGCTCGATTTACCTCAAGAGATTAACTCTACCAAATCTGATAAATAAGCCGTTTAAAAGGACTGATGAAGTAAATAAAAAATATAGTATACTTTTTAAATACAAAAATAAATTTATTTTTTTAATTTTTTTATTTGCTAATATGTACTATGAATTTCATTTAAGCTTATAATCTTATTACTTACATAATTTTGTAAAAATCAATTAAGGCTTAAATACTGTGAACATTTCAGACCAGTAACATCCCAACTTTTACCGATTTTAAGGGCTTGTACAAAACATTTTCTATAAATAAACTAAAAATTTTTATTAAAACATGCTAGTTAAATTTCTGTTAATATAAAAGCAAATAAAAAACAACAATGAAATAAATGATTTTTTTCCACACTCGCGCCATCCTGTTGGAACCACTTGTCGTTCACATCCATACCATCCGATTTGGGGCAAATAAAATTGGTTATCATCGATCGGTAGCGCTTTTCGAAGAAGTACGGACCGATGATGCCCCCGGCCGACAATCCACACCAAACAGTGACTTTCTGTGGATATTTTACCGCTTGGTGGTCCTCGTATGGATTGATATCATCCCAAATCCGAAAATTTTGCATGTTGTTCATCCAAAAATGGGCCTCGTCGCTGAAGATAAAAGTTGTTCTACTATTGTTCTAAAAGACATTTCAAGTCGTACAGCAGCAATTCCCGGCCTTGTCAAAAAAAAAAAATTATAATAATTATTTGCTAAAATCGCTCTATTGCTGAACTCTAATTAGTTCTCGATACTGTAACTTGCCACGGTGATTTCTTTTTAATGACTGAAAATTATAAAAACAGAGAAGGAATAAAAATTGAGTGTAAGTTGGAAAAAAGAAAAATTTAAATTATACTAAGGGTTATTCCTCTAAACTCGAAAATTGTCGAGCCACAAAAAAAAAGTATCACACCAAAAACGGAAAATGTATCGAAATAGGTAGAGTTCAGTATGCAAAAAAAGTACAAAAATCTGAAAATCGCCGTTTTAATAAATTTTAAAATCGTAATGTTAAATTTATGTGCAAATTTCAAATGAAATTTCAAACTGGCGGAAAATTGTTTCGACAAACGGCAACACTGCTCTCTTACCGACCTTTCGATGCTGCAATCACATCTTGCGTAAACTTTGCTCCATACACATTTTTTTCGAGACTCGAATATATTAGAGAAATACCCTCAGTGTTCGAAGAAGCACTACAATAAAACTTTACAAACTAAAAGAAAATCGGAGTATTTTTATTGTCTATTTCTTATACAAAAACAACACGTTACATCAAAATGGCTTAGGCGGAGGCAGAATCTACGTGCGAAGCGAAGTCTTCGGAGGTGGTAATCGAAGCGAGCAAGGGGCCGAGCCCCTAGTTTTAAATAAAATCTAAGCCCATAGCTCCTGGGCTACAAAAACTGATTTTAAAAAATTAAATATGATACTTTGAAGAGTGATATACTTAGATCTAATCTTTTCAGCTTTTATATTGAAGTACACCAATCCATGTATGTCCCAACTTATTTGATCATTCCAAATGGTTTTGATGAAATTATGTAGCACAATTTTTAAAAAAAAAAGTTGTTACAAACTGTGGGGCTTTTGCAAAGTGTGAATGATTCAATTTTGTTAAATACATATATTGTATAATAGCATTTTTAAGTTGTAATAGGTATTTATGCAGCTGCACGATTAATGTTCGGTTTATGGTAAGGCACAGACCTACATATATACATACATAAAACAAAACGCATCTATTTGGTGAGTATGTTGAACATTATTGAAACAATTTTATTTTGGGGACGTGCTCTTGGGCCTGCTTAGTTTTTCATAGTTAGAACATTTTGCGTATCACGTTTTAAAAGTGTTCTTCTAAAGTATTCAATTTGGCTTAGAAGTTAAAGTCAGTAGACCTAAAAACCGTGGTGTTTAATTTACTTTAATAAGCATTTCAATGTTTCATGTAAAATCTATGTTTAGTGCAATAATTAAATTAAATTGAAATCAATAAATAACCCCTGAACCCCAGCAAAAAACTGACGAAACGTCGGGAAAAAGTTGGATTTTAAATGAATATTTAATTGCAACAAAACTCACTGGTCAAAAAACCTCTTTTTGAAAGAAAAACTGAAAATCAAAGTCAACATTTTTTTAAGGAGAGATCCTACGGGTTGAAGTATGCCTCCAGAAATATCTATTTAATAAATTGTTTTTTGTCTTGTCTTCATAACTAATGGAAAATTTCTATATTTTAACAAAAATATAGTGTGGAATATAGTGATTAGGGTGACCATATTAACTTTGCCTACAACCTGTTTTAGATAATTAAATATTCTACAATATAATATTGTTATTAATGAAATTGTAGCAACAAAGGGGATTGCTTGATTTTAAACCAAAGCTATCGACAAATGAGACCCACATATGCATGCCATTATGTTCCCAGTAGTGTGAAAATAACTAGAGTTTAAAACAAGAAATTTATTTTTCATTTTTCATCTTTCGATCCTACTTATATAAAACTTATAACCATGATGTTGTTCTACTATTGTTCTAAAAGACCTTTCAAGTTGTACTGCAGCAATTCCCGGTCTTAAATTTTTTCCTCTCTTAAAAATTTTTTTTGGCAAAAAGTTGACCTTTTTTTTGGTTATCAGCAATAATAAAAAAATTAATTCATTGAATGCTAAAAACTTAAATTTTTGTGTGGGAAAAACTTGATCTTTTCCCATAACGATAAAAGTCGTCCAATGCCTGACTATTTCAGAAATTTTTAATTCTTACCCTTACTCTGTTTGGTAAATAGTAGTTTACAATTGGTGATTCCCAATACTGCAAAGCTTTTACAGATCTTTTTTATCAAAAAAAAAAAAAAAAAAAACATTCTTCTCTTGCATTTGTTTGATTCAATTCAATTTGGATAATTTTTGAAATCGCTGCAAACATTCGTCCCCTTAAATTTAATTATTAAAATTGTTCAGGCCGTAAAAGAGCCTGAACCAATTCATTTTTATTTTATGAGTACAAATCTCATAAGTATAGTAATTTTGATTAGGATAATGAGCAAAGCATATGTAGAATGGCCATGTTTCAGACGCGACAAAATCACGTATGTTATTAAAACTACGCAAGGGGGGGCACATAAAAAGTGGCAACAAAACTAAACTGCCAGCTACTTGTAGAATCAGTAAAGTTTATAGTTGCAAGACTCTAATTTCAAACTATAGGTAGTGTGTTCCAAACCATGATCCCAGACTTTTATTTTTTTTAAAAGTAGAAATTTTCTGCTTTCAAATGTCTGTTCTGTTGAATAAATTTCAGTGAGTAAGACAAAACCAAAATTATTTTCTGATTCATTTTCTCTACAAAACAATTCATATTATTAGACTGTGCGTTGGTCAGCAAGTTGCCTTAATCAAGAAGCTTGGCATACTGTTGTTGTCAAGAAAAAACGAATACAGGTGTTAGCTATGGCCTCGATAAAAATTCAATACCCTACACAGCGGTAACAGTAACAGTGCGCTCAAGTCCTAAATTTGTGACTGACTGGTTCGGCTTAACATTACACTAAAGCAACTTTTGTATACCTGCCACGCCTCCTTATATGCGTTACAAACGGAAAGACAAGGTGAATATAATCACTATACTCTATAGGGTATAAAAATTTTGCGATACATATATCGAACTTTTGATTATTACGAATAATATTCTTGTAAAAAAGGTAAAACTAAAAAACTATTATTAAAATATGTAATATTTTGTTGATCGCCCCTACCTTAGTCCTTAAAACAGCATTTGCTCTATATACTCGTACGTGGCATACTTCCAACAAGATGTTTTCATATATTTTGGAAAAATGTACTCTTCTCTCATATATTTAACCAATTGATGTTTGTTTGAATAGGGCCGTCTGTGATCCTTACGCTTTAGTGTTTTCCACAAATGCTCGATCGGAAATAGATCTGAATACATTAGAATATATAGAGATGCCTAATACTTTAGACCACGACTGTATATTAGGATGGAATGGTCCGGAAATGTGAAAAAGCTTGGCCCGCTATCAATTTGGTGCAATTCCAAATATCAGCTTGTAGAAATATATGAATGTATGTCAGGCCCGGATTTAGAAATTTGCCGTCCTTAGGCCGTTCATAAATTGCCGCCACTTTTCACTGGTGAATATGAAAAAACCAATTTTTAATATCAAAAGTGAGGACCCTTTTTTTTCCTGCTTGCCAACATTTTATTAGGTATATTCCCACTTTTTTCTTCCTGTGTAACTCGCACTATTAGCACTTAAAAAATGTTAAAAATTATTTTCAAGGTTCCCAAAATTTGCCGCCCTAGGCACTGGCCTAGTGTGCCTATAAGGTAATTCCGGGCCGGATGTATGTACCTCGAGAGCGCGCATGCCAATCGAAGTTAGTGATTTGGGCATTTTGTCATTTTTTTAATGTTTTTAGTAAAAATAGAAAAGTAGTGGTGGCTATGTTTTTCATGAAAATGTATTTCCTTATATTATTGTTTACACTCGAAAACAGTTAGTAATTTAGCTTTTTATAGCTCTATGTATTGAGAAACTGAGTTAAATTTAAAGAAATTTTTATCCGTTAAGTGAAACGAAGGACATAACTTTCATATACAAAATGAATAAACTTCACTATGTCAGTGAAAAATATTTAGAAATTTTCGAGATCAAGAATTGATATATGTATAAAGAGTGATCCAATACGAGGTCCCTTTTCCAACTGGGTATATATTGGACCCACAGAATGGACCATTTTAGAACTAGTCGTGGGCAACACTTGAACAAAATAATTTTTAAACATTGAGTTGTAGGAACCGAACTATCATTCCAAATAAAGATTTGCATCAATACATTGATTTTTATGTATTTTATTTAGAAAACAAAGTAGGAAGCTCTTATTGGATCACTCTTTAGTAAGCACTTATAACAAAATTATTTTTGCACCACGACTGTTTTCGGTGACTTTTTGCCTATTCTACATCCACCCTACAAAATTTTTCCCTGACTAAAACGGGCTGTTCTTTCGCAATCTTTGGTCAAGAAGTGATATACACTACCTACTTGACAACAAAATTATTTTTACACCACGACTCTTGAATACATTTAATCAAAGATGATTAATTTCATTGAAACTGCAAGTCACGTAGAGCGATTAATCTCGATTATTATTTAGTGCCAATCTTTTCAAATCAAAAAATTCGATCACGAACATTCTTCAAACTTTCGGGTCATTTGCATATTTGAACTGCTGTGTACAGAACAAAAGTGAAGTATAAAATAATTTTTTCATTTAACATACTGAATCTAGCCATTATATATTATATGTACATGTTTTTGTTTCGTTCCTATTTGGAAAGTTACAATACAAGAAGCTTTTTAGGTTGCCAACAAAAAATCTAGTGGCGAAATCCTAGTACTACTTTTTTTCGTTGAAAAGATAAGATTTCAAATAAGCGCCAACAACCATTCTCTGTAATTGATTATCTGCTATGTAATTTGTCATGGAAGCTATGTTTTCCTTCTAACTCACAGCAGATATTTAACTTCCTGCTCCATAGGCTTTGCTGAGGAAGTCATAAAACTCCTTAATGCAGTGCCTTACTTTTCTTTTGGCTCGTTCTTATACTTGTACGATTATGTATGTAGTATGTACCATATTGTAAAATCTATGCTACGATGTAATCTGTTTTTAGAAAAATTTTTGTCGCTCTAAAATAACTGAAACGGAACATTTTAGATCTGGTATCACTGATTCTGAATCTGTACTTAGTTTCACTTTAAGTTTTATTCTCATATGACTAGTTTTACCATACAACATTATAGAAAATATTACAAGTCATTTATGTTGCAGTTTGTTTTTTTAACTTTTTTTTTTTTTTTTTGTTGTTTATGTTTAAGGAAGAAAAACAAAAAAGCAAATGAAAATGGTATGAGAAATAAACAGCTGGACAGACCGCTTATATAAAAGAGCCATTTTAGTCATAAGTAAGCGTGAACAATTAGTAAATGAACATTTGAAAATATTCATGAATGAAAATAGGGTCGATACACTTGTTCTCTAATCGGATTTGTTCAGCACAGAAAAAAACCTTTATGCTTAAGCTATACGTGGTCATTCTTATGTTGGCGCAACACGCGTCTATTGTTTTGAAATCGAAGACTATACTCCCGCTGATGTGTAGTGACCAGATGTTCAACAACAACGGCGGATCGTTTTCAATGGCAAAGAAAAAAAGCAAGAAATTGCAAAGAGTTGTAATGAAAATATATATATATGTACCTAATAATTCTATTGACTTGACTTGACAAATGTTTAGATGATGAAGATGTTTGTGCTTAAAATTAATCAATATCTTTACGATTTATAATGTGTGGGAAATGATAGGTAGGTGTAGGTTATGATAATCATAAATATAGTATGTAGTCGTATAATAAATGAAAGCAATAAAGAGGACTACCACCACAGCGCTTCATCTTATTCGAGCTTCCTCGCTCTTTGGTTGACCGTGGTTCTCCTTTATTTTCACAAATCTGCTCCATTCTTTCTATGAAGTGTGGATCAATTTCACTTTTGTGTTCTTCTCATTTAAAAGTAAAAAGTTGATAGCCAAGAATATATCTGTGGCAATCAGGAAAAATTGGTCAAATCCTATGTATTTCTATTAGCCAAAGAGAAACTTCACTACCATGTTTTATTGTTCTCAGAAATTCTCCGAAAAAAGTCATGTTGCTGGTAAAAGTGTGCGAAAATTGTCAAACTCGGTTTTTCGACATGAGTGGCGCACAGTAGACTGAGCCTATACAAAAAAAATAGACAAAAATAGAAGGAGTATGATAATGAAATTTGGAATGCTTGTTTAATTTAAGCTACTTAAGAAATATTCAATAATAATTGAAATCGGTCAGTCCCTAGGGGTACATCCCTTGGAACTGTATCAATTTCTTACATGCTTTCTATGGGAAGTACATATGTACATACAAAAGTTGACCGATCTTAACGAAGTTCGGTCAGAATGCTAGAGAACATACAACAACAATGATATGTTAATAACCAGTCAGACTTCAGTTGTGATTTCGGCCATGTGTGTTCATTCTATTTCCATTTTCGCCGTTTGATTTGAATAAAAATCGCATCTGGTGATTAAGTATAGTCCTAGGCCACGAAGTAGTAAATTGTGTAGAAAAGCGCTGTTTGGTAAGCCAGCCAAGCTTCGTTGTCGTTAACAAAAACGAATACTTTTAGATATTACTAAGCTGGGTTACCTTTCGTTTTTTGATTCTAGAATGGATTTTCTTATTGGGATCACCATCAGGTGTTATTACACTGCCTAAGTGCACGTTCATTATTTACGTGAGGTGTTGCTTTTTTTGGGGAATTCAAACCACCCTCCCACTTGGTGAGATTAGTTGAGGTCAGGAGAGACCCTCCCCGCTCTTCTCTTACGTGAAACTTACCCTATAAACAATTAAATATATTTGATATGCCCATGTATTTTGCTTTATACGAAGTTCGTACCACTTGTATTGATGTCTTCTACCCACTCGACATGTAACGTTTCAGAAACGGTACGTAACGTAACAGTAATGTTACATTCGAAATATTGCAAACGGAACATTACATATGTATATCTTTCTTATATACAGTGAAACCTGGATAACTGCGATCTTCAAGGGATCAACATTTTCGTCTCAATTAAAAAGGTTCGCATTTACACAGTTTCCCAAATAACCAGGTTTAAAATTGGGGTATCCCATTTACAGAGCTTAACACTAAGAGAGATCAAGGTGAACCTTTTTTATTTAGAGGGAAAAAAATTTTCAATAAAAAATCAAATTTCATGTAAGTGACCATTCGACCAGATTTGCACTGAAACTCGGAATCACTCGAATGATTATGACTAAAATCGAAATATTAAATGTAGGTATGTTGGCAACATGTGCACTGTTGGTGCGATATTTGAGTGCAGTAGAGGTGCGACATAGTGAGTACTTTTGGTGTCAAATCACCTTTCAACAGAGAAAATGTCAACAAATATTAAATCTTCAAAAAGTAGTTTAAAATGGCCAAGTTAAAAAAAGGGATTGCTAAAAATGGCTTATTGGAGGACCTGCACATAGCTAAGGACCATACTTGTACATACCAACTGAATGGAATGCTGTTGGGAAATTTATGGCTTTTAGCCGAAATACATACATATGTTGTTTATTTCTGCAACCTTACGAAAATAGATATGTATGTATAACTGACGAAAGGCTGCTCGAAAAAACAAACTATGCCACCCGCATTATAAGAAAATAACATACCCTTCTCTAAACAGCAAAATGAATAAGACAACAACTGCTCTAGCAGAAACAAGATTTGACACAATAGATTGTCCTGAGACCACAGTGTATGGACTTAGCAGCCCTACCAGTAGAGCTCCATTAATTCGTGTTTTTAATTATTGGAGCTAACCGCATTTCCCGTTCACTTCGTATATTTAGAACACAACTGTATTTTGAAAAAGAAAATATATAAATCAAACATTGCAAATAAAATTGTTATACAGCAGAGTATGCAGTTCTTCTTAGCATAGCATTCCGCGGCTTTGTTCACAACAAATCTTTGTGCACACATCCGCAGTTCTCGGAACTAAACGATGAAGCGATTATTTCCTCGTTCCACATTTGCAAAGAAAACTAATTAAGTACAATACTTGCGCTAATACAGAAACAACAACACTTACCAACAATAAGTAAATCGTTCGTAGTTCCAATGAACTTCGTTTCACTTACACGGCAATTGTTTTCACTACTTACACTGCCGTTAAAAAATTTTGGACCACATCGATCAAAAATACGTTTTTATGGTTAACTCATATGCACCCACATATGTACATACATACATATATATATTTTGTATGATATTTCTCTTAAGAACGCATAAAGTATCAGAGTAAATTCAACAAAAAAAAAATTATCGCAGATATTTGGAAATAAGATTTCTTGCACAGAACTAACTAAGTTATTTGTGGAATAAGTGATCAATATGACACATTTCCATTTTGCAATATTATTTTATTGTTTCCCGCAAAAAAAGCAGCATTTACCACCAAAAATCGGATGTCAAATAATTGGATTTTTTAGCTGCTTAAAAGTTGCATTGCGTTATCAATTGCACGCAGCATTCTACCTACACCATATGCACATACTATGTACATATGTATATGTTATCGACCAAACTAGTTACCGTTAAGCCTAAAAATATCCAATGAAATCTTAAGACAAAAGACCCGTGGCTAGGGATGCCGGTGCTGGACATACATACTATGGAATTTAAGCCCTTAATCGCGGCCGAAAGCCGTTGGCATACATACCAACTTTTATGCAGAAGTGCTGTGGTAAGTAAAGCAAGACAATAAAGACTTATCAATTTCATGGTGAGAATTTACATTCTTAGGTTTGACCAGCACCGTATTCGCTAGCCAGAGTAATTCTTCATAAAGAGGTAAGTGGGAGGCCTTCGGTCGCGATACAGCCTATAGTATAACTAACACCGGCTTCCTTACCACAGTGCTTTTGCATTAAAATAACATTGCATACCTTCAGGCATACAAATCAACTAGTTTATCCTAAAAACTAGTTGGGCCGATAACATCTACAAGGGTGAATATTAAAAACCCCCTTAAAACGATATTACCAGACAATTTTTTGTTTGGGTACCAAAAAATAAGTTTAAATAATAATTTGGTTTAAACAACACTTTTTATTTTAAATAACTAGGGGGTTCCGCCCGCTGCACGCATCGCTCACCAACCCTCTGCGTCCGCACACGTCGCTTTGCTCGTTGACTCTGGCGCGCGCTTCTTAGAATTTTTATTTTTTTTAAGATATGACAACTTAATTCTACTCTTCTTTAACAACTGAAAGTATGCAATGGAATTTTTCTTCTTATAATGTTCTAATTTTCTGACACCGAAATGTATTTTATATATGTAATATTATTATATATAATAGAAAGATAAATAGCTTTATGTAATAGAAAAAAAGAGATCGAGAATTGTCATATACTCTTTCTATATTATGCCTTTGAATTTTATATTTTTAGTAAATGGAAATGATAAAGTGTGCAGGGGCCTCATATAAAGGTTTTGCAAGGTGAAATACATACGTGGTTATTCTTCACCCTGGGCGCCGAATGTGTAAGGTACGCCACTGCAACCTACGAGCTTACGACTTCTGAGTACGCACACATAAGTTCAGTCTATGCTGTGCTCTGTGCGTTATAGATGTTTTGAAATACAAAATAATTATAAAACATAGCATACTTCTTGGCGATTTTGTTTCAGTTCGCTTTTATTTAATTCATTTGCAAGAAATTCCGTCCAATTTTTTATATCTTACCCTAGTGGCTAGCGCCGAATTATGTATGACGATTCTTCTCGTTCGTCTCTTATTTTCATGCCTGAAAATATGCGATTGTATTTTACAAAGATAAAAACAAAGAAATCTATCCTGTGCTTAGTGACTAATTAATTACAAATATTAGAATTAATATAAGAATTGTTTAAGCATACTTTTAGGCTTGAAAATTAGAGGCAAAACGAGACGAATCGTGATACAAAAAGTGGCGCTAAGACTTTGCGGGCCGGGGCTCAAAACTTGACAACGATCCTGACAAAAAAAAGTCATTCATTAAATAAGTATGTTTTGCTATTAAAAATAAGAAACATCATCAGATTGAATATGGCGGTGTCAAAGTTGTGACTAAAGCAAAAAAAAGTTCCCATCAGGGCCTCTCTTAAGGTTTTTTTTTACTCACAAGTGTATTGTTTTGAGTTGAAAAAATCTGATCTCCTCCTTGCTAAAATCCTGGCTACAAACATAAGGCTAATAAGGCGATTAAATTTGCTGCTTTGATTTCTGAAGTTGACTTGTTAGAAATCGAGAAAACAAATTATTAAATTAAGATAACTAAAAATATCATAATAAATCCTAATAATTTCAGAAACTAAACTGCATCACACGAGGAGAACAAACAATTCGTTTGGAATAAAATATTTTTAGATTTTTACTGATCTGTTTGAAAAATTATGACCCATATATATGTGTTTCAATACTTTTTGCCGATAGTGTAGATGAAAAAATAAAACATACTTACGTGTAGATGTATCGATTTATTGCTTTTACTAGAATTTACAAGTAAAACTTTTACTCTTATGGTTTTTTTTTTCTTTCTTTCTCCCTTTTTCTTGTAGAAAATCAATGTCCGCAGTACGGCGAGGTAAATCAACTTGGTGGCGTATTTGTCAATGGACGCCCATTGCCAAACGCCACACGCATGCGCATTGTTGAACTCGCACGCCTGGGTATAAGACCCTGCGACATATCGCGCCAATTACGCGTTAGTCATGGCTGTGTATCCAAGATACTAGCACGATATCATGAGACCGGTTCAATACTCCCCGGCGCAATCGGCGGATCTAAGCCGCGCGTCACAACACCTAAAGTGGTCAATTACATACGCGAGTTGAAGCAACGCGATCCTGGTATTTTCGCCTGGGAAATACGCGATCGACTCCTCAGCGAAGGCATCTGCGATAAAACGAACGTACCCAGCGTCAGTTCTATTTCCCGCATACTGCGAAACAAACTTGGCACCATAGGTCACCATCACCACCACCATCATCACAGTTCCGCAGTAGCTGTGAGCAACAGCAATAATCCATCACCACATCATCACTCTCATCATCACCATCACCACCATGCGCAACATGTACACCATCCGGTCTCAGCAGCAGCCGCAGCAGCAAGCGCCGCCCATCACACACATGCTGCCGCTGCTGCAGCACACGCACATCCGCACCTATACAATTCGATATATCAACCATATACCGCATACAGTATGAAATCGGCTGTCTCTTGTGGCAGTGCATCTCCACCACAGTCGCAGACGCAACATCAATTGCGCACTGCGGCCGCTGCTGCAGCAGCCGCACATTGTTGGCCCTCATCACATTCTGTCACCGATATACTGGCGCATCATCAAGCTGTTGCATTGCGCGCCAGCTGCCAGGTGGGAAATTCAATTGGGTCACTGTCATCAGCGCTACCAATGACACCATCACCATTGGGTGGAGGTGTTGCCGGTGGTGGGCAACAGCTATTGGATTGTGAGGGCGCCACTACAACATCTGCGACGGCAGCTACACAGGTAGCAGTGGCGGCAGCAGCTGCATCACAGCAACCTTATAATTATTATATGTACTTCCAAAATGGTGGCATGCATCATCATCATGGTGGCATGATGACAGCAGGCGCTACAGGCTTATGAGATAACACGTATGCATGTATTTTAAGAGAAAACGTCAAACGACAGGGGTTAAAGAAGTGTCATATCAATCACTTGTGAAAAAAAATAGTTATCCAATGAATGAAGTCGGTTTTTTTAGTCATAGGTCAGCAAAATTCTTCCAAGAATAAAACTTGATGGAAATGATTGTATCGGTGCTAGGAAGTAAAAGTCCAAGATTTGTTTTCTGTGAAGATTTAAAGAGATCACAAAATCGGTTCATGCTCATTCACTCGGAAAATACAACTCAAATCAAAAATTGTTCGTAGAAGGAGAATTTCATGCCGAAAGGTCTTATCAATGATAGGATTTGACCAAGTTACACTGTTTCGAAATATACCAAAAAAACTAATTATTGACAAAATATATTGTATACCTTTTTATTTTTTATTTAATGTTTTATTCTCGAGCTCAATGGTCTATAACTTTTTTAATGCAAATAAAATAATTTTTAAAACAACATTTAGTGCATGTAATGCTATGATTTTTAATTTTTTTTAAAGTTTAATCCATGTAAATGTTGTTTTAAAGTAAATAAGTGAGTGTCATAAATTTTATTTCAATTTTAATTAATAAAACCCTGAAAAGTTATAGACCATTGAGCTCGAGAATAAAACATTAAATAAATATTAAAAAATACATAGTACTATAGTTGAATAATAAATTATTGCACCTTTTTAGTTTAATTTGATTTCTTGGAAAATAGTCATATAGTGTAATCAAAAACTATGTTATAATCAAAATTAAAGAAGAGATAAGAAGAGCACTTCGACCCTTGGCCCAAAAGATTACTGTACGTTGCGAATTTCGACAAGTTTTGGTGTTTTAAAGTCACGTCTTTTGACTTTATACCATAATTTTCAAAAACAACTACGACAAGTTTATCTTGTGCCAGTTTCTACCGGTGACTATTAAAAGAGGCCAAAAGTTGTAATCTATTCAATTTTGTTCTTTTATTCTTTTACAAGTTGTAGAGTAGAACAAAACATACATACATTCATTCCTAAAAATCCGCTGTAAAATTAGTATTTAATCGATGACCATTATATTACAAAAACTTACAATTGATAGAAAAACATGCCAACAACAAGGCACTATAACTTGGTCAAATCGTTACGTGCTGAAACTTTTGAGACAAGAATTAAAGTATTTTCTTTACGTTTGAATTTAAAATAAGTTTTTAATAAATGATTATTTTCCAATATTATCTACAACTGAAAAAATGGATAAGCACATTATGTTATTGAGCCAAATTTCGAAACGACCTGACTTGTTAAAATTTTATCGAAGGTAGGGCTTTTTGACATATCCATAATCTATTTTTCTTCTTCTCTACCAAACACATTTTTCGATTTCGGGTCGAAGTAAATGAGCAAACAATGACCTTTTAAATTGAAACAGAAAAAAATTTGCACTAGAAGTATTCTCTGTGGTTTTTAACTTCCTAGCACCGAGAGAACCATTTGCACTCACATTAGTTTCATTCTTGAAAGAATTATGCTGACCTAAATCCTTTTATTCATTAGACCTTAGGTAGTTTTTATGAATTGCGAGCGTATCGTATCGTCGATTAGAAAGTTGAGCTGTAGGAAAAGTTAAATGGGTATATAGTACATATAAAAATTCTTTATTTTAGGTTTAAATTTTTAGAGCATTACCAAAAATTAAGCTATATTGGTATTCAAAAGCTTTTTGGGCATCGAAAACAAATCCACTGTCTTTACTTTATTTAAAGAAATGATTGATTGCTGCTTGAAACTCTTGTTGTACTAACTAGTGCAGCAAAGGAGAGTACACTAATTATGTAAGACGTTTTTTGAAATTTTGAAACCCCTACCACCTCCCTGACTAAGAAATGGTAGTACAAAAAATATACCCATTATATAACAAAGTAAGAAAATTACGTTTTACGTAATTAATGTACGATCTCTAACATTCTTTAATTTTATCGTTGTTTTTATTCGAGTCAAATTATATTTTTCTATCGACTTTGAGTTGGTGAATCCGATACCCTTTTTGCCATTATTAGTAACTAGGCGACGAATGATACATTCGCAATACAAATAGTTTTTAAAGATGCGGTTGTTAATTGTAATTAGTAATATAAAATTAAATTAAATAATGTGACGTTAAAAAGGGAAACGTAACGTAAGGCTTGAAGTTTTTATTAGTTTAATTAAATGTATTTATTTGTTGATAAAGTAATATGTTAAGGTATATATATGTATGTAAGTACAATGATTTAATTAATTGCCATTAAAAGAAAACAAATGATTTTTTAAATTAAAATAAATTTATTATATTGTTTGCTTTATATTTGTAAAATATAGTAAATGCTATAGTTTATTGATCTCTTCAGTAAGTGCCATTATTGAAAAAAAAACTTTCTGCATAGTAACAATCCAGTTAGGGTTAAAATATAATACATCCGCCAGTAGACAACCGAAAGATTTTCAAAAATCGAGTAGTATAAACAAATTTTTATATGTCTCCTATTTAGTATCTCTATATTCTTCTTCTTCTTGTGTCCTTTATCTCCACGCGGTCCTCCACAAAACTCTTCCAACGTGCACGATCAGTAGCGAGTTGCTTCCATTCTCTCCAAAATTTTCCCGATTCACGTATTTCCTGCTCTAGCGAATGTTTCCATGAGTATTTAGAACTGCTGCGTTTTCTGCTACCCTGAGGGTTCCACTCCATTGTCTGTCGCCAGACTTCAGTTAGTGATTTCAGTAACATGTGCTCATTTCATATCCACTTTCGTCATTTTATTTGAATTTAAATCGAATCTTGACGGCATCTGGTGACCAATCGGACAATAGAGATGGCCCTAGACCACCAAATTTTCGGAATTCAGCGGAGACAAGCGTTGGTGCAGACTTGTGTATTATTACGCTGCCCAAGTAAAAAAAGTTATCTACTTCTTTTATGCTGGATTCGCCTATCATAAAGCTTACGCAGCCACTAGTAGGGTGGATGGACATCCATTTTGTTTTATTTATTTAGACCTACTTCTTCCGGAGAAGCTCTGACGGCAGTGAGTTGATCTTGCATGTTGATCTATTTGGTAGCGAGGAGACATAAGTCATTGGTATAAGTTAGGTCATCCAGATAAGTTCCCTTTTTTTTAGCTTGGTTCCTATAAACCAGTCTTCAGGTACTTGTCCTTCTTCCCAAATTTCAACAAGAACAGGATACATAAATTCAGCGATGAGCTCCATGGATACTTGCAACATTTCACCAGCTATACGATCTGCGCCCGCCACTATATTGTATTTAAGAGATTTTACAGCATTTGTTATCTCCGTAAGTGGAGGCGGGCACATGAAGTAACTCTATATCCTGCTTAATAAACCCATATTTGGTTATTACCTTTTCGGATATTTTACGAACCGGGATCTTATCGAGCAATAATAATTCATTTGATAAGATCTCGAAAATCATCGGCTTATGACGATAGATTTCAAAGCAGTAAAGAAAAAACTAAACAATTGTTCGACAAATTTGTCATTTTCGTATTTCTTTTTGAAAATAAAAAAAAAGTTTTCACTTCAAAATTTTTATCAAAAATCAAAACAGAAAGTGGAAAAAGCCAAAATATGTTCATTAGGGCGGATTAAATTGTATGGAGAAAAATTGTTTTCTGAAAATTCGTCAAATTTTAAGGAAAAAAGTCCACTTCACCATATGGCTACAATGAATTTCGAGCTTGCAATCTTTTATTTTGTATTATTTGCTAAGTCCAGAGGCGGAGAGTTCTTATAAATATTGGGGGGGGGGGGGGTAAAAACTTAAAAAAAATTTCAAGTGATATTTCATGGGGGGGGGTTGTAGAATCATGATCATCAAAATGTATGAAAATGTAAAAGTAAAACACAACAAACACAAAATGAAAACACATGA
Source organism: Meiosimyza platycephala (assembly GCA_963662105.1). Taxonomy (NCBI): domain Eukaryota; kingdom Metazoa; phylum Arthropoda; class Insecta; order Diptera; family Lauxaniidae; genus Meiosimyza; species Meiosimyza platycephala. The sequence continues at coordinate 77,294,625 of OY759209.1, forward strand.
AGAGTATACAATTCACTATTGTAATCAAAATTTATTATTCAACACATTTCAAAATTTTTGCTATGACAATGTTTTACGTCTAATTTAACATCGTTCAATGAATTCATTCGCAATCTCCTTTAAATCTACATTCAATGCATCTTCGGAATGTACATGCAAAAAGCTTAAAGAATTAAGCCCAGTTTGGGTTATAGTACTCCTTAAATAAGTTATCAATCTTCTTAAGGTCGAAAACGATCTTTCGGCTGTGCATGTCGTCACAGGCAACGTAAGCATCAATTTGACAAATTTCTTCAATTCTGGTAACAAATCTAAAACGTGTTTATCACTTTTCAAAAAACGTACATAGTCATCGAAAATTTTTATCAAAGATTTGCTATGTGAGTTCGTTTGGTCACTAAATTATTAGCTCGCAAAATATCTAAGAGACTGTTTCTATGTAAAATTAGTCGATCCTTGTCAATATATGGTCCAAAAAACTTGATAACTTCTTTTTGAAATTTGTCATTTCGCAAGGCTAAGAAAAGTAAAAACTTTCCTTGCTTTCAAACAATTCACAATATTGTCAATAATTTCATAGTATTGACTTCTGAATTTTTCTTCGTGGTTTTGGAAACAATCTTTAGCATTATTATTCGAATCATCTAACTTTTTTGGAACTTTCTGTTGAGTTTTTCTTGTGGTAGTTCAATGCCTACGAAAACTCTTTCTTTATCAACTTCACTCCATATCACTGCGAATTCATCTCTCAAGCTTGCAATAGTTTCGCTTAAATTTTCGATCAGTATTTTAATATTACCAAAATGAAATTGTTTCTTTTGAATGGCAGTGATGGTAGCATCTACGTGAGAAAACATTTTGCTCTCTAAAATATTGGGTGGCGAGGCCCCTCAAAATATTTTTTGAGGGGGCAAAAAGTGCTTTGCCCACCTATAGTCACCGCCGATGGCTATGTCTATAGAAACAGTTTTATTTGCAAAAAAATCAAGTATTTTTCAAGCCAGGAAAAGGTATACGGGAACTTTAGGCTAAGAGGAATTCATTTTTTGCATTTATTTTTACCTTAGGCGTCCGCTAGAGTGCACCACAGTACAATTTCAAAGCATTTTTATAAATTTTATTACACAGAAGCATTTTTTATTTTTATTCTAATGTATAAAATATTTCTTTTTTCTAACTTTTATCTTTTATTATTAATAAAATATAACTGAAAATATTTATTATAATATGAATTTTTTAATTTGGAGAAAAATCATCGAGCATAGTGTGCTGAACCATCAGCTTCGAGATCGGTTAACCAAAACCTGAGATATAAGCGTGGAAAGATTTGCCATTTTTTTAATGTTTTGAAGTAATTCACTGATTAACTGCTAAAGCCTTGTTGTACCCAGGCCCGGATTTAGTAATTTGCCTCCCCTAGGCAGTTGCACAAATTCCCTCGAACAAAAACTTTCAAAGTTTCCGCCAATATTTGTCGCCCTTTAGTTTTTGCCGCCATAGGCACGTGCCTACTCTGTCTGTATGGTAAATACAGGCCTGGTTTTACCTATTCTAGATCCCGTTAACTTTTATCATTCTTTTGCAGTTTAGTTTTCTGAAGATTTCTGTTATATCTTAAACTGTATATTCAAAACATTTGCTAAAAATAAGATACCTTTGTTTTTCAGTTCATTATCTGTCAATAGCTTTTATAAAAAATATACATACTTATATTGAATTTTCTTAGTATGTATGTATGTTAGAATCAGTTGAATAAACAACATATTTATTTGAAATATAAAATATAAAAATTTCACTTCTACCGCGTGTGAACTGCAAACATGTTTTTTATTTTTTTGTTTCTTTGTTAAAGAATTTTAAGAAAGCAGTATTAAAATCAGTTTCAATATTTTGAACATTGAGAATTAAAATAGAAGACGCAGCAACTTAATCTACGACATTGTCTTCAGAACCTGAGACATCACATCCCAATGCGTTATCACATATGCCAAACCATAATATTTTCAATTTTGGCTTGTCCTCTGAAATGGATACCATTTGCTTGTCAACTTATCGTGCTGTTTTAAAACAATATTTTTTTATGCTGATCGTGCAAAATTAAAAAACAAAATGTTTTCGTACAAAAATTTTTCTTCTAATGTAGCAGATAAGTTGCGTGAAATTTGGAGTCAATTAACCATTCAAATATATGACCGAAAATATATCGTGCAAAAAGAAAATATTTTTATTAATAATTATTAGAAAGAAAACAACCAAAAATGAAAGCAAAACATATCAAAACTTTTTGGATTCTACCAAACAGATATTTTTATTGGACGTTGTAAATGTAATTTAAAGGTACATCGTTGCTCTTGTGGAGAAATACCTGAACATTTACAAGAATTTATGTTTGATCAGTTCAATGAAAGAAAACTTACAATACCAGAACAACATGCACCTGTATCTGAGATTGTCACTACAACTATACCAACAAAAATTGATAGTACAAATGATGCATAATTTCAACCGACTCAATATGAATTAGAAGATTACAATATGGATTATGAGTCCGCATCTGTCCAACATGATAACTTTACTGCAACTGTACCGATACGTGGTCAATACACACAAAGGTGCGATGCTTTCAAATTTGCCATGATGTGTGATCGACTCGGAATACCAGATAGAAAGGCAGGCTGTTTGGCTACAGCTCTTTTCAAATATTTTAACGTACTAAATGATCGCGGTGGAAATATTATAATGGATAGATCCAAAGTGGAAAGAGCAAAAATTAAATGTAAAGCAGAAATATTGAGGAGAACATTCGATGCATTTTTCTTCGATGGCAGGAAAGATGATTCGCAAACAAGCGAAAAATAGATAAAAATTGGCATCCAAGAATGGTTAAAGAGACTAAACTTGCCTGGAACGTCATTACTTGGTTACGAAAAATGTTCCGTACGATCATTTGCAAGACTATGTGGATTGTAAGGATGATAACAATTCGCTACAAGATCCTTTGCCATACTCAGGGAACAGAACGATTCGTTGAACTATGCAGCAATGTTTCAAAACGAGTAACTCATCAACATCGAGAAGGTATAACAGTTCATAGCAGAGAAAAAGTACTGAGAATTGAAAGCAAAAAAGATTTGAACCGCATTGTAGAATAATGTTTTTTGAATTCTCTTAAATATTTTTTCCCCAAATTAAAAAATTCATGTTATAATAAATATTTTCAGTTCTATTTTATTAATTTTAATAAAAGATTTTCAAATAAAAACTTACAAGCTCGAAATTCATTGTAGCCATATGGTGCAGTGAACTTTTTTGCGGAAAGTTTGACGAATTTTCAGAAAAATAGTTTCCAGACCACTAAAAAATTTGAGCCGCCCTAATGTAAATACAATTTTTAACATTTTCTCCTGGGAAACAATAACAAAATTTTTTTACGTCACATTTGAATGATATTATTATTACTATAGCTTTTACTAACGATCCTATTAGCTTTTTTAGCTAGCTTTCACCCACTATAACGCAAAAGGTATTATTTTAGGTAATATTTCTACAAGTCCTCCAAGGGCCTCCTATGTACTACTTACGGCATTGCCAATAGAAGTTACTGTACTAAAAAATATCTTTCAAATGTGGTATATGCGTATCATTAATGTCAGAAACGTATTTTACATTTGACTATCCTTATAATATAACTTTAAAATAAATTTGTCGAGACAATATTCGATCAGCAAAACTGCTTTTGTAAATTTTTTAAAATTAGTTTGGTAATACGGAACCGATTACTAAAAAGTACCTACCAAATTACATATGTATTTATATATTTATTTTTTATTTGATAATAAAACCATTTCTCGCCTAAGGTGAGGTCATATCCTCACCTCTTCACAGAGCAAAAACCTTTGTCTACGTAAAACATAATCGAAAAAATTGTAAATCATCAATACTGAATTGTAGTACACATACCTGTTATGAAGCAGTTTACTAATAATTCAAATTATAATTAAGATCTTTTTGATTTGATTTAAAATAAGAAATTTTTACTAGCGGTGTACAGTGTTTTGTGTACAATTGTTCCTTCAGTGAAAGTGTAAGAGCAGCACAAGCACGTACTTTTTTTCAAATTTTACAGTTTGAAAGTAACAGCTGACATAAACTCAATAAAATGTTATTAAAACGCCATTGCAGTAATATAAGACTGTCGAATGTAACTAGAAAACAACCATCTGCTGTTGAAAATATGTATTTCTCGAACGAAACCCATTTCATTGGTTGAAATGCTAGATGAGTGTACGAAAATTGGGTTGGTCCTTGGTCCCATAATACGAAACACTTCACTGGCTAAGCATTTTACATTATTTACATAAACCACAATCATCGGCTAAGACTATGAATCAACAAAGAAAGTTCTTGAAAGACCTTTTCAATCAGCTCTCAATCAAAGCTCTTAAATAGTAACAAGTGGATGCTAATGAGAAGTCATTTCATATTGTGGCATAACTGAAAGCAGCAGCTGATCTTGATGTACCTCATGTCAGTCGTAAAGCCACTTCGTTATTTAAAAGTTGTTATGCCAATCGAGACCTGACGCCAAAACGTATGTATACAAGATTCTCAAAATTCTGTCTGGCTTAAGGCTGAATTAAAAGAATAGAAAAACCAAATCTGCTGCCTCCACTCCAATTACATCGTACATCGAAAGCTGGATGTGAGCAACTATAAATTTGCAAGATCCCGATCGAGCAAAGAGGGGAGATGAAGCAAAAATACCCAAAATAAAGATAATGTAGCAATTACAGCAGCTCGGAAGCGTAAGTACTTCACTTATGTATAGTCTTAAAATAGACTACACAGATTCTAACGGTAGCTGCAAAGGTCAAAGAGTTTATATAAAATAAACAAATTTTTCAATTGGGAAACAACTTTACTAAAGTGCAATACTAGTATATTTGCTATGAAAACAATCTATGAAAGTGCGATATACGCACAATGTACATACATACTTACTATATGTGATTAACTGTATGTTTATCCTTTAAATAAAGAAAATACGGCCAGTAAATATGAAGACCTTGAAGGTAGATCTACATTTGTTTATGAAAGTCAAATGTTTCTTTGAAATGCTTTTGGAACGTACATACTATGTATGTATATTGGCAAGAAAATTCAACATTGGAGAAAATAAATTAAACTAATTTTTTAAGAGCCGAACTAAATCTCAGCTATGAGTTCCACAATAGTACTGGTAAATGAATAATTTTATCTATGAAATCTCTTCTCCAGCCGCACAAAATATCTCATCGAGCCTCATCAGGAAAAAATAAATTTTAATATTTTTATAAATATTTATATTGTAAAATAAGTTTAGTAACTAAGCAATTAAATTAAGCTAAATACGTGTGTATAATATATATGTATGTATGTATGCTACAGTTTCCAATTTATGTTTACTAAAACAGACCTATGTACTTTAAGTAGTTTTTACTGACTATCTTGTTTTACTTCTTAATAATATCATAGTTATATTCGATTAAAATGTTTTTGATGCATTTAATGGGGTTTCAAGTGACTAAATGAAGCCTCATGCTATTTTTACCCGTCTTCTGTAGTTCGTTTCGAAATATACAATTTATAATGTTAATTTCACAAAATGTATAGAATAAGGCCTAAATACTTTTATTAATTATTTAACTTTTAAGTTAATTAAAATGGTAACGTAACGACTGATGAAATACGTATTAAGAAACTACGTCCCATAGAAACTTCAATATATAAAAAATTTTCCCAACACCTGTTTTTACCTCTGTAAGTTGCAAAACTTTACGTATTATACTCCAAAATTAACTTACTCACAAAATTTTTTTTTTTTTTTTTCACAAAAAAATGTTTAAGACAAAAGTGAAAGGATTCATCAAATACTTGTGCAATTTTTTTAAGATATTTGCAAGATAACTTTTATTTTAATATGACTTCGAGCAATTTTTGTCCAAAACATTTTTCTTGAAAATTAACAATAAAATCATAATTTCGTATATTATTATTTTACCATTTTATTGCTGCAATTAATTACAACACTCTATCTCGGATGTATCTTGTCTTATCCAACCGAAGAAGAAATAACCCAATCCCAGACCCAAAATTACTGCCAAACAAAGCCAATAATTAAATGTCATAAAGATCAACATAAGCAAATATGAAATTAATATTTGCACTGCATTCAATAGAGTTTGTATCAAATGCACAGAATTTGAAATACGTTGCAGGTAGGATTGCTCTCGATAATCAGCCAATGGAGTGCTAGAGTTTACACCACCTCCTTCACCTGTAGATGTGTTAATGCTCATATTGGCTTGTTTCTCCACATGCTGCCGTCTCGCATTACGTACTAGATATTCGCGTAGAAACTTTAAGGCTTCATAAAGAAAAGCCACCACAAATATGGCCAATGCAGACAAAACAAATTCAGTAACCGTACTTGCCACCCATCCTTGCCAAAGGATTCGTTCACAATGACCAGCATGGAACTAAAAAATAAAAAATAAGAGAAAAATTTAGTTATTTTGAAAAAAAATTTATATTAAAATGCAGATATTTAACACAAAACAAGAGTTATATAACTCGAATTTCGCTGTTTAATTATTATACCAACTGGTAAGCGCATGAAGTTGATACTTTTAACGTAAAAAAAAATATTCTTTATTTTTCTTTAATTTATTACAAAAATGATTAAGTTTCTTGTCAGTTTCATATGCGATGTACGTCATGTTGAAATGTACTTTTGAAAGGTAATTTAAATTGTGATTGTTAATATTTTAACTTTGTAGAATGTGTAGAATCAGGCTGCCATTACTACTTGAGATAAATATATTTCCTTCCTGTTTTCTGTAGCACCAAATGACCTGTAGCTCATTTCGCCGATTTTTTTCACTTTCCATTTTCATTCGCGATTTTACTTAAATTTCACTAATATTTTTCTGTCAAAAAAGTTTTTTAATTGAGGTGGTGAATATCAAAAACTATGCTTAATAAAATAAGTTTGAGGAATTTAATTATATTTCGTATTGCCTGCATATTAGAGAGGGACTTAAGCACTTTTGATATTTACCTATACAATTCTCTACTTCGAATTATTTTAATTTCAAATCGGAAGGAACATACTCTTCGAAGTGCTTCTGCATGCAAATATGTCTAGTAATCTCGTTTAACTATCACGATCAAACAATCATAATTATATAAAAAAGTCATGCATATTCAGTTTTTTTTCTCGATAGAACATATAAAAATTAACTACTGAATATCAATTGATCGTTGATAAATGATCAGCTCGCTTCTGTAACTTTATTCGAGAAGAACTCGATTTTCATGACGCCACTGACAAAGTATTTCCTGCATATTTCCGCCCACCCTAAATATTGGCAGAACATAATGAAAAAGTTTTTGGTCAAAATTTCATTATTTATCACTTTTTTCTCTTAAACTATCAATTATCAGTAAAAATCGCACTGAGTAAAAAGTTCTTAAAGTTGGTCAAAATATTCATATAATTTTTTTTTTATTGTAACAATTTTTTTTCCTACGATGTCATGATTTTTTTTTAAATGTCACAATAAAAAATAATGTATTTTTTGACCAATATTAAGAACTTTTTATACCACAATTATTTATGGAGATTAATCTTTTAGATAATAACTTGGCAGCGATCTCACTACTAAAGGAGGTACCGCGGAAGACGTAGTAGCACCAAGATGCAACAAAGCAGAAATCTAACATAATCTCAACATAGACCTAATTGCGAACATTTAAATGAAACTTCCAATCAGTGTTGCTTTAAAAGATTAAGTCACTGTAAATTTTTCAAGAATTATTTTTAAAATCCTCTACGACATTCTGTAGATATACTCATTAACCCTAATATACTAGAAAACCTAGTATACCTAGCAGCCTTGTAGCGAAAACAGGGCTCTAGAGAAGACGCGTATTTTTAAATGTAAATTTTTTTAACACTTAAATAATTGCGTAACAATTATTTGTCATTTTTTATTCCTTTATACTCTTTTATACATAAGAAAAAAAGTCCCAAAAAAAAATGGGTTTTTACGGTTACAGTGGTTTAACCCCTTAAGCTTGTGAATAATGGTCAGCGTTTTGGTGGAATTCAAAGGGAGATATATGCAGAGGAGACCGTGAGAATGTCAGAAATTGAAATGAACTGGTACAACATAAAGCTACGAGTTTTGTTTAAATCCTGCGTTCCTAACGGAGTTATGGGAGAATTGTAGTAGTACACTTTGATGACATCTCTCACCGAAAGATGAAATCAGTGAATTTACCTTCACAGTCAAAGTATAGCTGTTGCTTCGGATATTTCAAATATTTCAACGAGTATGGAATTGCGCTATATTAAAACTAATTACATATATGGACGATATGCTTCCGCTTAGTCTGTAAAGTGGTAGACAGTTTCACCTAAAATAAACTTCATCAGTGCTGGAGCCCCCTTGTGTCCACCTTAAACTATTTCAAACTTGTATAGCAACGCTTGTCATTCATTTTTCTTTCAAATTCGGCCAAGCCTTTTAGAGCTTGAGAGTTAAAGATGGTACTTATATATATGAATACCACACTTATTTCCGAGTTGTACGATGCTAATTAGGTCGGTTTTAACACTGGTAAAATCCAATGAGACAGACAAGTCGCCTCACAGAAAAATGAATTGCTGCAGTAGCTTGAGTTCAACGATTTCTATAGAGTGATGAACTCAACAACAAAAAAAAAAAAATTACTTCATCGTGCTAAAGTAAGGAGAAAAACAAGGTTATTTCTTGGGTGTATTCGCGATTGGGTGGGATGGCTCACCCCTTGCTAGCGATTAACGACTACATATGTATAAGGGATAGTAACCTGTCAAGTTCTTTTCATACTACTAGCACTGGAAGTGAAAAGTTATCTATTATTAAAAAACATGCTTAGTCTCCAAGGTACGGTTACAGCGGTTACGTTATATTCTAAAATAACTTTCAAAAATATGATTAGTGTTGCTATTCAATACTACTTACTGTCATAATCATAGGGCACGAAACGGCTGTATCATCGTCATTATTACCATGATCATGGTCCATATCCATTTTGTCTTATTGATTTAAAAAAAAACTTTATTGCTTACTTAACAAAATAATACTTTAAAATGCGCAATATTTTGTTTTCTATTTTAATTTAAAGTAGCTAGTAAAATAAATAACAAACAGAACTTTCCTAACTGACTTAAATTTGTCACTAAATAAGATTTAAACAACGTATGGCTTTTTAAAGAAAAACAGACAGAGTACTAAAATAAGTTAATAAACACAAATATTAAACAAAAAAAAAAAATAAAAGCCTGTTGATATGGGATTTTTCTTATCAAAACAAAAAAAGAGAGAGAGAACGGCTTATCAAATTCAGAGCATGTATCCAAAGATATATGTACGCAGTGCAAGTGAAGTAGTTACTTGAACTCAAAGTGAATGTGGTATCTTACAGTAAGAAAAGTAAAAGAGCAATTAAAAAAAAAAAAAGAGTTAAAACAAATGTTGCTACAGTCCAATGGGTCGCCTCATCAAGCTAAGGACATTTCGAAACAAATTATTTTTCGACGGTGAAATTTTTTAGTTGCCTAGTAGCAAAAAATATAAATTACTGGCTTTAATTCTATTATGCTCTAAATCCATCCGTAAAGAGGGTTCAAAACTTATTGTACTTTAACTGATGAATGATAACGATATGATCGCTTAAATGCTTGTATACATATGTACTATAATTTTTTATTCCATTTTTTTTTCTTTTTTTTTTTGGTATCATAAAACCTCATTTCGTTGATAGCCACAATAATCGTGGTTGATTGTTTAATATTTGAAGTATCTATGCGTTCGTACCTTCGTTTCAATTGTATCTGAGCGTTTGTTTTTCGTTGGTTATGGATTTTGTTCTTTGTTTTATAAAAACGAGCAAAAACAACGCCAAACATAGTAGACGTGTGCAAAAACCCTCGATCATTCGGGTTCCGTTGATATTTGGGTGCCGTGTGTAAATTTTTTTAATTGCCGTGCCTATCAATTTGATGGAGTTGAGTGCAAAACCAAAATGATGTGGTGAAGTTAACGTTTTGAAAACGGAACAACTAGCCACACCTGCTAAAGAGCGAGAGTGAGGGTGATTTGGTTTGGTTGACATAAAGTTTTTAACCTAAACTTTTTTTTGAAAGTTTTCATATGAATTTAAGTCTTTTCTGAAGCTTATTACTCTTTTACGCTTAAGCTAATGCATACACTTTTACACAAAAAATGAAACAAAATAAAGTCGTTTTCATTCAAAGCTAAAAAATTACTCAAAAATAGGCCAAATATATTAAAGAAAGTCATTCTTTATATTTCTGAAGGGAAGTTTTTAAAGGCGCGCTAAATTGAAATTTTTCGGACATATTAAATCGAAAATACATGAGCAAAGGTGCATATAAACAAATAAAGACTTAACTTCTCCCCAACTTCATATTGGATAGCTGAACAGATTAGCATCGGAGTACTAAGGGGTTAAGCCACTGTAACCGTTAAAAATCGACGTGTTTTTTGCGAATTTTTTTCAGGTGTAGAGAATTATAAGAGAAATAAAACCATAAGAAATTATTACACCACTATTGAAGTGCTAAAAAATATTTTTTAGTAAATAAAATTACAAAATCACTTCGCTACATGCGTTCTCCGGAGCTATGTTTTCACCGTAGGGCTCGTACGGAATTTTAATAATTTAAATTTTTGGCGACAATTAAAAAAAAATTTCGAATCTTGTCCCCTAAAACTCGCACTGAAAGTTAACAATAAAATAGAAAAATAAAAAATATCAAGGATATCAAAAATTCTGTACGACATTCTCTAGATAAAATTTATCAAAAATTACGCGAGTACCATTTTCGAAAAACAGGTTTTGAAAAAAACGCGCTTTAAGTTTCAAATACGGAGTGGAGCGCTCTGACACGCTTATATAAAATCGTCAAAATTTCGATAAAATTTTTTTTTTTTCGAAAAATAAAATATTTTTCATGATTCTAAATATGTATGTCAGTTAAAGTAATATTTAAGCCAAATAAAATTGCAGTGGTTTAACCTAACGTTACCAGATATTTTTGACCAAAACGCGGAGCAGGAAAAAGTTCATGAAACTTTTTTAAAGATTCTTTTGTTTTAACTGCAAAAAATTTTATGTATTAAAAAAAAGGTCGTCACTTTCACATCCCGAAAACCGTAGCAAATTAGATATTTCCTATTATTTTTAAGGAAAATCATATATTGACTATTTCCAATTATTTGTATTTACTAAAAAAAAGTTCCGCACTCACCGAAAACCCAATGAAAACGCGGACCGCGCGGAGCAGAAAATAAAAAACGCAGACTTGCTCCGCGAAAAGCGGATCAAATGGTCACGTTAGTTTAACCCTTTAAAGCTTAAAAAATGTACTCGTAGTAGACACTGTACGCAAAACAATTACTTATAATTTCATCAATCAATTGTTCCTAATCTACTGGGCGCCTTTTGACCAATGAAGTGTCATTAAAAAGATAAACACGGGGATATTAAAGCCTTAAGCATTTTATTAAAAGTAGGTAGTCAGAAATGATTATTTATCCAATATTTCTTAAATTATCTATAGAATTCTAATTCAATTTTTTACGATGATGTTTCTTTCGATATCTTTCATAGCTTTTCCAGTATAACAATGAGCTTTTATCGACGTTGTCGATACTTTTATTGTACTTTTTTTTGATTTCGACACGAATCAAAATTTTCGGTCTTCCGATACTATTCGATTTATTTCACATGTACTTATCAAATATATCAACCTTATCGATATGTTTTTCAAAACAATCGACTTTATCGATACTTTTCAATTTTTTCGAACTTTTATTGCCATTTCCGATGACCTTCGATACATTTATCTATTCTAAAAAGCCGATTTTGAACATTTTGGAGGAGGTAAACCCTGAGCTGCGGTCGAAGGCCGCCCACACACTTAGACTTTTATTTAGGTAAATCATGTAAGTATTGTTTCGGAAACCTTTCTGACATCTTTCACATGAAATCTTACAAAGTTTCAGCTAAGTTTCAGAAATATTTCATTTCCATTTCAGAAAGCTTTCTGCATATGAAACGTTTAAAAACGTTGCAGAAGCTTTGTAAGAAGCGTGTCAAGTTAAAATTGTTTTACGTCATCGCTCTCTGAGTTTATTGCTTTTTTTTTATCTGCATCACTTTAACTGATATTCAATAGTTATTATAATATAACATCATCGGACTCTGAATTTTGTTTCATTTTATCTGCGTAGCTAGGAGTTGATATTTAATAGTAATTGTTTGTGGCCTTTTCATAATTTATAATTTAAATTGATAACAAAAAATTATACATACTTAGCATAACATCAAACAGAGAAAGAGCCTGGCACCATTCACACAGTTCTTTACTTCTAACGATGTACATGCATCTACAGTCCGGGAGACATCGTTTTCATCCCCGAAAAATCTCCGTATGAACACATTGGACCCACCGGATATGAAATCGATAAGGTGCTCTACAACACTGGTTTTAACATATTTTTCTATATGTGGCTTACTTATAATTATATCATGGTTTTAGAATTAACTTTCCGAATTCGTTGCAATGCAGCGTTTGCATTTATAGAAGCCTCAGACGTTACAACTTTTCATACTTCAGTCTGCGCACAGATTTCACACAGTAAAGAACTAAATGAAAGCGGATTTGATTGCGAAGAAATAATGGAACAGGTTTACTTTAGCTCCAATTGCCTTTTTTGGGGATAAAAGGGGCTTAAAACAATAAAAAAATTTAAAAAAAAGTGCATATCTACTGGATCCTGGATTGCTATCGAAAATATGGGTGTCATCAGAAAGATAATTCAGTGACCCACCATATTAACACTTGTAATTTAAATGTGTAACCTACGGATTTTAAAAAATAACGGTTTTATAAAAAATATTTGTGAAAATCTCCCTAACTTTAGGTAAAATTTGAAAGATCTTTCACCAATATTGTAGTTTATTAAATTATCTTTCATACGATACCCAGAATTTGGACATCCAACTTATATTGATATTTTCAACCTATATATTATGTTTACATATTTATTCTTAAAATTTAAAATTACATAAGAAATTTTGGTTTCATAAAAATTTGGAGTTGCAGTATACTTAGTCACTTTTTCAGTATACTTAATGTTTGTTTCTCAATAGATGAAATGCGAATGAAGAGTGAAAGCATACATGGAAACGTACGACTTGCCCTCATACTTTTCGCTCAACTTATGAAAAAAACAAACCATCTATTTTGATTTTCATTCACTGTACTCATATTTCCAACTGGGCAAGGAATTAGTTTGTCGAAAGCTCGTTGATACAAAAATCACCTGTTTGACAGCTGCCTTGTTATAGCCTGACGCAAAGATGAGAAAGATGTGCAACTCGTTTACACCAACACATTTTACGTACACGTCATAAATTCCTGTGATTTGCTAAAAAAATTCGTATGTCGTAATGATTTTGGGCATTATTGGGCGATTTGGAAGACTTGATTGTGATGCTAAAATTATATCATTATGCAATAAAATCTTTTACTCCTAAATAGATTTAATGCAGTTATTGAAAGAAAGCAGCAATTTAAAAAAAAAATTAGAAAACAGTTATAACTTTTAATTAATAATATTTATGAAACCTTTTCTACACAGAAAAATTTGATCTAAGGATTGAAATTGTTGTATAAAAAAAATAAAAGAAATTAAATTTCTGAAATTGTTTTTACCACGTACCAAATGGTCTGTGTTTCTGTAAAATGTTTATTACTACTCCTATTAGATATTACATTTCAACTGAAGTTGAACAGTATACCATGCACACTGTGGATCGTGTGTATTGGAATCCTATCGTGGGCACATCTTTACTTTTCACTAACGGGGTGGTAGCTATTTTGGCCGAATTTGTTCGCATGTGTTTTGATAGCTCTTAAATAAAAGTCAAATATTTATTTCACGCCACCGTATTGTTATTACGGAAGATGTATTGATTAAATTTTATTTCTTTTTACAAAGGCTTGCTAATCTATGAGAATTAAAAAATGATTGATAACTGCATGTTGTATAAAACTCTGTTACAAAAATGCAGATAATTCATAATTTTCAAATGTTGAAATTGAGTTCAAATGTGAAAAAGTTCAAGGTTATAAAACGAATAAATTAAGAAAATTTAATGATTGCAAAAAAAAAACTGAAATAGAAGGCTCCAATATTCTTCTATAACCAGTTAAACTTGCCATTTTGCCAATATAAGAAAATGTAAGTCATTTGTTTTTGCGGCTGAGCTCTTGGTTTTTTTCTTTAAACTTATTTTTTAATACTAATAAAAATGTTTATCTAACAAAGTGTTGCTCGGAGCTAGTTTTGGAGATGTAACCATCGGATGTTGCGGATACAGCTTTTCTTTCAGCGTTATAAGCTGGGAATCTCTGGATCGATTTGTAAAATAGGGATAATTAAAAAGCTATGTTAGTTACATACATACATACACCAAGGCCCCGATTTGCGTCGCTACTCGGTTCCATCAGTACAGACGCATACTGAGTTTTGACGCAAAGCGCACAACTTACATATATTACAGTAAAAAAAAATTTAAATTTTATATTCGTTTATACACAACATAATGGTATTCCCCGAATTATGCGGGTCTTATATTTAATAAAAAAAAAGAAACATCACAATAGCAGGTTAAGTTGTCATGGCAACGAGGAAAAAATTACAAAAAAAGCGATTAGTTATTTGGTTTTTTTCAACCGACGCAGGAGGGAATCAACGCATAACGAAGAGATGCGTAGCGGGGCCTTTGTGTATATAAAAGTTTGATATGATATTGGTCGTATTGTGGGTGTCTGCGATATAACAACTTATCTAAAACTTTGAGATTTAAAAAAAAACTCTCCAACTATATAAAATCCATTAATAATGTATAGACCAAATCCATTTCAAACCGTGCAGTCGGACTAACTTCAAATCTCGAAATTGGTTGCCGATTATATACATATGTAAAGCAAACAACACATTCAAAATCCACAGATATGTATGTACGTATTTCGGTCATTTTTTAAATAATTGAACCTTTTTTGAAACCAAAGATCTCAAAAACTATGGAGAATAAAATAAAAAAAAAAATTTTTTGTTTAAAAATGCTTTAATTTTACGAAAAAAACTGAAACACTTAAAATAAATTTTTTTAAACAATTTGTTTATTTATAAAAATGTTTCTCAAAAAATCTTCGACGTAATAATCGTCTATTTTGGTTATTCTTCAATTAAACCTAAGAAAGTATCAAATCGGAATACCCGACATAACTTTGGAAAATATGAATTTTTTATTGAAGGCGTAGCATTTATGCTGATTTAAGTAACTTTCATAAAAAAAAACTGTCTAGAAGTTGCTTTCTTATACCGATTTTAGAAAATCTATGTCCGGAAAGTCCGTTGGCTATGTAACCGAACATCCAAGCAATACTTTACATTTTACTAGAAGCGTTACTTCATATGAAAAAAAAATATCATATAGTAAGTAGCCTCTAAATAAGACCTGCTTTTTACCATAAGATAAAACTATTTCTTTTTGTAGAATGTTAAGTTTACGCACATTGCTTGGTCCTTCCCAACAATTGCTACAATCACTTGCTGTGACTACCACACAGCTTACGCAATTTTCAGCGCAGCACAACAATGGAGCTCGTAACAGCACCAGCGCGAGTAGGACTTCCTACCTTAATTTACAAAAACAAATTTTACATTCTTGGAGTAAGAGAATATTATTGACAGATTTTTCACCGTTCGGGTTCAGAACGTACACAACGTTGAAAAACGACAAAAGTGGATATAAAAATGAATCGGCGAAAAACGTTAAACAAAGGCGCACGACTCTGGCGCATCCGTCGGTTTTGCAGGAATTTCGTACAGCTGTATATCCATATGCACGCTTAATGCGACTTGATAGACCAATTGGTAAGTATGTTATTGGGAAATTATACTGCTACGTTGGGTTAAATCCGAAACTGTGGCATTAAATTAAGCAACAATAAATGTTAATTTTCGTACCGCCAATCAAAACCAACAACAGTATTTACGATAATGGGTATGTCTTTTAAGTTAAAAAAAACTTATTTTGTCTGCCCATCTCAACAAAAATTGGTTTGACATTTATTATGTCTGTATGTATGTTCATATGTCGTAATTAATCGCTAAGACTTGAGGTCTTTTTCCGAAATAAAACGAAAATTTTAAAGTTCTAGTATTATTAAGAATCCTCCTTTATTTGTGATATCGATAATGTTCATGACAAAATACCTCCGACCAAATAGATTTCTGAAA
Organism: Meiosimyza platycephala; assembly: GCA_963662105.1. Lineage (NCBI taxonomy): Eukaryota > Metazoa > Arthropoda > Insecta > Diptera > Lauxaniidae > Meiosimyza > Meiosimyza platycephala. The sequence goes on from OY759209.1 coordinate 77,311,055, forward strand.
TTAGTCGCAATAGAAATTATGTCAAAGAAATCGCGAATCGGATATTATACATATTTGAGGATGTAAATATTCAGCTGCGGCCAAAAACCACTGACCTTCACTTACCACTTGCCAAGCATACAACGAAATTCGATTATGCTCAAGGCGAAATACTTCTAAACCAAAAGCTTTCTGAGATAGATCACTAAAGACCGAATCCATTTGAAATCATGCAGGAGTACGATTTCAAATTACGAAATTAGTTGCCTGTAAAATACGTTGTTTTTCAGAGGAAATAATAGGACACGTATTGCTCCGATTTTATTGGAAAATATTTTTTAAGCGCATTTCAATTTGAGGTGTTGAAAATCGAAAAACCGGTAAAATTTTTTTCAAAAGCATCCTATCCAAAATAATTTATTTTTCTCTTTTGATTCTAATAGAACTTTTTATTCCCCCTCAGAATCTTTAACAAATTTTGAAAATAGTTGAGGGATTGGGGGAGTATGGTGTTTTTTATGCAAATAAACAAAGTTGATATTCTCAAAACCTCCACCTTTCTTTCTCTAAATATTATATATACTGCAATTTTCTAGGCTATAATAATGAATAATATCCGTAATTTTTTAATGACCGCTTAAAATATACATTCTACTTTTCAGGCACATATTTGCTTTTCTGGCCATGCGCATGGAGTATTGCATTAAGCGCTGATGCTGGGTGTTGGCCTAATTTAACAATGCTAGGACTCTTTGCTACTGGTGCTCTAATAATGCGTGGTGCTGGCTGCACAATTAACGATCTCTGGGACAAAGATATTGATGCAAAGGTAGAACGGACACGTACACGTCCGCTAGCCAGTGGTCAGATTTCACAATTCGATGCAATTGTTTTTCTATCGGCACAGCTAAGCTTAGGTCTTTTAGTGCTGTTACAGCTTAACTGGGAATCAATACTATTGGGTGCAAGTTCCTTGGGGCTCGTCATTACCTATCCGTTAATGAAACGTGTCACATATTGGCCACAGCTAGTGCTTGGTTTGACATTCAATTGGGGTGCCATGCTGGGTTGGTGCGCAACACAAGGTGATGTGTATTGGTCAGCTTGTCTGCCACTATATTTGGCGGGTGTTTGTTGGACAATTGTGTACGATACGATTTACGCGCATCAAGATAAATTAGATGATTTGCAAATTGGTGTTAAATCAACAGCGCTGCGTTTTGGTGAACGTACAAAGTTATGGCTTTCTGGATTTTCATTAGCAATGTTGACAGGATTGACGACAGCAGGCATAGCTTGTGACCAAACGTTGCCATACTATGCAGCAGTTGGGGTAGTCGGTGCACACTTGGTGCAACAGGTAAGCAATAATACTAGTCTGAATCGCTACCAAAAATTTTAAATAGCGCAGGTAAAATAGCAAACTACTAAAAAATGATTTACGTGTTGATATTTTAAAAAACTCTTACCATCAGATGATAGTGCTTTTTTCATTAAATTTGCAAATAAAAGTGTTAAATGCCGGTATTTTTTTCTTTCTCTTTATATTTCAGTTTAACTGCGTTACTAAATTATATATTTACTGCAAAGTTATAATACCCTATTTTTAAACAAAATCACCAAGACCTTTAACCATATTTAGTTACTATTTACTTGCAAAGATAACTAATTCATAAAATTTGTTTCTTTATTTAGATTTACTCTCTAAACATACACAATCCTACGGATTGTGCAAAGAAATTTATTTCAAATCAACAAGTTGGTTTAATTCTCTTCCTGGGCATTGTGCTGGGCACTCTGATGAAGGCAAAAGAAAATACAAGCAGCTGTAGCAATAATTCCCAACTGCAACAGCCGAATTCTTTTGTACAAATAAAAAACAAACCCGATGTATTAACATAGTAAACACTGTTATTTATATCTAAAGTAATTTTTAATCTATTGTTTACAGTTTTAAATAGCAAAGATTGTGAAGTCAATACCAAAACTAAAAATTAATTTTTTATTATATAGAAAAATAAAGTTGTAAAAACATACATAACTCGATAAATGTATTTAAAAATATGTAGTAAAAGATACACACACGCATGAACTACTTAATAACTTCCCTCTCAGTCAAGACTGTTTTTAGTAAAATCAGTTTTCTTATTTGAATTTGACCGTTACAATTATTTAGAACTTTGTAAAGCATAAAATGTAGAGGGGTCCATACCAAAAGGTTACATTTACATTTAAGACAAAAAAAGAGTTATGAATGAAGTTCTACTACAATGACTAAATTTCACAAGGTAATGAAAGGGTAAAAAGGATGTAAAATATAGGTTTCAATAAGGTTATATTTCCAGTATAATATTTTTAATTATTTTATTATTTCATAGTTTGAAATTTTTAAGTACGGAATTAAATAAGAAAGACGAAATCCAATCAAATCGTGAATGAGGTACAGTAAATATCAGATTTATAGAAAAAGATTCAAAATAAATTTAAATTCTTTTCATGACAGAATTTGTTATTAAGGTTCTACGTGGTTTTGTTTTTGCGTAAAATTACACATTAAGCATATAATAACATAACATTTACAAACAAGACCAATTGTTAATTATTTCAATTTTAAATAAAATGTGTTAATTTCCTCTTTCGAACAGCAACCTAATTTTTTTTTTTAATAGCATGTAGAGCACACCAACATACCCTCTTTATAAGCTGTATCAATTGCATTTTCTGGCACATTGTCATTTGAAGTTGGTACCCAGCTGGCATCGGCGTGCAGAAATAGTTTAAATATGTTCTTTAATGTAATACGCACGGCAGTTCCATGGCGCATAAGAACCTTCGCTTGCAGTTTATTTGAATAGTTAAAAAGTTGCATTGTAAGGATTTCATCACATCATTACACTCTGATACTTCCGGCTTTGTCCATACGATATTTTTTCACTACATATCAACCGGTTAGGCCGTACTGCGCAAGATATACAATGGCGATATCATCATACCACTTGACCACTTCAACTTTTAATAATAACATGATGGTAACAGCCCCGTGTATAAATTTGTTAATTTAGATTTTTTTAATGAATTACAAAGTATATTCTTCGTAATTTACAAAAGTTTGCCATTAATTTTTATTACCAAAAACTTTTCGTTGTTTTAACTATTGTATTAATTTTTAAACTCGATGGACTTGACGTTTCACGCTTTGCGGGTTGAATTTTAGAGCTTACGAGAACCTATATACATAGTTGAATTATGGTGTGGTCGGTTGAATTTTTAAATAAATAAAATGTGGTTGGTGCCACGCTCCATTGTTCAATCTTGCCCACTTTTTACAAGGTCCTTGACACAGTTAACGTGCATTCACAACTATAGCTACTTTGAAAGCATAAATACAGTGTTTTTGTATGAAAGGTGTCACGCTCGTGGACTTTTTATTTTTTTAGATAAAAAAGTAGACTAAGTTAAGCAGTGAAAACGTAATAACAGACAAACACACAGTTAGGATTCCAAATTGTACAATTTATGTACTTTATATTACAAAAGAAATGTTAAAATTAAGTATAAAGTAGATGACTTTATATTTTTTATATAAATTATATTTATATTATGAAAAGTTATGAAAGATAAATTAAATTAAATCGGCCACATTCATTGGCATTTCATCAATCTGTGTTGAATAATATTGTTCAATATCGCGCAAAATGCGTATGTCATCGGATTTCACAAAGTTAATTGCAACACCCTTACGTCCAAAACGACCCGATCGACCAATTCGATGGATATATAACTCACGATTGTTGGGTAAATCATAATTAATAACCAAAGAAACTTGTTGTACATCAATACCACGAGCCCATACATCTGTGGTGATAAGAACACGCGATTGCCCGGCACGAAACTCTTTCATAATTTCATCACGCTCTTTTTGTGGCATATCACCATGCATTGAACTGACAGTAAAATTCGCTTCACGCATTTTTTCAGTAAGCCAGTCAACTTTACGTTTGGTATTGCAAAAAATTACAGCCTGTGTAATGGTGAGTGTATCGTACAAATCGCACAATGTATCGAATTTCCATTCTTCACGTTCCACAGCAACAAAGAACTGCTTTATGCCCTCCAAAGTTAATTCATCACTGTAAGTTTAAAATATATATATTTAGTTTAGTAATAGTTATGTACATACATATGTATAATATATGTAATATTCGCACAGAAGCTGTTAAGCAATATTTAAAACAGGTAGATATACAAATTTTAATGTCCTTAGCGCAGTTCATATCATCAAATTGTTTTGTCAAGCAATAAAAATATATGCAGTTTGAAATTAAAATTGTCACATCGTTTGTTGAAAAACCAATCAGTTTTGATTTTCTGCTTGCTTGACAAACATTTTGACCAGCAATTTTATGATGTAAACGCTCGTCAAATGTCTGGGTTTACTTTTTGATAATAAAATATTTTAGTTTTCATTGGGAAGGCACAGTATAGAATTTCTTTTATTTCAAATAAGGACTGAACCAATTTAGTTATAAATATTGGAGTCGCTTTAGTTTCAATTTCAAAAGTTAACATTTTAACGAAACTTTAAAAATAATTTGGATTTAGTTTTATTAAGTTGCACAATGACATGTTTAAATACTGAATCATCCATAACAACCTCTCACCGCCAATCGAATTAAATACTCTTGTCGTGAAATTGATAAATTGTTATTACACAATGTACTTTCTAGTACACTTTTCGTTGACTTTTATAGACAAGAACCAATTATACATTTCGAGGGTGACATTTTTTATGTAACTGGGACACTTTGCAAAGTTCAGAATAAGTTTCTTTGAATACAGGTTTTAGTATTGTTTCTCGATAAAGCGTATCATGAGTTGAAAGATGTGTAGGACTGCCATCGTTAGGTACACATAATCCAGATGCCAAAATTACGTTCTCTAACGCACTACTGTTAGTTTTCTGAGAATTCCATAATAGACTGCAAATGTTAAAATCCACAAGTATTACAATTGGTGTGTGAACAAGAAAGAATGTTTATGTCCTGTTGCGAAAAAGTTTAGGATGGCGGTATATAGGTTGAAACGATAGCGAATCTAATATTCAACTTTTTTTCGATAGCGATTATTTGTTAGTTTGAGCTTTAGTTTATTTTTTTACGTGGAACATTTGTTTGTAGCGTAATTAGCGAAATAAGCTAAAAAGTTGTCCGGTGGTATTTGGATGAAGTTGATTGATTGTTCGATTAAATGATAGCAAATTGCATTTAAAACATGTACAGTGCAGTCGCGGTAACGTAACCACCGTATAACGTGAACAACGCGGTAACGTGAACAAAATAAATTTTGCATTGACTACCTTGTAGCAAGGTAAAATACGCAAAAGGCTGTTTATATATTTTTATTTTCATTTTTTTATAGTTTGTGAAGAAGTTTTTTTTTTCTTTTAAAGTTTTTGTTGTTACAAATGATATGAAGAATAAAAATTTGATGCAAAATAGGTTACAGCGACTGCGCTGCATAAGTTTTGGTTTAAATTTTCATATTCGCTAACGTGAATTAGTTCACGTTACCGCGACTGCAATGTAGTTGGATTAATGTATTTTTTTTTGTTTGACGTAATCTAAGCGCTGGCGATTCCATAAACACATAGATATTGGAAAATAAGTTTCCACTTGTACTGGATACCAAGCTAAATCGACAGTTTCAGGAAATTGATAGAAGTTAAATGCGAAAAACCATGTTTTCGGTAAAAGTAGGTAATATAAAGTTTCATGAGCTTATAAACCTATTATCCTATTACTCTTTGGTTCTTCATATCATTTATTATTCCATCTTTTTTAACAGGTGCATACTGCCCTCAGATGCGAAATGGGCGTATCTCAAAAAAATTCATATTCGTGATTCTTATGGCATCGGATAGCTTAGAAATTACGCATCTAATAAACTACGCCAAATGCCGGTATCTTAGTTTAAACCTATAAAAATTATCTTAAGAGCATTCCCTCTATCTCAATTTTATTTGTATTTAAACAAATTAACATAAGCAAAACATCAATTATCTCGAAACACGTTTTTTTGAGATACGCCCTATTCGCATCTGAGGGCAGCATAGGTGATTCCATTAAATGAATAGGACGTAGGACTTAGGTGGACGTAGATTGGATTGGATTTTGTTTTTAGAAGAATTTCAGTAATGTGTTATGTAATTGCGAAAAAGCATTGATAATTGACTTATTGAATCGGCATGAGTTGATATTGAATCTCCAAACCATTTTTGATGACAAAAAAGTTCTTAATAACAAACCAAAATATTTTGAGTTTTCCCATGCTGGGGAACGCAGACATGCTTTATAACTTGCAAGCAATTGTTTTTTTTAATATTTTTATTATTGTTATGTTATGTGTATGTGTAATAATACTTACCGTTTTACCAAAATACGTATTGGATCTGTCATAAATTTTGATGTCATTTCAAGAATTTCATGTGGTAGTGTTGCCGAAATCAGAACAACTTGCGTAGCCGGTGGCAAATATCGATAAACATCGTATATTTGCTCTTTAAAACCTTTGTTTAACATTTCATCAGCTTCGTCGAGAACCAGCATTTTGATAGCTCTAAAAAAAGGATAAATTTACTATCAAACTCAAACTTTTTATTGAAATCATTCAATTGAAGTCAAAATTTTAGAGGTGAGTCATATATAACAAACCCTTCAATTAAAAATAAGATGAGATAGAACCGGGAAATATTTTTTTTAATTATTACTAATATTCTTAAAAATCTTCTTTTGCGGATTTTTTTCTAATTCTAATAAGAACCTAGATACTCTTAGAAAGCCACAAAGATTGAGAAAAGTTTTAAGGAGTACCTTTTAAATTTTAATGTTTTTTTTTTTAAATCTTATCAAATAATTTATATTTTTTTAACAAGCTTTTCTTAATATCTAATTCCATCAATTTGATATTTACCGCGCTAAATCAATCATTCCCTAGAAAAAGAAGAACTATGTTAAAATGATTTTTCACAAACATTCATACATACAAAATTCAAAAGGCCGTATCAAGTACCTGAATTTCATTTAGCAAATAACCAAAAAGTCGTAACACACTTGTATGAAATAAAATGGATCCACTCCAAAACAATCAAAATTCCTCAAAATCGGTTTCTTGTAAATTTCTTTTGAGCCATTCGTTTTGCGGAAAAATTGTGTTCTTGTACTTCAACTGAATTATAGCCTTAGTCAGTAAGGATTAATGTATCCATTGACTTAATGAACAAATAAATAAATAAATAAAGTTTACTTCGAATTTTTACACTATTATTACAACTACTGAATATGAAAATAAAAACTTGACTTTTTTGAAATTTTTCAGAAGCGGCTGAGTATGTACTATTAAGTTGAAATAAATGACTCTGTGTTATTAAATTGGTTTTCATATTTTATATGTAAATTTCCAAAACTGAATTTTCAAAGTTGGTGACCATAATATGTATATCGAAAACATTCTTCTGCGGAATCTGTACGAGTTTGTATCGTTAACTTTTATAACTGCCATATGAGCCTTTTATTTTGAAAGAGGTTAAGTTCCTCTTAGTTGAGAAGAAAAAATTAAAATTTTATACCGTTGATTTCAAGTTAATTTTTTCTTCACAACGAAGAGGGATCTTATACCACTTTCAAAATAAAAGGCTGATATAAATGTTAGAAACCGTAACAAATTATACCCTGGTGACGAAAAAATTTAGTTTGAGAAATTCAAGACAATAATGAAAAAATCATTTGTGGTTTTCTAAGGATACCTCTAAAATTACCCCAATTTAAAATAAAGTATATATTTATTCTTTACACGAAACAATTATAAATTTTTTAAAACCGAATTCAGTACCAACGAATTAGGGTTTTATGTTGAAATTTACATAGTTTTGTTTCTTAAAAATCTTAGTTTGACCTTACCTAGTTCGCAGAACACGTCGTTTGATCATATCGAAAACACGACCTGGTGTACCACTGACAATATGTTGGCCATAATCTAATTTCCGTATGTCTTCACCTAAATTTGTGCCACCAATACATACATGACACTGCACATTCATGAAATCGCCCAATGCTAAAATGACCTTTTGTATTTGCACAGCCAATTCACGCGTCGGAGACAGACACAGAACTTGCGTTTCACGTAATGATGTGTCCAAACTCTGTAATATTGAAATTGAGAACGTTGCTGTTTTTCCCGTACCCGACTGTGCCTGTGCTATAACGTCGCGGCCCTTGACAATCGGCTTAATGCTTCTCTGCTGTATGGCGGATGGTTTCTCAAAACCTTAATATGGATTATATTAAAACAAAATTAAATTAATAATCAAGAATTAACTTTCAAAACTGGCCCACTTACCGTATGCATAAATGCCGCGCAGTAGCTCCTCTTTGAGGTTCATAGAATTGAACGTGGGAATGACTTCTACATCTTCACTCGTTTCAAATTCAACATTTGAAAGATCTTCAGCAGGAGCTCCTCGTCGTGCCATAGTTGCTTATTTCAAAAAGCACTTGCTTATATTATTTCAGAGATTTAATAAATTTGGTAAAAATTTTCACCAGAAAAGCGAAATCGTTAAACACGAAAGTTACAAGAAAATGAGGTTGACATTTCCAACACACACTACAGCATAAGACTAGTTTACACGATCCCATGTGTTGGACAACATGGCTACACAAAATCTATATTAAGAAGGTGCAGATGATCAAATTTTTCATCAAATGACAGCCACCACCAAAGAGAAAACCAGTAAAGTAATTCAAGTAGTAATGTTGATGGAAAAGGAACTTAATTTCACTTAAATTAAAACCTAATGTCCTTTTCAAGTCCACAAAAACAATCGTTAATTTTTAGGTTCACAATACCAACTAAAATCAGCGATAAAATATTACATACAAACTAAAAAGTCCTCGATAATCAAAGCAGTTATAAATACATAAATTCTGTCGATAACTAAGTATAAAACTAGCTCTAATTAAAATTTTTATCCTTATATATAACAAACATTGGCTTCTCTAGCCATAGTTAATAAAAAAACAATAACAACACCTTTCTAATGTGAACAATAAGTAACAGCCGCTTGGCATTTCATTATCCGCACGATGCTTACTCGTTGAAATCTTTTTTCTAGTGACAAAAATGTACTAGCAAATTTGTTCATCAAATTGTTGGTCAAATTATTTGCCAAACAAGCAGAAAATCAGAATATTTTGTTTTCCATCAAACAGTTTGACCAACAACTTGATGAGCGCTCACATTTTCAAACTTGAAGAGCGTTCAAATCACCACATAATTAGATGAGTTGTTTGATCATGTGTATACCCTTATTCGACTAGTAAAGCTGTACACACCATTCTTGATGCAGTCCATCATGCTTGATGGATGGATGGATGTTTGATCATGTGAATTCTAGAAACAGCCGCTTGACACTCATGTTGGATGGAATAAGATTTCATGGAGTGAACATCGAAGGGTTACGTGAATAATAAAACGTTTTGGCAAGATTTAGGATTTTTTAGGGACACATCTTCGTTGCAGGGAGTTGATATGAAGAACTCCACTTTTCGCACCAATTTCGGTTAGGCTATAAATCAAATTTGGCAGCACTGCCGTAGAACAACTGTCAGGACAGTTTACATACACCTCATGCTGTAAAACAATACTTGATCATGTGAAAACGAGAAAGAACCGTTTGAGTTTTTTGAATGACGAAAATTTTCAACAGAAAATAAAATGCAAGAAATACATAAGCAGGAGCTTAATATATATGTAATACATATGAAGCGCTTTTAGACAATTTCAAGAAAATCGAGCTGAATGCTACGGATTATATAGTTAAGAGAGAAAAGGTTTACTTTAAGAGTCACTTTCCGATATTCTAGAAGGGATAAGGGGTTTTGAAGATAGCAATAAAATCCATCAAAAGTTGGGGAACGCATCTAGTTTTGGAGATGTTTCGTTGGTAGAATAGGCTAGTCGAGTACATGTATATAAGCTCTTTTACAATTAGACTTTTAGAGTAACACGATGTGACAACTGACTGTAAATATCATACTGCATAATTAAAAATTTATCTTTGTACCAATTCTGACCATTTAAAATAAAAATACATAGTTATTTTTGCAGAAGGCTGGAAATTCTTTCTTTACAACTTGGTAGTAATATTAAAAAAATAAAGGCCTGATCCCATAGAGTCCGTCAAGTCCGTTGCGTCAACGTATTCAACTGACAAGACGGAAATAAAGGAAGAAGACGGCCCAATGAATACGTCTGCAACGCATTCAAAGTCAAGCGAAAAATCAACAAACAGCTTTTCTTTTTATAAATTTCGTAATTTCTCCTATATTCTGCTTTTATGTATTTTTTTATATGAAAACCATTTTTATTTTCATATTTTCCTTTTTTATTTATATTTCACACAAACTCGCAGTTGTCAACGCATTCAACGTACGTCAAAAGTTGGTACTTCATACAAATGTATAGAGTTCATATAAGTTGTCAGTTGTATACGTTGAAGCAACGGACTTGACGGACTCTATGGGATCAGGCCTTAAGAATATACAAAAGGAAATCTCAAAGCAACATAAGCATTTTTGTGTAAAAAAAGTAGTTTTATGTAATAAATTGTGTTCAAATAACGGATTATACTGACAAAAGGATTCAATATGAAACCAAAGGGCGGTTCACATGAGCCCTCGTGTAACAGGAGTCGTGTTGCACATTATCAATTCATGCCCACATGATACATCATGTCATCAGACAACAAATGTAGAAAAATATGTAAGCATCCACATTGAAGCTAAGAAAATTTTGCAGTGGGCTTGACAGCCAGCATTCAAACAAGTTTTACAGTTGGAGAAGCCTGTTGAGAAATAAAGAATTTGAAATCCATATAGCAGTAGTGACATTCGGTTTTTTCCAGAGTTCAAGAACTAAACTGAATTGACGTCATCAGACTTCAAATCATGCGCATGGCGCAATCTGTATATTATTGATTCATGGATTTTTCCTATACGTTTGTAGTGAGTAAAAAATTGACACCAGCAAAATTTTTTGGTGGGAATTGGCACATAAGATTTATCGCACGTCCCAATTCTGTTTTTAGGTTCATATAATCAGACATCGATGTTGTCAATCAATGTTGTACAGCCTCGAACGTTGAGGGACTATGTGAACTGTCATAAACATTGCCGGTGGTTCAGTCAATGACCAACTCTCTTGTTGTATATATTCTCTTTGGATGTGGTTTAAGAAAAGAGAAACCAAACCATTTTTATTTATTTCAATGCATTCAATTTGTCAGTAATTATTTTTTGTTTTGAATGGCTGAGGGAAAACAAAAATATATTTAAAACTGTGAATAAATTCTAAAACTATTTCTGCAATTGAATCAATTAAATTAAACTGAAATTTTGTGCAAGAATGTGCACCGCGAAAAATTAAAAAAGTGAAATTTTTTATGTTCTCGGCAAATATTTTCGTGAAATTTTGCGTTTGCTTTGAAAAAGACCATTTGGTTGAAACTTATTAAAATAAACAAAAGGCATTAAATAAAAAAAAAATTCCGTGCAAGTGTATTAAATTTCTAAGGTTTCTATTAAAATAACAAAAATATAAAAAGAGCGACAGTGTCAGCCGTGGCCCTGGCCTGGCGTTTGGCTTAGCGTTGGTTGGCTCGTATAATCTGCATTGCGGTATCTTTTCAATTGCTGAGAGCTATTTTTCTTCGAGAAAGCTCGAAAAAAACCTTCAAATCGGTCAGGAGACTGATTGCCAATGTAATTGCTAATGTTGTTGGAGTACCACTGCATCACCCCTGCCTAACTTCTTTTGAGTGCTTACGACAGCGTAATTACAAATTAATCGACCAGCAAAAAACGACGGAAAACGTCATTGGCCGTCACATACTAAATATAACTAACAGCAATAAAAGCACCTTGCCACCACCAATACCACCTTCATAATTATAATTTCAAACTAGTTTGCCGTGTATACCTTTTAAAAGGCAGGCAGCCGCCAATAGCCAGCCAGACAACCAACTAGGATAATAATGTGTAATTCAATAACGTCCGCCTCACATGCAATCAAAAGTGAATTGGGCTCACGTGCCGCAGGCGGCAGCAGCAGCAGCAATCGGCTTCCTTTTATCGTTCCCAGTTTGCAGCGCAAAATAACAAAACTCAACTACGATCTCATTGAGGAATGCAAACGCTGTTCAGAAGACTCCACGCTCTCTAAGGCTATACGCGATGAGTTGGAAAAGTAAGTTTACCAAAAAAAATCGATAGCATAGTAACGCACGTATAGGCATGCAAATCAATAAACTATTTAAAACTTTGAATACATTTTAATAACTCTAGAACGTTAGACTATGACGTGTAACGCCACGCACAAATTTCAGTTTGCTCTCATTTCCATCCGGTTTGGAACTTTTGAATGATGGATAGTTTAAGAGAGCTTAGCGGTAGAATAATAAAATCTTAAATTTTTATTTTGGCGTGTGACGCCCTCAAAGCCTAGTGGTGTTACGCACTTGAAAAATTAAACAATACAACATTTATTAATGTTTAATAACTAATAAATTGTTCAAAGAACTCCAATTACACTGTGTACAAAAATGAGACAAAAGTATAGGAGGAACATCAACTGATATCAAGTCAGGATAATTTAGAGTCGCTGAGCTCGAATTTGCCATCAAATTTTGGTCAACACTTGAGCATTTCGAAAAAACGTATAATAGTTACCAGATTTTGACTCGATTACATACGCTTTTGTATGATTTTTTTTATTCCAAGTCTGAGAAGCTGGGTGTCTAAGGCAGAGTTCTAATGAAATTTGTTTTCATTTACCTCCAGCTCCACTCCTTAACCCTCTGTGCAGCATTTTTGTCAAATTTTTCGTATATGTCTCGCAATTAATTTTTTTCACAAAATGGTCCAAAGCTAGACAGTCATTACGTGCACATTTCATACTTAATTTCAAATACGAAATTGCAAATGCAACTTCATTTTGAGAAATTATAAAATTTTGAATACCTGGCTGGTTTGAAGATTCACTGAATTAGTAAAGACTTCGTACATACTTTAAAAAAATGTTGCAAAAATAATACAAACTTCCAATTAATTATTACTCTTTAGGCCATTAAGTAAAGTTAAAAAAAATACCCTTTTTCAAATTACACAGACCGACAAAAATAAAAAAAAGTCCAAAACCAGAGACCAGACCTATCATATCCGAAGGACTTTGATGCGCTGAATCCGAATCCGAGCTCAGAATTTATCCTATACGTCAGGTTTTCGATATATTCTAACCTAAAAGTGCAAATAACACGGTTTTAGGCTATATTTGAGGTTATTTTACATCGCGAATAAATTATTTTTTCTAAAACTGCTTGCGGCATCTGAAAGTATTACTCTTACCCTTCAAATCAAATTTAAAATTTTGTCGATATCTCTTTTAATCACCGAAATATCATAAATTTAAATTTTCTATGCCATACTAGAATTAATGTATGTATGTATGTATTTAGATCTGTATGTAAGCCTTTGTAATAAATTTCAAGTTACGATATTTCGGAGACAAAAAAAGTTATCGATATAATCTAAAAAAGTTTTTGAAGGGTAAGAGTAATACTTTCAGATGCCGTAACCAGTTTTGGAAAAAAAAATTATGCGCGATGTAAAATAAGCTCAAATATAGCCATAAACCGTGTTTTTTGCACTTTTAGGTTAGAATATCTCGAAAACTTGACGTATAGGAGTAATTCTGAAATCTCTGGTTTAAAAATTTGTCAGCCTGTGTTATTTTTTCAAATTGAAAAATTTATTTTTTGAGCTAAATTGTTTTACTTCAAGACTGTCATAAAAAAATAGAGATGAAACGGATAGCAGTTTAGCCGGACACCGGATATTCGGCCAACCTTGTAGCCGGATATTTCATGTTTGCCAGCGTGTAGCTAAAAACTGTAACAGTACAATTTTCTCTATTTATGTAACCGATTTCAGCAACGCTGCACAAGAGCATTTTTGAGTTACGTTCTTTCGTCAACTGAGGAAAACGAAATTTTTACGTGATTTGTAAATTTTGTGCAAATTTTCAAGGTCTACTTACGAGCTGAGTAATTTTGTTGTGTTGGGGATCAATGACGAAATAACGGTACCCAACGTTTCTCTTCAAGTTAATTATCTTAAAATCTTATTATCTCCTAGGGTAAAATTGTTTTTGAATATTTTCCGAATTTCGTGCTTGGCGTGTACCTTGGACCAATGCATGGAATGTACCTTGAACCTGTACTAATTACATAGTTTTTCTGTGTCATGAAATTTATTACGAATGTAATTCAGAAATATTTTTCGGAGCCAAAATTACGGTAAAGGTAAAGTATGCAATTTAAAACTGTTTAAGGCTAGATCTGCTGCTAAAAAGGACCAGATCGGAAAAGCCAATTTAATTCGCCATATAGCTAAAGTTTGATTATATCAGTCCAAAATTGATCATAAAAAACTATTTAGTACAGAGGAAAGAACAATTTTGGTAAATTTAATCTCGTGGCCCAAGGTACAATGCCTGATTGTACCTTGGACCACTTTGGCATTCTAAAGAAAAACGTCTTTTACGTGGGTTTGGAAAAAAGACTGCGGTTTTTTGTCTTCATGTCATTATAGCTAAAATATCAGTTTAAAATATAGCTGCGTCAGAGAAAAAAAACAGCCGTAGTTTGGAGTCAGCAAATGATTTGCTCAAAATTGGTCCAAGGTACACGCACTCCCCCTACCCAAATTTGACAAAGTTCGCCAAAATATATTTTTCAGCACCTTGCAGCAGTGTGTAAAGCGGAAGACTGTTTTCTGAAGCTGCCCTTATTTACGAAGACAAGCGAAACCGCTTGCTACCTTTTAATGCAGATAAATTAGTATTCATTCACCATAATTTGCCCTTAGTGCACTATGAGTACTTATTCATTTTCTAAGTTTTAGAATTATCTTGTGATTACTGATTGTATTTCTTAAGTGATACTAACTAAATAAAACAATTAATTACCTAAAAATATTTTTTTTAAATCCAGTATTCGGCCGGATAGGCGCTAGTTATCCGGTATTCGGCCGGATAGTATTTAGGCCGCCGGATAGGCCGGATACGGGATAGTTACCGGACATCCGTTTCATCTCTAAAAAAAATGTTGCAAAAAGAATACAAAACTCAAGATAATTATTACTCTTGAGGCGATTGAGTAAAGTTAAAAAAATACCCTTTTTCACTTCAAGACTGGTATAACTCAAATAACCTAAAGTGGGAGAAAAACGCATTTAAAGTTTTCAATAAGTTACTTTTTGTATGAAAATGACTACAGAAACTCTTCTCACAAGGCAAGTTTATAAGATACCTTTCTGATTTTTTCACACAAAATAAAACATGAAATAGCATCATAATTGTATGCATCATAATTCTATACATAAAATTTTAGCTACATGAGATACTAGCATATTTTCTGGTGAAGTATTTATATTTAAATTAGCTACATGTAAACTGATATTAACTACAACAGCGCAAAGAGTACTGACAATGCACAAACTGCCGGCTATATCGTCTATTCACTGCTATATTTCAGTTTGTTTTGTTGCCGATTGTTTTAAAATTCCTTTTTTTTAGGCTTTTTATTTGTCTGTTTCGTGTGCTTAGTATGTTGATGTTGCAGCTGATGTTGACCTGTGATCTACCGTTGTTGCTGTTCTTACTGCTTCTGCTCTTGCTGTTGTTGATTAGGTTGTTGAACTGAAGCAATTGAGTTGCAGATTCCATTTCGGCAAAATACACTGCTATCTTCTTATATCAGAAATTTAATTAGACATTTTTTTTATTTCCTCCGACATAAAACAAACTTTTTGACAAAACACCAAGGTTCAAAACACTCGAAAATGAATTGCAAAGCCAAAATATTTTTGGTATATTTTTAATAATGTTAAAAATATTTGTATCAATATTGACACATTTCCTATGATAATACATCTTGCAACTGGCGATGCATTGCAAAGACGACTTACGGGAATCGCGCGGCTGCACTTGTTACAATTCGCGTTCATATGTGATATTTTGAAAATAAATTATTTTAAAACAATTTGAAACAAGGTACCACCCGTATGCGCCAAGTGATTAAAAGGCGTCCTCGATCTCTATCGAGTTAAGTAAACTGCCGTACATCTCCCCCAGTAAACCCTTGGCCTTCATTCAAAATTATTAACAATTTTGATTCATTCGAGAGTTTTTCCATATTATGTATTACGAAAAAAAAATTCAGTTTGTTAAGTTGAATGCGCTTAAAGTATAGAGCGTCCATAAACCACGTGGTTCAATGTTGGCTTTAGTTGACACCATCCTCCCACATAGTCTAACGTGACTGTTTCTTTAACCTCCAATGTAAAAGACCAATTTGAAGTTTGCCAGACGGGTGAAAAATTTTGTGGCTCACATCATGCACAAGAAAAAGTTGCGTTAATTTTTGTCAGTTTGGATTTCGGTACAAACTAAGAAAAAAGCTCCGAAGTACGGACTCGGACCCCTCCCCACATAGCTTAACGTAGCTTTTACCGTGCCCCCTCCAGGTGGCTTACCTCTCTTCCTATTTAGTTATAAGTTTTGTTCAATTAAATTACATTAATGTAATTGTCTACAACTCAATTGACAATTGTAATAAATTCAACTTATTGAAATTTGTTGAAGATTCCATTAGGTGGGACAACGTTTTTATAAATAGGTAAGAACGTAATAGTTATGTTAATATCTCAAAAATAATGTTGTAGAGCAGTGTAGTAGTAAGGCGCACGAGCCCATGTAGGACATGTGATAATTGAGAAAGCATTTAATAACAAATTATACCATCAACGCATTGTAAATTGACTTGCGTGAGAAGGTGTCTTTAAAAAAAAGCGTCTGCTTATCAGTCGTGGAATTATAAATTAAATTTCCATTCTAACCCATTGGCAAAATCTAAGTATATACATGTATAATTCGACAGTCGCACCTAGAAAACTACCAAGTTTAGGCCGTATTCGTTGTGTTTGCATTGACTATTCATCTATTGTTATCTTTTGGTATATATATATAAGCTTTAAGAATCATAGGTTACTGCTTTGTTGTTCCCTTAGTAGAACTGAACTTTCTTATAGTTATAAACATGAGTATACTCAAAGCGTTCCTTCACCATAAACGGGTCAGATAGATCTTATCAAAATGGATTTAAGGCCCTTAACTCGGACCAAAACTAGACAACACAAAAAGTAACAGAATAAAACATCTGTGCAGAAAACTTAATGGTGTTACCAGAAGCGCAAAGAAGTGATGATAACATCTTGAGGAATTTAATTATTACTTCTGTAGGATATGACAAAAACAAAAACAGTCGCTCAATCGCCTACTACAATGACTTTCAATTAGAAATTGTGATATTTTTATGTCTCGCGAATATACAAATGCGGTAAGGTTAAATTCAGGTGAGCTTTTTCCCAAACAAAAATTAAAATCAGCTAAAAAATCTCTTAAAGTTTCATACATTGACTCTGGCCCGATAAAAATTTTACTTCACAAATCGTCTCTTTGTCTGGGCTAAAAGTAAGAAAAGTTATTGCAGCCAAAAAGCTAATGAAAAAGATAGTTCTCACTAGAGCAGCATTCGATTTTATTCGTTGACCTAAAAAGATAAAACTTGGTTGAGAAAGAATCACCAGTTACGAATGTCCCTAAATTTTTGCATTTCCGTGTAAAATTAATGAATAAAAAGAAAAAAATAAAATGGCCCAATGAGGAGCTAGGAGGATTAGGTTATACAAAAAACGTTGCCGTAACACAGAAATCTGTCGAGAATGTGATTACAATATTCCTTGCTACGTCTGCAGTGGGAAATTTTGTGATAACTGCGATAACGATTAACTCCTTATTATTCGTCTTGCCTCAGATTCTTAAAGCATAAATCTGTCAACATAATTGAAACTGATCAACGGTGCACTAGTCGTGAAGCATGGAAGGTTTTCAAAAGCAATCCATCTGCTAATACAATTGAGACAAAAAAATAAAAATACTTTCAAACAATCTATTAGGCAGGTGGTCATCGACTATTTCACTAAAATAATAAAAAGTAACAAAAATCAACAAAATATCAGCAACAAAAAGAAAAAAAAATATATTAACAAATACTCAAAACAATAAAGACGTTATAAAATCATAAAGTAGAAAATCTATCATTCATAATTTACAAACCATCAGAAAAACATCAATAATACAATTAAATCTCCGAAGAAAACCAACGAAAATGATAAAACTTCAAATAATCGCTTTAAAGAAAATGGCCACCAATGATGATTTAGAGAACACGCAAACTAAACCAAATTATAAAAATAGTCTTTATCTTTCACCATGTTCTCAAAACTTTTTAAAGATCTTGATAAACAAATACCTCAGTAACACCTGCTTATAAATACACATTATGATCACTTGTTTATATGTAGTACATATGTATGTATATTGGTAAATATATGTATATCTTAAAATACAAATTTCAACATTAAAAAAAATCAGCATAAAACTATAAATGATTTCGAGCACAACTGAAAGTAATTGTTATATCAACTCTGGAGTATAAAAGGGATGATATTTAGTTTCTTGAGCGATATTTTATGTTTAGAAATAGGCGCCAAATTTCGTTTTGCTTGCATTAATCGATGCTGGTGTACGAAAGGGAACGAATCCGAGCACTCTAGAAGAGCCCAACTCCTAACCATTTTTCTGTAAAATTGCTTATATCAATCTATGCGGAAACGTTGAAAATTTAATCAAAACACGAGTTCAAGAGCGATATACAATGAAATAAAAAATGCTCTGTTTCGAAGAAAAATGTGCCAATAGATGAATGTTTTTGACTGCCGCAGCATCGACTCAATGAAATTGATAGATAACCAAATCACTTCAAAACATAAATTAGTTTACAAATAAATCTGTATTAAAATAAAATATAGTTATATAAAAAAATATATTATTCGATTACACTAGTTTACAGCCAAAATGAACTTTGAATACCGTTATTCATTTGATATGTAAAATCAGCTGCTGATTATGAAAATCACATTATTTTTGTTTTTCTTTCACGTCGTTTTCGAGATATCGGTCATTTTCGGTTTTTGAACCAAAAAAAAAGTTGGTTTTACTTAATTACAAATATCTCAAGAACCAATATCTCTATATAAATTTACTATGTGTCAAATTAAAAGTAACTTAATTTCCTATAAATAATGCCTAGTTTCGGCGAAATAAATTTCGAAAAAATGAAAAAAAAGTCAAAATCAAATACAAATTTATAAAAGAAAAAAAAATTGGAAAAATCATTTTATTTTGTTATATCATAGTCTATATATTTATAAAGAAAATAAAATACTATTTAAGAAAATCGATGGAGAAATGAAAAAGTTATATAATATTGAATAAAAAATGGCCGAATTGCATTTTTGTCTATTTTTCCGTTTTTTTTATGTGGGTAAGAATTTCTCTGGCGGTCATAAAAGCGAAGGGAGGAATAACAAAATATTGATACCTATTTTTTTCAATCCTTAATATTAGTTCTTAAAATTCCTGCTGAAAATATTTTAGAATTAGTTCTTTAAAAATAAAATTTTACAACATTTTACCAAACACTTTTTTTATCAATAAAGGACATATTTCACTTTTTTTGCTAAAAATAGATGTTTATGGAGTGGTTTTTTCGACCTACAGCAAAAAATTTTCAATAAAAATTATTTGCTTTTCAGATCCTTGCATCAGTTTTTTGAATCGATCCTAAAGTATTTTATTTAATTTTTTTTTTTGTCCGGATTTCACTGTTCGCCACTGTATATTAAACAATATATGAACAGTGTAGTGAAACAAATCTACCACCTCAGTCTTTATTGTAACCAAGCTTTATTAAAAGTAGTTTACGATGGTTTACTCAAATCTAAACTACAGTATGGATTATCATGCTGGGGAGGTGCGTATTTTAATAAAATAGAGTCCTTATTGACAAAACAAAAACATGCGAAACGGATTATTTGCAGGGCTAACCGCACAACTCCTAGTTTTAATTTGTTTAAAAGTCTAAAAATTCTACCATACTGCTATAAAGTTTTAAAAATATTTTTTGAAAACTGTGGTTTTTATTCTGAGAGTACAAGATAATTATAATTTAAGAGTTAATGCTGAAAATATTGCATCTACTCCAACAGTTTATAAAACTCACTTCACAAGATTCTACTTTTTTACAGCTCCACGTCTATTTAATGCATTGACATAAAAAATTAGATTTAAAAGAGTGAAAACAGTATTTCTCTCTAATGTTAAAAAATGGCTTTATAATCTTGATTACTCAACAATTGAAAGTATTTTTGTAGCTATGGTCTAACCTGTAATATTGCTTATTGTATTTCCTATTTGCACAATTTATTCATTACCTACATACATAAGTATATATTTTATTTTTTTTTATTACATCTGTCAATTTTTTGGATCATTCATTCATTTTTTGTTTTTTCATAAAAATATTTAAATCATGTAAAAATGTCATAAAAATTTTTTCCCCATCAATATTCTTTTTGTAAAAATAATTAAATTATAATTGCTGTACAATCACCTCTTGTCTTTAGGGCAATTGATTGTACATAACTAATACTTATGAATTTTTATGTGAAATAATGAAAGTATGAAATAAATAAATAAATAAAAATAATATCACCTTTTCGAAGAACTCTATTTAGAAACTTCTATACCATAATATCTTGTAAATTATTCAATACTCTTGAAGATATACGAATCGTGAGATATCTATCGGCGTTCTTAAAAAAACTCAAAATTTGGCTTTTTAGTTTTGACACCAACCAAGTTGAAATTCTTATGCGCTATACCAGGGGTTCTTAAACTTATGTAGTCCGAGAACCTCTTATCGAGCTAAATTTTTTTTGCGGACCCCATATCAACTCTAGATATTTGACGTCGTTCTAAGCTTAATTTCTGACTCAATAATGACAAAGACACTCTGGCTTGCCAACCGATGTCAAACTCAACCAGACATAAAATGTCCGGTTATCTGACGAGGTTAAGGAACGAAGACTTTTTATTTTGCTTTAATTTTTCCGGTTTTAAAAGGTCTTTTCAACACTATGTATGTTATGTATGTCCAGTTTTTGAAGATCCAAAAGTTGAAAAGCATGCAGACACTACTTTCTAATAAATATTGATACCTATACCATATATCTCTCTGTATTTTAACAAATCTTGCGCATTTATAGAGGCAAACATTTTTTATTAGCATTTTCATGTAATTAAAATACAAAATGAATAAAAATTGTGGAAATGTAAAAGAATTAAAAAAGTTTTAAGTCAAAATATGTACAGTAAACTCAGACAAATATTTCTTGGTCAAAATAAAGCCTAGAAAATAATTTGTTTTTTTTTCATACATTTTTTAATAAATAATATAATATATAATATAATAATAATAAAGCTTAAAGTGAAAACTATTTTTTTGGTTATTTTAGAAGCGAAATTTGTTATACATATTTTCTTCTGTAAAAGTTTTTACTTCATGAGATGGATGTTGTTGTTTTCTTGAAACCAAATCCGCAATGGCTGGTTACTATACTTTGATTTTATATATAATAGTACCGAAGAAGCCTGTTTACACAAATACGTTGTACAAAACGGAATCAGGTTTTGGATGCCCTTATTTGCAAGTACAGAGTATTCGGATTTTAGGAGTAACTAAAAGTTAGTTAGTTCAATTTTATTGAACTTTAGTTTCAAAGAAGTATCTCAAGAGATAGCCACGAGTATATCTTGCTCTAATGTCGATAATTGCTTAGCAATACTAACATCTGTGTCGAATGGATCCCTGATCCAGTCATTGCCAGAATCAGGACAAGGAAAATACTTCCGGAAGCTGCTTTTTAGAGACATTAAATGTTCGACAAAAAGCGTGCGCGTTTATTATCGAGCCTTTTATTAGAAAATTCTATAAAATCGTTGAGTGTTGACTCAAACACACACTTTTAAATGCGCTTTGACCATAATTCGTATCATTATAATCGCTTCTATTTTAAATAGCTAAACACAGTTGGGACTTGCGATTTAGCTTTTGTGTCAAATCGAACCGACAAATAGAATTTTTTTTATTTCTCTGCGATAAATTTTCTAGTGTCAATTTTCTAGTGTCAATTTTGTACGCACTATTAACATATAGGAAAAATATGGACGATATCGCACGTCCCAACTGTGCTTAGCTCTTAACTTCAACTTTAAATTTATTTGAATCTGCACCTTGTTGGCCTAAATTGAAATTTACAAAAATTGATGATGTTGGCAAACAGTGGGAAGAGTGGAATCAGTTAGGGGCTGGGCATCCCGGGTTTGAACAAAAGTAAATGCATACTTTGTTTTTTAAAAATATATGCAATCATTCAAAAAGTCATGTCCATGTAGAATTTTTAATAAATGAGCTATTTAAATAAAGGGAAAAGTTTGATGATGTAAAATTATTGATGTCAAAATTGTTTCGCGGACCCCTGGAATAGTTTCGCGGACCTCCAGGGGTCCGCGGACCACAGTTTAAGAATCGCTGCGCTATACTATTTAAACTTATACTGGTTCTTTTTTTATTGTTTTTCCATTTTTATTGTTTTTCCATTTTTATTGTTTTTCCATTTATTTTGCAATATTTTTATTATCATTACTATATTTCACTTTAGTTACTTATTTGTACATGCGATACAAATATATAATACTTATACTTATAATAAATATATAACTAATACAATTTTAAGTATATTGTGGCATTTATCACTGAACAAAATCGCGGGTGGTATTTCAAAAATTACAATACAAGTATCACTAACTATTTTCCATAAAATAATTATGTAAATTTGAATTTTTGTAATATTTTTGCTTTTGTTAAGTGTGAAAACAATGAATAGATAATGAAATAATGAATAAATAATGAAATAATGAAAAATTCTTTTGTAGTTTCACCCGTGATATACGACGCGAAGTGGTTAAAAAAGTTCGTAATGGCTGTGCTCCACTTTTTATTGCTTGCAAACGTGGATGCGTTGAAATCGCTGAGTATTTGGTCACCGTTTGTGAAGCGGACATTGAACAACGTGGCCTTTATGAAGTGCCAGAAGATCGGACGTTTCATTACGTAACACCACTTTGGTGTGCCGTTGTATCAGGCAGGTTACCTGTCGTCAAATATTTAATACGCATTGGTTGTGACATAAATGCCACCTCAGATTCAGGTTCGACCCCAGTAAGAAGCGCTTGTTTCATGACGCATGTCGATATTGGTAAGTTATATATTTAATTTTAATATTATTTAAATATCTTAATTTTTCCCTCCATATTTAGTACAATATTTGGTTGAAAAAGGCGCCGATATTAAAAAACCAAATATGAATGGTGGCACTTGTTTAATAAATTCCGTACAATCTATTCAATTATGTTTATATTTAATTAAAAAAGGCGCCGATGTCAATGCTAAAGATATTCAGGAAAAGACTGCACTCCATTATGCCATACAAGAACACAGGTAAATGCCTTAGAAACAGCTTTGCTGATTAATTAATTGCACTAAAAATATGTACTTAAATGTTATTTATTGTAGACTAGAAACTGCAAAACTTTTGCTCGAAAATGGTGCTAATCCATATGCAAAAAGTCGCTATGGTGATGATGCTCTACGTACTGCTTGTCTTAAGGGCGCACATCAAATATTTGATTACTTAAAAACTAATTTAGAATATCCACAATGGCGTATTGCAGAAGCTCATGAATTGATAGGTATTACTTTTTTTTTGACATAATTTAAACTTGAAAATTTGCATGCAATAATATTTAATGATAATGAAATACATTAGAAGCTCGATTATTCGAAAATAGTTTTGGCTAAAGTTATTCGGAAAACAGAAATTTGGATATCTAGAAAGTATAATCATGTTATATATAAGTACATATATATATATACATATATATGTATGTACATTAGGGTGTTTCATTTTTTTTAAAGGTTCTTCAAATTCAAACCTTAAACCGAAATTCGATTTATTATCAAAAAAAAGTAATTCATGAATTTTTTCAGATTTTTTTGAGGTCATTTACCACTCGCCAATCGCCATTTTAATAAAAAAAACTCGCACAATACATTTTTTCCTTTATAATTTTTTTTCATGACTTCTAATCTAAATTTTTTCTTGTCTAAATATTAAAGAATAAAAATATCTTTGGGTTAGGTATCGAAAAAAAAGTTTTTACCTATCTTCTAAGTGTGAAAATTGGAAGAAATGGACAAAAAATTGCCTAATATTTTTAAATAAAAAAGCGAAAAATGGCGATTGGCGAGTGGTAAATGACCTCAAAAAAATCTGAAAAAATTCATGAATTACTTTTTTTTATAATAAATCGAATTTCGGTTTAAGGTTTGAATTTGGAGAACCTTTGAAAAAAAGTGAAACACCCTAATGTACATGTATATATTTTAATGAACTAAAACATAAAAATTTTGTAATTAACGCAATGTCGAACACAAAAGAAAATAATCTAATTGCTTTTAATCTTTTTTAATAATTCATGTAATCGAGGTTCGGATAATTGAGTACTGTAATAGTTAATATTGGCCTTATAAATCTTAAAATATGTCTATAAGTGCTAAAGATTTCTATGAACTTTGAATTAAATTGAACATATGTATGCATAATGATTTTTTTGGTATACAATGGACGTCCAATATAACGTATAACGATATAAAGAATATCCATTTTAATGAACAGTTTTTCAAATTGACATTTTATCATTGACGTCTCTAAATTACGAAAATTTTCACTATTCTAAATTACGAACGCTATTTAATTCATGTCCCTTCAACCTTCAACAGCCTTACGTTAAGTGATAAAGTTAATATAATTGAAGATGGTCAGAAACGAATGCCAGTATAAGTGATCGCAAGTAAATATGGCGTAAATAAAAGCCAGTTTCATGAATAAAAAAATACTTCGATATAACGAATTTTACGATATTACGACTGACCCGTGCATTAATTAGTTCGTTATATTGGACATCTACTGTATTTTGCAAGATCAGTAAAATAAATTTATTATTTAAGAATTTGACCATCGCGATGACTTTATGATGACATTATGAACATTAAATTTTCTGTAGCTTTTTCAAGCAATCGTGGTCTCATCTAAACAATGACTCGATTTATGTGGGCTTTGAAACCAGCTATAGTTGCTGTTATATCTGCATTGAATATAGGTTTCACATACTCCCGCAAGAAATAACCTAGAGTTGTTAAATCACACATCGTGACGGCCAGTTAATGTCACAACTTCAAGAAATATGAATGAATATGAACTTGAATTTCTTCTAAATTCAGTAACTTTTCACTTTTTCAGTGCGCCAAACTAAATTTTCAAAGATTATAAAAGTCAACTTTGAAAAAAATTTGTTAACTGAATCAAGTAATATTGTATTGGTAATACTATCATGGCTAAAAACACCCTTTACAATTTCACGAGACATCGAACGTTAAAATAACAGCAATTTAAAAAATAACTATGCGTTTCAAAACTACAATTTTGCCATTCACTCTTGTAGATGTTGTATAAATTTATCCAGATATCTAAATTTCTTATGAAGTTTTTGTTTGTCATATCGAGAATAATCTTAATCCTAAATTATGAATGGTATAATAATTTGTCAGTTATCAATAATTCATATTTATTTTGCTTAGGTTCAACTTTCCTGGACGAACACAACGAAACTAGAGTTGCCATTTTACACTGGCGTTTAGCGCATCATATACGAGCTTCACATACACCGTATATTGGTACATATAGTAAAATCAAATACAAATGTACAAATTTTTCTTAAATATGTTTTATCCTTCTATTTTGCAGAAAAACGTCCCAAAGTACCTCTACGTCCTGCTTACGGTAACGCTATTGAATTTTCTACTTTAGAAGAGCTTGATAATATTGCCACCGATGTTGATGCCATGCGCATACAAAGCCTCCTCATTTGCGAACGTATTTTAGGAATTCAACATAAAGATATGCTCTTTCGTCTTATGTTCCGCGGTGCATCATATGCTGATTCCTTACGCTTACAGCGTTGCATTGATCTATGGCGCTTATTGCTTGATGTACGTGTAAAACATTGTTCAATCTTATACACGGACACTTGCTTTGCTGCGCAGGCGCTTGTTCGCTTAATGCTTGATCTACATAAACGTTATAGTGGTGGAGAAAATCAAAGCGATCAGAATGTGCCACAACAACTTAATGATGAATACAATGAAGAAAATCATGAAAATGTTCCTCTTTTTGACGATGTCCTTGGTGTATTCTCATTGCTTACTGAAACTATTGCTGATGCTCAAGAATTATTGCAAGTAAAGCCTGTCTATCGCAAACAACAAGAGAATTTTGATCGCGTACTCAAATGTATAGCACATTTAATATATCTACTTATACGTACATCGCATTCACATGCAGAAAAAACATTAGTTTATCGCGCGGTATGTGATTTAGTTCGTTCGAATATACGCAGCGCATGTACAAGTGACACTCTATTACATTTGTGTGTCTCACGTTTGAATGTTATAAAAAGCGGTTATTTTGGTGATGATAATAATCTTAAGGTAAAATAAATATTTATATTAGTTAGTTAAAATATCGTAGTAATGATAAAAATACATCATACTACTAAAAACTCAAAGGAAAATTAAAGATAATAGGCCGAATGCTAGTGAAGCCAAAATCTGCATAATTTTAATTTAAAAACTTTAAGGGAATAATATACATAGTACATATGTGGTGGTTTTTAAAAAATTTTTGCGAATTTAAAGACAAGAACAAAAAGGTTGAAAATTTTTGTGAAATTTTATATATACTCGTATGTAACTCAACTGAATATCAATAACAATATTTGATGTACTGCATCTAATTTGGCAAGCTTATGACTATACCGTGAGGGCTTTGAGATATTTAAACCACAAATGCTCTAATTTTTAATTTTTTAGTGTTTTTACATTGAGATATCAAGCTCAAATTTTGCACAGAATTTTTTAAAAATGGTTTAAAAATTCTGTATTGGTTGCTTTGCTTTAAATTAAAAAAAAAATAACCACTCTTATTTAAACACATAAGAGGTTACAGTCGACACATACGAGCATGACTTGTAAACTTACAAGAATGTCAATCTTTGCTACAAGCAATGGAAAATTTAGCCAAATAAGGGCAAAATTAGTAAATGACTCAAGCTTTAATTACGAACTCCGGAATCCAAACGTTTTAAGATGAAAAAGAAGAGTTCAGTTTGTGACTCTTGAAGGATTTGTTGTTTTGCTAATAGACAATAGATAAATTCTACATATTTTCGAGTTTTCTTTATATTGAGGCGATATATGTGTATTAGCTGAGCAGAGACAAAAAAAAAGGATAATTATACACAATAATTTATAATAGGTTTTCTAGAGAGAAAAATTCCTATTTTAAACCTATTATAATTAATTACACTGTCTGCAATGAGACATTAAGGCTGTATGAACATCGACTGATATCAACTTAGGGTAATATAGAGTCTCTGAGGTAGCGATTTTGCTGATTCCCAAAGTTATCGGTATTACAAGTGAAAGCGCATACGACATTTATAAATCCTGAAGGAGGCAGTGGCACAAAATGCATAACTCTCACCAGCACGAAAACTTTTGCTATAAATAATAGGATTAGAAGGAACGGATCCCTTATGTTTGAACAAATTTGAAAAGCTATATCCCTAGTATTATCTTGTTAATATTCATTAGTAATACTTATTCTTATACAATGTTAAGTTAAACCTTAACTGAAATTTAACTTGCGCAACAACAGTAAATTTATTTGGCAAAACGGTATGGCAACGTCGTACTTGCTACACGTTTGCAAACAAAATGTTTAATTTAGCGCTTTGGCAAATGTGTTGCAAGTTTGCTGTGCTTGTTGTTTAAATTTGTTTTTAAAGTAAATATATTTATTTTATCTGCTTGATAGCCTAGAGAATTATTCAAAGTCTTGAATTTCTACGTATGTGTGTTTAAACCTCTGTTAAAAAAATAAATTCAACTATTACTTGATATATATGTAGTAGAGTAATCTCATTGGAGCAATAAAAGATTAATTCGTCCCGATGTTAAAAAGGAGTACAAAGCACATGTAGCTCGGAGTAATTGCGAATTTCGAAATAATGATATGAATCCTAAATTTGTAAATATAAGTGGCAAGTTTCAAAAACGTTTGCTCATATTGTAATATAATTGGAAAATGCCTTTAAAAAAAAAAGATAAAATCATTTCAACAATCACAAAAAATTTGAAAAAAGTCTAAGCCAATTTCATACTCATAATCAATTTATTTTTACTAGGTTGTATTTCCCAATGCTGAAGTCATAAAACTCTTAGTCGACTGTGGTATAAATGTTAACGCCAAAAATGAAGCCAGATCCACACCATTACACGTTGCATCTCTACCATACAATTATAGTAATGATGTACGATTTCCATTTTAATTATATATTTATGTGGAACTAAGAGTATAAATACATTTTTGAATATTTTCAGATTATACTGCTTTTATTGGAAAATGGTGCTGATATAGATCAGCCAAACAAATCGGATGAGCGTCCATTTAATATAATTGTTAGTAATCCAGCCAACACAATACCACTGATGAATTTTATAAATCTAAAATGTTTAGCTGCCACAATAATAAGCAAATATAAAATTCCCTATCGTAATCAAATACCAAAACTATTAGAAGATTTCGTTAAGCAGCATGAACCCTGAAATTAAAAGATTTCGTTGACAGGTACTAATGTTGAGTGTTTTATAAACTGTAGAACGTGTTATAAAACAATGAGTTAAACTTCTTGTAAAATTGTTAATAGAAGTTCTTATTAGTGATATAAAAATTATAAATTTTACCAATGTATAGCATTACTTGAAACTAAATTATTATATATATATCTATTTCGAATAAAATATACACTATAAAATATTTATTAATATCAAATAACTTGTATACTTGCGAATAAATGTACATCTACTAAAATTATACTGAAAGTATATTAAGTCCAAACTCTAGTTGCAAAAATAATATGCACAGTTTCATTAACTGAAATTAAAAAAATTTTATGCGGAAAACTTAAATGAAATATAAAAAAACGAATTAACCTTATTTTAAAAACAATTTTTTTAGTACGAGTAAAAATTAAATTCGATTCTTTTTTTCATATATGAAAAAAATAATTTGTTTATTTGTTTAATGGAAGCTGGTTTTTTGCAAATCGTAAATACTCTCAATTATGAGTCAAATATGTCTCCAAAAAGAGTTAAAATATTGATATTTTAAGCTCAGAACAGTTTTATATTCAGACTCTAATATGAGTCTACTTTTTGACTCATAAAAACTTTGAATTATGAGTCACATATGTCTCTGAAAAGAGTAAAAAAATTCACATTTCATGCTCAGAATAGTTTCATATCAGACTGTAATATGAGTCTAATTTTTGACTCATTTCTGTGTGCCCTTCCAAGAACGGAAATACACACATTTCTGTCTCTTTTATGAACTCATAATGAGTGTATAAGCTCAGAATTATGAATCATATCTGACTCTAAAAAGAGTCAGAATGTTTGCTGGGTATTAACATAAAAGCAATAATAAAAGCACCGAAACACACAAATTGTTTTCGGTAATATGTATCATCATCATTATCATAGGTGCTAATGAAAATTATTATTTAAGTTATACTTGAGAGAACATTTTTGCATAAAGTGCGAAAAACGGCTCCCAACAAAGGCTTGAAAATTGATGAAATTTAATATCCCCACATTTATGTACATATGTATGTATGTACTATATAAATGGTAGCTTAAGTTTACCATATGAATTACATGATAAAGAATACTATGTTGGAGGGTTTCGTCTAATAAAAAAAAAAATTTACACAAATGGGACCGGGAAAGAACATTAAATTTTTTACAAAAAAAAAAACTTCTACGAAATATTCCTTAACTCTATAAGCGGGTAGTTGTTCGTTTCTTTTTGTGAGTATCAGAAAATAACATCTTAAGTCTATATGACTCCGTTAATTAGTTTACTGAATAGTCTGCATAAGCTCGAAAATAATTTTCTTAAATAGCCTTTCTTTAAATGACTTGGAATTATAAAAAAAAAAATAAATTAACAAGGATAACTATTCATTATTTAATTTACTTAATTTAAAGCTTCAAGCTAAATACCTAAGAAGGATTATAACTGTAGCAGCTAAATTCAATTTTGGCATCATTACCTTTGGTTACTGCCACCTGATGGTATTGAATCAAATATTTTTGACTTATTTTGTCATATGAAAACCACATTTGTCTTGAAAAGAATAATGCTCACATTCACTTTTCGTATTGTATTTATAAATTACATATTTATTTAAAAAACTTATATTGCTACGTATATACATTTCTTTTTATTTTTTTTTTTTTGTATTTATTAAAATGAGTTTAGCTTAACAATGACATCAGTCTGTGATTATAGGTGTATTTCTCAATCGAATTTTCCAGAACTCTTAAACATTTATTTGAAACATAGTATTGATTTAAAATAAAAGGTGTATTGATAATATTGACATGAGCCATACACAAATTACAATCTGCTGACATTTTGCGAAAGAAGCCTTGTTGCGCACATTTGTATAGCTATCGATGACATGAATTTTCCAACCCATATTCGCATGTGTAAAACTGTTATAATACACAGTATCGGGCCATGTTATATTTGGTGTAATTTCTAATATTGCTGGCTGCTCTTGGGGGCAATTGGTAATCAGCGAACGATTAAATTTCTTAAAACTTGGAAAATTATCGTCTAATCGTCGATCATAATTAGGTGGATACTTTGAAAGACATAAAGGACCGGCTGCTGTTGGCTTCGGACGACCGCGACGTGTAAACTCAACACCAGCTAACACACGTATTTCGCTTTGTTTTGCATCGGAAAGCCGATCGTAGCCACCATGTGGTTCATCGGTGATCACAAGTGGATGATAATGCTCTGCAGAATGAGGATTGTTACCACCTGTCACCTGTAGTCCATTAAATGAAAAGGTTTAGTTACTCAAGAACTGTCAATGCTATGCTACATTACAATACCTTGAAAGCATAGGTAAGACCGCGTTTGATATATAATTCAGGAACCATATAACCATTAATGTACCAAGCTAAGCCATTCGAAACATGACCTTGAGTAGTAAAAATACTTTAATTTCAAACAATTATTATTTAAATAATAATATATTTATAATACCAGTTATGCCTTGATAGCCGCGCAGACCACCAGATGGACCCAGATAAGCGTTAAATGTACGTAAGGTACTGTAAAGACGAAAATAGTTTTTAAGTATTAATATCAAAGTCTAATGAGACAAAATTTTCACAACTGGATAGGAAATTTGCCGACATCTGAATTTTAAGCTAAAATTTTGAGAACTAATTTTGATTAGCGTTTCAACGACTAAGCAAAAATCTAATTTATAAACACTAACTAGTGTTGTTCAAGATTTAACGAAATCCAAAAATAAGAATATGTATTTAATTTTTGCTATATTGTATATTTTAGGTAAATTTCAAATATTATAAGGTAACTTTTTCTTACTAATCAAAAAAGCAGTTCGATGTCTTACTCCTTAATTTGCCTACCAATTAATCAATCGCTCAATGATTGATAACACACTTATGTATTATTTATTAAACAAAAAATTGTGATTTTAAATTCATTGGGAGGGCGAAATAGCAAATTCTTAATTATAATTCTGATGTCGGGAAATTTCCGTACCAAATGAGAAATTTTGTCTCAATGGAGAAAACTTGCGCCAATTGTCAAAAAATAAGTGAATGTACTATATGAGCTTGATAGCCAATATTTTACTTATTGTTAGTAATACGTCCAGTGGCATTTGTAAATTCAAACAAATCACTCGCTTCATGTGGCAATATCAAAATTGTAAATTTTAGTGGATTTTTGAAGCTTAAATATGCCAGGCATTTTGATTGACGTTATGAAAATTTCTTTTTTCCGCTTATGGGACAGATGAGCAGCCAAGGTAACTTACGGTTCATGAATTTTTACTCTTTCCCAGACCTGTATTGGATTGTCATCACTTCTGGTAAAACTAAAGCAATCATTGATTGGTTCCGTTGTATTAAAATCAATAAGTATGTCACTTTTGGGGTAAGTGTTGTGAAAAGCTGGTTCATTGTTAGCATCCAGTTGCCCTAAAGCCCACACGACATAGTTACTACGGTCTAAACGAAATTCTTTGTCTCCAGGATCAGCTGTAAACAGAATAATAAATGACAGTTTATTCGAAAAGAACCAATATGAAAAATGTGGAATGCTCACATGATATTAATGTACGCCGGAACGTTATTGTATTGACACCATCCTTACGACTATAAGTATTTAATTGAAAGCTGTCCAGTCCACCAACTAGATCATCACGACACACACCTTTATTCTGTCCGAGAACTTGCACGCACTAAAATTAAAGTAGACAATTCAAAATTAAAAATAATTTCGTCGTGACTGCAATAACAGCTACGCAGATGTCTAATCTTTGCACTTAGCAAAATATAAAAAGTATTTTTGTATTAAGTAGGCAGACTGAACTTTTGTTTCATAGGCCAGCTTATTTCCGATGAACTGGTCTACATTACTAAAAAGAACACTCCCCATGTTAAAAATGTCAAATTTTCAAAAAATGCCATAGCAACTACAAAAACCAATTAAAGATTTATCGTGGGACTCTCGTGCATGTAATACTAACAGGTGCTAAAGAAGTTATATTATAGTCCACTGAGTATCCGCGTATATCATCGATGTACGCAACGACAACATCAGCTCCAATCATCTGGCTCGACGTGTCCGACCCTGAAATGCCAAAGGACATGTAGTCGTTCTTCTCTACTTGACCTGATAACTGTACAGTTATTTGCGGTCCAAACACTTCCCATGACACTTGCAAGTTTCTGTGTAATTGTCGACAATTTGGCAGTGAAAATTCGTATGGCGTTATTTTAACCAATGACGGTGGTACATTTAGATTATCTGCTATTAAAGTATGACCGTAGTTTTCATTATCAGCCAAATCGTACAAACTGATCCAATCTATGTCAAATATTGTCTTATCGCCTGGTAGTTCTAGGACAATAGTTTCTTTGTTGTATTTACGTATTGGATCTAAGCTAAATTAAAGAAAAACGCAAGTTAGTAAAATGTTAAAAAATAAAATTAAAAATACTTTAAGAACGTACTATCCCATCTCATCAGGTATCTTGCTACCTCTACTTGAGGGCTGAGCACCAACACCAGCCCAGAAAAATGTTCGTTTACCTAAGCCATCATAAGTAAAGTCTTGAATGCGTATTGTCTTCGAATCCAACAATTCTATGGAACTACTACTAACATTGTGAAGGCGTTTCGAGAAAGTACCACCTTTCTGTGGTTTTGGTGGCTCAAACTCTTCTGGTATATAAACATCACCGAAATTATTTTGATTATTTAAATCATAGACTGCAAGCCATTTGATATCGGATATTTTTTTGCGATCTGGTAGTGTCAATGTAAAATCTTTATTATGGTAGCGATCAAGTATATTTGTTCTGCAAATAGATACACGTTATTATTGTAATTTAACTGAAACTGAGAGAAAAATAAAAACGGATTAATTACTAACTTTCCATATTCGTCAGGTACTATAAATCCTTGTGGTCCAGGACGATTTGATGCTCCAGCCCAGAAAAATGTATCGGCACCATTTCCATCATAGTTAAAGCCAACAATCAAAAATGTAAACTCATTAACGGCATAAACATCTCCAGATACCTGAAAACGTGTACTTAGATTTAAAACTTTATTTCAACGTAACACGTACAACACGTTTTATTTTCCAAAAGAAAAAAAGTTACAATATTGTGACGAATACGCGAAGATACACCAAAATTCAATACAAATTTTGAAGATTTTTGTGATTTATGGTGAAGTGCGGTACATTGCAGTACTACTTAAGGATCGTATCCAGGAATCTGGTGAGTTCTTATAGGAATGCGATTGGAACACTTTTTCCATCCTGATAAGTTGGGTATTGTGACCGAAAACTTCATAGAAGAGGCATTCGCCTTACGTGATCCAAAAACAAAGTGTGAGACTATGAGGGTTGCAAAAGCAGCATTTCATGAAACTGAAACTTTCGCACTTACTCAAGAGACCATTGCCTTGTCTTGTCGCCCAAAACTTAAAAATCGTCGTATAGAGTTTGAATCTAAAAATTAGGTAAGGCCGTTGAAATGCATGTGTTTTCCTATACCCTAACAAAACTATAAGTATCATATGTTGTGTATAAACTGAAATTGTTGTTTACTATTACCCCAGAACTTTTGAAAAACAACTAAAACTTAGGTAAATGTAAGCATACTATAATTAACCTTATTTACATAATTTTTAAAATACATTTTGCTATTTGCAATTAAGAGATGCAATACTTTCACATTGGCATCTACATCAAAAATCTTGAATTTGCTTACAACTACCCACAATGACAAAAAACTTAACATAAAAAAAATAAAGGATTTCGAATTATAAATATGTACCTCCGCGCAGTAAAATATGGGTGACCACAGCAAAAGTGATTTAAGAAAAAAGCAAAATAAAGAAATGTTCATCTTGTGCAAAGACACTTTTTTTAAATAAATATATACCGGAATCTGAAGATACGAGTAACCTAATATCGAGCTGATAATTTGCGAAAATTATTTTTATATTATTTTATTATTATTTCATATTAAGTTAATTCATAACCTGTTCATAAAAAAAAAGTTTACGATCGACTTTATCGAACTTACTTGATGATGATAAGAATTTATTTTTCCTAGATATTTTCCTTGATATGGACCTTCTTCCTCGTCGAGAGCAGCATCTTAACCAAAGAGAAATTAATTAATTACGATTATTGTATGTTAGTTAAAATTGCAAAACTTCTGTCTACATACTCGCACATTAGGTCTATTAACATTAAAAGTACCTAAGTTCATTATCAGACATTTTTAATATTCTATAATCAGAGCTAAGCTTAGCATATAAATATAAATATTTCACAAAGGACAATTAATTTATTAGAAAAGCCACTTTCAATTTTAAATTTCTTTATTTTTTTTTTTTGACAGTCGAATATTTATTATTTAAGCATATCAATATGTTTGCTAAAAAATTAACTTTATCCACGTAGATAATATCAATCACGCCAAAATTCTTTGAAAAAATATATGTACTCGTAGCTCAAATTAAAAACATTTTTCATCGATTTGGGCCTCACAACGCTAACTACACTTCTCAAATATCAGAGTCTGAAGCCGTCTCTGTTTTTTGGACTAATGACTAATTTTTTCGTAAAATTTTACTTCCGAATTTTCAAGTACAGTGCAACTTCGATAGTCCGCACACTCCAATAATTCGGGTGCTTTTACATTTCGGACAATTTAAAATTTTTACCTCTACAATCCGGACAAATTTTTACCGTGGTTTTACCTCGCATGTTTTGTTATTCGCACTTTTATTCACATTTCACACTGTCATTACTTCAGTTTCGGTTCTTTCCCTCATAAGCGTGTTTGTCTAATTTCGTACCAAGTGCCATGTTTTTAAATATAATTAACTTTAAATGAAGAGTTTGATATTTTACAAAGTCTTGATGAGGGAAAAACTATTAGGCATGTTGCCGAAAATTCTATGTTCCTAAATCAACGATTTCGACATTAAACAAAATAAGGAGAAGATAAAAAAATTTATTTCGAATACCTATAATGGACCTTTTTAACCGAAATAATCCATTAAACCATTTTTATAATATAAAACTTTTTTTTAGGAAATAGAAAAGAAATAGAAATAGAAAATCCAGAAGTAGAGCAAAGGCCAAATTCTTTTATGTAAAGATGACGGGGAAGGACGACTTTTCAGCAAACTCAGGCTGGTTAGATAAACTTAAGTTATTGCATGGTATTCGTTATCTAAAACTTTGTGGTGAAAAAGTTTCTAGCGTTGAAAGCGCCTTAGAGCGTTTTAAAAAAAAGTTTGTCGTCATTGTTGCTGAGATGGATTTGAGTGAAGAACAAGTTTACAATGCAGATGAATCTGCTGCTTTCTGGAGTGTTGTCTGGCAACACATGGGTGCATGCAAAGGAAAAATCAGCCCCAGGAATAAAAATTTCCCAATATCGTGTGACATTTATGCCATACAAAAATGCTGCGGGAACACATAAGCATTTGGTTATTGGCAAATCTGCTAATCCAAGAGCCCTTAACCCTTTCGCCCCTACTGGGATCATACATCCCAATGAATTGGGATATACAGTCCCAGTGTTTCTTAACTTGTTTATCTTCGTTACCGTATTGGAAATTCTTGGAATCTATTTTAGACCTTGCAATGTGAAACCTTTTGAAGATTGGAGCAGTCGGACCTGTAGTTTTACTCATCATATGTATGTACGTAGCTTAATATTTAAATTTAAAGCTTCTTTGTCATAAAACAATAAAAAAAACTTTTTATAATAAAAAAAGAGAAAGTTTCATCATTTTCCCATTTTCGGAGGCCCTGAGGCACCCTTCCCCTAATTCGACCGAGCTAAAATTGCACACAAATTATTTTTTTGTGAAATAGATTCAAACTGTGGGTGGCCGTAAAAGAAAACCAAACGTTTAAAATTTTAGTACATTTAATGATCACCCTAATGTCCATCCTTACAGAAGAGAAAAAGAACTAAAATCGTTATCTCAGGTTGCAACAATGCCTTATGCTACCCATGTCATGAATAAAATAAATTAATTTTGAAACTGACAAAATAAATTTTTATTTATTTCTCTTTATTGGGACATTATTTCCCAGGACAAAGGTAAGGATCAAGGACATTTCAAGTATGCCAAACATATTTTTTTTATATCTTGTTTAGTAATTTGCTAGCAGTTTTGAAACAAATCTAACCAATTTTGAGAAAAAACTCTGAGGCGAAAGGGTAAAAGCTTGTAAGATTCCAGTGGTATATAAAGCAACTAATAAAGGATGGATGTCAACGTCACTTTTCTTCGACTGGTTCAAAAACCATTTTATTCCAAAAGTAAAAAGGTTTCTAACACAGGACGGATGAAATTAATTTTGAACCAAATTTCAGAGTTCTTTTTTTACCACTAAATTGTACGGCAATCTTAGAGCCTATGGATCAAAATTTAATACAAAATGTAAAGGTTGCTTGCAAAAAACAATTACTGCACCATATTTTACCAGAAATTGTTGTCGACGTCGTTAAAGTTTTAAAAATCTTTAACCTTAAAAATGCTGTTAACCTCTTGAACTAAGCAGGGCAAAGCATTAGTGAAAAAAATATTCAGAAAAGCTGATGTGCATTCTGGCCAAGATCTGCATTGTGCTGGGATGATGAAGATATGTTACCGCTTCAGGTTTTTCGCCATGAATTGCAGTCTGATAAGATCTATGCTGACTTAAAATCCATCCAAAATATGATTGGGCTATGTAAATGATATCACTGAAGAAGATATCAATGATTGGGCAACTGGTGCAAATGAATTTTTATTGGATTTTTCCGATGAAGAAATAATATAACACGCTATACCAAATGAATCGTCACACTTTTTCCATGGGTTGTCAACAGATATATGCAAAAAGACATGGGAGAAATGCATTAAATATTTATGCATTTTACCTCCATTTCCATTAAATTGAGTTTAATGGTAATGGAAATTTAAAGCTTAATGGTAATGGAAATTTTTCATTAAAGTTTAATGAAAATTGAAAAATTTCCATTAATATTAACATATTTAGAAATCTTATTTCTAATTCCAATCTATAAATACACATATTTTTTGCTTCCCTTACATTACTCAGTCAGCCCTGAAGTTTTTAAATTCGTAACTTAAACATCCTGGCTTGCAATTTATTAACAATAAGTTTGATTATATCCTTAGTTAAATAACAACATAACTTGGTCAACTAAATGTGTATGTCCCAATATGTAATACCAAAACAATAATTCTAACAACGCAATTCGTTGCATAGTCTTTGTGTCTGCTCGCATAAAATTATTTACTCCAGACACCAGTTTCTTCAGATTTACGTGAAAGTGAATTAAAAATTTCTCTTCAGTGGCTTTTTCTCAAAATATTTGCCAATATGTAGCTATGTATGTACACTGAGAAAACAATTTGTTTGAATATAACAAGATTATATTTGATATAGAGAAATAAAATATTTATTTGATTCAAACATTATGTATTTGAATGATATAGTGGTAAGTGTTGGTTGAATCATTGTACATATGTTTGACTCAATCTAATATTTAATTGCTTTATATGAAATATAATTTGCTATATTCAAACAAATCGTTTTCTCAGTGTAGGTATGCACAGTGTATGCTTAGGACTAGAAATGTGGGTGAGATACGATAATTCTCATCTATTGTACTTACTAATGTGCTTTGCGGTAAATGTGACCATTATTACGACATAGAAAATCCCAACGGCCATTGTAGTGCTCCAGTTGCAGCAAAATCCTCTTAAATTGAATGCCATTTTTATGCTAATTTGTGACTACGTGGTTTTAATTTATAGATAAAGTACTTTCGCACCATAAATTTTATATTTCCTTTGTTCTGTTGCTTAAAATTTTGTATATTTTACACATATTTGACTAGGTACATATTTCCAATGTACTTTATACTCTGCATTTTTGCAAAGGTTTTTTCGGTCGATGTGTAGTTACTGATATTCTTTTATTTTATGCCTTTTAATTTTTTTTTAATTATGATTCACTTTCTTAATATTTTTCACACCGCGCAACTTCGTTTCGTCATCACTATTCATTCGAAACTCCAGCGTTTTAACCAGTTCTGCTTTGCGCATGCGTCGCTTCGGCAGTTTAAACTTTGTTACTATCATGTGGTTTCTCTCCCACTTGTAGTTTCTTTTTCGGTCTGCACTTATACAAGGCTGTTTTGTGACTAAACCTAATGTCTACAATGGTTAAATGGCTTAAACATTTTGCCACAACCATTCAATTGGTAGAAACGAATAAAGTCGAAGCCGAAAGTTGTTGAAAAACTTGTCTCACATGTGAGCAAAACTATTTTTATACTATCTTTACTTGTCAGATGTTGATTCTTACAATAAATTCTTTGAGAGATTCTTGAATGATTTTTGAGACTCTTGTTAAGGAACACCCTTTATGATAAGCTAAATATCTATAAACAATTTTGGAAGTTGAATATGATAGTCTACATAACGTCCCACTGTATAAATTCTACTCCCTGACTGGGTGGAATACGGTATTGAAAAAATATTAGATTAATACATCTCGCTTGGATTGCCTTTCGAACACGTGCTCGTTATGCCATATATTCAAGGTTAAAGGATTCAAATTTTTTTTTTTTGTTTCAAACAGGTTTAATAGTGGCAGGTACACGAAAGAAGAACTCTGGTGCAATTTGAGCTCATAATATTAATATACGATTTGTATGGGAAGAAATGGTTTACTAGATAATTGTCTCTATACCTCGTGAAAAAAAAAAATCTTACAGAAGCGAGTGTTTAATTATTACGTCATAATCATACATATATATATAATTTTCTTTTGGCCAGACAAAATTTTGGCTATGATAGAAATTACAGACTAGGCAAGATTCCATAAAAAAAAGGTTTGCTCAAGTAAGCTCAACCGTTTTCATGACACTCAAGGTCAAAGGTTACAAATCGTAATTTTTTTCGATCACTAATTTATGTTAGACACAATTGTAAATTACTAATTCTTTGAAAAAAACCATCAAGTCGTTCACAAATTAAGTGTTATTTTCGATATAAATCAACCAGTGTTGTGCAATATTTTACAATTATCGGCCATATGGCATAATATCGCGCTCATAACGTAATATAACCATCCTATTGTTAACTTCAAATAGAAAATTTTGATTTAGCAATGCGTGATTAATCAAAGTAATGTGGAGTTAAATTCTATTCTAAATCAAACTAATAGTCTAAGAGCTGGCAGCCACTTTTGGCAACATACTCGTACAAGGCTAAAATTTTATGTATACTTGATTTAAAACTAGTTAAATAAGAAAATATACATCTGGTAGAGTCGAAACATATTTTGAAAAAGACCACTAGCATCAACTTTCACGATACTTTTTTGTTCAACGTCGTCGAAAATATCATTTAATGCATTATGAACAGATTTATATCCGTAAAATACTTTTTTACAGCATCACAGCGACAAGACCAACGAGTGTCACTCAAATTTTTAAGAGTATAAAATTGTTTTTTTTTCTGTTTTTTCAGCATAATATTTTTTTCAATCATCGTAACGTGGTTACAGTAAATGCGGCCCTGCCCAACGATTCTCCTAAAAAGTTTCTCCAAAACTTTTCTACAAATGATATTTGAAAACTGCATACTTCGAAGTACAGGCAAATGTACTCCTTTATACATACTTATTTTTAACTATCTTTGGACTTCTCTTTAATACTTAAGAAATTAAGAATAATTAGTAGAAAAAACATTTATATTTTATATGAATGACCTTTTTTTATCAATATTTCTTTGATAATTTCGGTTTTTTTTTTGGTTATGAATATTTTTTTTGCCCACATATTTTCTGTTACGGTTTTCAGTTCGTTTTGTACTTCTTTATGGTCCAAAATAGTTGGTCACGAGCATGGTACAATCATATTAGTTAAATCATGGTCACGAGTAATAAAGTTTGTAATAAAGTCCAGCACGTTGCATCATGTGAACTGGCCTATTGTGGAACAAATTAAACCGTTCGTTTTGTTTTGCTCGAACACCTGATTTTGACAGCAACCAAACAATTCTTTTTTTGGATTTGTCTTTTATAGGAAATACTGAAATACATCATATCCAAAACAAATTGATACGTCTTAGTTCCGTCTTTAGACGTTAGGGGCCGTTCATTAATTAAGTGACTCGAAATAAGGGGTGGGTGGGTCCGGCAAAATCACACCAAATCTCACCAAGAGGGAGGAGCGGTCAAGGAAAACCTCACGTCAAATTTATAATGCAGAGAATTTACATTATTATAGCAGATAACATTGCATTATATCAATTATTCAAGAATTATAATTTTAATTTAAAGGGTGGGCGGGGAGGGGTTCTCGCCCGATTTCACCAAATCTCACCATAAAACATACAGTGGCTCAGCTTATTTTATGCAGTGCATACTTTCAACTTCAACACTATAATTTTGAAGCTAAATGGAATGTAAAAAAAATTTTGATATCCTTTGAAAGAGCACACATTCTAGTTTAAAAAAAATGTTTATATTTGTTAAAAGTATTATCTGAAATTTTAAAAATTAAAACCTACTACTAAATTTCATGTCACAGCTTTTTGGTAATTGTCTAGAAGTGCGGACAACGCTAAAATGGGGGTAAAATTCCGTCGGCGGAAAGTGAAAATTATGCACTGTTTTTTTTTTATAAACAATTAAAGATGCGAAAAAGCAAGTATTCTACAGCAAGTATTATGTCATTTCGAACAAACCTGCCAGTCGCAGTCGCAGTCGCAGCGCAGTCGCAGATACGCGCCATTTTGGGAATACTTGCTGTAGAATACTTGCTTTTTCGCATTTTTCGCATCTTTAATTGTTTATAAAAAAAAAACGGTGCATAATTTTCACTTTCCGCCGACGGAATTATAAGTTTTATAAAAAAGCACGTCATTTGAGCATTTTACTTTTTTTTTTTACCCCCATTTTAGCGTTGTCCGCACTTCTAGACAATTACCAGCTTTTTTTATGCACATGTGTAAAACACTGTCAAAAGTAATAATTTTGTAATTTTTAATATTTAGTGTAGTAGCCTCTTTGATCAACTATGGCTTAAGGGAACAGTACACCTTGGAAATGAAAAACAAAAAATTTTTGTAAAATGCTTTATTTCTTATGAAAAAAAAGAGATATTGTAATGAAACTTTGCACGTATATTACTTAGTCATAATAGTATACAAAAATACTTTTTTCGGATTTTTCCTGCCTGTTTTTTTGGCTGCAGCAGGTTTTTCTCAAAACAACCTTTTTTGAGTTGGCGGGCGTTATTAAAAAAAAACTAGTAGTCCAATCGTTCTGAAATTTCAGTATGTTATTGTACATATGTAAGTCTATAGAGTGAACTAGAATTACAACGATCGGCTATAAATTTTTTGATTTTAAAACCCACTTTTTCTTTTTTTTAGACCATCCAGAGAACCGCAATCACGCCCGCCGTGGTTTTTTGGTCGTTTTTTCAAAAACCTGCTGCAGCCAAAAAACAAGCCGGAAAAATCCGAAAAAAATATTTTTGTATACTATTTTAACTAAATAATATATGTGCAGCAAAGTTTTATTACAATATCTCTTTTCTTTCATAAAAAATAAAGCATTTTAAAAAAATTTTTCTTTTTCATTTCCAAGGTGTACAACAGTATCCCTTAAAGGCCAAAATAACCCATAAATTTACAACCACATTAAGGCCACGCCATGCTGGTGATGCCAGCAAATCCGGGCACTTGTATATTTACCAAGATTGAACTACGCCCGCTTTGTGTTTTTGGTCTTTTTTGGTATAACCGGAAATTTGTCTATATGAACAGATTTTCGGCACTGCAAGAAATTGTCCTTGAAAATTTAAAACTTAACTCTGTATATTATGAAAATGGTTCAATTTATGAAGATTGAAGTGAAGCTTTTTATATGAATTTATCTAATCTGCAACTTTTATCTAATCTGAGTTTTTGTTCGTCCGATAGAATGAAAAATAAGAAAAAAAATTGTTTTAACTTTTGAACTCAAATTTGTAATTGACACTTTAGCTATATCGATAAGGATTTTCGAAGAGTTACATTTTTCAATTTTTTTAATCTAATTTATGTACATACAAATTTCTACGAAG
The DNA here is from genome assembly GCA_963662105.1 of Meiosimyza platycephala. Classification (NCBI taxonomy): domain Eukaryota; kingdom Metazoa; phylum Arthropoda; class Insecta; order Diptera; family Lauxaniidae; genus Meiosimyza; species Meiosimyza platycephala. The sequence continues at coordinate 77,354,163 of OY759209.1, forward strand.
TAAGAAGGATTTCAACTTACACCTGGGATAAAAGAAGTAACAAGTAATCCAAGCGGGTAGTCTCATGTACTTGATGTTATGTGCACGGCCTGATATATGCTTCTATGGGCACATTTTAACAATGTCCTGAAGACGGACAACGATACATAAAGCGTACCAAAACTTTGTAGTTAATTTACAAATGCAAAGAAGAGAATAAAACAGTAGTAGGTTGTACAGATGTTGATTCAAGTTCGGATGTCAGAAAGTAGATATATTTACTTTTTTGGAAAGTCCTATATCATAGTCGAGTATGAAACAGACATGTGTAGTTGATTCTTCGAGCGAGGCGAAATATGTGCACTTGGCCCAGTATTTGAATTCGAGGAATTCTTCTTCAATCAAAATAATTGTAAACCTCAAGTATTTTAGCAATAAAGAATTGTTTAAAATTGTCTATTTGGGAGGTGGTGTTAAACTACTTGTTTAATCAGGCCCGGATATACTTTAGAGGCACACTAGGCCAGTGCCTAGGGCGGCAATAATTTAGGGGCGGCAAATATTGGGAACTTTGAAAAGTTTTTTTTAAATTTATTTAATTGGAGTTACATAGGTGCGAATACTTGGAACGTCGGCCCCTAAACTATCTAAAAAAATGTTGACAAGCCAAAAAAAAAAAAGGTGATCCGGGCCTGTGTTTAATACTTTCTGCAAAATATAGTATTTCAATAATATGTAAATACATACATACATACATATGTACATATATGTATTATTTTCTGAACTTAAATATTTTTCCAACAGTTGAATTTACAAGTTTTGTATTTTTTTATTTTTTTTTAAGAAATATTCTTGTTTAAATAAAACAACATTTTTTATATTCCTTTGCATAACATTTTGTATTGCTTGCAAAATAATGACGAATTTAGCATTTTATTTCCAAAAAAGTATATACGTATTTCAAAATTATAATTATTTAATTACTAACAAGTTTATAAGGTGTACATGTGTAAAAATGTATATATGTACATACGTGTGTGTCGCCGTATGCGTGTTTATCCAGAATTATATCTTCTTTAAGTTATATACAACAATTTTTTGAACAAAATATTAGTTAATCTAATGAAATTTAAATGTACACGTTGAAAAAGAAAACTAACGAAATTTAATTAAAAAATAAAAAACTAAACACATTTGTAATATCAATTTGAAAAAAATGTGTGTATGCACTTTTAAAAAAATATATATGGCATGTATTTTTTTTTGTTTTTATTTTTTACTTAGTTTTAATTATGATAAATTAAATTATTTTGCAATGCTTTTTATTTATTTATTTTTTTTCTTTCCTTTTTTAAGAATATTCTTATCTTGAATGTAATAAGACATTTTTTGTTGCTATGTTTTTTTGAAGAACAACTTCACATATCTTCTATATTTTGAGTTAAGCTTCTATTGTTAAAATATTTTTGCAATAAAAAAAAATCATTCCGGAGATTTGAATTTCAGTTCTCTTTGCTGCGGATTTAGATTGTAGCATTCAAGCAAATACAATGTATTGTTAAGTTCTTTTGGTGAAGTGTCCCAATGACAGCGCTTCACAATGGATGATGCCGTCACAAAATAAATTAACCAAATCAACAAGTAAATAAAGAACAAAGTTTTGCCTGATTAAACAGACACCACAGATTATTGTAAAATTTGAAGTACCATCTTAGAATCGTTTTACCACCAGCCTAAAGCGCTCGGTTATATACAGTGAGAAATTATGTTTGAATGCTCGTGAAGCTATGGCCGAATTACAGCTAGAAATGTAAAGTAAGTAAAGTCCCGGTGTCGCAAGTACTACAGTGTTTAATGTCTAATGCTATAATCCATTCTGAAATTCCGTATTTTATTGACTAAAGAAATTCTAAAACTGAAAATTGATGACCATATACTACACTTTAATTTATGTTACAGTTACAAAAAAATTGCGTAGCTCACGTCCTGAGATCTGATAGTATAAGCTTTGTACTGTAATTTTTAATTTATTTTTGCCTTTTGAAACTTCTTTGCAATATTATGCTTTTATGATTGAAAGGAAGCATAACATTGGAATGCTTGAAGAGTGAGTTTGGCAAAAAGTATCAGTGTTATATGCCATATACGAAAAGTAGCTAAGCTAAGTAGGGTTGCGTATGTCAACTAATCGGCCCCATTGATGTAAGGTCATTTCACAGTTTTTTGTATGCATTACAGAAGAGAGCTTAAAGCTTAACTTGAAACAAAGACTATTAATTTATTTAAAAAAAAAAAATTATTTTGCACAAAAGCTGTTGAATACGTAAGCATTGGCCTACTGAGTACTTCCGATACTTGTACGCAAGCTAATCTGAAAATTTAAGTTAAGTATTTTATACTTGAGTGCACTTATTTATGTACCACAAATTTTCTCATGACAAAGTTTTAATGAAAAAACTAAATGAAAAAAATTCCACTATCGTTTCAACATCTTATTGTTATCCAACATTTACATTAGGCTGATTCCTTATAAGGCGACTTTTGTATTCCTTTGCTATCTTTAATAGACGATCTTATATAGGGTAATTTTTTACGGGATAGAACTTTAAATTCAAATAAAACACATAAATGAAGTCTATGTTTATTGATTAAATATAATTTCGGGCATGTGTCCAACACATTGAACATTTACTGTATATACCAATGAAAATATTATTTTCAAACAGTTTTTGTTCAAAATTCCAAAACGGAAAAAATCGCCTACAGTCCTAAGCAATGTGTTGAGTCTTGGCGAGATCAACGGGCGGTCCTGGAGGCCTAGGACCTTCGAAATTACCTTTCTCCTCTAAATTTTAATTGAAAAAACTTCTGTAATTAAAATATTTCAATTTCGAATATTGATTTCTGCATTGGAATCGACAAAGGAATTATTTCATTTGCCATGAAATTAAATTTCACGCTTGATCATGGCATCAAAAAAAAAAAAAATGAGTAGATAAAGCAGTATCCCAATAAAAAAAAAAAATGGAATTGTCAAGAAAAGCAAACAATATTTGGGAAGTAATAATACAATCTTTTATTAAATATTGTTACAAAAACTCGAATATTATGAAGTAAAAATGAATCATTAAATACAGTATTAATGACACTTTTCTACTCATTTATTAAATTTCACCCACACGTACTTCTCCGTGCCAAACAACCAGATCTCTTAAATTATGATCTGTTAATTTTTAACTTTTTAAATGAAAATTCATTTTGAATCAAATAAATAAAGTTCATGCTCTGAAAGTCTTTGAAAGGGTGTTCGTTTTAAATTTTAAAGATTATTGTGGCACAATTTGCTTAAAATGGCTACAAATGTACATCTGTATTTTGGTTAACGATCAATGGTCCTTTTAATGTGGCGTCAGGAAGAGTACATTTTTTTAATATCAATGCTCATCCTTAAAAATCAAACACTTTGTTTTGATAGAAATTAGCACAGCTAAAAACTAACCAAAATATTTTTTTATAATGCAACTCAAATCATTTTTAACCAAATTAAAATAAAACCTTAATAACTTTTTTTTTTGTTTTACCATTTATTGCTACTTTCTTTTTTGAGTTTTTTTTAACAAATTTAATTTTATTCTGTCTAGTAAGAAGCACTGTAATTGTGTAAATTTGTTATTTTTAATTTACTTATATTCATTTGTTTTTTGTTAAGAGAGACTGTGCAAATTCTAGATTATTTTTTCTAAACAAATACTAAAAACTCTGCAATTAAAAACATAATTAAAATACTTTTACTTCGGATGAAACAAAAACTGCAGCTTTTTACATTACATAGTTTTAGGCACATTAAGCCAGGATTTGCACGATCCCTAAATTTATTTGTATTATATATTAAGACTTATTATGATTCTTTTTAATTTTAATATAAATGAATACCCTAGGTTAGCATTGGAAAATAGTTTGCAGCTCGTTTCTTACTTTGTTTAGTAATATAACTATAATTATAGCTTATGAACTAAAAAACATATTTTTAACTTAAAATATTATAAATACATTAAAATTGAAGAAAAATTGAACCAAGCAATACATAATTTTACAATAAAAAGTAATTTATTAAAATTCGTGGAAGTGAAACTTTATAATTTCTTGGAAGGGTAAGGCAAATATATAAATGAATCTAGTAATTTTAAAAGAGCGATTTTTTTAATTCGACCAAATCTTTGTTTAAGAAAATGTGTGTTCAAAATCATGCAAAATCTTAAGAAAATCCAAAAATGTTACTACAAAATTCTACATTTTATTTTAGAATACAATAACCCTTACAACCTGAAATCTATGAGCACAATTTTTTCATCGCTATACTATTAAAATTTTTGTTCTCGTAGGTAGATTAATTATATTATTTCAATTATTTTCAAAAATTAAATTTCACATTAAAGAAATGGTCGATGTTTTGAATACATATATTTCCAATCTGATCTTCAAGAAATAATTTGTGTCAATACGACATTACGAAATTTCAATTTTTAAAATTAGTACATACTAGACCTATGGGAGAAAAAGAGAAAAATTTTGTACCGATTCGAATGTTAAGGTCAAAATTGAGGAAAAATATTTCTCATGGAAAAATAGGTTAATTTTATAAACAATTATCGCAGAACAATCTCTTTATAAAAAAATTAAGAATAACTGATATTTTTGAATTTAATTATTTTTGTTTCTTAAATTTTTACAAACTTTATTTTGATATATAAACTTAAATTGAAAAATTTCAGTTTTCCACAATATTTTTTTAAGAGATTGTTAGTTATTTAGAGAAACCTTCTTGTTTTCCTTGAGGAACATTTTTTCTTAATTTCGACCTTAACACTTGTACCAGGACACAAAGTTTTCTTTTCATTAAAAAAGTTTTTTCTAGAAATTAATGTCCAATTTTTCTTCTTTGTAGTTTTTGTTGATTAATTCAGAAAGTATACATTTAACTGCAAAAAAGTATACATATGTATATAATATATAAAATTTTAGAGGAGAAAATACATAGATTTTTAGTCAAAAGGATCTCTATTTGCAAATAGTCTTTGAAGTAGAAGTTTGATAGTTTAGTGCTTTGCGATTGTTAATCAGAACGGAGGTTTTTCTTAAACCAAAAATCGATGAATATTTCTCCTCCAAAATTTAATATATTTTTGACCTAACGCAATTAATTAACAAAGTCTTTAGAAGGGTAAAAATGGTAAATTTAAAAATTGGTTATCAAATAAAAAACATAAAAACTGATATTTTAATGTTTGATCGAAAAATATAAACCAATTAACAATTGTTCACTGGTATAGGTATGTATATGGCTGTCCTTGATTAACACACATTACTTTTTAATATTTTATTCTCAAATGTAAATGGCCCAACATTAATTTAATTAATTTTAATTTTTACTTACACTTGCTGTTAATATTTTTACACTTAATTTTCATGCCTTTGATATTTTTACACTTTCAAGACAGTTTCAAATTTCCTTAACCAATTTATGATTATATTTTTTTCCGAAGAAGCCAACGATTTAGAAGATTCTAAGCTTTGTGTAGTTTACTTTGAAAATCGACACAGCTGTTCATATGAATATTTTTTTCACGATTTTATGGTTATATAAAGCCTCCATCATATTTGACCAGATTATTTTTGAGGTCTTCGATTGTATTCAGGAAGTAGACAGTCGTTTTTATTTGCATGTAATCAATTTTTATTATAAGGACAGACAATGTGCCTTTAAAATATACATAAGTTCACTTTTACAATATATTTAAATTCCACTATACAGTTGCAACAGCTAGTACCGGTCATCAAAATTCATCCAAGAGCTTTTAAATATTCCAATAAAAAAACATACGGAAACACTTTTTAATTGGTTAAGACTAATTCAAAGTGTCTCCTTATAGTGTAAAAAAGAAAAGCCATGTAGACAAAATGTCAGAAAAAGTTTTTACGAAGTCAAAAATTAAGTTTCTTTTATGACATATTGAATATATACCAGCAAGTTTTATTCAATTTACTGTTGTATTTTTGATTTCATGGACAGATGAATAATACAGTGTCATTCATCCAATTAATTTTTTATACATATTATTTTAATTTACGGCATCAATAATACAAAAGCTTGAAAAGTTGAAAAATTAAAAAACGTATGTTTTTAAGGTCTCAGGATTGATTGGGTGGGTACTTCCCAAAAAACGCAACGTGACACTCCAGTCAGACCTTAATATCAATGGATTGGAACAGATGGCACCTATAATTTTCATTAAAAATTGATGTAGGTTTTGACGTTGTTTGGCTCTTATTCTGTACAAATTAAATATAAAATAAAGATCACTTTTAAAAAAAGTTTAATAGATTAAATTTTTGAACAACAATCAAAATAAAAAGTAAATTATGTGATGACTAATTACATTCGAGACGTTTATGAGTTGAGGTTGTCTTTAGCTGTTCGTCCAATCAAATTTTTATAAAAAAAAAGATGAAATCAGTCCTCTGAATAATTGTGTTTTAAATGTCAATAAAGAATTCACGAGTTTAAATGCATTTCTATTTTGGTATATTGATACATGTTGAAAAAGAAAACTAAAATTGTAAAGAATTAATGTACTGTGTCCAAGGCTTCCTTGACAGTTTCAAAATCATACATTTTAGTAAATTTTATATGCCACGCTGTTTATAACAGAACTAGTTTTAAAAATAAGTTTGCTAAAAACAATTGAAAATCAATATATTTATATTTATTGTGTAGGTGCAATTACTATTACAAAAATATTATTTAAAATAATTAAAAAAAAGTTATCACACTTCTACAAATATCTAGAAAGTTCTGACCCAAACAAAAAAAATGCAGTACCTCAGTACAGTTATTTTCATAATGTATAACTTATGTTCATAGTCGATGGTAGTTGACATTTTAAAAATGACAAGAATAAAACTTGTTATGTGTGGATAAAGTGTGATATTTTTATCGTAATCTAATGAAATTGGTAGTATATTTTTTATTGCAAACCAAAAATGTTAAATATTTAAATATTGTGTAATTGGAATAAATAATTTTGTAGCATTTGAAGATATGAAAAATGCAATAACAAAATTTTTGATATCATTATCTATAAGTAGACTTTTTGAAATAAAGCCGAAATTTGACTTTAATCAGTAAAATAAGAATGAATGCACTGTTTTTGTTAAAAAAAAAGTCTGATTGGAAAGAGATGTTTTGCTAAACAGTCTAATCGCAGCTCTATAAATTGGAATTTACGAAATAAGAAAAAATGTAACAGAAATACAAGTTTTTTAATAACATCATGTTTTTTCAGCTATAGTAAACATTTTTATTACAATCAAGGACATTTTTCATATTTTTCTCTTACTCTTTTTTTCATTAATATTAAATAACGTATTTCTTACGATTAAAATAGATATAGTATAGTAAAAAATGAGCCAAATAGTAATTTTTTAGGAAAAATTTTGAACCATAAAGTATAACAGCAAAATATACTTAAAAAAATAACGATATTAGCATTTAAATAAAACAAAATTTAGAAGGGTAGGTCGACATCTTTAAGCAACGAATTTTGAATGACTCAGTAGAAAATTTTATGAAAACCGATGAATAACGCGTATGTTAACGTGTATACTAGAAATAATTATAAACGTAAATGTAAATTATAGTTAGAATAATAATAGCAATAATTGTAATAACTAAAATTAATTGTTGTATTAATTATAATAATATTAAAAATAGTAATAATTAAAAAAGACTTCAACAAGGTTGTTAGCTAAAATTTATCCTGAAATATAAACAGGTTGTTTGTTGCAGCAACAGCAATAATATTTTCAAGTGGATGCCATGCTGTATGCAATATTTTCTTATTGAAATCGAGGCAATCAACGCTTATCTCGTCTTTTTTTCGTTTGCCTCCAGTGCAAACTTTACGCGGTTTGAGTACAGTTTTTGGCTTTATGATATCACGTGAAGCCTCCAGAGTGACATCCTTTTTCGAGTTCCGATCGAAAACCCTAAAGAAGTTATTATAACTACCGGTCATAATCGATGAGTCTTTACCATTCCAACAGCATTCGAATTTGTCGAAAATACAGTCGTTCTCGTATAGTGAACAAAGTTTAGCGCGTAAATATTCATGTACCTATAACAAAGCAAAATAAATCAGATAAAATCGTATGAATATAAATTGAAACAAACAGGCAGGCATAGACATGAGAATGACGCGAAAACGAAGCATAAAAAATAAAAAATAAGGAAAATATAGATTTTTTAGCTTACACTCACCGGATACGTTTCAATTGGTTTCGTTTCCATATGCAAATCCCAAACTTTAATACTTAAGTAATCTCTAGAGATCATGTAACGTCCTGAATTGCTCAGTTTCACATCGCTAATTGAGCTAATAATCTCGCTAAAGAAACTGCGATTCGTTGGATTTTCTGGCTCCTCAAATTGTTTGCTATGCCTATCGCATAACGCCGACGAGCGCATATCACATAAACGTATTGTGCCCTTAGAGCTTGAGTACACAAAAACATTGCATTCGGTCGGATGGAATTCAGCCGCAGTAATTACTTCGGTCAGTTCTTCCATATTGGTTGGCTTAATATCAACGATGTTGAAACTCTGATCGGTTACCTCCAGATTCCACAAATTAATGCGCAGATCATCGGCAGACAGATAAGTTTCTTGGTCTGAATTAACGCTAATTGAATTAATGTGATAGGTGTGTGCATTAGCAAAGATGCGACGAGGTGACGCTTCAACCATTAATGGAATTTGCTTAACAGATGGAACACGTAAGGCTGTTATGCATTGAGGATCTTTAGTTAGACCATTCTCTTCTTTTGTATTGTAGCCCTCAAAAGATTTGTCACGTTCGCTAACCTTCCATAGTTTGACCGTTTTATCGTTGGTCGATAATAAAAAGTGGGCGGGATTTTTTTGACGTAGCCATCGGATTTTATTGATTTTTTCTTCGATCTCTAATGACTTGAGATAGTCAAATTCTGGCTCGTGCGATTGGAATGTCGAATAGACATTATATTCACCACGACGTGGCATGGCGGTTTTCGATGCAGGATCACGCTGTTTTTTTTTAAGTATAAAGAACATTTATCAATTTAGTAAGGAATTCAAAGATCGATAATTACTTTTAAGAATTTACTTTATTGATCTAATTGAATTTGATGATCAGGAAATTTTTACTCAACACAAATATTTTTACCCCCTCTCCACCCCATATTTCGTTACGTTTATTGCCTTTATTGTTAAACGTAATATAATATAATAATATAAGTGCAAAAAATTAATTGATTCTGATGATTAAAATGTAAAATCAGTCTTGATTTAAATACTATTTAAAAATATTAGTCATTATTTTTAATATTTAATTAATTTGTCATAAATATTTAATGAAAACAGCCGAAAACAATATTATAAAAATACATTTATTACATCTTTTACATAAATTATTTGTAAAATTTATAATTTTCGATACCAAAGTCAAATGTTATACCAGTGGTGTTCGTGTGGCATTGGGATGTCATTAGGAAAATAGTTTTGATGGAAATTAAAAGAAAATTTAAATCTTTATTGTATCAAAACAATATCTTGAAATCATTTGAGCAACAGCCCTTTTTAATAAACGCATATATTTAATAAGAGCCAAAAATAATCTTCTATTTTGCGTAAGTAAATAAATTTCGCCTATTACGCAGGTAGCCGCGGTTTGAATTTTACGGCTGCCCAAAAAAAAATGTTTTCATTTGCTGTTCCACCTCTCATTGGCATTTCAAAATTGAAGACAAGAGTGAATGAATGCAGATGCAATATCAATAAGCATACCATGAAACGTCCAAAAGTATGAAAGGTTAAAACTTTAAGGCTTAACTAAGTCCAGTTTTAAATTTAAATCAAGACTTCAATTATTGTATAGCCGAATGGGGAGAGAAACAGGCTCGGCCGTGCTTATTTATGGGGTACCGGGGTTTAACTATTATTATATTATATTTAATTATATATATATTAATTATATATTATATTAAGCCAAATGTTATTAAATTAGGTCTAAAGTTTTATGCTAAAACCATATTAATTATTCGGTTGTATGGTTGGAGAAGCGTTCATAGGCCAATTTTATTTAAAATTAGACACATGCCTTTGGACCATTACATTAACTTACATTAAAACGAATATTAAAAAGTAAGGTTTGATTTAAACGCCAAACAGCTTTTGATCTTTGAAATAAGTGAATTATTGCAAGTGCTTACCTGGAAAATGACAACACGACCTCCTTTATCACCCGTTGCCAGCAGTTCACCATCGTGATTGAATTCAACACAGGATATAATATCTGCATCAGTGACATCATCATCTAATGCTCCTTTTATTTGAGAGAAGCACCAAGAGGCTTCCCCATTACCTTAAAAATCATAAGGAAAAATACTATTATTTAGTTGGTGTTTTTATTGATTGATGTAAATATTTAATATAGCAAAGTACTTAGTTGCATACATTTTTATGTAAGTAAAGAAACAACAAACAGGTTAATATCCTTTATATAAGCATTTGCCCAAATCAATTTGTCTGGGAAAATAAACAACATTAATTCAATGTACAAAGTTGCAGCAAGTCGTAAACTTTCGACCTCATTTGACATTTTTAAATGGATTGTTGTTGCTTAAAAAATGTACAAAGGCTTGAACTTATTAGAAGTATTGATGTATCTTTAACAGTATGCAAAATTGGCAGACCAAAGTCAAATTTTTTTATATTATGTTCACGTTTTGCGAATTAAAAAAATTAAAATAAATAAAGTGATAGGGAAAAATAGGCTCCAGAGTCCATAAAAGAGACTGAGTAAAGAATTACCTAAGGAAAAAATACTTTTAAAAAGGGTAAGTTACGGAGGAATTTCAGAAAAGCTGAATTTGTTTATGAACCCTTTAATTAATGCGTTAAACGTTCACATCGATATGATTTTTCCAAAGGCGGTTACTCAATATCAAAAGTCATGGAAATCAATTTATTAAATAAGTATGTCTCATAGTATTAACAAGAAGAAGAAAAAAGTAATACAAGTACTAATTGCTATGTTCGAATACTTTGTGCCGTACTCTTAGATTAGAAGATAATAGAAATGAATATGCAAAATATGAGTCATAAGGCCCCTAAAGCAGCTCTGTACACGCAGTAAAATAATGTTTGGCTGAGTTATGCTGTCTTCAAAGTTTTCATTTCAAATTTCTTTTTTTGACCAAAGTTACAATTCTTTCAGATTTACTCGGAAATTATATTCCAAACAAAAAGAAGTATGATTGGTATTCATGCAAACTTATACAAACCTTACAAATCGTTTATTTTTTCGTATGAAATTTGGCAGTTTATTATACGTTTCTAAGGTTTTTATACGTAGTAGATACATATCAGTATATTTGAGGTTGTATAAAAGGAGTTAGCAAACTGATTTATAGCCCAAAAAACAAACATACATATGTATTCTTAAGTAAAATAAGAAGAGATTACCACTAAATTTGGCGGCGGTTCTCACTAGTAGCTGCAAATTTACTTTTAAAAAATTCCACTACGCCAAAAATTTCGCTACATCCAAATTTTTGACCAAGTTATTGTGATTTGAAACTGTTCAATTAATTGTTTTTTATTGATTTTTGTTTTACAATCCAGCATTTACAAAAAAACATAAAATTGGCTATCACAGAACGATAACCTCATCAAATCTTAATGTAAACTCAACTTTTGAGCCAGCAATCGATGTGCTTCGTACTGCAATATTTTTTTAATTTGAACAATACTTTTTAATAAATGAACCAAAACTGAAAATATGTAAGGGGACGTCCATTCATTACGTCAGGTGTTTTTTTGAAAATTCGGACCCCCTCCCCTCGGTGAGATTTGGTGAGATCTGGCGGGACCCCCCTCCCTCCCGTGAGATTTAAATTATTATTTTTAATGTAAATTCTATGCATTAAAAAGTTGACGTGAGGTTTTCCTTGACTCCCTTCCTTCCTTGGTGAGATTTTGTGAGATTTTGCCGGACCCCCTCCCTCCCTATTTTAGCCCACGTAATTAATGGACGTCCCCTATGTACCATAGGGTCTCGGACATACGGTTCATGTTTCGCATACTCAAGAACAATTTGATAACATCAGTGCCTGTTACAGAGTCATTTTGTAAGGTATCGATGTTTTTGCAAGTCTTATGTGTTTAATTTTTCCTGTTTAATTTAACTATTTAAAATCATAATAAATTCTTCATATTCACTACCGACTAAAAATTGTTCGGTTTTTTTAAAAATATAAAAATTCCTGAAGAAGCCTGAAACTAATGGGCGAAACGACGGGAAAATTGAAAAAAATCAAGAAAAAAATTTTAGACAATTTTTCATCCAATCATATCTAATAAATTACTGAACTATATTAGAAAAATGAAATCTAGATTAATTTTTTTGTTAAACTAAGAAAATTAAAAGTTACTTAGAAAATTAGTTTGCGAAGCATTTACCGTTGAGGGCACCGGGAGCACGAAAATTATATTTCTGTCAGTATTATCTCCAACTAATTATTAGTTCCTTAAGGCCTGTTTTCTTGTAATTCTTATTTTAAATAAAAAAAGTTCGCATCTAGATTAACAGCCATTTCATGGTTGGCTACAATCTCGTCATTTTAGTCATCATAAAAAATTAAGGGGGGCCAACGAACAAAACTTCCTAAGGCTCACCAGTGTGGTAGTAAAGTTCAAAATTAAGTAATTTTTAATTTTTTTTATTCAATTTTTTGTTTTTTTTATATTTTCAAGTGTAGTTAGTATGAAAAATTTTTAGTCATTTGTTTGGTATGTAAATTTTTTCAGAAAATTTGACTAAAATGCTAAGGAGTGATACTGGAGGAGTAGTGTAAATGAAAAAAAAAATATTGTTTTTCCTTAGGAACAACTTTGTCTCAGACACCAATTCTTTCAGAATTGAAATAAAAAAAAGTCGAAGTGCGGTTGTAACCGTGTCAATTACCGTCTAGTTTCCTCCAAGTTTGAGCAATTATTATTAAGATTATTTAATTTAGTTTAGGTTTGATCTTCATAAACATGTTATACATATATTTCTAGAGCATTATTTATGTAGTGCACAAATTAACAAGTTTGACAACGGCTGGTCTAGATAATTTCGAAATACCACTTTGGGGCCAAAATTTTACCATATTTTGGAGCACGTGCAGCATAATATTAGATGGCTTATTTTTAAATTATTGTTTTCTGTAAAACTCCAACATAATATGTATTCTACTGTTATGATTGAACTTAAAAATTTTATGCATTGAGTACATGAAATGTATCAATATTTCTATATTTGTGTGCATGTATAATCAAAATAAATATGCAGGCGACAACAATGTGACGAAAACTAGTCAAATTCCGCACCACATCATGTACTATACGTTTGACTATGAATAAAGAAGAGCTAAATATTGACAAAATTATTTAACATAATAACGCGATGGTGCAAAGAATACATAGCAAATGTTTTAACGAAACGGCAAGCTCATGCAATCGGTCAATGCCGGTACCATGTCGTGAGATATTTTTACTTAGTTATTCGGTAAAATTTTTTTTGTGAATTAAAATCTCATTTTATTCAAAAAATAAAATAAATTTTTTATTATGTCGTATGAGCCCCGTAAAAAAAATTAAAATAATTAAGAATTTCTTTTTTTTTCACAACTTATATTAAGTATTTTTTTTATTTATCCTTTTCTGCATTCGGTACTAGAAAAATTAATCTGTTTATTTCAAAATTAAAAACGCAACGAGAGGACGACACGTTAAGTGATCCTAGGCAAAAAAAAGGTACAAAATAATAAAAACTGTAAAAGCACATTTTTAAACGATTTTTTAGTACGCTGAGAGATAAAAAACAATAGCAAAATGTTTTAGCGATTTTGTTAAGACTGACGTCGTTATGTTTATTACGTATTATTACTTGAGTATGTTTGCGAGCATAAAATTAACTTAAGGCGCCTTTTGTTGTTGCCTAAAGCTTGTCTGTTTACCTCAAAATGTAGTTAAACGAGATAAATAAACAATTCTAACTCTCTGCCCGAATAATTTTAATAAAAGCGGGCATTTCTTTAGTTAAATTCTGTTAGGTGTCAAAAATACAAACTGTTTTCAAACAAAAACGTACATTAATATTTAATTTAAATTTGTTAAAAAAAATAATAAAACAAAAACAATAATTTAAAAATCCAAATAACTTTATCACAAACTATTAATTTGTTTTGGCAATCTTAAATTTCGTAATAACTAATGTTCACTAGGCTAATAACTAGTATAACCAAATTTGAAATTAATTCTTGTCTGTTTACTATTTGTATTTACATCTCTCTCTGAGAGCAACTACCCTCTACTTTCAATCATTTAACTTTTAACCAACCATTTAACTACAAAAGTAAGCATACACATACGGGTGTTTACTTTGAAAATTTTGTAATTTTTTGCCTATTTAGCATTAGATTTCAAAATAATTCTCACAAAAATTCAGCTTCCTAGCTCAAACCTATAACACTAGTTTACAAATTTGGGCTTCATCTCGAGATCTGGTTTCTCATAAAACTTTTAAGATGTATTTTGAGGAGTAGAATCCAAAACTGCCAACCATTTTTTTTTCTTAAGAACCGTTTTTGAGATATCCCCAAAAACCCGTTTTTTGACACTTTTTTAATTTATTTGCCCATATCTCCATCAAGTTCTTTTCTACTCAAATATAATGCACCATTGCATAGATATTTTTGTTTTCTTTATAATGGTATGCAGTTTGAGTAAATCGAATAAGATTTTTCGGAGTTACATGCGATCAAAGTTCAAAAAAAAGTAACTTTTTTGGTTTTGTTCAAAAAATAAGATTTTTGACTTTATAAAATGCCATTTCGATAGGAAACTTTATTCCCTACAAAAAACCTGGTAATCACTTTGTACCAAAAATGTATAGCTTCTGAGTTATAATTAAAAAAATAAAAATGGGACAAATATGCACCGTTCTCAAAAGTCCAAGCTTAAATTTAATAGTACTTTTGGATTTATCTTTTATAGGGTACAATTGAACATATAAGACAATACAATATCTTTAACGACTCAGTTCGTTAATTAAATACATAGTCAATAGGCTATATACGGTAGTGCATGAAAATATGGAAATTATCTATTTTCATTGATTTTGGAATAGCACCCACAGTTTTTGTCCGACTTGGACCAAATTACACTTAAAATATTTGCAAAAGAATAGTCTTTCATTTTAAACCTTAAAAAAAATGTAAGCTAATTTTTTTGTATTCAAACGGAGCAATTGAAGTTTTCTGGCTTTTAAAAAAGACCAAAAAAGTTACTTTTTTTGAACTTTGATCGCTTGTAACTCCGAAAAAACTTTTTCGATTTACTCAAACTGCATATCATTATAAAGAAAACAAAAATATCTTTGAAATGGTGCACATTATATTTGAGTAGAAAAGAACTTGATGGAGATATGGGCAAATAAATGAAAAAAGTGCCAAAAAACGGGTTTTTTGGGGATATCTCAAAAACGGTTCTTAAGAAAAAAAAAAAATGGTTGGCAGTTTTGGATTCTACTCCTCAAAATACATCTTAAAAGTTTTATGAGAAACCAGATCTTTTTTTGTGTAAACTAGTGTAATCGGCGCGAACAGTTTAATTTCATTGAAATTGGACAAAAAAAAACGGACTTGCAAAAACGTAGAAAAAGTCTACCTTAGGTGCCAAGATATACATAGGTATTTTAGTTGTATGTTCGATCAAATATTTCAAGTAAATTTCTAGAGCTCATTCATTTTTTTGAATAATAACTTTTGTCCCTATTATTTTTTCCAGCCAAAGGACATTCAATTACGGTTCCATGGAAAATAAGTGGGAATTCATACTTGAATAATATTGGTAAGGTCGTCCTGTTGACTTTACAGTCAATTCCATTAAAAACAGTTTTTAGCAGAAAAAATTATGCAATAATAAATAAATTGATGCGTTTGTCCCTATTATTTTTTCAACACTGTATATCCGAAAGAGATTTTTTTGCGTGCCCAAAGGTCTATTTTAGATTTTAGCATTGGTCCTAAAGAAAATTCTTCCAAAATTTCAGGTTCCTATTTCAAACCTATGAACGGTGCAGTTATTTCGGAAGTTATTAAATATTTTCGAGCGTATGGAATCTTTTCGTACGATGAATCTGAGTGCGCAGCGTGCGAGGAGTCGAAACCTAGGTGCGAACGTCTGAGAACCCTGACACAAGCACACTGGTCCCAAATCGAGTTTTTCGGTTCAAAATTGCTAGAGAGCGCAAATCTTGTCGAAAATTTACAAATTTTTTTTAAATTAAATCTAACAAAAATGCCAATAAATCGTCGGAGCTCGAATTTCGAAAAATAAATTTCGTTTTCTATTATTTCAAGTTGAAGGCCAACAAAAAACATTTAAAAAATATTTGTAGATAAAAGGACCAAGACCAAAATGTTATTTTTTTAAAATTATTTATAGTTGGGAGAACAGCGTTATGACTAGGTTAGGCCCGGGACTTATTGACCCATGTGTTATGTATATGTACGGCTATTTTTCCATTGATATCAAAGAATGAAAAACGTTTTCATCAAAATTATTTTTTAAAACAATGGAGCCAACCACTGCTTGCTCTGAAATTATTTACGTTAAATTTGTTTGGCAAAAAACAGCGCCTTTTCTATTAATAATGGGCCACCAACAGGAATATTAGACTGTCGGCACTGTATAAACCATAAAAGTAGAGACCCTTCTATTTCGGAATAGTCAGGTTGTTTTTGACGCTTTGCTTTACTGCGTAAAGATGGTTGCAGTGCAAATTTTCTCTTTAGTAGGATTACAGTAAACGTTGATGGAGCGATTTCAAATTCACGAATTTTCATCGATTATCGCTCAAACTATCTCTGTCTGACTAGGTTATCGTTTGAAAATAAATTAAAACTCAAAACAAGCATATAAAGGGGTGGCCATATTTGGAATGGTCAAAATCTTGTGCGACGAAAATATTCCTGCCGCACAGGTAGAGGTTAGACCCAAATTTATCGTTTACACGGCGTTATCAAATTTAAAAAATTTTTATCATGCAAGAATTGAGCTGTTATATTTCCAAACCCTTCAATTGAGCTGCTATATTTGAAAGTGGTATAAGTCTCTATTTGTTAAGAGCAAAAAATTTTATACATTTCATTTAAAGTTATTTAATTTTTTGCTCTCAACGAAGAGGAACTTATATGGATTCAGCGTTCCATTTTATGCATAAACATTATGTTAACAAGACAAAATACATATTTTTGGAAAGATAATTTAATGCTGATCAACTAACAAAAACAATATTTACTAGGGATTCAAGTCTCGATTGGTTTTAGCAATACGTGATTTCCGGAGTACAATTTATAATCTAGGAATCCAAAGAATTTCGCTGTTAAAAAATGCATTTGAAACGTCAGAAATTTTCAATAATTCCTGCTAATCCTTTCGTAAACATATTAAGGTTGCTTTTTGAATACCCAATTGATTTTTAGAAAAGATATCAATTAAAAAATTCGAAAGCATTTTTGTTGATAATTTTTAATCTAATTGGTTTTACAGTCATACAAAATGCGTTGTAGGCGCGAGAATAGTTCCTCGAATTTGGCACATGAAAACAATACTAGGCTGATTGAAAAGTCCCGGGCCTGACACAGAGAGGGCGCCACAAATATCGATTCCTTATTATTTTTGACAGCACCTATCCTTCAAAAGGCTACATGTGAAATTTCATTTAAATGGCTCTAAAAACATCACAGCACATCTGCTCCGTCAAAAACAACTGTTTACAGATGGTTTGCTGAATTTAAAATGGGTCGTACGAGCACCAGTGATGCACCACGTTCGGGCGGGCCAAATGAGGCTACCAGAAGAAAATCCATCTTAAAAAGATGTGCGCGCGATGGGTGCCGCGTTTGCTGACAATTGGTCAAAAGCAACATCGTGTTGGTGATTCAAAGTAATGGCAAAATTGAACGAATTGCAGTACGAATTACTACCCCACCCACCATATTCTCCAGACTTGGCCTCCAGCGACTATTATCTTTTTCCAAACTTGAAAAGATGGCTCGCTGGTAAGCGCTTTCACTCAAATAAAGAGGACATTGCCGAGAGGGACGCCTATTTTGAGGAACTTGATGGCGACTACTACAAGAAAGGCATCAAAATGCTCGAGGCCCGCTATACTCGTTGTATTGAGCTAAAAGGAGATTATATTGAAGAATAAAATCAAATTTTCCGAAAAAAAAAGGATTTTTCTTTGTTAGGCCCGGGACTTTTCAATCAGCCTAGTATTGTTACGAAATTTAATTCTTAAATTACCGCCTCCGCTTTTATAAGAGTTCGATATCTGGATTGTGATCCAATGAAAACACACACTTTCTTTAATTACAAAAATAATTGGTTTATAAGTATTTCAATTTCGAAATTTTATATTAGACCATTAGCCCATTGAAACAAACTAATTATCCACCGACATGTTATAAAAAAGGCAAAACAAAATGATTCAACGATTTTTCAACATATACCATATCGGTTATTTTTCAACTTTTTTTATTTTTCTGCGTAAAAAAATATCCAAAGTTTGTTTATTAATTACTCATCTGGCCTTGACTACAGCTTTTAGACGCTTATCGAACGACTGACTCGATGCCCGTATGATGTTTTGGTCAAAATTGTTAAATGCCCGACTTTCTTCAGCGACTCCATACTTGTGTGTTTTTTAGCACATGCACTGGTCTGCGAAATGCTTCAAACACAGTCGTCCAGCGGATTTATGTCGGGAGACTGCGACGGCTAAAGTTCGTGCTTTATGAACGATGAAACGTTTTTTTCAAGCGATTTCTGCGTTCCACTGGCTTTATGCGATGGCGCTGAGTCCTGCTGGAATCTCTTGCGCTCGAAACTGAAATTTTGGGGTGCACATGGTATGGTAGCAGGTCAGACTCGAACACATTTTTTCGATAAATTTGTTGATTTATTTTGACCTCAATGCGCCCCATCGGTAGCAAAACGTATGGAGACTTCCCATTTTCGCTCACTTACACCCATACCATAATTTGTTCATCTCCTTGCCGTTGAGTGACTTGTATCTCGTCTGAATGGTCGCTGTAACGTCCCTTTAGCCACATCCAATCATTTTCTTTGTTGAAAAACGGCGATGAAGAATGTTTTCTCGTCCGAAAACACCAAATTGGGCAACTCGTTTCTGCGGCGCAAGCGTATCAGCTCTCTCGTTCTTTTCAGGCGCTTGTCTCGTTGCAATGCAGTATGGTCCTGCGACTTGAATCTTTTGAAAGGCTTGGTATCGAACTTGTTTTTCAGAAAATACCGTCTGCTTCGATTGCTTACTTCCAACTTGATTGCCATTTGAGCTGCATTGTGCTCAGATTTTCGTTCCAATCGTTTCCGCACAAATTCAATTTGCTCGCCCGGTTGCAGTGCATCACCGGCCACCAACGTAGCGTTTTTTAATGCTGACGGTCTCCTTGAAACGTTTGATGGTACGGCTGATAAAAATATCGTTCAATTTTGCTTTCGGCGGTTGACGACGTATCTCGACGTTTTCTTGCCTTCCGAATGAAGGCCAATCACCAAAATTTCTTTTTAATTCCAAATCGTACATCGTACGTTTTCAATTGTACCAAAATGCTTCTGCCACTTGACAGACAATATATCAAGGAATTACCATGTTGAAATTGAGCGTTGTGCGATAAAAGGTGTGGAAAGGACAGCTGTGTGAACATAACCTATCATTTCAATTGCCTAACCTGGTATATATGTTTTTGATCAGCATGCTGAACTCTACAATATACTAAAATTTCAAGAAAATCGTAGAGATGTACCTTAACCCTTAGCGGCACCATGGGGTCGTGAACGATCTCACGGCACTTTTAAAGCTATATTTCGAACTGAAAAATTTCGAAAATGATGCAATGTTCAGTTAAAAAAAAACAAATCCTCGCTTTTTTGTCATTTTTTCCTCGTTGCCATGACAACTTAACCTGCGATTGTGTTGTATGTTTCTTTTTTTTTCAAATTTTTATTAAATATAAGACCCACGAAATTCGGGGAATACCATTATGTTGTGTACAAACGAATATAAAATTTAAATTTTTAGTATAAATTTGCGTCAAATTTCAGTTGTGGAACCATTTAGCGACGCAAAGCGGGGCCCTGGTGTAAACTAATTGTGAAATATATAAATATTATTTTGCTAATTCATTGGCAACCCCAATTCTCTTAGCGTGGTCATATAATCACATCTATTTGATTCAAATCTAAATAAAATGCATACTATGCTACCGGGATATGTGATAAAATTCGATGACGCAGGACGCCCACTTACACCAACTCTTATGTAAAATTACTGTGGCTAGCAAACAAGGTGTTGGATATATTATAGACTGATCCGCGGCCGAAATCCAACGGTATTATGTTTAGAGTACCCCTTGCGAACTACCCCCGCAACCCCCACCCTCTATGACAATGGGGTTAAAAAGTACATAATTACAAAAGCACTTTTCGAAAGATATGTCAGCAACTCCCGATATCTATAGTTCCGAAACCTGGTCCGAACTACATTCTCTAATTGAATACTCGCCATATTTCGGGTGAAACAAAAAACCTAATGGGACATAAATTGAATATATTCCATCATCGGATATAATAGTGATGCTAAAGAGCAATTTTCCCCATTAGAACTTTACAAATGTTTTCGAACCGTAACCTTATTGCTACTACTGGATTTTTATTTAACATTGGTACATGATTTGAGCCAAGCTTTAAGGGGAACATGGGGAAATTCAAAATGAGTATCAAAAGCAAAATTACAGAAAAAACTTACCGGCCATGACAGTTTAACAGTTTTTTAGACAACAGCACACGATGATGCACGCGGAGCAGTAGAAATAGTGAGAACAAAAACAACAAAGTAAACGATGACGGCGACGTCGACGATGAAGAAACCAAAATTATATTATTTTTTGCTTTGTCAGGAGGAATTTTTGTTACTATTTATCTACTTTAACTTTTTCGAATTGTGCGAACTTCTTCTTTGAAAACACAATGATGGGGAAATATCACTCAAGGAATACGAGAGATTTTTTAGAATGCACGGTACTGCAGCTGCCGTAATAGTGTATAAAGAACAATAAATTAGAACGCAGCGAAATTCAGTTATTTTTTATTTTCGCAGTTGTCTGTCTGTTGTTGCGTCTGATGCCACTGCTCCCCTTTGGAGGATCGGTGCGGATGGGGTGCACGAATGTGCCACTAAAGTGGAAATAATTCAAGTACCTAAACCCTCTTTTTAACACGGTAAAGTTTTACATTTGTTTGCTTTATTGCAGCATTCGTGTTGCAGTAGTATAAGTTCGTAGGATGATCGGTTTTTCTTCTTTTTTTTGGAGCGAAGCGCTTAACCTTCAAATTTTTTTAACACTTAGAATTTTTTGCAATTTAAATTGTTAAAATTTTCTTCAAATAAATACATTTAAGAATTTTGTTTATTTTGAGTTTTTACTTCACTTGGATTTTCCTACAAATAACCGCGTGACTTGCTTTTGCCCGTTTTCTCTTTAAACTGAATTTTGCAAAATGAACATCAAGCTAACGCGAGTGGAATCAATAATTTTTTACTTATTAATTTAAATGGAGCTATATCATTTCGTAATGGAATTTGTAGTGTTAAGTTATTTTTTTCCAAAATTTTTTGTTACATAAAACAGTTCAAATAAAATTTTTTAAATAAATATTTGCACAATTTTCGCATTTTTTATACTAGCGTAATAAATATTAACAAGCAGCTCTCGTCTTTTGCCTATTCTTTTTTGATTTGAAATTCGTTCTCGTTGCTTCGCGTTTTTTTCTTGCAATTTTTGCGGCTAAAATTTTGTGATTTTGGATTATTCACTTTGATTTTAGATTTAAAATATTTTCAAAACAAAGCTTTGTTATTATTGATAGAATTTACTTTATTATTATCGCTCTTTTTAAAATTCTTTAATGGAAGAAAATTTCGATTTCGCGACTTATGTGAAAAATGAAACGAACGAAAATGCTGCGTTTTGCTTCGTGCCTATTCGTCTCTTCATTTTGCTTCGTAATTCGCCCGGTCAGTGGCTGTCGTTGAATTCGCCGGCTTTTTGTGACAGTTCTTTTTTATCGCCGCAGGGTTGAACAAATATTTCATAGAATCACAACTTAAATTTCAAGTGAAACAAACTCACAGCTCACATTATCCCTCATGCTGTCCAACATGGCTTGATAACTTGTATGACTGTAAATTATGCTTTGCGCTCACATTATGGTACAATTATCATGGTAGCAGCAATTCTAAGTGAAAGTTCTTCTTCTTTATTTTTATGCCTGCCTTTTTTATCAAAAGGGCTTGTTTTGTTTTTGTTTTCAATACTTTTGACAATTATGATATGCATTTTCACGGTTGAGTTGGACAAGATAGTTCTACCATGTATAATTTTACCATGTGTTCACATAATACAGCATGCCATTAAACATCAATTGTAGAAAAATTTATAAGCGTCCACATCTAAGTTAACTGAATGAAATCTTATTTAAAATGAAAAAGTTGAACTTGGCTTGACAGTCAGTTTTTACACAGCAGTGGTATTCTGTAAGGTGATAGTTTGTCGTTTTTGAAAGCGACACCTAAATAACTTTCACACAGTGGCGTCAAGTCGGTAGGGCTGGCGAGGGCAGTGGGCCCCCCCAAGGATCTGATATTAGTTGTTATTCAATACATCAATTCAATAAAACCATCTAATAGTGGTGGAATTATAATTCTCGGCCCCCCTCAAGGTTTTGGTGCAGTGACGCCACTGCTATCACATAAAAGCAAGCGAGACAAAAGTACGATAGTTGATAATCAACTATCAACTATTACCTTACAGAATACCACTCCAGGTTGCATGGTTGGACAATCCAGCTGGAAAATTAAAAAAAAATTTAAGTCCGAACAACATGAGTACCATGCTGCTTTTTCTAGAGTTCACATGATCGAGCATTGAAAAGATGTTTTCTTTTACTTTCCTTTTACATTTCAACTTATTCATTTATATTAAATTTTTTAATTAATTTTAGCTAAATGCTTTTTTAAACATTTATTTTGGAACAGGTTTACTTTAGCTCACATTCTCCAATTTTTTTTTTTTTTTTTAGGGGTAAAAGGGGGTTAAAAATAAATAAAAAGTATGAAAAAAAAGTGTCGCTCAGATCTGGTTTCGGAGATATAGCCATCGGAAGTTGCGGATATAGCTTTTGGAAAAATTATTATAAGTTCGGAACCGCTGCATGGATATCAAAAATTCATTGAATAAATTTTTTTTGTTTTTCGGTCAAAAAGGGGGTAAATATGCAAAAATTTGGAACAAACGATACACCATTTTAAGGGGAATAAATTAAGCTTTCTTAAAAAGCTAAAAAAGTTATAGGTCATTCAGACATTTTTTGGAAAAAATAACGGTTTTTTAAAAAAAAATTGGTAAAAATTTTAGAAAAATTGTAATATCTCCAAAACTATGGGTTAAATTTCTTAGGCTTTCTCTCCACTATTATAGGCCATTAAATTATCTTTCTTTGGACACCCATATCCATGCAGCGGTTCCGAACTTATAATGATTTTTCCAAAAGCTATATCCGCAACTTCCAATAACTATATCTCCGAAACCAGATCCGAGCGACTTTTTTTGACTACATATTTCTTCTTAGAATTAAAAAACACATAAGATAAGTTTGGTTTTAAAAAGGTTTGCGAATGTGAGCTAAAGTAAACTTAAGCCTTTATTTTACTTAAATTTTACTTTAAAAATTTTTAATTAAAATTAAGTGCTCTTTGTGAAAATGCTATGTTTAAAATATTTTTGTATGTAGGCCACCCTAAATATGCATCTTAAATAAAAGTTTTATAACCTAAGCTATTCCACTTAATATAAATGACACGTGGTGTGAATTCCATGTGAATCAATTGAGTGGTCTTTGTGAAAATGCTAATTTTAAAATATTTTTGTATGAGGGCCACTCTAAATTGCCCATATAGAGGAATGAAAAATAAAAGTTTTTTTTAAATTAAATAGAATTTTGAACTAAGTGCTTCCGGAGAAGTACATCGGACGTGCTCCCCTTGGAAGCTGCTTCCAGATTTCCCGTTGGGAAGCTTCTCACTCGTCTTACCTCCTAATGTGTTAAACAGAATACGGACTGGGTCGGGAAATCGGCAACGATTTCGGTTTAACGCATAAAATTGCAATTACTGTTTTGGAGAAATGCAAAGTGATGCATTGACTGGCAGAAATATTTTTACTGTAATTTATTAACGAGTGTCAAGCATATGCAATTTTATGGCCCGATTTCCCAGCCAGCAATTAATAGGTATAAAAATTAACTTACCTTGCAGTTTTTTTGTTCCATTTATATTGATTGCAGTATTAAGCATGTTACCAATTTTTGTAAAACTTGATTGACGTGCAAAAGTACGCGGTGGTATTGGCGGTGGTGGAGGTTCCGGTTCTAAAACCGGACTTTGTCTGCCCCAGCGGCCCATTCTGCTGTTGTTACTTTCGTTGCTTATAAATTTGAAATTGTTTTCGAAAATTTATCTGTAATTAAAAAATGTATTTTAATTAAAAAATATCAATAATTTCAAAGGAATCAAGAACGATTCAAAAGGTTCATCGTATGTGATGTCATTATTCGTGGCATGCGACACTGATGGAAATGTAGGCACAATTGTGCCTTTTACGAATTTATCAAACTAAAAGGTACCTACAATTGACACATTTTAGGCGAAACGTGTTAGAGGCAAAACAAGTTTTAAAACTGAATTCCAGAAGAAATTATCTAATATTTAATACATATTTAAATCAGGGATGTTGCGGATATTCGCATCCGCATTCGCAATTGCAGAGCTCCACATTGATTTGGACATCTGCATCCGCATCCGCAATAATCAATGCGGATGTTATGCGGATGCAGATGTACTACATTTTACATGTTCGAGTGTTTTTTAAAGGAAAAGGATGCCGTAAGTCTTTACATCAATGACAGTGAGAAAACCATAAAAAGTTGTATTGAATTACACTGTGGAACAAAATTTTTTTGGTGCGGGTCTAAGTAAGTGGCCATAACATATATATATATGTATGTACATAAATGGTTTTTCACCAAATCGGAAAATTTTGTTGTAAGTTCACTTTTTGGAGTCGTGACAGCCTGTCGAATTGGATAAAAATTGTGTGATTTTGCCAAATAATCATCAACTTTTTTTTCAAGCATATGAATTATTGGAATTACAGATTAAATAAGTGCATATGAACTGCTTAGCTCCCGTGTGGCTTCCTCAAAAGGTTTCAATAACACTGTGGAACAAAATTTTTTTTGCAAAAGTCTACTCGGATCTGACGCTGTGAGATGAAAATATAGGCCAAAACAAAATACCATTTGGCTCAGTTTGTTCAAGTTGGCTCAAATTTTCGAGAAATTAACATTTGAATTTTGCACCTAGATTCATATGGTTTTTTCGATATATCTCGTACGCAAAATGAGTTTTATTACATTTGGTGCTGAGGTTTTATTGGTCTCTTCAATATCTACAACTTTCACCAGCAAATAAGACCTTTTGGTTGCATTTTCGGCAGTTTAGAGCACCAAATTTCCAATAAAAGTAAAATTTTTACGGTTAGAAAGGGTTAATATCAAAAAATTTTGTTAAAACGGGAATCCACCCGTTATCCCCCCTGTCGACGGGCCTGCCGGTGACACAAGGGTGCGGCGCAAGGCTTGAGGGGGGGACGGCCGCAAACTGATCGTGAAATATATCTCATTTTGCTAGGGTTTTTGAAAGTCAAAAATGAGGATCTTTTCGAACGGCATAAAGATTTACTGATCATTGGTACAAATTGCATTTTTCATTTTCCAGTACGAAAGTGCGTTTTTACGTAAAATTTTTCATATCTGCAACTTCCGACAGTTTTTTTCGTTAATTGCGGTTTTCCTCAGCTACTGGTGTAAAAAATTTGTGCTTATAGCGCGGGTCTAAGTAAGTGGCGATATCATATATGCATATATGTATTTATGTACATAAATGGTTTTTCACCAAATCGGAAAATTTTGTTGTAAGTTCATGTACATTTCCTGAAGATTTAGAGTGTTCAAATAAGAGGTAACTTTTTAAATTTGCCGCCATTTTTTTTTTACATGCATTAAATTACATCGATGTTTTTTCAGGTATGAAGTAAAATGGATCGCTACACGAGTGAACACCATGTTTTCATTAATAAAACTTATTTTAAATATGGTGAAAGTTATTCAGAAGAAGTTGGACGTAAATTTCAATTTCAAAATGCGGTAGAGAAAATGCTCCCACAAACCGTATTTTTAAACTTCTCATTAACAAATTTGAAGAAACTGGTTCAGATCTTTATGTAAAGGGTTACAAAAACACAGTTAACACAATTGAATTTCATCTTATAGGGTTTCTTGAAGAGTAAAGTCTATGCGGATAGCCTTCAAACTGTTCAACACCTCAAAGACAACGTCATCAAGAAAATATCACCAATTAAAACATCATTATGCGAAAACATTATTAAAAATTTTGGTAAAATTACATTCTTTTTCATTGCTAACCGGAACCAATGTACTTGAATTTCCAATAAAAATAAAAAAAGAATTGAAACAATTTATGTCTTTCATTTAAAATTTAAAAAGATACCTCAAATTTGAATATCCTTTATAAGAGAACCTATTTGTGGGTCCATCAAAATGTATCCTCAGTAAACTGAAATTGTACTGAAAATGAAATTTAAAGACTCATATGATACATTATTGTGCTGCCAAAACGTTTCATTTCTGTACAATTTTTTTAAGCCAAAATTTGTTTCCTAAATAAAAATATAAAATTAAAAAAAAAATTATTTCGTGTTAATACGCGTGATAAAAAAACTAATATCACATAAAAAATTTGGAAGAAACTGACTTATATGTATATTAAGTGGATATATGCATTTCGAAAGTAATTAATTATATTACCACTGGAAATTGAACAGATGGTTGCTTTAAAAATTTCAGTAATTATTTAAGAAATTATTATATGAATAATAATAGGATTGTAGTTCACATTTTATTTACTTTAAGCATTGACACAGCAATGGCAAAATAAAAAAATAAATTGCAACTAACAACAACAGCGAGTAAAAAATATTTCTAAGGGAGCAAAAATATGTTTACGATACTTGTATTTCAAAATATACATAAGTATGTATGTACATTAAAAATAACATCATCGACAACTAACAAATTGTGTTAATTAGTTGATATATTAACATCTATGCATGATCTGCTGTGATCTGGAATTCAATTAACAACCTATACAATTCGATTGGATATGCTCATTTTATCATATTTCGTGTTTATTCTTTTTCACTTTAAAAAAAAAAAAAGTGTATAAATCGACAACATAAGTTACTTAACTAAGCGTCTGACCACTAACCGTCAGATAGGACTCTTAAACAAGATCAATATCCACATCCGGAATCCTCTACACACAGCCAGACAATCGGGGTGCCAGTGACATATTAAGGTCCCACGTTTGCCCAAAAGATAAATTTTGTTTCAAATGTCAGTTAGTGTTGTACGGTATAAAAATAGGTGCCTGCTGTTGGCTCAATACCGAAATATGATAGAAAAATAAACACTAAGTTATAGTGGAGATGAAACATCGATTTCGTTTCTATTAAACTTTCGTATGACAAGGTTTGACCCACTTTTCATCGTCTGAAAATTTCCAACTAAACAGTAATATTCTAACATAAATAGGTATTTTTGCGAAATACGTTGTCTCTATTAAAAATTTGCAAGCTACTTAACTTGCCACACCTTCTTCTATGTTACAAACGGAATGAGAATGTGATTTTACCCTGAGAATAGGGTATAATTAGCAAATAAGATATATATTTGAACCTCTTTCTGCAATAAGATATGTACCAACCCGCATTTTATATATTTTATATATCAGCTATTCCAGATGAAAACATCTAATCGGGAAAGCTGGCATAGTTTAGATTTTGCTCTGTGAGAATCTTTAGGGTTCCAAAGAAGGAAATTCAAGGGCATTTAATTTTCGGATATGTCAGTCCCCGCCTGGCTGAATAAAAGCATTTAAAAAACGTAATTTTTAGGCTTCAATAAAAATTTTGTTTAAGATATGGGCACACTTGAGATGGCATCTTAAAGTTAAGAGATGGCAGCTTTTGTGTAAAGAAAATAAAATCAAGAAATTGGTATACGCGATAAATTACACCGCGCTGAAAATACATGTATTTTATTGATTTTTCGTGTTGCGACTGTTAAATACAAACCATTAATATTTCTTATAAATCAACTACATATATCGGGGAAGAAATAAAATCTAAAATTGGCTCGTTCGGCCTACTCTTTATAAAAAAAATCTCGGCTTGAAATTTCGAACTTTTGAAAAATCGCATTTTTTGGGCCACTATATCAGTATGTGGACCACGAGATAAAAATATGAAACTTACAGGGTATTTAGTTCTAACCTTGAACTTTAAAAGCCTGAAATCTCCCTAAGCGATTTTCATTCTTTCCACGGCTGGCAAACCTATGTACGTTTAACAAATTTTTTTAGCTTTTACTTTATGTAGGATGTTTAAATTTGAGGTACATTTTTAAATTTGTAATAGAAGACCTAAATTGTATGAAATCTTTACTAATTTTTATTGAAAATTAAAGTACATTGGTTCCGGTTGAAAATGAAAAGGAATGTCGTTCAAATGATCTCCTCGGCTAGCTCAGCAAGCTATCAACCTCTTATCTAAATTTTGAATAACTTCTTCACATAATGATGGTTCAATTAGTGATATGTATTTGCTAGATGATGTTGGCTTTGATGTGTTGAGCAGTTTGAGGACTATCCGCATAGACTTTACTTTTCGAGAAACCCCATAAGAAGAAATCCAACGGTAGCAGTGAAGTCAATTCGTTAGGGCTGGGGGGGCAATGCCCCCCCCAAGGATCTGATACTAGGTATTATTCAATACAACAATTCAATAAAACCATCTAATAGTGGTGGAATTATAATTCTTTCCCCCCCCCCCAAGGTTTTGGTGAAGTGACGCTCCTGAATGGTAGTAAGTTACATGATCTTGGCGGCAAATTCACGTCTCGAGAAACTATTCGATTATTAAACTTCTCTTTCAAAAGATCGTTTGATTTCGTTGCTGTGTGGCATATTGCACCGTCCTGTTGAAATCACATATTCTGTAGATCAATATCATCCAATTGACTCCACAAAAAGTTTCTAACCATCTCATGATATCGAGCTCCATGCACAGTAGTGGCATTGCCATTTTGATTTTCGAAAAAATTTGGACCAACTATGCCACCACACTAAAATCCACACCATAAAGTAACTTTTTTTGGTTTCATTGGATTTTCAAGCAATTCTCTAGGACTTACTTTAGCGCGAATGCGACAGTTTTGTTTGTTGACATAGCCGCAACTTTCAAAATGAGATTCATCGAAAAAAATAATTTCCTTGAAAAAATTCTTATTTTCTTCTTCCGCCCAATTAACGAATTGCCGTCGTAATGCGTGGTCAGTTTACTTTAATTCTTGTGTTAACTGTATTTTGTAATCCTTTACATGAAGATCTTTGTGCAAAATTTTGAACCAAGTTATTGGTTTGAGGTTTAATTGCTGTGAACGACGACGAATTGATGTCTTTGGCTCTTCAGCAACACTTGTGCGACCACTGCAATGATAAATTCTGCTCTTAGATTTTATTATATTCTTTGTAATTTTGCTGTGTGTTGATTTAAGTACTCACTTAATTTTGAGTACTCATTATTTGGTAAAATTAGCAACCCAGGGATTGATCCCCTGATCTCGGAATTGAAAAATTACTAATATTATAGAGCTCCGAAATTGCCACCCTTAGTGAGAACTGTTATTTGGCAACCTTAAAATTTATATAAGCTAAAACTTAATAAAGAAATAAGCTAAAAAAACGATTGAAATCCTATACATTACTTCAAAAGTAGAAAAAAAACATTTTTAAATTCTGACGTGATGGGCAAAATTCTGATGCCATATTCGGATCAGCGCAGAAAATTCGGAAATGATCTTCAGCTGACCAACAACATTCATGACCGCTTTATTCGGAAACCGGCTTAATAATATATAGTTTTCCATATTACATATTTAAATGTAAAACTAGCAAGCTTTGGCACCACCTTTATTTAATTAAACTACAGAGAGCTGCTTCCGCGCGAAATTTGTTTCCATATCATAAACTTTTTTACTTTTCCGCATCATCTTTTAAAAAAAAAATTTAATCACCCTAATGTACACCTTATGGGTGGTTTACGGCACTTGGTAATTTCGGACCATTCTTGAAAATATCGTTATGTATTTTAAAAATATACATATACTTACATATGTACGTAACGTTATTTTAATTGGCTTAAAAATGCTTTTTAATGAACAAAACAATAAACAGCTAGTGTTTTATTTTTCTGCCAAAACAAACTAAATATAAGTAATGTACGTAAATGAAGGTAGCTTTGCACTTGAGAGCTGTGTGCCGGGTGACAGCTGCATTTGGTTGACCAAATGACGTTGTCATGCGTCTATAGAGACGTCGGACGTGGTGGAATGTACGACATGAAATTTTCTATCTTCGCGGTCTTTTTTGTTTCTATGAGTGTCTATAAGTAGTTGTTTAAAAAATTACAAATTGCAAAAAAAAACAAAATGTGTCAATAAAATAGTTTGAATCATGTTGTCCGTGACCACTTCTAAAGATTAACTTTAGTCTAGCACTGCGCGTAAATATTTATTTCCAATTGTGTTTGTTACAAGCATTGTATTGTTTATTTGGTTTGCTAAGCTATTTATCAAAATTTCAACGACGAATACATAAATTAAATTTTTGTTGAGTTGAAATGTTTTTTTTTAAAACAACATAAAAACATATACACAGAGGCGGCCTTTGGGGGTGGCGGGGCAGGGCAACCGCCCGGGGCCTCGCTCTTGCAGGGGTCTTGCGCAACAAATCAAGTAGAAAAATATTAGGTACTAATATTTATTTGAATTTCGCGCCTTACGCTACGCATTCTTACGTGGTAGTTATCGTGATGTTAACGATGTACATTCGGGGATTTCCCGCGTTTCATTTCGCCTGTCATAAACAGTATCAACTATACACGGTTCACTTGAAGCAAGATCAAGATCGATAAAATTGTCAACCAAATATAGTGTCTTGAGATTCTAAATACATAGTCCGCGAAATCGGATCTGCTAATTTACTCGTTTTATGGCCATTTTAAGGATAGGACTTTGGCCGACACGGTGCGTTTCAAGCAAAGTCAAGATCGGTAAAAATTGTTAACCCAATCTGACAATGCACAATTATTACCGTGTAGTTTTTGATGCTTTTAAGATCAAGTGAAATTGCTATGATAACTGTTGTTTATGTAGTTTGAGTCACTGAACACGATGAAGTCAATTATTTTTGCAAATATGTAAACGCTTTTGTATTATTCATCATTTTTCATGGAAAAAAACCGATACAAAAAATTTTTTTTGTCGGCCGAAAAACTAGTGAAAAATAAATTTTTTTTTATTATCTTTTGTGGACTTATAAAGTATTTTTGACTACAAAGCCCACAAAGAAAAAAAATTAAAAAAATTTTGATATATGTTATGTTATTCATCATTTTCCATGGAAAAGAATTGAAAACTTAAAAAAAAAAATCTTTTGGGCCTTAAAACTAGTGAAAAATATTTTAAATTATAATTTTGTTTTATGAATTTTTGAGGTATTTTCGACTACACAGCTGACCAAAAAACAAATAGTAAAAAAACTATTATATTTGTTGTGTTATTCACCGTTTTCATGAAAAAAAAAAATTAAAAACTCTTTTGGACCTAAAAATTAATGAAACATAATTTTTATATATTTTTGTTTTATGGGTTTTAAAAGTATTTTTGATTAAAAAGTTCACAAAGAAAAGCAAAATAAAAAAATTTTCATTTTTAATGACTTATTCACAATTTTTCCTAGAACGCATTTTTATCAATATTATCGGTAAAAGCGTTTCCCTTAAAAAACCATAAAACGAGTAAGTGATTAGGTACGATTTTGCGGGTCATGTTTTTAAAATCTCCGAACATTAAATAACAATTTTGCATTGTCAGATTTGGTTGACACTTTTTACCGATTTTGATGTTGCTTGAAACGAACCATGTCGGCCAAAGTAAAACATTAAAATGGCCATAAAACGAGTAAATGAGCAGATCCGATTTTGCGGATTACGTATTTGGAATTTCAAGACACTAAATAATAATTGTGCATTTTCAGATTTGATTGACAATTTTATCGATCTTGATCTTGCTTCAATCGCACCGTGTGTAGTCGGCTTATGCTTTTATGTTAGAGCAGCATTGTGAGTTACGTTGCATAATCCTTATCTCTCAATAAATGATATTAGATCTTACGTTAATAAGCTACCATATTTAAATTTTATAAAAAAGAGTGAATTAGTAAAAAACTGTTTGTAATTTTATTAAATACTTTTTTGAGTGAAAAGAAATTGCGTTGAGTTCGCGTGATCGTGATGCCGGTAGAAAAGTTCGGTAGTTCAAAAATAAAACTGGACGTACGAAGAAAGCAGGTACAAGAAAATCTATGTACGTGGATCTTTATGTAAATATATAAAAAATGGTGATCAAGAAACTTTTAGAAACCCTACTACTGAAAGAAGTCGAAGTTAAAAATTATTAAAATAAATCTGCGGAAAACTATGATACAGATGTTAACTTCCAGTACATACATAATTTGTTCATTTAATCTCGTTAAGGTATTATCTATAGAAAAGCCAAGAGCAAAAGAAGGTACTAGTAGATAGTAGGTGGTTTTTCCAACATTTCCCTAAAAATCAGGATGGTCATTTTATTTTTGCAAATTACAGTTATTCCCACCTCTTACTTAAAATTTGATATTACATTTTGAAAGTTACTTGGATTTTTTCCATGCACAGTATTATGGATACTATATAGCACTAGCCTTTTGTGTTCGAACTTTTTCAATAAGGACTTCCTATCAATGCTATAAAACATTTTTATGGAAACTGTTTCTGAAAACAGTGCTATTTGATGTCCTTAACAAACATTAATTTAGCGAACTTCGCTAGGACTGAGGTAGCTTGAAATATTTCTTGAAACTGCATTTTTTTGTAGTATGGGATCAGGGTATCTTAAAATCCTGTTCTAATGGAATAAATTGGCAACGGATTCGTGTTATCACAAAAAAGTTTGAACCTCATTTGTATAGTTAAATCACCAAGTTTAGAATGTGTGTTAAAATAATAAACAAAAACACAACAAGAAAACCTTAAAAAAGCATTTTATGCGTCAACATGATGATGTAAGAAAATTGTAAACAAATATTGTTAGTATGGCAAACCAATAAAAATTAAAATAAATTAAAAAGTTTACTACCTTGCACATACATACATACATTGTTTTGTAATAGTGGGTATTTTGTCACATAAGATTTAGACGCACACAAATTATTATGCACATA
Source organism: Meiosimyza platycephala (assembly GCA_963662105.1). Lineage (NCBI taxonomy): Eukaryota > Metazoa > Arthropoda > Insecta > Diptera > Lauxaniidae > Meiosimyza > Meiosimyza platycephala. Next base: position 77,387,891 of record OY759209.1, read on the forward strand.
TGTATGTATGTACGTTCACAGAGCTATATGTAATTTCTGCTGTATGTATATATGTAAATAGGAAACATCAACACACCACAAATAACGCAAAGTTTCCAACCTCAAATATTATTCTAAAAAACTAAATACACCCATGTAAAACTATTACTATAGGTATGTATGCAAATAATAACATAGCAAGTTTTAAAAATTCGCTACCGACTGATTTCACACAAATGTCAGAACTAGAGATATTATCGGTGTTGGGTTCAGCCCCAAAGGTACTGAATAAGATATATGTATGTATGTATAATAATAAAGTTCTTCTTGAGTGTCGCCAACAAACGGGTGATAATCTCCCGTCACATTTCTATAACATATCTACAAGATGTAATTCAAATAGTACATTAATTTTCTTTTTATACCCTACACAGAGGGTATATTCACTTTGTCATTCAGTTTGTAACGCATAGAAGGGGGCGTGGCAGGTATAGAAAAGTATATATATCATATATATATATTGATCACCGTCACCACCTGAGTCGATATAGCTATGTCCGTCCGTCTGTCTGTCTGTCTGTCTGTCTGTTGAAATCACGTTTACGGGAAAACTAAGCAAGCAAGCTGCTAGAATATAAAAATGGGGGAAATCGGGTCACGACCACGCCCACCACCCATACTCTATGTAAATATACTTCAGACCATTATGAAAAAAGTTGCGGCGATTTTGATGAAACTTGGTGATTTGGTGAACATGTGAACGAAATAAGATTGGGCTAGGTTTTGAATTTGCAAAGGCTCTTAAAGGAGCGTGGCACAGCCCTAAATTTTAACTTTTATAACACCATAACCGTGCAAGATATTGTGATGAAATTTGGTGCACGGGTGCAAATCATATATATCTTGAATTGTGTTTAAAGTGGGCGGAATTGGAAAAGTGGGCGTGGCACTTTTTAACAATTGAAAATTTTGATTCCGTATAACTCAAAATTGGCTCATACGATTTTCATGAAAATTTTAGGGATGATACCTCTGAAAGCAGTCATCAGTACAAGCTAAGTCAGTATACTGGAAAAACTCGTTGAAGGGCGTGGCACAGCCCACAATATTTTTAAACGTTTAAATAAGAGAACTAACAACGTAATCGTTATGAAATATAATATGGCAGATATACTTGCTAAAAGGTATCTTATTGCAAAACTTTAGCACAATAGTGCCGGTGGGCGTGGCAACTCCCATGTAAGCAAAAAATGTTTAATGTTATAGATATTGTACCATGGGAGTAATCTTCATACAATTTGGTGTATAAATATCAGTTACTATATAAGGTTTAAAATAAATGGATTTCGAGTGGATTGCATCAGTAGACGTGACAACACCCATATTAACATAAAATTGTAAGCGCTATTTTAAGTGAACTATTCCACCAATTCGTAGGAAATTTCATGTAAGTGGTTTACATGCTATAAGGCACATCTGAACCAAAAGCGGCCAAAATAGCACCAGAGGGCGTGTCACCTCCCATACAATTTAAATTCACTAAGTGGCATATCTATCGAAACATGTGAGCAATCATGCTGAAATTTGGTGTAAGAGGTTTGCTTATGGAAAGATATTTCTGGATAAAAATCGGACTGGATTGTGCCAGTGTGTGTGTCACCACCCTAAATTTTAAGACTTATTACGGCATACAACGCAAACTATACTAAACTAAAATTTTGTATGCCTATGTCAATTACGAATATAATTTTTTGATCCCAAAGTAAGCGGAATTGGAGAAGTGGGATGGCATACATATATCGTCTTTTTCATTTCTATTCTATTCTCTTAAATATTTTCCATATTCTTATGACTTTTCCCAATATATTCCATATGTATTTTTTCCACATTTTTAAACCTCATTCAACTTTATTCGCCGTTTTCTTAATTTTTTCGACTCTATCATCAATTTTTCAGCATTTTTCCACATATTTTCAGCTTTTTCCATTTCTTTCAACTTTTTTCAATGGTTTCTATATTTTTTAGACTTTTTCAGGTTTTTTCAACTGTTTCAACACTTTTCATCTTATTTGAACCTTTTTATATTATTTTCGACTCATTAAACTTCTTCAACCTTTTCAACGTATATTTAATATTTATGTATTTAAAAAGTACTTTCAATGCAGTGTAGAGTATGTGAGTTTCGGCCTGGCCGAAGATAACACCTTTACTAGTTTATTTTATCATTGATGTAATTGGTACCATGATGATATCGTTTAAGCTCGGTCACATTTTATTGCATTATTCATCACTTTTCCCAAAGCTTTCTTCCGCTATTATGTACGCCATTTCTCGTTAAATGTTGTCTTTTGTACAAGGCCCTCATTGGCGAAGCTACTATAGAGATTTCCCCGAGATATCGGGCTGCCAACATGTTGTATTAGTAAATTCCAAAGCATTGTATTTGATTAATATTACCGAGTTATTTAGGACCACTATTTACTATACTGTATTTTTTATCAAGTCCACTACTTGCACAACAGGCAAAGCCTTTGTTAACCTCCATTAAGCCAAGTTTTTTACCTTTTTAATATTTTTATTTCTATTTTTTCTTGACGACTAATGTAATATTTTATATGGAAAAAGTTATAATTTTAACGAGGGTGCAAACCATAGTGTAAACTTTGAACCGTGCAAATTTTTAGAAAAATTTAATGATTTGGATGGGAATTGAGCGATTTTCTATGAACATTTTTTAATTATAACTGTGATATTCAATTTTATAAAGCATTTTACGATGCAGGCGAAAATTTCTAAAAATATTAAGCTAAATTTACTGTGTAACCCTTCTGAAAGTGTCGCTATGGACAATTGCCACTCTTGTCGGCTGCAAGAGCCTATGGCTTGTTGACATAGACCAATGATTTTGTATAAATCTACATACACTTGTACTCACATAATTAAGACATTATTATGCTACGTAACATTTTTGTTAAAATTTATTTATTAAGTACTTTTTTCTGATTCTTATATTATTAGTTTTTTATAAATCTGCTATGTAAGCAGCTATTTACAGCAAAAAAATCAAAAGAAATATCTTGGTTTTATCTCGAAAAATGCAAAAACGTCGAACGCTGTGCTCATATAATAAAGTCATCTGAAAGAAAGTAATTGAAACTGTTGAATTTTTGGTGTGAGTCCTATTTTTTTATTAGTTTAGCTTAATAATGAGTAAGAGAATCGGTTTGGCATGCTGCCCATCGGGCGTGCACACTCGTCTGTAATAATTTTATGCCACTTCTCTCGATTAACTTGCCAGAAGCTGCTTTACTCGCCGGTTTTCTTGCTGCTACGACTCGTTTCATTACTCCTCACAAGTTCTCAATAGAATTTAAGTTGGAACTTTGAGGTGGCCACTTCAGAACCTTGGTGGATTAAGTGTCTAGCCAAGATTTGACAAGTCGTAACAATGTTTTGGACCATTATCAAGATGGAAAATCCATCTAAGCGATAAATTTTTGATATAATCGGTGGCCAAATGTTCTTAAAAGTGGAATCAGATGTGTGCCCTCAATTTTAAATTTTCGATGTTTGTGATCGCGTAAAACCAGAATTTTTAAAGAATTCCTCATATAAGAAATACCGTTAGAAACATTCAACAAAAATATACCATTACGAAGTTTGTTTTTATTAGAAATGGCACAGTTGCTTGGATTTCAAAAATATTAACTTAAATTTTTTTATTTTGTCGTATGACAGGAACCACTGTGCAAAGGCCTGAATTTTTGGAATGTGATTTATTCTTTGAGTAAAGGCCTTCGCACATAGGGACTAACATCGTTCCTAAGTACGTTGAACTTGGATTCATCGCTTTAAAAATAGATTTGATTTAAATGCCAGTAAACGCCAATATTGTCTATTGCCTTGATTTTCTGAGCAATCCGATCTGATATAGACTGATCGCATATCCATTTGATATGTCAAAAGAAGCGGCTAAGTGCTTAGGTGAAAGAAACAGTTTACATCAGCTGTTCTCCGCTCTAATTTACCCACAGGATTTATATGGAACAAAATTCACCAATTTGCAATAATCATTTTCCCGGTAACTTTATGATCAGTAAATTTAAAGCATATGTGCACCGTAGCGATTCCAACTATCATTCTTACCTATAAACCTTTTTCACAGCCCAAATGAATGTTTACTATATGTGAGGAGCGTCGGAACAAAAACCGATAAATCACATATCGACAATGTAACCTGGTCGAAAACTGATAAATCCTCTCCAAATCCTTCCGCGATATACCCGGATCTGAACATAAACCGATAAATACGCCAATCATACTAAACGAAGATGGCGATCGGAACAAAGACCGATAAATCTTTAGTTTATGCTTTTACCATACCTAAGAGTTATACTGTTATGTGAGTTGTTTGATTGGAAACTATCTAATCTACCAATATATCAAAAACCGATATATCCAGTTGGTTTGGTCAAAAACCGATATGTCCTTTTTGCAGTGATCAACATGATAGATTTCGTTTAATTCCAAATTAGAAAACCATGTACCATATTTTTACAATTTCCCACAAAATACAAAGCGATTTATCGGTTTTTGTTCCGACGCTCCTCATATGGGAACAAACAAAATACGTCACCTAGGTGTAGCAGCCCATAAAAGGGCTTACTCACCGCCATTCTATTGCGTCCCTTTTGCTCATACATAACGGCAGGAATCTACAGTTGAATAATGAATCTAATCAGCGATAATTCGGAAAAACTTTTCATGGCAAATTATATTATCGTCGCATTGGCATTAACTTGTGAGAGAGAGCGCCGTAAATAAAAACGTTCTCCACTTGACAGTGGCCATCTGCGTAATAAGCGGGGGCGCAAACCACTGGAATACTAGGATTTTATTGCTTTAACCTTAAACTTACTTTACTACTTTAGTTTTGAATGGAAAAAATAATCCATCATATGAACATAATTTTTTTTTAAATTATTTTTGAGCGGATATACAACATTAATATTTTCAAAATCATGCACTGCACTTGTACGAACTGTAAACGTTAGGGGGTTTTTGGTTAAAAAGAAATGTCAGTGTATGTATGTATGTACATATGTGCTTTAGTAATTTGAGCGCAAATAAAAAATTGAGACAAGTAGATATTACTTACCGTTACAATTTGATGAAAGAACAAATTATGCCTGGATGAATAGACGTTATTGTCAAATGTAACCCAATATGTTTATTTGTAAAATTAAGTGGTTTTTGTTGTTATAAGTAAAAAATTTAAATAACACTTGTAAAGATATTTAAATACGTAAATTTGTGTGTATGTGTGTATTTGCACAAATATTTTATTCTGATTTTAAAATAATTAATTTTTACAACTTATTTAAGTTCACTGTTTTGCTTTAAAATACATCCATTTATAGACCGAAGGTTTTTTAGAAATTTATTTGTTTTGTTTTTTTTTTTCAATAATTCACAACCATTTCTTGCTTTTCTTTTCTATAATTTGTTGCTTCGTCTTCGTTATTTGTTTTAAACTACATAATTTTGCAGCTGTTTTTTGTTCGTGCACGCACATTAAAAAAAAAATCAAAACATAACGTCAGATTTTGCATAACAAATTGATCTTAAACATTTAAAATTTACCGGCATCTTTTTATATCTTTTTCATTGTTTCTTTATTTTTAACACCGATGTCGTTCGTTTCGCGTTTTTGACGAAAATGAGCTAAATAAAAAATTTCTGCTGTCGTTTACACTCGATTACTGACGTTATGCTTCTGCTGCAGTCATTGCCGCTGTTTCTGCTGTAGTTGTGTTGACTTAATTACATTGATTAACAAAAACAAATAAATAAATTACCAACGACATGGAACGCCAAATCTGACATCACGTTAGAATATTGAAAGCTTTCTCGGTTGACCACCACAATCAATTTTTGATAATTTTTGGCCTCCTCGGAATATTTCGCAAGAAAACAATGAAATATCCTTAAAGCAGGTTTTTCCCAAAGTAAATGTATTTTTTTTTGAGCTTGAAAATCGCATTCTTCACTTTAAAATTACTGTGGGTAGCGAAGCCGATGATGCACGCGGCTATGCCACTGTTGTTCATACTTACAGTGGCTCGCAGCCGATTTCATATAGTACCTTTTTAAAAGTTCAAATCCTTATATCTTCGAAACTGGAAAGGTTATTGAAATATTTTAAGCGCAATTTTAATAATTTATATATTTTATTTAACTAACTTTTGGGTGGTTTCTGGAGTGATTTGACTCCATTCTTCCTGTAATGCTCTTTTTAAATCGTTTTTCCGATATACGTCTCGTATCCCGAGTTTTACAGCACTACGGAGCAAATTTTCTTTAAGGATGTAATGACAGATATTTTTATCCATGTTGCCTATAAGAAAAACGAAAGACGATTCTGCACATTGTCCTCGCTCGAAATCGGTAAGTGGCCCACTCACAATAATTATTTTTTAAATTTTTTTTTGATAGATTTACAATAATGAACTATTTATTTTTGCATAGGTAAAGGAATATAAGGACTTTTTGAGAATTGAGTCAGTCCATGGCCCGGTAACAGCCTCAACTTCAATCCCATTGTGAATGTTTGGGACATTTTAAAAGGCAAAGTGCGCCAACAAAACCCTAATAATGTTCCAAAGTTAAAGAAAATAATTGAATCTACTTGGTACAACGATATTTTAATAGAATTAATACGAAAACTCTATGAGAGCATGCCTTTTCGAATGGAAAGCGTCATCAAGGCAAAAATAGGTCCTACGCGGCATTAAAATCAATTTTACCGTATTATTTAAAATAATTAAATAATAAATAATTAAATATGTGAGAAATTAAAAATGCGTAAAAAAAACTACAAAAAACAATGTATTTTTTCATATAAATAAATTGTAATTTCTGATTATAAAACTAGCAATTATGTGTTTATTTGGAAAAGATTCCTAGAATTTATTACTGTTAGGTAGATAGTTTTGAAAATACTCAAAACTTGTCCCTAGTAACAGTATCTAACAAACTTAAAACCGTTAAACAAGAGTAGATATTATTTTACGCATCAAAATATAAAACTTCTTCCAAAATTCAAGTCTGCGTTTTTTTTGACCGTGAGTGTATGTAATTACTACATACATCAACATTTTAATTGTGTTAATTAAAAAGAAAATTTTACCTTCTTCTAAATGAAACTGCCGAACCACCCCCCTAAATGAGTGGCGTTGCTGCCGAAGGATTCAAGAACAATAGGTCATTTTGCGGGTTCTATTTTGGTAGACTTTTTATGTTAACCAGTGTACTCACTACTACTCGTACATATATCTATTTTGGGTTGGCTGCCTTTAAGTATTTTGTTGCTGCTGCAGCCACTGTTGTTGCTGACGACGACGACATCGACCATGATTTGGTCACCTGTCGCTACCAAATGCGAAAACTGTTCCAATGCCTTTGCTGTTTTCTATTGTTGGTTCATTCGGTTTTTTTTGCTTATGTTTTTACTTGCGCGTTTGTCATTTTGATGTCATATTCGGAGCAAAATTTGAAATTATTTTGATTATTGTGGTCTTCCTTTTGAAGTTTGTTTATTGGTCAAAATCATAGTATTTTTCGAATTACATTGTTATAGTGAAACAATTAGATTTATGTTGAAACAACTATTTATAATATAGCCCGGTAAGCATGCAAGATATCACTTAACATGCATAACATAGCGTTAGCTTATCGCTTGTATTATTTGCAAAAATTTTCGCTTGACTTTAAGGCCAACTGCTAAAACAAACGCTGTATCTCTGTTAATATGCTCGAATCCATTTTCGTTTATACCTAATATTTTTAAGAAAAGAATTCAAAGCTAGCGAAAAATACTTCCTAAGGCACTCATAGAAAAGTAAAATTAAGGCGTCTAACAAAAGTTACGAATGATGAAAATGATGACGAACATATATATTAGGACCCCTAGATATTGACAACCAGGGCCGTTTTTAAGCATAGGCTACATAGGCTGCAGCCTAGTGGCCCGCGCCACAAGGGGGCCCGCGCCATAAGAAAATCTGTTCTGACATTTTAAATTTTGAGTTGCATAAAAAAGGCTGCATCGTTTTGTTGCAATCTGCTTCAATATCTCAGGCGTGTACAAGCAACGTTAATGAACACATTTTCATATTTGCATACGCTGTTAACCCTGGCATCGTTCTCTCTTTTGACTTGCTCCCATTTGCCACTTCTTATTAAACCAAACTTTTTGTATGTGGTTTTCAATTTAAAGAATAAATATTTAATTAAAAAATGTTACTCGGATCTGGTTTCGGTAATATAGCCATCAGAAGTTGCGGATATAGCTTTTGTTATTAAAATCATATGTAGTATGTCATAAGAAAGATAATTTAGTTTGTCAAAACTCAGAAAAATCGCCATATCTCCAAAACTATTGGTTAAATTTTAAAGTTCTTTACACCATTATTGTAGGACAGTATGTTATTCTTTCTTATGACAACCATATTTTTACATCCATGCAGGGATCCCAACTTATAATGATTTTAATAAAAGCTATATCCGCAAATTCCGATGGCTACATCTTTGAAACTATATCCGAGCGACACTTTATTTCATTTTTTTGCTTTTGACCCACTACTACCACGATAACAAAAATTGGGCAATAGATGCTAAAGGAAACCTGTTCCACAGAATTCTTTATCTTTTAAAATAGATAGAATGGAATCAAAAATTTTTCAATTCCAAATTTTGATTCCATTTGTAAAAAGAGTTTGATTCTAAAATTGTAGCTGTATTAGCAATTTTTGCTGTTTTTCTAACAGATAACAGCCCTTCCGAATTTTTTTTTTATATTTTTGACGGTTATCTTATAAAAAAGGAAAATATCTAATTTTCTTAATTTTTTTACTCAAATTCCTAAAAATGAAAATTTTGCAGCCCTAGGAGCATTTGTTTTTAAATGAGGATATACTCGAATATGAATAGATTTTCGAATTTCGAGCATGAACATGTTTTAAGATATTTCTTTACCATAACTGTCTAAGTTTCAATTCATCTTAAAAATAAGACTTATGCTGTTTTGCATGAGTGTGATTTAATAAAAAGACGGGTTCGGTCACTAAAATGGTGCCATGTCATAACCCAAAAAATTTTGGGCGTTGTGTCCACCTAAAAAACGGTCATGGGTGTTATGGCCACTTTCGTTTTGCTTAAAAATTCAAGAAGAATTTTATATTTATTCTATCCATACATAATATGTATTACATATATGTATGTACAATGTACATTGTACAATGTACATTGTACAATGTACATACATATATGCGTAATGAGAGTGGGCGGCCTTCAGTCAAGGATTACATCCTCGAATATCTCCAACAACGCTTCTACATAAAAGTTCCGACAACGGCTTCGCGATGGCCTTCGCGCGCAAATCAGTCCATAATATATCCAACACCTGGTTCGCTAGCCACAGAAATTTTACATAAGAGTAAGGGTAAGTGGGCGGCCAACGGCCGCAGCTCAGGACTTAAAACTCCCAAAAATCCAACACCGGTTTCGCGGCGGCTATAGACTGATCCAACTCCGGCATCGCTACCCACAGTAATTCTAAATAGAAGTTAGTATATTATGCGAAATTATTTTTTGAAAATTTATTTATTTTGTTATAAGCACCCAAAATTATTTGGCCTTATGTTCAGCCTAGGGGCCCGCACACACCTAGAGACGGCGCTGTTGACAACCCGTGAATTTAGATCTGCCTTCTTAACAGGTTTCAAAGAGTTTCACGAAAAAATATTCTAAAAAATTTTAAGCGGCAGTGCTTGACAAATTGTTTCCCGTATATCAATCTTAAAATCAAATTCAGTACTTAAGCTTTGAAAAGACATGAATCACCTCTGTCAAATATTAATGACATGGCAATCCGAACTAATAATTTTACAACTTAATCCAAAGGTCTTTTACGCATTTGAGCTCTCATGTGCAAGTCAGCTTTGTAAGTCATGTAACGCGGTATTTATGTATGTATGTATGTATAAACTAGTCCTGTGCAAAGTTACACGCATAGCAAAAAATCGTCAAATAACAATGAAATGTTGGCATACCTTTGTAAAAAATATATCTCGATTCCTGCATGACTAATGAAACTAACTTGCTAATAAAAGCTTAAGTGCTAAAAATTCACTTTCGATAGTCACACAAAATTGGTAGTAATAATGCAGTTTGCATTTAATGTAAGGTCATAGTGAGACACAATATTGTAGCATTGTCATTTTGTCAACGTATCGGGATTCCTTAAGGTTTGTATAGTTATATATTTTTCAGATTTTTAAAAGGTGCACAGCACAATCAAAAATTTATTGTTTATAACCAATTTATTAAAAAAGAATTTGTTTTTTAGATTTGCAAACGATTAATTCATCTATTCCCTTTAATATGCCAAACTTTCATTAGGATCCGTTCATTTGGTCCAGAGCAATAACTTTGTTTAAAAAAATATATATTATATGTGACCGAAAGATTATCATTTTATTTTTGCTGATTACACATATTCTGAGTCATTTGATAGTGGTGGAGCGATATTAACGTTTTTAATAACAGTGAAAATCATTCGGGCCAATATACGACCGTTTCGAAATTAAAATTATGTGCTAATCAAAAATTTAAGGAATTAAAATTTGCTGTTATTCAGCATCAATTTTTAATCGGCTGAACAGCTTCAGAGCAATCGATCTATTAGTAAGCTATTTCGCACATTTTTTTTTTAATAGTTCAGCAAAATTAGTTTGTAAATGAAACAAAAAAACACGAATCATGTCAATTTAACAGTTTTTTTTAAGTATGTATTTAGAATAACAAAAAAAACTAGTAAAGGTGTTATCTTCGGCCAGGCCGAAACTCACAAACCCTACACTGCACTAAAAGTACTTTCCAAATATATGTTAAAAAGGCGTTGAAAAGATTGAAGAAGTCGAAAATAATGTAATAAGGTTCAAAGAGGTTGAAAAGTGTTGAAACAGTTGAAAAACTCAAAACTCAAAAATTCTAAAATATATGGAAACCATTGCAGAAAGTTGAAAGAAATTGAAAAAGTCGAAAAAATGTGGAAAATGTTGAAAGTGGTTAAAAAACTCAAAAATACTTGCAAGTAGTTGAAAAATGTTGAAACAAGTCAAAATTCATGAAGTCGAAAAAATAAAGAAAATTTCGAATCAAGTTGAAAGAGGTAGAAAAAGTGGAAAATATACATATGGAATATGTTGGGAAAAGTTAAAAAGTTGGAAAAGTCAAAAGAATGTGGAAAATGTTGAAAAAAATAGAATAGAAATGTAGAAAACCAAATATGCCACGCCCACTTCTCCAATTCCGCCTACTTTTGGTTCAATAAATTATATTCGTTATTGATATCCACATACTAAATTTTAGCAAAATAGTTTGTATAGTTTGCGATATATGCCTTAATTAACCTTATAGCTTTCCATAAACAAACCTCTCTTACCAAATTTCAGCATGATTGCTCATATATTTCGATAGATATGCCACTTAAGCTATTTTACTTGTATGGGAGGTGCCACGCCCAGTGGTGCTATTTCGCCCGCTTCAGATGCTGACATACCTTATTCCAAGTTAACCACCTACATCAAATTTCATGCCAATTGCTGCAATATTTCTCTTAAAATCACTTCCAACTTTATGTTAATATGGGAGGTGCAACGCCCACTGACGAAATCCCGTCAAAATTTATTTAATTTTATAGCTTATAATAATTGACATTTATGCACCGAATTTTATGAAGATTACTCTCATTGCACACGATCTATAGCATTAAACGTGTTTTGCTTATATAGGAGGTGCCACGCCCACTGGTTCTATTGTGCCAAATTTTTGTAAGAAGATACCTTTTAGCAAGTGCATCTGCCATACTAAATTTCATAACGATTACGTTGTTAGTTCTCTAATTATGTTTATAAATATTGTGGGCTGTGCCACGCCCTTCAACGTGTTTTTTTAGTACACTGACGAAGCTTGTATTGATGACTGCTCTTAGTAGTATCATCCCTAAAATTTTTATGAAAATCGAATGTGGCAATTTTGAATTATACGAAATCATAATTTTTAATTGTTAAAAAGTGCCACGCCCACTTTTACAATTCCGCCCACTTTAAACAAAATTTAAGATATATATGATCTGTATCGGTGTACCAAATTTCATCACAATATCTTGCACGGTTTACGAGCTATGGCGTTATAAAAGTTAAAATTTAGGGCTGTGCCACGCCTCTTTAAGAGCCTTTGAAAATTTAAAACCTATCTCAATCATAATTTTGTTCACATGTTCACCAAATCACCAAGTTTCATCAAAATCGCAGCAACTTTTTTCAAAATGGACTGAGGTATATTTACATAGTGTATGGGCGGTAGGCGTGGTCGTGACCCGATTTTTATATGCTAGCTGCTTGCAAGAAGGTGTGACCTGTGGGCCAAATTTCATTGAATTAGCTTGCTTAGTTTTCCCGTAAACGTGATTTCAACAGACAGACAGACGGACATAGCTATATCGACTCAGGTGGTGACGCTGATCAATAATATATATACTTTTCTATACCTGCCACGCCCCCTTCTATGCGTTACAAACGGAATGACAAAGTGAATATACCCTCTGTGTAGGGTATAAAAACTACAGTGGATCCCGCTTAAGTGCCTCCTCGCTTAAATGCACATCCCGCTTAAGTACCCACTTTTTATTTTCACACCAAACCTCATACATATTTCCCCTTTTAAGTACCTCCCGCTTAAGTACCCCAACTTTTTATGTTTCAATTATTATTTTACCCAAGTTTTTCCTCTTTTAAGTGTGTTTTATTAAAAAGGGGGAAACAAATTTCAAAACATGGTAACGTACCGTAAACGATTTTTTGCACATATCAGCATGCATAGCCAGAGAGCCCGCTGTAGAAAAGTTTAGTGTATAAGATTACAGAATAAGATATGCGGGAAAGATACTATTGCATTTTGGTGAAATAAACGAACCAGGGTTACCTTACCAAAGCCCGTCCCGATGCCCGAAAATGCCCGAATTTTAGTCAATTTTATTGTTTTAATTAAAACTGTATAATATTACACGTAAAAATGTATGACAAATGATAGAGTTCCTGTCTCAAACATGGGTTTCCACCGGTTTTATTAAAAACTAAACGGTGAAAATTAAAAACTATGTTTTTTATTTTGTTTTTTATATTTTTTTAATTCGCGTTTGCTCATGATTATTTTTCAAAATTATTAAACGTTTGTTGTGAAAATCAATGAGGATATTTATCTATGTTGATGGACTTTATTTTTTGGGTACTTTCAGGTTCAATATAAGAATGTGAACGGCAGCGCCAATTATAGTTCTACCTTGAGCGGGTCATTTAAGCGCATTTTTATTTTAAAAGTCGTGGCTTAGCAAACACCGCTCAAGTCGTAAATTGGCAGTTTTAACTTTTGAATGTGGCTCGAAAAAACTACTTAGCGCGTGTCGACCAACTGTTATATTTTAAAAGTTTTAACCAATCAGACGGAAGCCAATATTCAAAAAGTTGTGACCACGCACAAGTCGGTTTTTCTCAATAAAATAAATAATTTTCTCTGTCCTGGAAAATTAATAAAAATTACTTGGGTGGTGTTATTATTATTATTATTAAAGCTGTGTTAAGTTTCCATTTGTTCATGTTATTTTCCTTAATTTTAATGTTATTTTCTAAATAATAAAAAAATTGGCTACGCCAGATTCGACCATAAAAATTTCAAAATTTTATACTGTTTAGCTAAACATTTTAAATTTTACTTTTAACTTTTCGCAGATCGATTTACATTAAAATCAAGTTAAGTTTACATTTTTGCTGGGGGTCAGAGTATAGAACGTTTTCTATAGGGTGACCTGGTCTTTTAAGTGCACTACCATTGATTTTATTATTTCCACAAAAAGAAAGTTTGAGCGTAAACATTTTTTTATTCTTCTTTTACACTGTGTTATTGGATATGTGCAATTTTCTTACCAAATTTCTCTTAACATATGCACAGTCTGATTAATATCTTTTACAATATTTATCGATATAAATTTAATGCACTCTTTAAATTCGTCTAATGACTCTATGCCATAGACAAACATTACTTCAATAACTAATAGTTCTTGGTACAACACACTCCAATCTATTCCTATGGTTTGTGCACAAGTTTGCAGTAGCCAAAAGAATGAGCATGGAAATTGACGTTCTAAGACTTTTTTCTGTACTTCAGTTAACATGGTCATATAACCATTCAAAATCCAATAGTCTAGATTGGAGATCAAAAAATTTAACTTATTAGTTTTTTGATCTTTTAATTGATGGCTTTCATTTTCCGATTCATAGTCGACTTCACTCTCAGGTTCACTAACCTCATCACCGCTTACATCATTCAAAATTTCTACACCGTCAAAACGTCGACGTGGTGATGATAAATTTAAATTTTCAATGGGTTCCATGTTGTCCTCTTTAAAAACGTCAATGGAGTGTAACGAAAGGATATCATAGTTGTCATAAATCTAAATAAAGAAAATAAAAATTAGTTTTCATCAAATATACATAATTTGTTCCTAATGGAACTGCTTAGAGTAATTGTTACCTGTACAAAGGAGCAGAATATTTTGTATCAGTTTGGAGTAATAAACAAGCATTTAAAATTATTCTTTTTTAATGTTACTAACCTGCTTCTTTGCTTCAAAGCATAAAATTTCTAGCTCCGTATGCTATAACTCTCTGTACAAATATTTTTTGTCATAAAAATGAACTTTAGCCTCCTAAAAGAGTATTCCAATTGGATAATAAAGTATTTATTCTTCCAATAACACGCAGGCTTATAGAGCCAGAAAAAAATAGTTTAAAAAATCGCACAAAATTAACAAACAAATTTTATTCAAACAAGAGTAAGTTTTTGTATATACAGCCATGATCATATAAATAGCACACATTTTCTCAAGTGTAAAAAAGTTCATTTTTTTGGCAGGAACTTATTCTTCCAGAACTATGCAGATACATAAATTTAACTTAATGTATTACCAATTCAGCTAGCAAAAAATATTTAAATCAAAATTAAAAAATTTTTAATTATTTAAAAGAATTGGCTCACATATCCATTATGAGATGTTCATATATGTAAATAGCTCTAATACTAAAATTTGGAAATTTTTTTATTTTCAATGTTGAAATCTAAAATAATCTGCATGTAAATGATTAAGTATAATTAATATTTTGTATTAAGTCCCTTATTTCGCATGAACGCTTCGCATCTTCGGCTCAAGCTCTCCACAAGCCTTTGAGACCTCTCCTTAGGAATGAACACCAGGTTTCTTGAGATGCAGTCCACAAATCGTCAAAATTTTTGATATTCTTATTCCATAGTTTTGCCTCTACATCACCCCATAAATTTTCTTTGAATTATGGTCGGGACTTTGAACTGGCCAGTCCAAAACACTTATTTGCTCTCGCTGAAGCCAGGATTTGATGATATTGGCCATATGTTTCGGGTCATGAAGGTCCATTTTATTGGCATAGATTGCAGAATATGGGCATAGCGTGTCACAGAACTTAATAGGAAGACGGCTCAAAGGGCAAATCTGGATGGGCGTATTGCTAGAAAGTTCCTATTAAGTTCTGTGACACGCAAAGCCCATATTCTGCATTCTATACCAACTTCATGCATGATAATGACCCGAAACATACGGCCAATATCATCAAACCCTGGCTTCAGCGAGAGAAAATAAGTATTTTTGACTGGCTGGGGTGATGTGGAGGCAAAACTATGTAATAAGAATATCAAAAATTTTGACGATTTGTGGACTGCAGTTCAAGAAACTTGGTGTTCATTCCTAAGGAGAGGTCGGAAAGGCTTGTGGAGAGCTTGAGCCGAAGATACGAAGCGTTCATGCAAAATAAGGGACTTTCCAAATTTTAGTATTTGTGCTATTTATATGAACATCTCATAATGGCTATGTGAGCCATTTCTTTTAAATAATTCAAAATTTTTTAATTTTGATTTAAATTTTTTTTTGCTAGCTGAATTGGTAATACATTAAGTTCAATTTATGTATCTCCATAGTTCTGGAAAAATAAGTTCCTGCCAATAAAATTAACTTTTTTAAACTTAAGAAAATGTGTGCTATTTATATGATCATGGCTGTATGTATTTTAGATTGCTACATCCTACTTACACATAAATTCCATCAGAAACGTATTCCCTATTTGTAGCCTGCCTAGAGACCTTGTAACTTTGATAATATGTAATTGAATTTGACCAATTCGTTTGGTGACATTAACTTTGAAATTAATTGAGTTTGACCAATATGTCTGATGACATCTTTAAAAAAAACAATGAATTATCTAAACAATAATACCAAAAGTTAGTTCTGAATTTGCGGCTCTGATTTTCTCAATTTTTAGCAACAAATTATCAAGATCTCATAGGGGAAAGCGGGGCAAAGCGGTACACGGGGCAAAGCGGTATAAAGGATATATTTATCCTTGCATTATAACGCCATCTAATGTAATTATAAGGAATTTTTATTTGAGTAGTGCTCTTGTAACTGCCAGGTTATAGCGACATTTCGACCTTCCGTTTTCGAGATCCACGAAGTTCATCAAAATGAGTGCGGTTGATGTAAGATTCGAGGATTTTCGACTTAAGTAAATTCATTTCATATGAATAATTTAAAAAATATCGTAGTATACAATATATTAATGACATTCATTTTTATTGACAAGGACTTGTTTATGTTGATAAATTTTTGTTTCGCGAGTCTGTATGTTTACATAGGTCATGGCGGCAGTGTGGTATTGCACTTCGTATACCGCTTAACCCCACCCGTGGGGCAAAGCGGTATAAATGCACTTTTTTTCGCATTGCAATAATAAACATCTTCTGTTGAGAAAATAATGAGTCTAACTACCTTAATAGATTCAATATAGATCGAACTAATAACTTACATGTTTAATTGTGCGAAAAAATTCTTCTTTTTTTGTCAAAACTTCGTTTTCCCATTAGGCATACCGCATTGCCCCACCTTCACCTGCGTGTTTATATGACAGCTTCATCGACCATAGGCACCCTCTAAATACTCGAATTTGGAAATATCTTTGGAGCTGGATTTTATTTACATACATACACACCTGCTCAAAATAATAGGTACACTCGAGAGTTCAAAATTCAACTCAACGGAAAAACTGTTTTATTCAAAATATTTAAGAAAACAAAAATGCAAATATTTTCGTAGTCTTTATATATATAAAAAAAAGTATAAATTCCTTAAGTATTACCATAAGGTACGAAAGTTGAGGTCAATGAATACTATTTGCTCAATATTTGCCTGCTCAAAATAATAGGTACATCGGAAAGATATACAGTAAAACAAAAGAAATTGTTACAGATATGAACTTTTTTGTTTACACTTTCATTATTTAGTGTATCCACCTTTATTTTGGATAGATTTTGCAACTCTTTGGGCATCTCATACCACCTTTTTTGGAGACACTCCCAAAATCGCTCCGTATTCGTGAAATTTTTTTTTGCTTTTTTTCTTCTTTAAGGCCCCCCATAGGTTTTCTATCTGCTTTAAATCCTGTGACTGACTCGGCCAGCTAAACGCGTTGACTTTATTGTCCTCAAAACATTTTTTCCCAAACACAAGAGGTGTGTTTTGGGTTGTTATCTTGCTGATAGATCCAAAGCAAAGGAATGTTTTCCTCAGAATAGGGCAGCATTGCGGTTTCGAGTATAACTTTGTATTCGGTTGCTGTTATTTTACTCGTTGTCCGGAATATAGGACCTATCCCATATTAAGTAAAACACTACCACACCATATTTCCGCCTCCGTGTGTAAGTTTTTTTTTTTGTGAATCTGATGTGAAACTCTTTGCTTTTAGGCCGTCACACATTCTTTTCTGAATCATTTCCAAATAAATTAATCTTAGTTTCATCTCTCCTTAAGATATTACGCCACTTTTTCCGCCGTTCAGGTCATGACCAGTTTTCATGATCCCTTGCAAAATTTTGCCTCATGCTCAATTTTTCTTTCCGTAACAAAGGAACTTTTTTAGCTATACGCCCAGGTAGATTTTCCTTTAGTAAACGTCGTCGAATTGTTTGAGCGGTAACCGCGTTCCCAATTTCTGCTAAAATTGTCTTTGAAGATTTAAATATGCCTTTTTTATCGATACTTTCAATATGAAAATCATCTGTTGGAGCGGTTTTTGATGGTCTACCACGAGGTTCTTTTTGCGGTTTATTTTTAAATACATTTCTCATAAAATTGTGAGATATATTCAGCAACCTGCAAGCTACATCGAAGAGATTTTCTTTCTTTTTTTAAGTTAAAAGCCAGTCTGTATTCCTCAGCAGATCAATTTGACTTACGACCCATCTCAACTAAAATTTTTTGCTGTCAATTCACTGCATTTCAAGATTTAATTAAAGAAATCTCACCGATTCTTCTAAGGAAAGTTCAAAAAAAATTTAAAAGAAAAAGGTGTCAAACAAAAATTTGAACCAACTTGCAGGTGTACCTATTATTTTGAGCAGGCAAATTTTCAAACTATACACAGTAAGTAGAAACGTTCAAAACTTAGGGGAATTACATGATTTGTTTTACTGAAGATCGTGCTACCAAATTGTGTTATTCACGTTACCACTACGATTTTTCCTCTATATTTCGAAAATATTTTTGTAATAGAGTTTAAACTAAAAACTGAGAAGTGTACCTATTATTTTGAGCAGGTGTGTACATAGATATATAGTAAAAACTTGTCTTGTAAATTTCTTATACATACTTAAAGATCATAAATTTATGGGGAAAAAAAGTTTCCAAAAAAACTAAGACACAAATTGTCATGTAAATTTCTTATACATACTATATACTAACCTCTTCTTTTATTTTTTTCGAGTTATTCGTCAACTTATCAAGTGGTTCCTTAAATTCCGCGGCATTTTTATTTCTGCCCTTTCTTCGCATGAATTGCACATGTTTTGTATGATAACTATCGAAAGTGGTTTTAAATTCCAATTCTTCCATTTTAGGCTCTTTTTTTATTTGTTTTAACCAATCTTGGTCACATATATCAAAGTCAGCTTCAACGGTATTTTTGATAGTCGTACCATCAGATGGTGTACGAAATATGCCAACAAAAGTACGATTTGTGGTACAAGCCACTTTTTGTATTTTAATGTCTTCTCCTTGTTTTTTTAGAAATGCATTGAGCGGTTTGGGCTGCAAATAATCCTTTATCGAACGCTGCGTATGATCAACACGCATAAATTCAGGAATAACTACTGTGAATTTATTTGAAGTAGATACATGTAGAAGAATACGCTTGAAATATGAATGCGCTGGTGTAAAACTTGGACTTAGTAATATATTTTTAGCTTTTTGTGAATTTGAGTTACCGTAATTTTGATGTAATTGTTCAAACATTCTTTTCATACTTTCTATTCTCATATTTGTATGTTCTTTATGACCAGCTTTAGTAATATCATCTTCCTGTTGGCGTTGAAACTCTTCGCTTATATCTTCTAATAACTTTGCAGGGTCTTGACATTGATCGAATTCACGACCAAAATACGGACTAAATTGTGCAATTATCACTTTACGCATCTCAATATACTCCATCCAATCACTCCAAATAAAAAGTTTCTTTTGCTGATGGCCAACTGCATCGTTTATTTTAATATTTATCAACCGTGATGCATTTGAAATCAATATCTCTTTATGTCCATCTAAGCCAAAAATTAATTTTAAAACAAAAATAATATATGCCATCGCACGAGCCTCATAAGCAGGATAATTGGATGTTCCGCGCATCCGCATTTGTGGGGGCAGTAACTTTATTAGTCGCTCAACATAAATGGCAACATCGTCAGGAAGACGTAGCTCTGTTATATAACGTAATGCGAGTTTGTTAATATCAGGTTTCTTAAACTCATTAATGTGCAAAAATTTTGCAAGAATAGAAGTTTGTTCGCGTAAACTCTACAGGAAAGAAAGAAATTTTTCATTAGTACTTGAATGTTGAAGATTAAGAGCCAGCAACCGCAAGACTTATGTATATCAATTCAAGAAGAATGATATTTTTGGTACACGATACATTATAATTGGTAGCACATAGTTGTTTTAGGGCTAAGAATCTGAAGTGGTGTGGCCTTCGACAGATGTCACCGAAAACTTCCCATTTTTTGAGGGAAATAGAGCCAAATTGGAACCGGATTCGGTCTCAGCAAACTAATAGTTTATATAATTTCTGTTAAAATGGTTCAAAACATTCAAACTTTAAAGCACATGAACACGGTAAAATCTTATCAAGGAATCGATCTCTATTTAATATGATATTCAATTTGAGGCTTACTTTTCGAGTTATGAACCAAAACTGGAAATGGTGGTTTTTCGGATTCTTTCAAGTTAAACAGTAAAATCAGTTGAAAGTACTTTAACTCTTGTTTTTTTACCCCGAAACTATTACAAACCGTTATACATCACATAAAAAAATTATCTATTTTGTCGAAAGGACGTAAGGTCTTTGGGGCTTAATTTAAATTATATCATCAACTTACTTTGTAGGAACATACAGTTGGATTTAAATTAAATAAAATATCCTTTAATAGTTCTTTACAGTGCAGTGCAATGTTGTCGGGAAAATATTGTGATACTGTGTTTTTAGAAATTCTTTCTTCCTGTATAAAACGCACCAAATCACATAGTTGTATTTCATCTTCTACTAAATTAAGTGCTATTGCAAGTACACTATAAATTTGCTTAAGATTTAGACTAGTAGCGGCAAAATCAAAACGCGGAATATTTTTTTTAACTGGGCGCATTTTATGGCATTTCAGCAATCCTTCGAAGTCTTTTTCATGTGATTTCAAGTGTTTTATTGGCATCATTTTTTTATAGTGTTTACGTGCATGTGCTGAGAATTTTAATTGCACTGCTCCTGTTGTCGTTCCCGTCGATGATGAGTTATTTGAGTATAGTGTTCCACTGTCACCTGATTTGTCAGTTATACTTGCCGACTGTATCGAGTACTGGCTTTCATCAAGTTTTCGCTAAAATTAAACAAATAAAACCAATGTTAAAAATTATACTTGCTTAAAATAATTAACTGATAAATTGATTTTGTGAGAAATTTTTTAAAATGGATATTATATTATCGCCAATTCTAAGAATGTGAGTAACACATTGCATATCAGCATTGTAGCTTAAACAAAATGTAATAATATGCTAGATAGCAAGGCTAAGCCAAAATTTAGCACATTTTGCTTTTAAAATAATACTACATACATACATATGTACATATCGTTACCTTAATATAGAAAGGCCCTAACTAACATTTTTTTTTTCTTTACAAGAGAACGAAAACACTTAATTAAAATTTATGTTTTGTAGTATTGAAGTGAGTTTGTTTTTTTTTATTTGCTTGTAAATATGCTTTATTTTCAATCGTAGCACACAAATTTTTATCAATAGTGCATTAGTGGGTGCCTACCGAAATTTACAAAAAAAAAATTGATTTTGAAAAAAATGTTAGTTAAGGCCTTTCTATATTAATGTAACGATATATGGATTTTGAATAGAGACGTGTAGATGATAATTTAAAATTAACCTATTAGGGGACGTCCATTAATTACGTGAGGTTTTTTTTGAAAATTCGGCACCACCCCTTCCTTTGCTGAGATTTGGTAAGATCTGGCGGAACCCCCGCTCCCTCCCGTGAGATTTAAATTATAATTTTTAATGTAAATTCTATGCATTAAAAAGTTGACGTGAGGTTTTTCTTGACCACCTCCCCCCTTGGTGATATTTTGCCGGATCCCCTCTCCCCTATTTTAGCTCACGTAATTAATGGACGCCCCCTTATGACATTATGTGTGAAATACAAATCGTTCAAATGGCCGCCTCAGCTTCGCTGGGTGGCGCGCATCCGAGAGATCCAATTTTCGATTACACTCGCGCATGTTGACCGGTCGTGTGCGGCTTATTGGCATATGCGACTTAAGGAAACTCAACAAGAAAAATCTAACGGGGTCCAATCGCACAATGGGCGCAACGCTCATTTGTTATTTAAAGAATGACCGACACATACAGGGTGGTCCGGATACCATATTTCATCCGGAAAAATTAGAATCCCTAGTTTATTGTGGGTAAAAAATTGTATGAGATGATGGGGTCTATCTTAAACATCATATGAGTTACAGTGTGTTTAACAAAGTCCCTTTAGAGTAGTAGTTACTTACAAACAAAGATTATCTTAAACTTTCTAAGTAATTGAGCTAGAGCAATTAAATGACTGAATTTCATTAGGTTATTCCCTCATACATTTGTATATTCATTTGTATCATTATTAATATCAGTGTTTTCAGTTCAGAATTATCGCTTGTTAAAAAATTTTTTTTTTATATTGCAGGGTTTTCCAAAAATAACGTAATAAAATGTTGTTTTCTTATATATATTTTAGTGCACCATAATATTATCTACAAGTTTTGCTCTGAGTCGTACACTTTTACAAGTATAAATTTAATTTATACCAAATTGACTTTTTAGCTACCTACTCCAATCAATTTTTTTTTCAAAAAATCTTTTGATTTTTTAGAAAAGTACACGGCCCAGGGCAAATCTATTTGGCTATTAATTTTAAATTTATAATTGCTACAACTGATGAAAGTCGTACTGATTTGGTTAAATAAATTAAATATTTAATTTTATTTAATTTCTATAATTATAGAAACATCTAAGGCTGAGCCACATGCATACTTTTTAATATACCCACTATTGTTTCCTGAGAATTATATGTAATTCCTAAATCATGAAACAATAATAGTGTCAACTTGCCTTATTTTGTCGAAATACTCTGCGTTGATCAGATTCCCCACTTTGTAACGAAGAGTTATTAGAACGTGTACGTTTTTTATTTTTTCGTTCTGTGGAATGATTGTACAGTATTTTTAAGTCCCTGAAACAGTTAAAAGAATTATTTAAAATTATACTGTACAAAATTAAATCTAACAATAAGTAGCTAGTTAATTTTTTGAATTTTTGATAAAATATAAATTCGACCAATAAGTTGTTCTAGAAGTGTGTTCGAATGTTTGTTATTGAATCAAGTCTGTTAGCCACCTGCACTGACAAAAGGACTATCGCGTGACATATATGTATGTGTAACAGCCAGTACATATAGCACACATTCTACTAAAGAGGTGCAACTCAAAATTTGTCATTTTCGAGTTAACTAGTTAAAACTATTCATCATGCACATATCTACCAGCACAAAAAGATCAGTTAATTTTTTTTTCTGTACTTTGCTGTCAAAAACAGTTAAAAAGTCTCTGTTCAATGGAAATTAGGTTGTTTTTAGTTGTTTCGTATTTTAAAAGAAAACCTTCACGAGTGGTTTCAAACCATATTCTGTTAGTACCTTCTTATAAATAATACACACTTTATTTCTGAATAATAGTTCACAAGCAACAAAACAGTTTTTCGCGTTTTCTGAAAATTCCAAAATTTTAAATTGTGCTTCTTTAGTATAATGTGTGCGATATGAGCTGAGTTTTACGTCCAACCTTGTAAATATTTCTGAGGGACCTTTATTGCCCTGTCAGAGAAAAACCAGTTCGACAATAAACACTGTCTCATAGTAGAAGGTCCACCACGGTCATATGGGGAGAGTCCCCAAGGGTTGGGGCCAAAATACTAGGCTGATAAATAAGTCTTTGGTCGGATACAAAGATGGCATCGCTAGGTTCAAGTCGATATTCTCGCGTCTGGCTAGATGCAGTCCCTCTCAGTCGGGAGAGAATGTAGTCTTGCCGATCCTCCATCTGTCCTAAGGCAGATTTTTCTACGTTTTAGTAAGTCGGTTTACAGATTTGAGAAAGGAAGCTAAAATTTTGTGACAATTATTTTTCAATCCCATGCTAAAACATAGACAGCAAAAATAAAACACCCTAATTAATCCCTTTATGTTAAGGCATGTGTTCGGATAAGGAACGAAATAAGATATACTGCATACAACGTAACATTCCCTTGTATAACAAGCCACAGAGCCAAGGAATGAATACACAGTTTTAAGTCCTACATCTGTTTGAAAAATGTGCGAAATATATGCGGAAGTAATCATGTTAGTCTGGAAAAAAATAGCTATGTATTTTGAATTTTGAAAAGCTGATGTTATAGGATGAAAGTGCAAAAAAATACCCTTAAGAGGTACAAACTCATTTCTGAAAAGGAATGACTTAAGTCGTTAGTCCGGGCAGCCACAGATACACATAAGGCTTATATTTTATGCTGGGTTTATTATATGCTTCTATGCATGACTTGTTAGAAATTTTTGTAATGTTTCTAGTTAAGACACTAAGTAGTAAAAAACTAGCTACTTTTCTACCGATAACAAACATACCAATAAAACGGCAGCACTGTATGGAAGTACTGTAACCTCATCAACATCATGTACTTTTACTTTATTTTATTTTCAAAAATAAAAACACGTCGAAATGGGCACAAATAGATAATTGAATAAATTAGTGGGTACTAGAATACTTGTTATAACAAAATAATGTATTATAGGAACAATTGATCTGTTCCAATGGCAATCCTATACTGCCGTACAGATGAAGAAAAGCACGATCTACATTTTATGAAAATTGAGTTTTTTATACAGTTGGATTCGTCTTTTCAAGCTCTATCAATCTTTTAAAAAAAACGGATTAACCTAATATTTTCCAAAATGAAAATGCCTATCTACATTTTCTGTGTATTATCAATAGCAAAAAACGGAAAAATACATGAATATTATGCCTATCTACGTTTTATTGCAGATAGTGCGTTTTTTCATCGGTTTTAGTTAGAAATATTCTTATTTTATATATATAAAATATGCCTATCTACGTTTTATTGCAGAAAGTGCGTTTTTTCATCTGTTTTATTAAGAAATATTCTTTTTTTATACATATGAAATATGCCTATGTACAGCTGTGTACACAAAAATAGTAGTGCCGTTGGGTTCTGGGTGTTTTACTATCAAATTAAATGATGAGTACAATTTTCATTTAAAGTTTTGAAAAAATAGTAATGTATACTCATTTACAAGAATATTTACATTTTTTTTTTTTTTTGTTATAAACTTTTATTTATTTTAACGCAATGGCTTAATCAAAAAAAAAATTCAAAATAAGGCTGTTCACGAAAATAGTAGTGGTTACTAAAATTAAAAAAAAAAGCGACACAACTTAATTTAAACTACATGTTACATGTTATACATGTTTCTTTGGGTCTAATATTTAGTAATAAACGCTTTTTCCTTCATTACGACTTTGCATCGACATGGAATAGAGTCAATAAGGTCCTTACAACGCTTCACAGGAATTTCAGCCTAAGTCCCTTTAAACATTTGTCAAAGCTGTGTTCCACTTGATGGCTTTGCTGTTGATACGATTCGTTTGATATCTCCTCACAAATTTTCTATCCGATTAAGGTCCGGAAACTGAGCTGGCCACGGCATCACGTCGATTTTTTAAGATACAAACATTCATAAAATAGTTTACTAGTGTGTTTAGGATAGTTATCCTGTTGAATCGTCAATTTTAAAGGCATTTCCCGACTGGCATACGTTAGCATTACATCCTTCAATAAATTAACGTTGACTGCTTTGTCTATAATACCTTTGATCAAATGGATAGGGCCAACGCCAGTCTATCAAAAGTAAGCCCATACTATAATGGTCAGTCCACCATGTTTAACTGTCTTGGTAGTGTATTTGGGGTGGTATTCTGTGTTTTTGGTTGACAACGAACATACTGCCTAGAGCCTGTTCCACAAAAAAAAAAAAATATTTTGCTCTTATCTGACTATAATACGTTGCGCCACTCTTCGGCATTTCATACAATCTTTTGCAAATTGAATTCTTGCAACGACGTGCTTCTTCGTCTATAGGTATACTTTCCAGGAACTTCTTGTATTCAAATTATTTAATCATTTTAGAGGGCGCCAAGGGCTTAGTCTTGCAATATCGTGCACTTCGTCTGTCGTCTAATAACGAAATCTGGCGCTTACCACCACGATTTTCAGATTTCTTACAATAGGTAATAGCATTAAATATCAGGGGCAGTGCATCCAACCATATTTTCAGTTTCCTTGAAGGTCTTGTCCTGATTCCTTAGTCAAATTATTGATTATATCTTTTGGATTCAGCAATTCCTTCCTCTACCCACTAAAAAAAGGAAGAGTACCTCGATTGCAATAAATTCATATAAGCACATTATTCAATTACTTATGGCGGTTTTCTAGAATTTTTAATTTTTTTCAACTAATTACGTAAAGCAAAAATGTCAATGCATCACAAACAAGAAAACACGAAACAAAAGTAACGGGATTTTTTTACTTTTCTGTTCTTTTTATTCAATCCTACGAAAATTGTACTAAGGAGTTCAATTTTTAAGGCAAAATATTTTAAAAGAGATTTAAAAGTCATGTCCTGCAACACTAATATTTTTATGAACACACTTGTACATAGTGCGTTTTTTCATCTGTATTTTTCGATAAATCGGCATAGGAAATTTGCCTTTCACCGGGTAAATAAAATAATTTTCCAAATTTTTTACACCATTGGAAAGAGCAGCCCCAAAAGTCCATACAAACATAAAAAAAATTCTATAATGTTAAAATACCGATGTTTTAAGGGAAAATAACTTTTTAAATGTTTTTCTTATTTATTCGATTTTGATTATAATGCAGATAGTGCTTTTCTGCATCTGTACGGCAGTATACAAATTTTAACAGTTATTTTCATAAGTTTGGACCATACTGTTTCTAGCTGCATGAGCACTAGTTTTATTAGTGTTCAAAATTTGTTTACTATGGTAGCAATATAGAAACTTGCAGCCGCTCATGCAATAACCATTAACGAATGGAATTCTTTTTATGTTGACATATATACAATAAAACGTATTGGTCGAAATATTAGAAAAAGACAAAATCATTGTGTTGTGATAAAAAGCAACTAATTTTTAAACTTTAAGCAGCCATGTCACACACAATCCGCATTACCTTTTTAAGAAATTCACACCCAACTTGGGCAACGCGATATGTTTCTTACTAAAGAAAGCAATCTCTGTACGTCTTAAATAAGCTGCCCAAACTTGAAGAGCCATCAGTTTAAGTTCATCTTTCGCACCCATGGAAATTAATTCTTCGACAAGGCCACGAAGTATATAGTTGTAGCATTCCCAAGATGTTAATTGTGCTAAATTAATGAACACAAAATTACTTATGAATAATCCATTATATTTAGAATGTTCTTACGTTCCTCTGATTTGACAGCAAGTATTTTATGTTTTTTCCCCATTTTATTTTTGCCATTTTCATTGAAGTCATCATCTTCAATAACAACAGCACGGACTTGATCATCTTTTGTGCCGCATTCATTGCAATAGTAAAATCCATCTTTTAAGTAAAAATTTTTTTCTCCACAAACTTTGCAACTGAGGTTAAGATCTGTTCTTATTTTTCCACTGGGCTCCATAATTTATTTCATTAGTTTTTCATTTGCCTAAGCCGCCAAAAAACACGATTCTCGCAATTGAATCACAAACAGCTGATAGTAGTGGCTAGTGTAGCCAGATTTTAAAAACAATTCTTCGAGCATGTGCTGGATAGAGTTTTATTTGGCCCTAAATTTTTTATACGAAACTCTCAACGCAAAAAACATTTGTTTGAATAGTACATATCAATATAGAACAAACTATATTGCACAAAATTTTCTAATGACGATACTGCCGTCAGAAGCAAAATAGGCGTATCTCAAAAAAATTGATATTCGAGATTCTTATGGCATCGGATAGCTTAAGTAATTACGCATCTATCTTAGTTCAAAACTATAAAAAACCGCCTAAGCAAATGACCTATTTCTCAATTTTACATGTATTTCAACAAATTGACATAAACAAAACATCAATTATCTCGAAACGAGTTTTTTGAGATACGCCTATTTCGCTTCTGACGGCAGGATAGTCCTCCCCAAAAATTACCCAAGGGATCTAAAGTTTCCTTAAGTCTGGGAAAAGTTTTTTTATCTGGCATCTGGGAGGTGGGCATACTTGTGACCAGTGATGCCATTAAGCGGTTTAAGTCTGGCGGTAATTAAACCCCCTTTATGAGTTGACCAGAATTGTGACGAGGTCGGAAGAGCGGAAAAGGAAATCCGCTGTCAGAAAAAATTGGAATGAAATCTAAATCGACGGGTATCCGTCGGCAGATTACCAGTCGTACGCCGCAATTCTGTTCAGTTTCATAGTATCATGTCATGAATCATGGTATTATGTGTGTTATAGTTTTTGACAGCGGAGTTCCGTTGCGCTTTTCCGATTCCGTCCCACTTCTGTTTAACTCATTACCTGGAGATTTTTAGATTACGACCATGCTTCTGGGCGGAAATTTGACAGTTTTTGTGGTTTTTATATTGAAATGGTTAACTCCATAGAAAGGTCACAAAACTTAAAAAATTATATGTTGAAGCTTCTCTGAGCACCACAAAAATTGTAAAAGCACAAAAAATGTTATTCAGTGAAACCTGGCTAAGCGTGGATAAGTGGGAAACCTCTAATAGTGAGACTCACTTCAAGGTCCCATCAAAATACCTCTATTGGTGGGATTATTAAACCTCTATATAACTGGGACTGTTTAGAAATAACTTCTATGAAAGGGAAATGTGTGCATAATTTGAGTATGGTTATTTGAGAAACTGTGTAAATGGAAAACCTCTTTAATTGAGACAAAAATTTTGGTCCCTTGGAGATCCCAGCTATCCAGGCTTCACTGTATGTCAAATAAAAGTTGGAGAGTAAAATAGCTGTTTAGTTCGTCAGCAAAGCGTGGTTCAGAGAGTAAAATATTACGAGACGGTTGCATATTTGTTAGGTTATATTTGTTAATTATCAAGTTTTATTGAAACATGCCAAAATTATGGAATACAAAAAACCAAAAATTATATTAATAAATAAATTTTTTTTTGAAGTGCAACTTTTAAGCAAGGGTGTGATTTGATAATTAGTTGTGTATAACGAAACGCCAAACGCATCCTGATTTTTAGCCAGGATCTAGAACAGCTACATCAATAAATGATATATCAAATTGAAGTACTCAACGGGCAGAGTACCGAAAACTATCAGTTTTGCGATCGGTTAACCAAAAGCTGAGGTAAAAGCGTGGAAAGACCTATGTATTTGTTAATTTTTTTCAAGCAATGCGCTGATTAACTACCAAAGCCTTGCCATAGCGAGGCTTTATATTAGGGATGCTCAACTTCATTGTCCAAAAATCGACAGTGTTTACTTCTATCACATCAATTTCGAGCTAGTTTGTGAATAAATGTGTGTAGAAATTCAAAGGAACACAAAATATTACCCAATTCAATTCGTGCATCACTGATGTAAACAAATAAGTATAAATGTTTGCATAAAAAAAATGAGAAAGCATCGCATGACTACACAAACAAATTGTTAAGCTCAAAATTCATCAATAAAAACAAAAAGTACTTTTCCGAGAATTAAAACTATTTTTCCATGAATATGAGTTTTTTTACAACAATGATGCACACAAGAGCAGTTTTTTAGTCTCTCATTTTTATTTACCAGTCAATAATACATATATGCAGACTTGTGCGTAATCAATTACATTTGGTAATTAATTATTCATGCAATTACAATTACTTGTAATTTGTAATAGAAATTTTTCAATTACAATTACATTTATAGTAATTGAAAATTTCGAAAATATTTCAATTACAATTACTTGTAATTATAATTGAAATATTTTCAATTACAAATTACTGTAATCCAAAATATGTAGTTGAAAAGCAAAGTAATTGAACGAAATTTGAAATGGATTACTTTTAGCTGTAATTTCCTATTTTTCAAGTAATCAATTACAAGATATACAAACACAAATGCATAAATACATATCCGTAGATACACATATGGGTATTTCTACAGACTTGGCTCATTGTGTAGTACTGGGGGAGGACTATATTTAGGAAAAATAACAGGGTCGATCGAGCATGCTGTTCCAGGATATTAGCCAATTTAAAGCGATACAGACGTGACACATATTGGAAGTGCTTTTGAGGCGCATTCTCAAATATGCGAATTTCAGCGAAATATTGTTGATAAATTTTTTTTTCTAAAATTGGCAAAATAAAGCTGAATAAGGTAGGTGTTCGAGTAACTTTTGTATATAAGACATACGAAAACCAATGCAATTTTTGAATTCATGGGATATTCTGAATATTTTTCTATTTTTCAATCAAGTGTGGTGAAAAGCTTAAGCAAACTGTAATAAGGTCATTTAAACAGGTTCAACAAGCATTAAACTTGGTGAAAGGCTAGAGCTCAAGTTCTTTTACATTCCCATATAAATCATATGCAATAACATAAATTTTTTTTGTGAATTTTATCGCTTGAAAGAAATTTTTTTCAAATTTTAATAAATGTAATTGCTGAAAAATGTGTGATCAATTACATTTTCGTTTCAAATTACTTGGCAAAAGTAATAAATTACAACTTTCTAAAAGATTACATTTTCATGCATTACTAATCCAATTACAAAAGTAATTAGAATTGCATGTAATTGTAATTTTAAATTACATGTAATTGAAATTAATGTAATTGAAAAATTTCAATTACAATTACTTTTAATTTATTTTTTGAATTAAAAGTAATGATTACTTGTAATTATAATTGAAAGAAATGTAATTCAAAAATACCCAAGTCTGCATATATTCGAAAGGAATTGCCTTTCGCAGAAATAATGTTGACCTGAATTTTTCTCAACTAGCATTGCTCAATTCATTTGCGCACATTTGTTTTGTCTTTGCACGTTTCATTCCGACTGGGTCTCTTGCATATTTATTTGAGTGTGCGCAAAATCAATGGAGGAACAAAAATAAATAAACAAAATTCAATGGAAGAACAAAAAAAAAATCATGTGTACAGTTCACATGTGGTAGAAGTAAAACCTTTAGAAAACTAAACTGCGATAGAATGAGACGAAAATGTCTTATTAAAATGATGGGATCTACAATAGCTAATGCAGTGATTAACTACCAAAGTCTAGATAATGAAATGGCCAGGGGAGGTAGAGAAAGTAGAGGGTGTGGTTGGCTAACAACGAATATGGAATCAAAAGGATATCGATCCGTCCTACGTATACATAAGTTGGTAGCTCGAACTAACAACTTTTAAAGGGACAGAGTTTATCAGAATCTGGTGACAAATTTTTGGAGCTCTATCTAAAAATTTGAGGAATTGGCAACTACCTATTTGAAGGGTTACAACTTTGGTATACATAGATGAGGTCTCCATGTAAAAACTTAGTACCTTAGTTAAAAAGATATTGCAAAAACTGTTTACTTTTTTTTGTTTTTGTTGATTATTTAATTTACCAACTTATGCATGGGACACAAAAAATAATTTGTGTTGGTAACTACATATATGTACAAAGTTTTTAGCTAATTTTACTGAAAGAAACTGGTTTTAAGCCATATGTACCAACTTATTGCTCAAATATTTCACTTAATTTCTCCATGTATGTTTGTTAGTCTAAATACCAAATATTTACCTACAAAAAAGTCATTTAAAATGTTTATAATTCAACATACAACTACAAATATAATAATGTTGCTGAAGACAAGTTGCTAACTTTAGCAACAACTCACATGAAATTATTTTGTCTAAAACAATAAGTTTAAGTTGATAATATCTTACGAAATCTGCATGTAAAAGCTACAGTGATTTAATAGTCGCAAGACCTTCATTTCATTTACATTACACAAAAATCTGTACTCAATTTCGGTATTTTATTTTCCTTTTATAACCAGGCCCGAATTTACCATACAGGCAGAATAGGCACGTGCATAGGGCGGCAAATATTGGCGGAAACTTTGAAAATTTTTTTTATTCGTGAGAATTGAATTTTCCGCCTATTTCGTTGGCACGTATACCAATATTATAAGTGAAAAATGCCATTATAACTGAACATTAGTGATCGATTACACAGGCCGACAAAAATAAAAAAAAGTCAAAAACCCGAGACCAGACCTATCATATCCGAAGGACTTTGATGCGCTGAATTCGAATTCGAATCAGAATTTCTCCTATATGTCAGGTTTTCGAGATATTCTAACCTAAAAGTGCAAAACACGGTTTTTAGCTATATTTGAGCTTATTTTACATCGCGAATAAAAACTGGCAAAAACGGCATCTGAAAGTATTACTCTTACCCTCCAAAACCCATTTTAAATATTGTCGATATCTCTTTTAATCACCGAAGTATCATAAATTTAAATTTTCTATGTAGGCCTATGTAATAAATTTCAAGTTACGATATTTCGGAGACAGAAAAAGTTATCGATATAATCTTTGAAATGATGTAATATTTCCGCAAGACAAAAAAATGAATTCAATACATTTTTTGAAAACTTAAGTTTAAACAACATCTATATTATAGATATAGTTATAGATTCTATATCAATAATTACGAAAACAAGAAGAACTAAAAAAACTACTATGATAACAACAACAAAAACATTTCAGTACGTAGTGTTCTGCTTCATAATAAAACACCTTTTGAGGTATTTTTTTTTTAAATTTAAACAGAAGACAAAAATTAGGTGAAATATTTATTTATTTTTATTGGAAATTAAAGTACATTGGTTCCGGTTGTTAATGAAAAAAATTTTGAATAACAAGATATATTGTATATTTTTCGATATACAATTAAGAAATTCTAAAAATCATAAATTGACATTTTGTCATATATATAAAAAGATAAATATGTAATTGATATTTTATCAAAGAATCTTTCTAAATGCTGCCGTGTGTAATTGAACAACATATTAATGTATATAAAAAAAAATATTTTGTAAAAAGATATATTGTTCCTAGGTGTGGCGCAAACTAACTTTTTTTAATTTATTCTTTCAAGTTAGAACGAGACGAAATTTTATGAACACGAAAGCCTGTCTGGAATAAGAATTTTTTTTTCTACAACAGTCGGATATCTTTGTACAAACTGCTAAGATCCTAACACAGAAGAGTCCAGCTTTCATTACCTTTGAGAATGTTCAACGTTTGAAAAAAAAATTACTCGCAACAGGAGACCCCGTAATCAATATTTTAATATCCTATGTCTATTGCAGCAAGTAAACTTTAATACAGCATACGATACATCATAAAATCAGTATAGAAAAATTGTTTAACCAGTAAACATTACGGAAGGTTAAGATAGCAATTGTTTAAATACGTATTTATAATAAATGACCCGATTTATGCAATTACTTATCTGCAACTGTCAAGGTGATAAATTACAATTTACTAGTTAATTTACACAGCTTTTTAGTTGCAAAAACTGAACTTGTTCTCTTTGGAAAGTCCAAAAGAGTATAAAAAGAAATAAAAACTTATTCCAAAGCTAACTAACTAACATAAGTAACTATGAAGCTTACAGTTTTATTCATATGTATCTGCTTAGCCTTAGCAGCAAATTTTAAGGATATAGTAACTGCATCTATTAGCGATATTTCAGATGCAACAGGTAAATTTTTCAGTAAACTTAAAAAATTGTATGTATTCTTGGCTTATTTTACTTATTTCCAAAATATTTTTTCAGATTCATTGGATAATAAGCCTAACGCACGGACACTTTTATTATTCGCTGCGTTGCTTCAAAGATTGTTTAATTCTACAGCTTAAAAGAAACGTTATTTACATTTTGTTTAAATAAATTTTTAAATATGTACTTGCATCGTTGAAATGGCTTAAAAATATATGATTGAAATATATATACTACACCTCACAGGTTTTTTCACTTTGATATAGAAAGATAAGCGATATCCAAAGTATTGCAATAAAATAGTTCATAAGCAAGTAGTTATTTTAACTTTGATATCCCGCAAATCAGCTATCGTCGTCCTCTATCTTTAAGCATAAATTCCACATGCTCCCTCTGGTTATCACAGGGGTAAGAAATTTTGTTTTAAGTTAATAAATGTGGATGACAATTTTTATCAGAAATTCAAATTCAATTTTAATCAGAATATTGTTGCCTACGTTAACTCTTAGACGGATTGCCATCCAGATGCCATTTGTGTAGTTAGCGTCTTCTGCATGTTAACAATTTGACCTAAATGTGAACGAATATTAGAAATTGCTGGACAGCATTTACTATTTATTGTCCTTAATATTTGTTAGCCAAACTCGTTCTATCATATCTACAATATCAGCAAAAATATACGCTGAGGCAGCGATTCTGTCAATATCATCTGTATGCCCTGTGTTAAAACAGTCACATGATTTGTGTTTTTAAGTATTGCACGACAATTACGTCTCTTCAAGTTTAAGTCAGCAAAACATTACTCCCTGTTGTCTTGGTTGCTGTATCATACACCTGAAGTAAAAGAAAATATATCTACCACCACATGACGAGCATGTTACTAATCAAAGTAATTGAAAGTAGCAAATTGATGTTGGAAAATCTTCATTAGTTTAGACTCTAAACTTTAGAGTAGGGTTGTCAGATTTTTGAAACGCAAAATCAGTACATTCAAGTATATTCAACGTAAAAAATCAGTACAAAATTTTTTGCCCATTAATTGTTTTTATTTACTAAAAAAACAAGTTAGAACTCTTCGGATTGCACAAAACCCTAGCAAAAAACAAAATTATTACAAGACAAGGACCATTTTACAGACTCCTAGGTACGCTACTGGTAATAATTAAATACATATTAAATGTAAAAATTATTAAGTAAATCAAATAAAATCTTAAAATCAGTACAAATCAGTACCAATTGCTAAAAATCAGTACATTTGCGTACTGATTTCAGAATCTTGAAAAATCAGTATTTTTATAGAAAATTAGTAAAAATCAGTACATGTACTGATAGAATCAGTACGTATGACAACCCTACTTTAGAGTAACATGCCCAGATATTTTTCACCAAAACGCCGAGCAGGAAAAAGTTGATTGAACTTTTTTAAAGATTGTTCGTCTAGAAAAAATTATATGTACTAAAAAAAAATGTACTCACTGTCACCGAAAACCCTAGCAAAATGAGTGTACTATTTCCAATAAAAACGCGGACCGCGCGGAGCAGAAAACCAAATACGCTGACTTGGTCACGTTAGTTTAGAGTATTTGAGGCTAAGATATGATTCTTTTATGAAAAATTTAAATAATTTGCTGCAATTGCAGGTCAAAGTCGGAAGCCCTGTAGGAATTGAAAAATTTCTGAAAAAGCCGGAAATTGGATGATATTTGTTTTTAATTAGAAAAAAAAAATATTTACTATTTTAATACTAAAAACAAAAAAAAAATTAGCAAGTTTTTTTCATTCAAAAAGTCAATTTTTAACGATTATATTAATTATTTTTAAAATTGCTGACCCAAAAAAAAATGTTCTTTTTCTCAAAAAAAATTTCCATTTTACAATTTCAAGGAAAAATTATATTATTATATTTTGGGAAGGCTGAGAACACCGTTTTTTAAACTTAGCAAACCTGAGAACAACTGAACTGAATCCTTAAAATAATACAGTAATAAACAGTATAAAGTACATTTTAATTGCATTGAAATCCAGAAGTTGGTGGAACTCATTAAAAGTATTTTTTTTACTGATTACTCATAATTGGTCTAGAAAACTTAACAAATTTCTAAGCGAAATTGTAATCTGTTTCCTATGTGTTAAAGTTGATGGACTGCATAATCCTCCCTCATACCTTACACCATATCACTATGCTCATTCGTAACAACACGATTAGGTAATTGTGTTTCATATCAAGCTTTTGCTTTTAATCGCAAAAACATTTACATTTATACTCTTCAGGTTAATCCAATTAATTTGTGTTGATATAACATTCTGCTCTAATCTATATTTTATTGCTTTGTTCGATCGGATCGAATGGTTTCTCATATATTGCAACGAAATTAACTGAAGTAACATGTCATCATCCCTTGTGTTTGACATTGTGCAACTATTCTTCCAAAAGCAAATATTCCATTACCATTGGTCATTGTCAAGGCAATTGCGGCGGTGAAAACAACATAACAGTCAAGGTAGTAAATTGTGCAGCACTTGTGCAGTAAATTTAAACCAAAAAGAGTCAAGCGATAATTAATCAAAGGTAGTTAAATACCAATCAAATAATAAAATCTACATAGGATATAGTACTTGAAAAAAGTTGTGATATATGTACATAATTGTGACAGTGCTGACTAATTACCAATAAAAAATAAAACTGCACTACACACTTTATAAGAAAAAAAAATTTTAAATACGCCCGTTCAAGCCACATAGCTGGTGAAGTGCAAAAGTCTCTTCCAGGTTGTGTTTATAGACAATGATGTCATATGTTCGAATCTTTTCGGGTTTCTGAGAAATAGTTCTAAATGAGACAATATTAACTATCGTAAAATTAATTATATATAATAAAAAAAAAAAACACGCAAAAAGTCTCTGAAACAAGAATCGCGCTTTTTTTTCCTGATATTATCACTTTATATTTGATTCAGATTAGATTGACGAAAACGTGTTCTTAACCAGTAATATATATTTGTAAAAGGTTAGCATTTCATAGCTTTCGTGTCACAATTCTTATTGAAATCACCGCTACAACATCTTAAGAAACCCATTTATTACTTAAAAATTTGGTATTCTAAAATTTTAGACTCAACATCAAAATTTTAAATTTTGTCGTTCTAATTTTACTGTGTAGATTTTTGTATGCTACAAAAATTTGTTAGATGATCTTTTTTTTTAGTACATATAACAAAAATCCTCCAATTAACTGC
Organism: Meiosimyza platycephala; assembly: GCA_963662105.1. Classification (NCBI taxonomy): domain Eukaryota; kingdom Metazoa; phylum Arthropoda; class Insecta; order Diptera; family Lauxaniidae; genus Meiosimyza; species Meiosimyza platycephala. The sequence goes on from OY759209.1 coordinate 77,424,770, forward strand.
TTTATAACAAAACTTCCTACAATTAACGGCTTTTTCCGACGTTTTTCAATTCCTACAAGACCTACGGCTTCTACATCCAATGGTCTGATAGTGTTTTGGACAAAACTAGTTATAATTTGATCGAATCGTACAGTCATTAGCACAAACTGATATTCATGTGAACTTACATAAATCGGTCATTGCTTTTTTTTAAACAAACATGATAAAGACAACAAATGGAACAATTTAAGCTGGTAATTGGTGACATATGTTTCGGCTATTACCACATTGACACGTTTGCATCTGAATTCAGAACAATTTTTCTGAACCCCTGACCATAGATGGGATGATTGCATAGCTGGGCACCGTTATTCAAATAGTTAACTTCGTTAATCGCTAATCCCTTACTAACAAAGTTAACTTCGTTAAACGTTAAAGCGTTACATTTCGAAAGGTTTAACGCAAGTTAACGTTAATCGTTAATCTGTTAAAATGTGATAAATATTGAATTTTTTATATCGTTGCGTTAGTAATCTTCTTACAAAAACTGTTGGTTTGGACTCTGGAAGTTAACAGGTTAGGAACAAAAAAACACGTGTATAAATGGAGTGTGTAATTTAGTCATCTGGCATAATGTGGATATTCATGAACATTAATATGTTGAAGTTCTCGTCTGAAAGCGCGGCTCATTTTGGCGTTGAAATATATTTGCCCGTGGAAAAAAGACGTTCAACTGCAGCGCGTGAGGGTATTATATTTAATAAATAGATTTATGAATATCTGTTTGCCGAGGATACCGCATTTTGCCACATTTTGACGAGATTTTAAGCTTTACTCTTTCAAGATTTGTGGCTCTTAGGTTTATCTTAAGACTCAGTGGCAGAATTGAAAAAGTCTTTCTGATCATCGTCGTTGTTACTCGCGTTGCTGCCTCCACCAATTAAACTATCTCTGTCCTTCCAACTTTTGGCAGCTTCTTGTCGTAACGCCTCTTCTACCTTTTTTTCATGCATTTTTTACTACAACCACTCGACTGCTGTCGTACGTATCCAGCCATATCGACCGAAAGTTAGGGTGAAAATCCGCGACAAGTTGGCACTGTCCGTCGTCCAAAAGTGGTCCAAACCTTTTCTCTATGCCGTTTAATAAGGCATTGGCTAAAGCTGTGCAATTCACTATGCCTTTAGACTCTATATTTGTTAACTTAAAAACAACTTTTTTTTAAATGCTATAAATGTAAAACAATTTGTCTTAGATCAACCTAAACAAAGATGAAAGACAAATATATTCAGGAGCAAAAGAAGACAAAAAGTATAGTGAAATATGAAGTAATTAAGCAAACTATGGGATTCAAAACAGCATGAACAATACATGAAACATCTCTCCCTTTCTTTTCACAAGAAAATCCATTCACGTCTCCAACCACTTCAGTTAATTCCATACAAAAGTCTTGTGCTCTGCCTTTAATTACATCTTATGTTTTTGAATCATAAGTATAGAGCTGCCATTAAAATCAATTTCTCAATCGCCAATTCCATGAAAACATCTTCCTATCAACTCCTTTGCGACTACTTTAGTGAGAATCATTGGTAGAATTACAACAGGAATGGTTAGCTTGTTCATCATTTTGCTTAATATTATTATAAGAATGTTTCTACTTTCTTAACTGGGTTAACGATTAACGGACTTGGGGAAATTTAATGGAAGTTAACGAGTCCGATAACGTTTTTAAAGTTAACTTAAAAGTTAATCCGTTAGTCGAAATGCTAACTTCGTTAATTAACGATTAACGGATTAACAAGTTAATGCCCAGCTATGGATGATTGCTACCTTATTTAAAGAAACTTTTTCAACTGAGTTATTTAGCCTAAAGTCAACCGCTTTGAATATATGGATAATGAACCTATAGTTTCGGTTAATGTGACATCTTTCTCGCCTGAACTCAGAGAAATAAATAAGAAAAATAGCCAGAAATTTTTATCGAAAAATAATTTAAGTATGTATGTACATTAGGTGGTCTTTAAAAAAAAAGTTGGAGACGCCCCCTTGATTGGTTCGATTTTTAGAAATGGAAAAATGTCAGGTCTGGTTATTTAGAAAATTCCAGATACATATATGTATCTTGGTCTTAAAATAAGATTAAGATATGCGGTTTTATCGGTAATGAAAAAAACGGCGACGATTGTGCAACATTAAAGTAGAGAATCGGCATTTTTTGATTGTTTTCTGGTCAATTTATCAAATTTTTTATAAGAAAATAATGAAAAACTAATCACAGATTCGAATTCCTCAACCGATAATAGCCCGAAAATCACACCCACTTTGTTGGAAAATTTGATAAACTCTTCAACTTGCACCATTAATAATTTTTTTTTTTTAAAGACAACTTCAAACAAGTGGCGCTAAACCAGTTTTCAATATTAATGAATGTCCATTTGAGAGGCCTTGTCTAGACATATGCCACTATTGTAATTCGCTGACACATCGTAAAAGAACAAATATTTTTACGAAATATATTTGTAGAAATAATTGATAAATGATAAAATTTTAAAATCGTACCAACTAACAATGGTTTTCGACAGATGCCAATACGTTGAACTTCTGCATCTGAGACATTTTTATCTTCAAGATTGTAAAAAAGCACTTCGACGGAAATAATAGCGAATTCCACAAGCTAATATTCGGCTTTGTTGAATTCGGTCATTTCGCTCAGTGTACTCTGTATACTCGTATTATTACGATTAGCGCAAGAAGCATTTAAAACCAAAGATAAAGTTCTCATTGCAATTCTCTTACAAACGCGAATAAAAGCAACACAGCCACAAAATTATTATAAACAATATGAATTTATAATCTCAATTTGAAATAAAAGCAATACATTTTTAAGACGCATTTATTTATGATTTGTTTAGTATTTGTAACCGATGTTATTATTCCAACATCTATGTACATATGTATGTATGTACTTACATATGAATATACATATATGTTAGTGTGTAAATGGAACTTTGTTGCCTTACAAGTATTCGTACTACAATGTATATTAACTTTTGTTTTTGTTGTTATTTAATTTTTGTCTTACAACGAAACAGTTGACGACAGTCTTCGGTGTACATATATAGATCAGCCCTAGATAACAATTAATACGCGATTAATTAAATTCGAATTAATTAATTAAATGCATTTCTTTATGTGTTAACTCGAACTTTTATTTTGTTTATTTCGATTTCTTTCGATTCTATTAATAACTGACAAAAGTTGTATTTAAATTTCTGTGTCAGTTTTTCAGTGATACCAAGTGGTGAGCCGGTGGTTAAACAAATCGTTAGCCAGGATGTTATATGATTTCACAAAAATAACAAAACTCGATTCTGAACCGGAGAGAGTAAATTTACAATTGCAACAATTGTCCAAATGGTTACAGGAGAATCCACATATTAATGCTCGTAGTGATCTACCAAATTTATTGTTTTTTCTACGTAACTGCAAATTTGATGTAGAGCGAACTAAGCGAAAGATCAAGTGGTAAGTACCTTATAGTAAGCAGTTTAAATTAAATTTAAAACGCACCAGAGCATATCGCTAGCTTAGAGTGCAAAGGCGCTAACTGCACTTTTTTACAAAATTGAGATTTTAATGCAGAACAAAAGAGAATTAAAAAATACATCGTTAAAAAAAAAAAAAAGGTTGGTTACTCTTTATTTCATATGGTTTCGTGTTGATGCGCAAAAGTGCCATGTACATAGCTGTCAAAAAGCGCGCGCTAAGTTCATTAAACACATGTGATTGTTGCTAAATTGGGCTGGTTGTGCGTTCGCGCTCCGTTAAAATTAATTTATTGCTGTTTCTAACATCAAATAAGAAAAATGTTCATATAATTTTTTATAGAAAAGGTGCTAAATGATACGCGCAAATCAAAAATAGCAACAGAAAGGGTGCTAAATGACAAAAAAAATTCTTCTAAATCAAAGATACTACTTTTTTTTAAAATTTTTTTTTACTGTATATGTATGTAACAACAATTCAAATAAAATTCCATTCAAAAAAATTTACAAAATATAATGTAAATTTCTTTATACAGTTTTTTGTCTCTCCTCAAAAAATTCAAAAAGTGCAGTTAGCGCCTTTGCACTCTAAGCTAGCGATATGTACATTTTTCATGTTATCTGTAAATTCTGAAATATCTCATAGATTCTCCAGATTTTAAACAAACTTGTGCGAAAATGTTGTGAACATTTTGGGACTTTTTTTGATTTTTTTTGTTCGTATAAAATAAATTTTGCATAACCATTGAGAATTACAGAATTCAGAAATTCTGATCTTTTGTGACATAGAAGTGGGTAAATTTGCATCAATAAAATTCTTCAATCTATTTAGAAATGATTGCTTAAGATTGCGGTTTCTACTCAATCAAAATACAAAAATATTATTTATTTCAATAAAAAATTTAAAGAAGTCAAAACTTAGATTTGAAATAAAGTTAACTACATATTTAAAAAAAACAGTATTATGGCAACCAATTGAATAAAATCTACAACCTATAAGTAGAACATGGACAATTTTGAAAGAATTTATTTACGGAAAACGACCTGAAAATAAAAATGAAATTAGTCAAATAAACTACAAAAATAGTGTTTTAACAAGTCCAACTGAAATTGCAAATTCTTTAATGAATACTTCACAACTGCGATTGAATATTTGGAAACCTTTAATTCGGCCGGTAGCCAAAATTAAAAAAAAGGCTTTTTCATTAAATGAATGTGACGCCTTAGAAGTTGTAATAGTGATAAAAAAATCTTGAATTCAAAGTCAGCAAATGGTCCAGATGGAATATCTGAACGTTTTATCACGAAATATAAAGAGTTGGCTGATTTAATCAATGAATGTTTCCGAAACGGTCAGTTTCCAAAAGAATTAAAAATTGGTTGTGTGGTCCCAACTCATAAAGCGGAAAGGAAAGATACTTGCTTAAATTATCGCCCAATAACTAAATTGAGTACAATTTGTAAAATAACTGAAATTAATATAATATACTTAATCGGTTAAAAATGTTTTTAAAAGAAAATCAAATAATTGATAAAAATCAATTGGGATTTGTTGAAAATTCGAATATCAGCTTGTACATCATGTCAGAATTCATCATCAGAATTTGTCTATGAAAACTTACATTAGATAAAGAAAATTATATCTTTTGAACTTATATACATTTTTATAAGTTCCTTAATTTCATTAAAATCACTGAAAAGAGTCTCAAATACTTCTCTCTTCATAAAACCTAAACTTTGATGCTCTTAAAATTCGAAGTGAATAATTTCTTCAAGTTCACATGCTAAATATTTTTTGATGCTTTTTTTCATTTGCTACATTTGTTTAGGACCTCAATTAATTTTAAAATTTGTACGTGGGTTTCAAGAAGTGGCAAAAAAAAATGTCTGTACACATATGATAAAAAGTTCAAATTACAAGAGGTTTTAAAAATTTTCTAAAGGATATTGTTGCGTTGAAATCAAATCTGGCTTGCAATTTGCTCCTTATGTGTAGGTTTTGAGATATTCGCATCGAAAAAGTGTATAAAGTGCCAGGTACACACTGGGATAGTTGATTAGCACAAGACTACGATATCAAAAGCATATATTTTATGTACTAATTTTATTGTTCTGCTGCGTTTTAGTTGAACTATTTACATATGAACTTTTAGTTTCATTATAAAATAATTTTGAACGTATATTTTTATTTAAATTTAACAATAGTTTCTATCAAATGCGATCCGAACGTGTTGAATGGTTTTCAAATCGAGATCCTTTTCTACCCGAACTTCAGGAACTACTGAGCTTAGGTGTTTTTCTACCAATAGACGGCGTCGATTTGGAGCAACGTAAGGTTGTAGTTATAAGAACAGCAGCGCATAATCCTAAATTGCATACTCAAAATAATGTATTTAAAGTAAGTTTGCAAAAATAAATCCAAAAGATAGAACAGAACAAAGCAAGGCAGCAAGATTTTTGCATCGGTGCTTTCATTGAAATTTTTTATGATCAAGTATGGTCACTAATTTATTTTCAAAATTATTTCAGTACGGTTCTTACGATGATAAATTATAAGATCACGCACTAAAAATAACTCAGTTTCTGAATTTGCTTGTGAAGAAAATATTCTGACTGCATTTTGTTTTCGAAAAATTATTAAAATATGTCTAACATATTTAAATTGTATTAAAGTGTTTTTTTGGAATTTTTTTAATTTTTTTTTTTCAATGTTTTAGCATTTGTCCTAAATACAATTTTCACAAAATTTCATATTCCTAGATCAAACCTGTAAATGGCGCAAGGAGAATATCTTTCCCATTTAATTGAAATTGAACAAAAAACGTTCTTACACGGTTGAAAAAATATATATACATTTTAAGCGTAATTTTATATGATTTTAGCTATAAAATTAATAGCTTTTCAACATACAGCTATAGCTATATATACCGACAGTTATTTATGTTTAAAATTGTCTAATAAAACATCAACATTTTGTAGCCGAGCTAGCTATGGAACGGAGTCGCATTTAAACTATTCTAGATATGAAGCAGGTTGAAATCTCGATCGGATAAAGTTATGTTCACTATTCAAATCATTTTTTAAATAAAAATTTAAAGTAAAATTAGATTTAAATGAAGTATGTTCCAGGATTTGAACCCGTGCATGCTGTGTCCCAAGCATTCTAACAACCGTCATAGCTATACATTTTTTAACTATCGAAAAATTTGAATTTAAATTCTTATTATAAAATAGAATCTATGCATCAATATAAACTTATTCTATACTTTTCAGTATACATAATTAAAAATATGATATTCATTTAAAATTTTATAACTTTGTAACGTATAGAATCTATACGATTTACAAATGGATTTATATGAATAACAAAAAGCTATTAGTTTTATACTGACATTTTTAACCGTGTACTAAAACGTAGAAATAATCTTCGATAGGCGCCAAGACTTATCGTTTTAGGTATTTTAATTGTATGGTAGGTATCACAGTTTGTTTCCCATTCAATTAAAATGGTCAAAAAATAATGAGAAAAAATTTTAAAAATGAACATCCTAATGTATATAATGCAGAACCTACATTGTAGGTATATATATTTTTAATTAACTTAAGCAATCAGAAAGCAAATTAATTAAAGCCTAGGCATAAGCAAAAATTCAAAGTTGTCTTGCAAAATCAAACTTTAATAAGATGCTTACTTTTTCAATTTGTATGTAGGTCAGCAAAATGATATTGGATTTGCTTCTCAAACTTGAACCAGATAATTGTTCCAACGGTATTGTGGCCATATTTGACATGACTGGTGTACTATTAGGGCATGCACTTCAACTGAGCCCAAAGTTAATAAAGCGATCTGTGGACAGTTGGCAAGCATATCCATGTCAGCCAAAGCTTTTAGAGTTTGTAAATACACCAATACATGTTAATCTGATTTTGAACACATTCAGGTATGTGAAAAATGCTGTAATACAGTAATTTAATATAATTTTAGTAATCTCATAAGATTAATGTGTACCCAGTGGAAAATAGTAATGTATGTGAAAAATTATCGCCTAGTAGTCGATACATTTCAAAATGCTTAAATTTTTTCATAGCAACTTAATAGCAAAAATGTAACAGAGGGCTAATTTAATTTTTTTTTTGCTATGCCAAAGTTTTTCCTGGTTTTCTTTCTATATATTCGATTTTTATGAAATTTTTTATTGCAAAAACGTTACAAATGATTATGAATAAGAATGTAATTCTTCTCGAACTTTCTTCATATTATTATTTTTTATTTTATTTTTAAGGGTTTTTATGTCTTCAAAAATGCGGTCTCGAGTTATTGTACAGAAGAATAACTGCTCTGTGCAATTACCGAATTTGCCAAAAGAACTAGGTGGTAATGGACAAAGCTATCAAGAGCTAGCATTCAAATGGAAACAGCTGGTAGAGAATAATGCTGAATTTTATGTAGAAAATGATAAGTATAAAAGTAATTTAAGCAAGTAATCATAAAAACAATTGTTGTGAGTTGTCAAGGAATCTTAGGTTTACAGAGGTGCAAATTGAGACTTCGCCATATTCTTATAGATGACGGTATGATAGTATAAAAATTTACATTACTAAGCAAACAGCGAAATTTCGAATTATAAGCTCTTAAAAATGAAATTTTGAGGAAATACAGTTTAAAGTCTTCAACCAAGATAATGTATATTTTACAGCATTTAGTGAGATTTTTTCAACTAAAATCGAGAGGATACAATGTGGTAGGATAGCCAACGTCGTGATTCAGGAAAATTTTATCATAGCTTATTTTGACACTGAATGACATGTTCCGATCTGCTAAAAATGTTGCTAAGGCAGATTTAAGTCCCTTACCATAAATCACATTATAAGTATTTTTAAGTTAGTGTAACGAATTATATAAGCTATTGTTTAAGATAAAATGTGAATAATAAATAAAACATTATTTTTACGCTCAGAAGATGAGTTACATAATAAATTAAAAATAAAAGATTTAATTGTTCTTTTGTCATTGCTGAAAAATTAAAGTTCAATACTTTTGGATCTAGTGGTCAACAATTTGGGTGAAGAAGATTCTGTATATATGAAATTAACATTAAGTCATGGTCTTGGCTTAGTGTAGACTAATGAAAAAACTTAAAAACTGTTACACTTTTTCTTTTCCTGAAGTGTCCAAATTTTTTTTTCGACGTTGAAACATGCAGTTTTTGTATTTTCTTAAATTTCTGATAAATTTAACTTTGTTGAAAATTAACCCCTAAACAATAGTGTTTCATATACTTTTTGTTTGGTTGGGGCAAAAAGATCATCGAATTGCGCACTTCGAAGTCTATAAATACATAGCACATAAGTATTATTGTTAACAATATATATATATCAGATCACAAAACAGAAAAGGAGCGACTCGATATTATGACAAAAAACCGTACATTGATAAAAAAAATAATGAAATTTAATTTAAGGTTTTTTTACACATATTAATTCAAAATATTTGAAGGTGTTATTTGAATTAGATACATACATAGTTCCTATGCTGTAGAATCTACTGCTGCAAAAATGGGCAGAATTGTCATCCATATACATACGTCCACTTCCCAGACAACCTTAATAACACAGGCCGACAAAATTTAACCAAAATTCAGACCCACAAACCAGACTATTTATTTCTGAAGGTTTTTGATGCGCTGAATCCCAATGTGGCCTCTACCAGCTCTGGTCTTCGAGATATCCTATCCTAAAAGTGCACAAAACACGGCGCATCAAATATATGGAAATATACATATAGTCTGGTTTCTGGGTCTGAGATGCTGTCGGCCTGTGAAATTGAAGCATTTTTTTGATAAAATAGCCATGCCAATTTGTTCACCTGATTGAGGCTGGGAGCTGGATGGAGTTGAGTGCGCAAAATATGAGGACCGCACTCTGTACATAGTTTTGAACTCATAAAAGCTTGCAGATTATGATTCTGGATGTTGCCATGAGATTTTTTGGACCATTTATTTTTTATACCCCATCCCCTTAGATATCAAGTAAATGGAACAAATACAGTTTAGCACAAAATAGAAATTGAATATAAACCAAATATTTTCTTATGTGCTTTTGAATTCTAAGAATAAATATGGAATCAAAAAGTGTCGCTGGCATTTCCAAAATATGAAAGGTAATATAATAAGCTACAATATTGGTCCAGAAATTTTTGAAATCCGGCTCGTAGCTTTCGAGATATTACTTGATATCTAAAGGGATGGGGCATAAAAAATAAATGGACCAACAAAGCTCCTGGCAACATCCAGAATCATAATCTGCAAGCTTTTATGAGTTCAAAACTATGAACAAAATGCGGTACTCACATTTTCATATTCAACTTCCTTCGGCGCCTGCACTAATAATTAAAACAAATATTTTTAAAATTTATTTTACATATGTATATTCTAATGTATTAAATACAAAATAAAATACAAGTATGAAATTCTTAATTCATAATTCCGATATCTTGCTATTCTTCTTTAAAAGAACAGCATACAATTTTTTATGAATAATCACGATAGCGGACACATACCTATTTATGTGTATTAAAAAAAACATATTTTGATTGTGAGATACACACATTCATACATACATACACATGTTTAATAAATATTGCATAATGCAAAGGTTTTGTTTATTGTTAGCATTAGTAACTATCTGTAATAAATTCAATTTAGATTATGATATTACAAAATTGTTTAATATAATATATTCCTATCTTACGATAAAACTATCTTAAGTTAAAAAAAAAGTTGAAAAAAGTGAGATGTTGATAGCATAGCAAAAACATCGACTACTCAGTTTTTTTAATTCCAGATTTAAAGTTAGCAACAGATTTTGGAAATATGCTTAACGCAACCAAAATCTATGAATATGTGTCAATATATCTATTTTATTCAGGTTTTTTATTATATATAGTACAAGCTTCAAATGCAGCATAGTTACCCATCGCAATTGTTTGAAAAAAAAAACTGTCTAATGCTACAGATTTTATTTATTTTATAATGCTTTTAAAAAACTTCTATATATTATGGAGTAACTTGCCCGATATAAAATATACTCGTATCAATGATCGGTATTTAAGCCCAATCAAAAATAAATGAATTGTCAGTCTTCAAAGAATGCTTGTAAATAATAGTGTTATTGGTGAAAAAGTAAACACATACTCTCTTGATTAATTTTGCAATAGTACCTACACTGCTCTCAGAAGCGAAATAGACGTATCTCAAAAAAATTCATATTCGTGTTTCTTGCACTGGTACCAGGATACCAACTTTTTAGAGCATATCTGAGTGCACACAACTACTTTCTAGTTCTTATATTAAATTAAAGAAATTCATCACAAAAATACATATCGGACATTATTTCGGACATAAGTCTACCAAGTGTCTTCAAACTGATAATAACAAACTGCGCAACAGTCTAAGCCTAGCTTTTTGTTATCGCTATTCTGTTGTGTCCATTTCATGTTTACAGTGTGACGTGGACATGCAGTTTAGTGCCGGATCCAAACGGCGACAGTTCAGGAAACATTTTGTCAAAAATTCTGCCGTAAATTTCGGACTATGGGGTTTAATATTATATGGCGCAGCATTTTAATATGTCAACCTATTGTTCCGAAACACCACAACGAGATGTGAATTTTTTTTAGACGTAGTTGAATGTACACTGCGTAGTGTATTAGCACCCGAATGCCATGCAAACACTGAAGGCAGTAGCTCAAGTTACATCTCTTTATTGTTATACGGCAGAATTACTCATATCACACATGAGAGGACAACACTTAGATTTGCTCGGTCTAGAGCTATTTCATCTTTGGTATTTTAAACGCAAACAAGAAAATTAAGAAAAAAACCTGATGTAGGGAACTAAGCAATTCTAAATCCATAAAAAGCATAATAAAAACTACAAAATTAGACTTCTAAAATTCCACAAGGATTATTCAAGAGACAATTTTGATTTACTTGATTCCATCCAAGTTTATTTTTGTAGAATTTGGGTGGCTAAGTTCGTATTCGTTACCGCTTCTTAATTTACGTCTTCTATATGTACCGAAATTCGAAAATAACTGTTAAGTCACCTCTGAGAGTTGAGCTAATTTTAGTTTTTTTATAGCAGGGGTCGGCAAAAATAAAAGTGCCATTGTGTTTGTGAGAGAAAAGAGGCTGCACCGAAACAAATTTTTCACAGAAATCGTTTGCGAAATTAATGTTACGGCAGAAAATAAAAAATATAAAATTGTTAGAAAAGGCATTTTTAATCTTTAAATTTAAAGTGCATGTTTATTTGGTTACATGTCGTTAAAAGGAAATAATGAATTTACTTTTAAATGACAAGTATAACACACAAAAATTGCATGTTGCCAAAGGCATAAAAAATGTTGTGTCATTTGGTATAACTGAGAAAAAATTCTCTATGTGCATAAAAGGCCAGAAGAGCTACATCAGCGCTCGATGTTGCTTTGTCAGTGGTTTTTCGACCACTGAATGAAAGAGCGTAAGAATGCGTGTGATGTACTCCAGCTCAATTGAGCTATGAAAAATCAAATTTTGCCGACCCGTTTTATAGCATGAAAATTTAGTATCCTTGGTTTAAAAAATCAGTATCGGATATTTTTAAACCTCCCTCATTTGTGCCTCTAAATGACTCCGAATCTTGCACCTAGAGTTTTTGTTTAATTAAAAATTAAACAGTTTACATGGTGAGGTAAAACAAGATTCAGATCCCATAAGAGCATTTATAATAATAATAAGTCAACTAAAGAAATAAGTGAAACTATAGAAAATTCTGAGGTCCTGCATAAGAAGACAATTTGGTAATATTTTGCCTTATGTTTATAAGTTCATACCAAATATACCTTATTACACCTTAAATTGCACAAGCATTAAAAGATGGAACTGTATTGCAATAAATATGAATGTATTTTTTCTTCAATTAATTTAGTATCTAATTAGAGCAAAAAACAAATTTACTGTTGAAATGTTTAAAGGTTTTTTGAATATCGTCATTAAAAGAATTGAACGTACAAAAGAAATTTACTGCAATTGTGTTACAATTTTGGCATGACTTCTGTTGTTTAAACTATTCTTTCTCTATATATTATGTTTACTAATTACATCGTGAACAATTCAAGGTAATCTTTTGGTCGTAAAACATTTAAACATTCATCAGTTACATAGGTAATTACTTGAAGTCGTGGTAATGCATTAACATAGAAAAGCTTAAAATTAAAATATAAAATTTGTTTTACACATTGTTAAAAAGCATTTCGACTAAAAATAAGCATTTAGCGTAGTTCTACAAAATTAATTACAAAAAATTGTCTTTCTTACATTTAAATTTTTTATGTTGTGCTATGTTATAAGTCGCTTTAACATAGTGATTCACAAAAATATATATATATATGTAGGTATGTATTATTATTCATTGTAAGAAAATAATTTTCGATATTGTACATTTTATTCAGTGAGTAACATTAAATAAAGTAATTTTCACATGCAGTATACTCTATATTTGTCGCTCATCCTTAGCTGTCAACTTATCGATGAGTTCCTGCAATGGAGCCAACTCTTTTCTTTCAATTAAATTGAATTCTTGCACAAAGAAAATAAAATGCTTAAATGAAGTGTTTAAATGTGCTTCTTCACCTAGCGTTATAACCTCGGAGAAATGCTGATGATAGATGTGTGCATAAACACGAAACAAACGCTTTAATATTGTTTTTGCAATGGCAAGAAAATTCTTTGGGAACGGTATACCAATTTTTGAAGGGAACAATGTCTCATCATCAAGTTGATCTTGGACCCAAGTCATTAAATAATCAATATATTTTGGTGCACTACATTTAATCGGTTTCTTAACTGTCAAACCATCAGCCCAGTGATATTCGTACTTTGGGCCAGCAGACATAATGCCGCAACTCTCTTCAGTGCAAAATTCCGTAATAGTGCCGTATAACATGTTTATTTGATTGAAAAAGTCTACGGCTATAAATAATTAAGATGTATATAAATTATTTAAAATATATAAATTTCGCTTACTGTTAACTGCCACCCATTCATTGAGATCTTCACCATCAGGTAGCGCAACTGCATTTCTTAAATTTCCCGAACCAAGAGTAGCTGCTGCATGTTTCATTAAGTCATATTGATGTGTACCTTCGGGTATGTTTTTTTTTGGTTTAAAAGTTTTGCTAGAACGTGACCCGCTAGTTATGAAAAAAAAGAGGAAAACATATTACAAGCTATTTTAAAACAAGGCAGCCATAAAAACACAAAAGAACGTAATCTTCAAAAAAACTGTATATCTTCTTCTTTTCATTTTAAAATGTACAATAAACAAAATACAAATCTGCTGGGTAACCCTGGCACTTAAGCAACTTGCTATGTATGCATACATAGTAACTAGAATTTTACTCGGTAGGTTGGCAATTTTGCTAGATAAAGATAGCAACGATATTAAACTGTAGAGGTCGGTGTGAATACTACTATTGTAAATTGAGGGACCTAGAACCAGAGGGGTACAAGTGCATCAAAAGTACTTCTCAGTAAAACAAGATTTAAGTTTTTGTTTTCAGTAGTAAGTAGTAGTACTAGTTAGTTAGTTTTTTTTTCTACAGATGTAGCAGTAATAGTACATTCAATTGGTCTAGTGTCAATGATAACTTGTTGATGGTATTTTCAATTTACAATTTAAACTTGGCACTATCGTTCTTTGACCACACTAAAAGGTCGTGGAACATTCTCCTTGCGAATGTTTTACTCGTTAGCTGTGCATCATCATCATTAACCGACAACACCCCAAATATAACCCTTATTTGTGATATCTCTCATTTTCTTCCAACCAATGTATTGCATTTATAGGGAGTATTCTTTGAGCGTTGGTTTATACTTAAAAAAAAATAATAAAAAAATAGAGATAACATGCCTTCTTAGGGCTTGAAATTAACAAAATTACTCATGCTCGTGAAATGAGCAAATATTCCAAGATTTAATTTTCTGGAAAGAATAGTTTTCTCTGCGCGTTGGTTTTCATTCACTTTGAACCAAATGCCTTTAATATAAGGATTTTCAGAGCTATGAACCTGTATGGTCTTGGAATCTTTGTTGAAACAAACAATTTATTTATTTTATAAAAATAACCTATAGCTTCCTAAAAGAGTATACAACAAGCTGGAGTGACAAAAAAATTACTCGGATGAACAGGGAGTATTCCATTACGTCTCTTGGATAGCTCGAAGATAAGGGTCCATCCTTTTTTTAACGGGATCCAGTTTTTTCTTATTGTTTTGAAAATGTTTTATAAAAGGTAAAACTTTGGTTCAGGTCCTCCAGTAAAATTAGGTTCTTGGACTTGGGATATATCCACTCACGTAACAATCTAATTTATGATGGGGTTTCATAGCATAGACTTTGATACAATGCGCCTTTCGGCTGTAATGTATTTTGTTTTAGTTTCGTGTTATTTGTGTTAAAGTATTTGTTTTTTTTTTGCGCTTCAGCCTCAGAGGGCTGAAGGTTTTGTATAACAAACCGAAATATATAAGATATTACAAATGAATTTGAATAAAGTTTTTAATTTTTAAAGATTAACTTAGTCAGTAAGACAAGATTATTGATATCACAATCTAATGATGATAACCATAGCTAACTCTGAACTCGAGAACGGTTTTATCAAGTTAATTTAAAAGTAAAACCATTTCATATAAGGGAATGTGTGTTTGTATTTTTTTTGTTTTCACATAACCCAATGTTTATAATCCTCAAAAAAATAACTTTTTGAGTACAACTTATATTTCTTCTACTAGAGCTGTGTTGGAACTCTTTTATGGAATAAAATGCCTTTAAATTTATATTAGAAAAATGGAAGCCAATTGATTAAAATTGAAATTGAATTATGTACTTTCAATTTCATTCTGGAAAATATGAATTTGGAATCGAGTATTTTTAGCTCCATTCCAAGGAAATGAAAACAGAAAAGCAGTCCAAGGCTTCAGAAAAAGTTTACAATTTTATGCCAAGTATGGTAAAGTGGGGCACATTCATTATTGGGGCACCTTCGTCAAGGCCCATTTCGATATGACGCACTCTGATTTTAGAATTATTTATCATGCTGATCGAAACCTTTATTGAATGCATACTCACTCTCTTAGTTTGACCTATGTGAAATCGCGCTCAAACAAGTTGCATGCGTTTATGTGTTTTTTCGTTCTTCGCTGTAGTTTTGAATACCAGGTAAGTTAACAATTTTCAATTATAGCTCTTTGAATTTCAATGCAGTTTTTTGTGGCCTGCTATGTTATTATGTCAGAAAGTGAAATTTTAAGTTAAGATTCTATGCATTAAAGAGTTCTCGAGATTTTTTCGGAAAAGTGGTGCAGTTTCGGCGTTAATTGATTATAGCTAAAGTTCGTATTATTATTAAATTTGTTGTTTGTTTATAATATTTACGATACTGTAGCATTAAAAGAAAATATAGAAAAATGTGCCATTAATATATCCTTAGTTGTACATAAATTTTTTTTTTTTTTTTTGTGAAATTACTTGAATGCTGAATGTTTCCCATGAAATGCCGAAACTGCCCCGTATTGGGGCACTTTTAGCAAATTAAGTTGTTTTTTTAAAACCCGAAATATTTTTTAAATAGTCAACAATACCTACAAAATGTATTTTTAATATAGTTCTCTAATATCGAAATAGTCTGAAATTTCTCAGAAATTTGATTTCTATGCGTTAAAA
The DNA here is from genome assembly GCA_963662105.1 of Meiosimyza platycephala. Lineage (NCBI taxonomy): Eukaryota > Metazoa > Arthropoda > Insecta > Diptera > Lauxaniidae > Meiosimyza > Meiosimyza platycephala. The sequence goes on from OY759209.1 coordinate 77,441,058, forward strand.
AAACCAATACAAGTCTTTAAAAATAACTTAACCAATGTGCCCCACTTTACCATAAGGAAAAATACACGTTAATACAAAAATAAATATGAAGTTTAAGAGATTACTAACACTCAAAACTTATTTAAACTTTATACTATTCCTTTGAAAACGATAATATGCAAGCCCACTCTTTTTTACTAAACTAAAAAAGCAATTTAATAAAAGCTACTTTGAGTACCGCTTCGCGGTAAAAAAAACAACATTGAATTTGAAGAAAACAAATTCTGCAACTTTTTGGTAAGGCGTCTTACACCCAGAAAAGAGTATTTTTTGTCTGCGGAGATGCCTGAGCAAAAGTATAAACTTCGTCATTTTACATAGAGTAGGATTTAAATCGGACGTTTTTATATTACAAAATGAGCTGATATATTCCAAAATAAAAAAATTTATTTTTCAATCATGAAACCAATGACTCCAACGATTATCAAGTTCTAGATCACCGAAATTTGTCTTATTTAAATTGTACCATTTTTTTTAGCACATTTGTCTCCCTGGCGCCATTTATTCAAATTAAGGAATCGCTCATTTACTTCAAGAGTGGCATAACTCAAAAAACACAAAGTGGGAGAAAAACGCATTTAAAGTTTTCAATAAGTTACTTTTTATATGAGAATTCAAAAAAGTATGTTTACATAAACTCTTCTCACAAGGCGAGTATATAAGATACATTTCTGAATTTTTGACACAAATTAAAACATGAAATGGCGAATATTTCTGCATCATTAACTCAAAAATCATGTTTTTTGAGTTATGCCACTCTTGAAGTAAATGAGCGATATGTTAGTACATACACTGCTGGCTGCTTACTTTCTATGTGAATACTACTACTGAATACGTTGTATGAAAATTAAGAGTTTTTATTGAAGTAGTGCACTATAATGTCACCAAGTACTTAGCGGTTGGATGTTTGTACATTGAATGTAATTTCTGCTATGAAAATTCAATCCTAATTTAACTGAAACAAGTTTAATCTTTTAAACATAGATCGAATACTGTTCAATAGAGACCCATATTGTCTTGATAGTCAGAGCGATAATCTGTATTAAAGATTTGCCAACAAAATCAATATAATGACACATGTTAACAAAACAGACATTAGCGGTTCTCAAATCTAACTCAACGAAAAAATTCAAATTAAATATGGTGATAGACAGAAAAAAGCACAGGGCAGGCAGATAAAACTAATATACATTTTTTTATATTTACATAAATATACCTATATACCTATGTTAACGCACTTTTAGATTAATAGTTAAATATGACATCAAATTATAGAAGAAAAAAGTATATTGTATAGAAGAATTCACATATAAAACAACTACTTGACTGTTGATGTTATTGAATGTAAAGGGGAGCTTGACAAAATGGTAGTAAAATAATGAAACAAGTATAAGGAAGGGGATGGGGTAAAGTTATGAGCAGGTCACTGCACTCACATAGCAGAAGTATATAAGCGAAGGTATTAATTTGAAAGTTTCTATGTTAAAAAATTGTTATCAAACAAAACTAAACGAATATATTACTTACAACAGAAACTCCATTTTTAGCCGTAGGTTTCTTTCCAAACAATGTATAAACGCGTTTATTGTATGGAAACTTTACAGCGGTGTAGAAGAATGTCTGGAAACTGTAGTGCAATCTTGTTTTCTATTTGATTATATTCTTTTTAATGCACCAACAAAGTTACGTCGAAATTTTATTTTTAGCAAAACGAATGACGAATTTCTTGATAGAGAAAGTTAATGCGAGTGAAATGAAATTAAATCTGGAAATTCCGACGTCGAGACTTTGACGGATGATGTAGCAGCGAGAGAAGAGGAAGATTTTGCACGAAATTCTTTTTTGTAAATGTTTTTTATTTACTAACGTTGATTTACTTTAATACTAAGCACTGTTTTTGATTTATTCACACAAAATTTTTATTTAGATAAAAACAAAAACAAAATGTTGCAAAAAAAGGAACTGATGGAATAACGATACAATGGGCTCGTTCAGCCAAGTAAAGCGCTTCAAAAATTTTCAAGCACTTCTAACAAGTTTGTACTAAGTGGCATTTTATAAATATATGTAACATATGCATTAAACAGAATACGAACGGGTGTCGGAAAATCAGCACACCTTACCAGCTATCAAAAATATTACAATTGATCGTATGAAATGGAACAGAATTGCAGCGTACGACTGGTAGCCTGCCGACGAGTACCCGTCGATTTAGATCTAATTCTATTTTCATCGTCGGTGTGCGACGATCATTGTTGCATTTCAACTCAGCTTGCTTAAATTTTATTTTTTACGTTTGAATGTCAATGAAAACAAAATGACAGTAGACAGTTGATCCGTCGATCGATGAATACGTTGACAACTGCGAGTTTGTGTGAAATAAGAAAATAAAAACTGTTTTCATATAAAAAAAAAATACATATAAGCAGAATATACAGGAGAAATAACGAAATTTATTAAACGAAAAGCTGTTTTTTGTTTTTTTTTTTTTACTTGAAATGCGTTGCTGACGTATTCATTAGGCCGTCTTCTTCCTTAATTTCCTTGTCTTATCAGTTGTATACGTTGACGCAGCGGACCTGACGGACTCTATGGGTCTAGGCCTTAAGGCTCAGTTCACACGAGCATTTTTTGTTATGCTTACGCGCGTCTCAGCATAACACAAAATTATATGCAATGAGTTACACATTTATATAACCACAGCGCGTTGAAAAATCGCTCAAGTTAACTTATAGTGTCCTCAGACGTTCAAATTTTTCATACTGTCGACCGTACGACCGAATCGTACGAAAATAAATGGAAAATCAAAAAACACAAATATATATGCAAATGCACGGACAGGCCGCAAAGATCACAAATCGCACGCACCAGAAAATACTCGCATTAGTTGATTTGTGTAATGTCTTTTAACCAGTTGGGACAGAAATTGTTGTCTAAAAAGTAGTGTGTTTAAGAAAAATTTTTGGTGAACTTGCAAAGTTTCATCTGAGAACCCTGGCTCCGTTATAAACAGCACGTGGAAAACAGAGTGCGATTCTTTATAATAGAATAAAAAATAATTATTTAATTTACAATAATTGTGCTACGTATTTTTAATTAAAATATGGTAAGTTAAAAATTAAAGTTTTACTTGCAAGAATTATAATTTTCTTAACAAAATACTTTGAGAAGTTAATACAAAAAGTAACATCTCGTTTTAACCTTATTTCACTGAATGAAAATGTGGGTGCTTCCACGGGATCTCTAATTTTATTATTCTTTACAGTCACAATTATATGTTCTTTATGAACATGCAGCGGGCTACTCGCTATTCTCCGTTAAGGAGCTTGAGGAAATTTCAATGTTTTTGCCCCAAGTAGAATCGTCAGTTACTGATATCGCCAAGTTTAACTCAATAGTCAAATTGGTGGGATTTGCACCATTTAAAACGGCTATTGCTGCTTTAGAAAACATCAATGCTATATCCGAAGGTGTTGTGCCACAGGACTTGATGGTATTTTTGGATGACTTCTTTGCCAAATTAAAGAAGAAAAAGTGCACACTTGGAATAGCAGATGCAAAATTGGGTGCTGCCATCACAGAGTCAATTAGCGTGCAATGCAGTCATTTTGGTGTTGTACCAGAAGTGTTGCGTGGCATTAGACATCATTTTCCGAAACTTGTTAAAGGTAAATTAAAATTAAAAATAGTTTTATATATTATAAGTTTTATGTATTTATTAAACCTAATTTTTTTACGAGGTTTTGTATACTGAACCCGAAGCTTTGGTGATGTAGACATCAAAATTCGCGAGTATAGCGAACCCTTGTTTGTTTATAACATTAGCTTTATTTAAAAGGTAATTGGGAAAGTTTGAGCAGGAGGTCTTGGCAACTCGCAGGCAAATAAAAACTTAAAAAGGCATTGTAGTCTAATTTCACACAAAAGCTAGGAATAGTTTGACTTACGCTCACTTTTACTGTTAATGCAATGTAGGACATATAATTTTTGAAAAGGCCAGAAATAAAACCTAGTGTATTGTTTATTAGTTTCTTAATAAAATATTTTTATTTTAGAAAAATTGGCTTAAGAAATGAAATTATTTCACATAAAAACTTTATCAGATCTATTTAGTCCCATCTTCATTAAAAGTTTTCGGTGGTTAAAATCCCACAATGTGAATAATTATTATTTTGTTTTTCCTAAGTTATTCAAAAAAAAATTTCTTTACAGGTTTTACGGATAAATCTGCGGGTGTTGCCCAACTTGGTTTGGGTCATAGCTATTCACGTGCCAAGGTGAAGTTTAATGTACATCGCTCAGATAACATGATTATTCAATCGATTGCTCTTCTTGATCAACTTGACAAAGATGTCAACACTTTTTCCATGCGCATACGTGAATGGTATTCTTTCCACTTTCCAGAATTGGTTAAAATTGTTCCTGACAATTATATGTTCGCAAAAGCAGCAAAATTTATTAAAGATCGTAAATCTTTAACAGATGATAAGTTAGAAGAATTGGAAGAGATAGTAATGGATTCATCTAAGGCTAAAGCAGTAATTGATGCTGGCAAAATGTCAATGGGTATGGATATTTCTATTGTTGATTTGATGAACATTGAAATGTTTGCTGAACGTGTTATAAAGCTATCAGAATATCGTACAAAACTTTCAACATATTTGCACAATAAAATGAATTCTGTTGCTCCAAATTTGCAGTCTTTGATTGGCGATCGAGTGGGTGCACGTCTCATTTCCCATGCTGGTAGTTTAACCAATTTGGCCAAGTATCCAGCGTCTACAGTACAAATTTTAGGAGCTGAAAAAGCACTGTTCCGTGCACTGAAGACACGTTCTAATACTCCGAAATATGGTTTGTTGTATCATTCCACATTTATAGGACGCGCTGGATTAAAGAATAAGGGACGTATTTCACGTTTTCTTGCCAACAAGTGCTCGATTGCCTCGCGTATCGATTGTTTCCTTGAGCAGCCTACTAGCGTATTTGGTGAAACACTTAAACAGCAAGTAGAAGATCGTCTTAAGTTTTATGAATCCGGTGAAGTGCCACGCAAAAATATAGAAGTAATGAAAGAAGCAATTGAAGCGGCTAGCCAAGAGACTGCAAATACAGCTGTGGAATCCGAAGCACCAAAGCTAAAAAAGAAAAACAAGAAAAAGAAGCGCAAGCTTACGGAGGTGGAAGCCAATGGTACTGAACAAGTTGTAGCTGCTGACGAAAACGTGAAAGAGGAAGAAGCCGCGGCACCAGTAGCTGAAAATGGTGATGGTGAACCCAAAAAGAAGAAAAAGAAGAATAAAAATAAGTAAAAATAAATATCCTTTGCAAGGATTTTTATTTTTACCTCTACAACAGCTTGAAATATTTTTTTAGCTAGGCAAAATCCTTCTAAAAATTAGTTTAAGGTAAAAAATATTTGCTTTATGCATATTTTACTAACTTGTTTAAATATCTAAGCACACTTATCCCTTGCATAACGCGGAAGTTAAGTTCCAGATAAATTGCGCGTTGTCAATGTGCAAAAATAAGGATTACGTTCCATTTCCGCTATCCATTTCCATATATAAAAGAAGCAAAATATTCTCATATGCTTAAAGTCGTATACGCGTATGTATTATCATTTATTCATCTTAAATTTCATTTATATCTGCTTTGTAGCGGAGAGAATACAAAGTTTTGATTTCATAACTTCGCAAATTCCAATCTCTGTTACAATTTTATTTTTTATATAAATTAACAATAACCACTTGAGAGAGTATACACAGAATATTCCAATTGGAGCAATAAAAGATTTCGTCCCAATGACGCGCAATGTTTAATAGGGAGTAATCCATTACTCTTGATTGTTCCAAGATTACTTTATAGAACATCCTCTTTCATACTGTGAGTTTAGCAGCTTCTAAAAATGTATAGAGAAAATCATTTTTTAAAGTTTTCATATCAAAACCGCGTCATAAAAGCACCGCGCAAGGGTTGCCGTAATTTTAGCAACGCGTTATATCTAAACCGCCGTGTCGTATACAAGGGATGAGTACATACATATATATACTATATATTAAAAATTTTTAGTTATTATCATTAATATGTAATATGTACCTTTTGATAGTTTACAATAAAATTTACTTACGAGTATACTTACTGTTATTTAGCAAACTAAGATTAAAACTGATGCAACAGCACGCTGAGGGCAAAAGTTATTAAAAAAAATTTACGCGCAAAACGAGTCGCATGAGGTTCAGCGTAAAAACTATTGAGAAAAACTCTCCCCAAAAAGGCTTTGTAGTTAATTAAAAAAAATAATAAACAGATGTAATATTGTTTAAGATGAAAATTTAATTTTCGGTTCATTTTTCGAAAATATTTTTGTTTCACAAAACAATGCAATAAAGTCGAAATTGGGTTTGAGAAGTCACCATGCAGAAGATCACCAGAGAAATTTACAAATTTCGCCAAAAGGAATACTTTACCACCTCTTGATAACACGGTTGGCTGGAAAAAGTTTCAACCCTCAAGTTGCATCCTTCCAAAAATTCATGGTGCTCCATATTTGAGGTACCTCACTAATCATTTTTCTGCCAAAAAAAAATCCTCCGGGCGCTCTTTTTTTAAACCTAATTTTTGTGTTTGTCGTCTCAAATTCTTAAAAAGCTTGATTTCAATGATTACACTAGTTTACACTCAAAATGTTCCATTGATTAGAAGTTACTTTTCTTATGTACTTTTTCCTGCTGAATTTGGAAAAGAAAATAAAAATTTCTTGAATGGCACAGTTTTCGAGATATTGTGGTTTCTTAATTTTTCCGACATTCTTTCACTTTGAAATTCATATCTTGAGCTATAAATGTCCAATTTCATCGTACCAAATTGAAGGTATTGAAATGACAAATAAACGTATATAATTCATATTTCATTGAGTTACCGGTTCAAAAGCTATCGATGAAAACAGACCAGATTTTTAAAAAAATAAATTTTACATTTGATTCTGTGGCCACGGAAAAATAGAAATAAAATAAACAAAAATAATTTTTGTACGCAAAATTGAAGATACATTAGAAGAAAATCGACCATAAAATGACAACGTCAGAAGCGATTGAATGAGTGAATCCAATGCCACTTTTTCTGAATATATTAATTTTTTCGACAATTTGTTGAGAAATTGGACATTTATAGCTCAAGATATGAATTTTAAAGTGAAAGAATGTTGGAAAATGAAAAAACCACAATATCTCGAAAACTGTGGCATTCAAAAAATTTTTATTTTCATTTCCGAATTCAGCAGGAAAAAGTACATAAGAAAAGTAACTTCTTATCAATGGAACATTTTGAGTGTAAACTAGTGTAATCATTGAAATCAAGCTTTTTAAGAATTTGAGACGAAAAACACAAAAATTAGGTTTAAACATAAAGCGCCCGGGGGATGTTTTTTTTTGCAGAAAATTGATCAGTGAGGTACCTCAAATATGAAGCACCATAAATTTTCGGAAGGATGCAACTTGAGGGTTGAAACTTTTTCCAGTCAACCGTGATAAGTATACTTAATAATCTAAGAGATGGCTACATAAAACTGCACTGATCGACTATAGTCGTGATTTTTGTTTTATAAGTGCCCAATGACATTGTCAAAACTAGCGTCCATTTTGCAGAAGTCTCATTGGAAGGGGAGAGCGTGGGTGGACGGTCAAACGTGTCAAATTTTCTTAAAAAAAAAAATGATCTGACGCTAGTTTTGACGATGTCATTGGGAACTTATAAAACAAAAATCACGACTATAGTCGATCAGTGCAGTTTTGTGTAGCCAGCTCTCCGTCTATAATGATCTTAAACTGTCTGGTAAGTGATAAGCTGTCAACTAAAATTTGTTCTTTTAATTTGGATCTATTTTATTTTTGGAAAATGAAGTACATAAGTATTTATAAATGAAATTAAATATTTTATTCACCGTCATCGCAAAAGTATGAAAATGGCATATGCACCGAGAAATTAAAAACAGTAACTTAAATAATTTTTGATACCGCTCTCTTTCGTAATTCCCGAGAATATGAAATATTCAATTGTCAGACATTTTGCAGAAATAGTGTGATGCAGAAAAAAATCTTTTCATCCTCCCATATTTACTACTGAAAAAATCAATATTTCGCTACTGGAAATAATAACTCTACCAGAACTATCTTAAGCTTGGCGTTTTTTAATTTGCTTAAAAATCTTCTGCGAAGTACTGAAAAGATAAGTTCATGTGGGCTGAAGCATGCTGTGGTGCAATAGATGTTCGCTATGACAGTTCTTGTTTTAACGAAAAAATGCATATATCTTGCGAAGTCAATTTAAAATTGGTTTTAGAGGGGAAGTTCGGTTATTTACGTTTTTGTTGTCAACAATATTTGTTTAACTAAAACTAAAAATTGGACTTAATATCTTAAATATGTATCTCAAAAAGATAAGCAAAATAGCCCTTGAACATAAAACACAATTCCAACAGAGACTTCAGAAAATAACAAATGCATTAGTTTTCTCATATAATTGTTTATTTCATCTTTCTGATACATGATGTATGCTCTCATAATATTCTAAACAAAATATTTTTATTCATTATTTTATTATAATACATGAACGTATTTCTTTAAATTTGTCATTAACTCTTATTGTAGTCACTTAGCAAAACATTATCACGACATATAATTGTATTATACACTGTGTTTCACTTATTATATTTAAATATTTTTTACGTAGTCTTTAACAATACATATTTTTTATATTCAGATTTTTCTTATCCTTGGATATTTTTTTTTTTTTTTGTAAATAATTTTAAAGTTTTATCCTTTCAGCATAATACCATGAAATAGTTTTTCTAACAAACGTTTGTTTATTTACAAATTTTAAAGCAAATATAAGAAACAACGAAGAGGAATGTTATTAAAAAATAATTCGTAACAATATTGCACAATAATTCGATGTGTGCTAATTAATTAGTATATAGTAAATAGTGATGCTTCTAAAGTATGTACAAGGGTTGCATAAGTACCTGGCCTCGGCAATAAATGGCGTCCTTAAAATATTAAATCAATGCTATTTTTCATTAATATCCTTCAAAAGACTATTGTATAGTTTTCACTCAGCTGCGTCTTTCAGTTTGCATTTGACTGTTATTGCATACTAACTTTTGAATTTTTAAAAAAATGGAAGACATTAACTATCTAGCAGTGATAAAACTTTTGCTTTTGCAAAAAGAAAACCAATGATGAAATAATATCGGAATTAAACAAATTTTATTAGGACTCTACCTTTATTTGCAATTTAGATGAAGAACATCATTATAGATAAAATTAAGTCTTCACACCAGAAATGATTGAGCAATTCAACGATATATCGAATATTGAAAGTGTGTGATATTGATGACGCTGTAAGCGTCAATTGAATAGGTGCAGAAAACTTAATGGTGATTTGGATATAAAAATAGTGTGGAAATGCCTAATTATAAAGCTCGAGGAGTCTTATTTTTTGAATGGCATACAAAAATTGGAACGTTGTTCAAAGAAGTATTTATATAGAGCTAAAACATTTTGAATAAGAAATAAATTTTTCTTTAATCAAGACCAGCATACCCTAGTATTAAGCATTATTTTAATATAAGCGCATTAACGTAAATATACACTTATGTATGTGTGTATTCCCAGTAACAAAAGCTCGTAACTTGTGCTATTGAATATGAATTTCCTACCTGTTAGGCAAGTTAAAATATTGTGTTTCAATTCGATCCGAATGCATAGTTTTTTGAAAAAAGTAGCGAGTTGAGGTAATGTTTCAAATAATGGCGTGGTAATTAATCCAAAATATGTTATGTATTCTTATATTAAAGCTGAGACACTAAACATAGTGGTTATGCATTAAATGATGTGTTTTCATCTCTACAACATTGATCATAACATATTTTTCTACTTGTGACTTACTTTCCGAGTTATTGCGCAAAATTTTTTTTGTCGGGATTTCACAACCAGGCCCACCATTCTGGCGACTACGCCTATTTCGATTATCAGCTATACTTAAACTATCATTTGCAAAAAAAAATTAAGTGGGAAGAAGTGACTTCGAAAAATACAACCCTACCTCCCGGACTCGTACTCGTACATATCAATTTTATGGATTTTTATAACAGATTTAAACTTTTTAAAATGTTTGCTTGTCTGTCACTTGAATACAACTATTTTGGATATACAGATAGACAATCACAATGATTGCGACACTGCGTGATCCGAGATAGTTACAAGTATCAAAATTCCGACTCAACATCAAGGGTCTGCTATAAAACTATAGCATGAATGAAAACAATTATTACTTGTCATATTTAAGCCATGTCTCGAAATTAATTTCCTTCTGCATCTGGCACATGTTCTCAACCGGTACTGCCTTCAGTTGTCACGTAACCGCTGCTTTGATGATGTCTACGTTGAACGACAACGCACTTGCTAACAATGCCATTTTGATTTCTAGCGAAAAAATATATCTGCCTTCTTGATCACTCTTGATCACACTCTTTCTATTCCCGAAACTGAAATTGGTGCTCAAAGGTTGTTTTTGAGGCAAAAAGTATTTTAATTCCAAAATTTGATTCCTTGCATGTAAACGACAAATGAATTGAAAAAATCGATTGAAAATGTTTGAGTCATTTGATACATTGATTTTGATAAATAACGTTTTGGAGAAATAACTTTTTTTGGTATCCGAAAATTTGTTTAATTTTTGTTTTCTCGCAAACCGATTAATGCAAAATACAAGAACAAAAAAATATAATTTGCCGCCGCTAGCCAATATGCTCAAATTATTTAAGCGTTTGAACCAGCTTTAAATATGAGTTCTTTTTTTTGAAAATATTTTTCATATAAAAATTTGACAGGCAATGATACGAATAATATTTTTTAATCTACCGTGAATTTATTACTATAGGAAAATGTTTTATCGATTATGAAGCGACTAACATTTTTCAAATATGTAATTTGATTTACAAAAAAATAAAATCACATTATAAGGGGAAATAGATATTGTGATGACTGTTAAACACGATACTTTTGATATAATTACTCATTTTTAAAAATATAAAAGATTTGGAAATTTTCGATCAAATTATGTTCAATATTAAAGATTTGGTTAGTCCAAAATCACAAAAATCATCAATTTCCAAATAAAGACTTACGCCACTTGCAAAATATGCATATGCAAGAAAATTAAAATATAAGCAAATTATAAATATAAAAATAGGGCCCAGTTTCACATTTCATAAGTTCACATATCTTTTCCAAGGTATTTTTCTTTTAGTTACTAAAATACATTACATTAAAAATGTTTACAATAAATGTTACTAAATAAATATTATTGTTAACTCCTTCATCTGAAAGTGATTTACAACCTCTAATTAATCGTTTTAATTTCTTTAAGTTCTACATTGTGGAGAAGGGAGGACGAAAGGACGGAGTGAGCTTTATCAAAGTGTTAAAAATTTACATGAATTTTATTAATTTCTTTTTAAATGAAACGTTCATTATACAATTATTATCTTAAACAGCAATCGTTTTATTTCAAACTGTAGTATATAATGTGCCGAAAATTAGTTAACAAAATTTATTTAAAATATAGGCAATGATTATAAATGTAAAAAAAAATAGTTTTTAAAACTCTTGTAAAACAAAGTGAAGTAACATTTTACTGCTACATGATAATACTTTACTGCTTTTTAACTTACAATTAATATTTTAAGATCATTCCAGCCCCATTCCTTCATCGTTTTTCTATGCATTTGACGTCTTATGTTCAAAATAGTGTAAGGCATTTTTTTAGCATTACTTTGTGTAATGGAAATGCAGAAGATTGAAAGGTAATTTCTTGTTTACCTCATTTTTGGAATGTTTCACCCTATAACCTTGATATATGAAAGAAATTGAAGGTCAAAGGGCATTTCAAGATTGATAGTTTTTTCAGAAAACTTGCTTTTTCAAAAACAACAAAATTAAATGATATATGAAGCGCATATGTGAAATGACTTTACAGCTTTGATTTTAATAATGCTTAGTAACATATTGTCAACAAGTAATTTATAGGCACAACAATGTATTTGAATGAAGTTTTGCGGGTAGCTTGCGAACTTCTCAACTTAACAACAATATAGTTTGTTCTTTAAGTAATTCGTGCTTATTTTTTATTAGAACAAAAATTGATATTTTTAGATATTTTCCAAAAATTGTGTTTATAAATGTTAATATTTTTGAAGTTTGTCCACGAAAATATTCACCATCACTAGGATTCCACCTTTAAAGTTTTACTTATATAAATTGCTGCCATAAATTTAATAACAACGAAGTTTCTGAGAAAAAGTTTTTATTTGGACGGTGTAATTTCAGAGCCGCTAAAAAAAATAATTTAAAAATTTGTGTTTTAATACTGCAGACAAGACTCCAATTACACAGTGCCAAAAATTTATTTATTTTTGTAAATGCAGACCAGGCTATGTGGTGAATCACCGGGCTATGAAGTCGAGTCTGAGTAAATAAGTTTGGTTTTAAATTTTTATGATGCTTAACGGAATAAATTTCCATAAAATTTATTTATTTACTAGAAGCAAAATTTAAATCCGGTCATAAAAATTGGTCTTTAAAAAATATTGAAGTTCTTATCAGTGTCCGGTAAATGCAAGCTCTCGCTTGTCTTATGTTTGAACATTATCAAAAACAATATTTGTGGGCTTGCGTTTTTTTTATTTAGTACCAAAAAATTAAAAATTGGATATTGTACATGTATTGGATAGGTACATATTTATTAGTTTGAGTAGTTGAAAGTAATTAAAGCCCATTGTTGTTAATCAAGAGATAAAAAAAGATTTGTTTTTTGATCGATTAAAAAGCATTAGAAATGATAATGCAACGTTCACTTTTGGTGTCTTAACACTACAATGCAGAACTTGGTAAGGAATGGATCTGGGAAACCCATGCTTAATATCTTCGTGGGATATGCATTAATAATTTTAAACACTCTTTTACTGTAGTGAACATTTTAATAAAGGTTTCCGGGATATGTATACGAAAATAAATGTAAAGCCTTCTAAGTCTTACCGCTAAGTGTCCTTTAAAGAGAGAAATAATCCACATAAGAAAATATGAAAGTTTCAATTATTCCTGTAAGAGGTCATAAAGAAAAGTGTTGGCTGCAGCTCAGAACATTGTTTTTATACAGATACAAATTAATATAGGAACGTGTTTCACCTGCATTAGAAAATAAAATTTTTAGAACCGAATGTTTAAGCTTCAAAATGTAAATTTTCTGTAATCATGATAGACAAAAACCCCTGTTTTCGTTACTTATATTTTTGAAATGGCTTCTTTTATTTTGATGAAACAACGATTTTCAACTATTGTGCATTTTTTGAAAGACGTGGAGAAAAGATTGAGAATTGAATGGATAATATATCTAAAGCTACTGCAGATATGGAACAAACTGATATCAAAATTTAATAAGTAGGGGTGGTACTTTTGGTTACTATTACTTCTCACTGGAACAAAAATTAACGAGATTGCATTAATGGGCGCGATACCTCCTATATCTTCACATATAAAAATTAATGGATGTGAAAAAAAAATGTGAGCCACCTCTTATCTTGCGATATTTAAGAAAATTATTAAAATGCATGCATTGACTGAAGTCAGCTTATGCAACTGCGAATACACATAAATCGTATGTTAAAACTGCAATGTACTTAACAAAAATTTAAATATAAAAAGTGATCACACTTTCTGTACGGAATTAACTGTTTGTGCATTGTATAATATATGTTACCGGCCAAACTAGTTTTTAGGACATACTAGTTACGTTAAGCCTAAAGCTGTGCAATAAAATTTTAATGTAAAAGCACATGGTTAGTGAAGTCTACAACACTAGCAAAGTCAGACAACAAAATTTGTCAATTTCATTGTATACGGCCGCGAATCAGGATTTACATCCTCTAATATGTCCAACAGCGGCTACACGGCGATATTCGTCCGCGGTTCAGCCTATATGTGCAACACTGTCTTCGCTATTCACAGTTCTTTTACATTAAAATTAAATTGCATACTTTCAGGCCCTCAAATTAACTAGTTTGGCCTACGAAAAACTAGTTTATCCTAAAAACTAGGTTGGCCGGTGACATATACAAAAAAATATAGGTATTTTTGTGACAATTCAACGATACACACTTCGCATTTGCCAGTATTTTCACCATATATTATACAAAAAGAACAGAGTGTGCAATTTTAGATCTGTATATTTATTATTTTAAATATATAAACTAATGTCATTCAATAACGTTTCTAACGTTCATGTAAATACAACATAGCTACCAAAAAATATATTATGCGAACTTTAATTATCCTGAAAGGCTTTTCGTTTAAATTTGACAGTAGGTTAAGCTAGCCTATGCTTAGTTTAGTTAGCCCTTTAGCTTTAAGTACTTAATCTCACAGAGTTTCATTCAAATCGTTGAAGCCATTTTAAAAATAAAAGTAACAAGCATTAAGACATAAAAGCAACCCCATATACGGGTATACGTGTTAGAAATACGCAAAAGTCACTTTGGGACTTAAAATTTTTTCTGAAGCCTTATGCTACGAGCAAGAGATGGCGTACCTACTCCGTTTTTGTTGATATTTTTATAGCATTTCAATTTGCCTCTAGCCGTGTAGATAAGGAGGTGGTATGTAGGACTAATATTACTAAAAAATTATGTAACATTTGATAATGATAAAAATTATAAAGGTTGCATCATTTTTTAACAAGTAAAAAATATATAAAGTTAAATAATTTTAAGCAGTTAAATATCATTGGAATAAATCAAAAGATTGCGTTTGTAAATTGTTGTTATGAAAACTTTGTTGTTGTTGCTGCTGTTGTTGTTGCTGCTGTTGTTGTTGCTGCTGAACTGTAGATATCGGTGACTGTACCACATTATTGGAAAAATTAGCAAACATTGGAGTTTGTTGTTGTACTGCTGGAATGTTTGTTGGCGCCATATTAAAAAAAGATGTTGTATTCGTTCCCAAAGCACCAAAAGCTGGACTTGTAAGTGGCGAAACGCCACTGCCGCCAAAGTTTGCAAAATTTGTCTGTTGCTGCGCCATATTACTAACAGCTCCTTTCGTAGGACTCTGCACTTTTAGAGAGTTCATTGATGGCGCTGGTGCATTGGGTTTATTGCTTTTATTTGTTAATAGATTATTTAAGTCAATTTTTAAATCGCCTGCATTTAAATTTCCTGACCAAGTGGCACCAACATTTGCATTCACTGCAGCTGTTGAGGTAGGGACTGCTTGTTGCTGCTGCTGGTTATTATTGTTAGCGTTAACAGGTTGCAATAGATTGAAATTATTTGCAGTAGTAATTGGTGTCATCATGTTATCTGAAATGTAGAAAAGAAAATTTACTAGATTATGTGTATGAATATAAACAAACAGACATTTATAAAAAGATATGTCTTTAAATACGGAGTAAATAAAAAATAGGCATCACAGTGAAGACAATTTCCAAACAGAGTAGTTTTTCTGATCCCATTTGTGAGGATGATACTTATTAGTAAACTAAGGATAAGTGATAAAAATTCACATGTGTATCAATGAAAGTATTCGTGTGTTTAAAAACGAATTTACATTAAACAATTTTAGTTGAATTTCTGAATTTACAAACATTAAATCAGAGCTGTAAGTAACCTGGTACTTGAAAATGTAATTACTTGTACGTTT
Source organism: Meiosimyza platycephala (assembly GCA_963662105.1). Classification (NCBI taxonomy): domain Eukaryota; kingdom Metazoa; phylum Arthropoda; class Insecta; order Diptera; family Lauxaniidae; genus Meiosimyza; species Meiosimyza platycephala. Next base: position 77,456,852 of record OY759209.1, read on the forward strand.
AAGTATCGGTGGTTAAGTACCATAGTGATATACAAGTACCAAAACTTAGTAATTCGTTTTAAAACTCTGCATATTTGCTTTACGTAGTTTTCTTTATATACGTAAATGCCGCCTCATGACAGGGATTACAACTGGACACTGCCTAATAGGTCATCATGTACTTAAAATGAGACTGCTTGGCAGGAACTACATGGAACCAAGTATGGGAGAAACGCTCGAGCACTTACTCTGTGACTGTCCTGCACTTGCTCGGACAAGGTTTAAAATACTTGGACATGATTTCTTCTTCGACGTTGCAAAATTAAAAGTCTACAGAATTTACGATTTGGACAGGCAGACGAACACTTTAACCAAACAACTAATATCACTATGGACCAAAGTGTATATGTGCTGTTCCCAATCCACCACTATAACCTAGCCTAACGTAAGTATATACTGATACCAGTACTTAAATAAAATACTATTACATAATTGGAAGATTTCAGAACTTTTAATTATTGGAATTACACTTTCAGTATCGGTATTTGTTAGTGTTGTGGTACTTAAAATCTCTATTTTTTATTAGGGTGGTCTTAGTGACAAATTTTGCTCTAACACCCAAAAGATTGTTAAAAAACAATTACATTTTTCATAATTTTTTGTTTAGTTGTTGTTCCATATACTTATGTACATAATCTTCAAACTTAAATATTTACAACAAAGGAATTTACAACTTGAATGACTGAGTTTGCTTCAGTTTTATATCGCCCAGTTATAAATTGCAGCACTACTAACGAAACTTTTTTTCTCTCAAGTTTTATCAGCTATTTCGTTACTACTAACACCTATGCATCTCATAAGAGATAAGCTTTATTAGTTTTGCGAAGCTTGTTTATGTTTACTTAACAATACCAGACCATTTTCGATCTAATTTTAAAAGGCAGGAGTGGTATTCTGTAAGATGATAGTTGACTGTCGATTTTTAGACTGTCATTTTTGAAAACAACACCTAAATAGCTATCACATATAAACAAGCGATAAATAAGTTGACAATCACATTACAGAGAGTAAAAGTGCGATAGTTGATTATCAACTATCGGCTATCACCTTACAGAATACCACTCCAGCTTAACATCATAGCAATGTGTCTGTCCTTATATCTTCTGTATCAAAAATTTCTGCTTGAAAGATGGTAGGATATTTTCCTTAGCAGTCGTTTGAATCCGAGACTAAGGAACCAAACACCTGTTCTTTCGTCAGTTAGATAGCCGCCAGTGTACCACGTAATTGTGTTACTGCAAAAGTCATAAGCTTTCACGGTGCTATCGAATTGGCTATTATGCATAGTTGTACTTAGAAATATTTTGTTAAGTTGTATTTTATTATCAGGATATCTTTGAAGAGTGCTAAGTTAGGAATTTTATTGGTAAGCGATTGTCATCTCTTACTTTATATACAGTTGCTATGCTCTATACCCTCAAGAATCATTCTGATAAGGGCTCGTTTGACTTCATACTTCAATTTAAAGTGGTGTCCGGTTCAGAAGAGCATCTGCAATCTCCATGAGGAATGGGTTCATTGCTCCTGTGATACAAACGCAAGCAATCATCAGAAATTTTCCCCAAGTTGCTCTTGGTTGCTTCTACTGTACTTTACAGAATGGTATACAGAACTCTTTGAAGGTGGTAGTTAGACTTATGTCCTGGATGTTAGCATATTGCTCTTCTAGTCAATTAAGGAGTTGGTGACTTCCTTTGAGACGAGCGCTCGGTTTACAGACTTATTTGAAACTCATGTAGCAAGTAAGATTCATGTTTTTTGAGAAATTCCTGGAATGGATTTTGAGAATTGTGTCGCACACATTATAAGGAACAAGTTGGCATAGGTTTAATTTTTGAACCAAGCCATGCAATCTCCTTTGTTGTAATTTTAAGATGTACGAGCACTAGGAACAACGACATCAAAAATTTAACAAAAAATTATGAAAAAATAAATTACAAATTTTTTTAGCTTTTATCGAATTTTTTACTTTTAAAGGTTAGCTTTTTTATGAGAATATTTTACATACGCAGTGTTTACTCGAACTTCAAAAAGTTTTAAGGGGTGTACCGCATGAGGTGATGCTACAGATCATAAATAAGTAAGTAAGTTAAAGATTATGGTATTTTAGAAAAGCTAAGCGGACTATCAACGTGCAACAAAGAAAGAAAAATTGCGCAACAGCTTAGTATAGAAGTTTCTAGAATAGCGAATAAATTATAATACGACTACAATATAGTCGCATTTCTAAAAGCATTTAGTGTGCACATTGACCATACAAACAGCAACAACATCTACTAATATTAGGAAAATGGGTGTGTAGAGAAAAGAAGCAACAGTATTAGCAACTTTAGAACTACAAGAAGTTAAGTTTAAAAATAGGACATAACTAAAATCAAATATTTTAAGTATTTTTTTTTACCTAATATGTCCGCGGCGGTTTCGTAATGCCTGGTATGTTGAGAAAGGCTTAAAATGAGCACGTAAAAAATTAATTCCAGCGTTAAGCAATGAAAATTTAAATAAAGTTGAAAAATTAATTAAAAAAAATTAAATTATTGTAAGTTAAAAAAAACCAAAATTGCATCGTTATAAAAGTAAAAAAAAAAAATATTTATATTTATGTACTTATATTAAGAACCAGAACTTAAATAGGGTAACCAAAATTCAATATACAAAATCTCAAAAACCAACCAATTTTCACGAAAATTTTAAGATAATTATTTTTACCGTTATAAAAAAGTACGCACAGAAAATATTTTTTAAGATCTTAAAAGTTTGGAATTAAACTGTGAAATTTTAATTTAAGAAATGCGGGAAGGAGTCAATAATCTGAAAGACTCGCCGTCCTTCCTTTTGACAGTTTTTTGGTTTGTGAGAAAAGTACATTGAATTAAAAAATTAAGTTATCACTAAAAAAAATTTCATTTTTGAATTGGTTACCTTCTTAAAAAAACAAATAAATTTGCAAGTATAAAGTAACAGCAACAGTAAACTTCGAAGTTTTCATCAGGATAAGTAAAAAACTAAAAACTGTTGTTGATTTCGACCTTAATCATTTAAAGTTTCTGATGTTTTTGATTTTTATTTACATTCTGAAGCGTACAATCACTACCGTTGTAAGAGGAATAATAATTACTGAAATTCTTGTAGAATCGTCACTCCAAACGATTAAAATTGGAGTTCGACAAAGTTCAGAGTTTGTTCACATTTTGTAATTCGATATTTTTTACTTTTCATTAATCAATAGTTTTAAGTGTGTATTCTACACGAAGGGTAAATCTAGGTTTTTCTGATACATTGATTTTATCAGAAGTTATTTAATTTCGGAATCGCCACACTATACCTATAAAATTGTGCTTTACCTGATCTTCGTATTAGTCAAAATAAGGGTGTTATTTCTTCTGTAAAAAGTGACATTTACAATAACATATAACACTTGGTGATAGCCCTTTAAATTAAATAGATGCAGTGGCGTACCGTGGACATTCGGCGCCAAAGGAAAAATTGTCAATTACCGGCCTCTAGTTACAAAATTCACCTTAACACATTTTTATTTACTAAAAAAGAGGTCATAACTTTTCGCATTCCAAAAACCCTAGCAAAATAAGATATTTTCACATTACGAAACCTAATGGGGCCTCAACACAGTGCAATTCACTGTTTTTATTTACTAAAAAACAAATATAAAAACAAGGTCCACAAAATAATTAAATATGCTAAAAATCAAAGACGATTTTGAAAACCGACACTTCAGTACGAGTTATGGCGGCTAGATCAGGTACCTCGAGATCTACTATACACAGAATAAAGAAGAAAAGTAACTTTAGAGGTTCGACCAATTCAAAGGCATTGAGCTGTAATGAAAAACGATCTTAGAAGGGTAAAAAGAATCCAAATAATGTAAAAGATTTCAGAAATGGAAAAGATCGTACGGTACTGTCGACGAATCAACTGTACAAAACTTAATGCAGGGCCTTAAGAAAAAAGTATAGAAAATAAATATTTCTTAACAATTTTTAGTTTATTTATACATATTATGTATACTAGTCATTGTTAATAAACAAAAAAGCAAAAAGAAAATTTATTGACAGTTCTTACGTTGAGCAGAATCATTAAACTTAAAATTTGCTTTTCTCTAGAATTTTTTTTTCTTATTGCTTATGTTTGTTCAATAAAAAAAGTTATTTTCTGTCTATTAATGATATTTTATCAAATAAACGTTATTTTTGTGTGGAAAAATTAAAACTAACCAAAGGTAAAAATTGATAAAATCATACAAAAGTAACTAACTTCGAACGACCGTATCTCAGCCAATTTTCATCAAAAATTCTTTTGTGTATCATTATTTTAACGAAAACTACACCACCTTTCTTTTCTGTGAACCAAAGACTCTACCTAAATCCACTCAGAAAAAAATTATAAACAAAAATTTAAATAAGGACAACAAATTGAAAATTTTCGGTTTCTTTAAATAGTCTTTTTGACTTAATTTATTTAAAAAACAAGCTTTTTGACTTTACAAAGTGCCATTTCGATAGAAAATCTGATTCTCTACAAAAAGTTGTATGATGTGTTGATATTAAGAATGTATAGTTTTTGAGTTATAGTTAAAAAAAAATAAAAAATGGACAAATTTGCACCGTCCTCAAAAGTCCAAGCCGAAGCTTAATTGCACTTTTGGATTTATCATTTATAGGGTATAATTGAACATATAAGACAATGAAATACCTTTAAAGAGTTAGTTCATTGTTAAAATAGTTTATTAGTAGAGCAAGTAAAAATAAAATCAAATATATAGAAAATCAACAATTTGTACATTTTCTTTTGAATGAAGCAATTTAAAGACGGTCCAAAATAACTGGCTTACTTAGTTAAGTAGAAAGGTAGTAGGCAACAAAAAAATATTTTGAAAATTTTTTTCTCGGAAATATTTAAGGTTAAAGTAAGCAAAAATCTAAAATTACATGTTTTAAGTGTCGTAAAATAGAATTGAAACAATTTTAAAAGTTTCTGACCTTAAGGACTGGTTAATTAGACTAAACATAGGAAAACTGCATTATTTTTATTTTGAAATATTTTCTAAAATAAAACTTATTTATGTGTTTCTAAGATAACCTTTTAAAATTCAGATTAACACCCGAATTCGACCTTCCGGCGAAAAGCGCAATATTTAACAAAAAATTTTTCCAATTTTTTTTATATGCAAATCTTATTTAAATTCATAGAGCATTCAGATAAGCTTTCAGCCCATTAAAAAATTCATATTTCGTAAATTTCTGAACAGGTCTAATGTCCACATCCATCGTTTTCCGGAAATATCCGTCATTTAATGTTTCATTTTATGAACTTGTCTTGTGAGAAAAGTATATGTCGACTTACTTTTATTTATTTACATGTAAAAAGTAGTTTATTGAAAACTTTAAATTCGTTTTTCTTCAAATTTAGGGTTTTTGAGTTATGACGGTCTTCGAGCAAAAGAGCGATATGTATGTAAATTATTTTATTTTTCTTGGATTTTGACAAGTTTTTACATTTTTTTTTACTTGAATAGATTTATTTTGCTGTTAAACCTTAACAAAAAATAAAAAAAAAATGTAAAACTACATACATATGCTTATAAAAATGAAAACATCGTACATTTTTTTAAGTAATTTTATTTCACTTCTAAACTTCATAAGATTATTGAGTGAAAGAACCATAAACATTTAATGCATCTAAATTTCATCTGTCGCCTGTTGCAGAGCAAATAGTTTATAACAAGTTCCCAAAATTTGGGTTGCAGTTTCTCGACATTCGTCTGACGTCTCACCACCAATAAGAGGCGATTTGATGAAGTCCTCCAACCAATGCTGTAACTCAATAAGCCGTTCGGAAAACTGCTCAACTAGAATATAGCCCGGCATGCTGACAATTGTAACACCTAAAAGTTCTAATGTGGCTAGCCGCACTCTTGACTCTGCACTGAAACGCACAAAAGAGCAAATATCAAAAACTTCACGCGCTATTGTTGGCAGTATTGAACTATTATGTGCGCCCATAACTATGATTGAAAGCGTGCGTAGAAAATTTACCAAAAGCATGGTATCGATGTCATGTGAAACGCGATCATACTTTACATAAAGCATTTGCTTAGTGCGTTCACCACGTACCAACGGAAAGAAAAATGCTCCAGCCACTAAATGAAATCGATTAATTTGTTCTGCTTTGTGCAATTTACTCTTACTGGCAAAGTGTTTTGTTTTCTCCTTTAAACGTGTGCGTATTATTTTGGCTGCCTGATTTAGACGAGACTGGTGATCATTTTCAAAATCAAATTTGCGTATTCGTAGGTGTGTAGGGGGGATCTGAGGAACTGGGGTGTCCACTTCCATTCCATCTTCAGATGAAGTTTTTGCTTTTATGGCACCTGAAAGTTCTTTTGCTGCTCCAGCTAATATTTGCAACATTAAAATACGAGTATCTGCATTATATTGTGAATTATCTGTGTGAAACTCACGACAAAGATAGTCAGCGCAGGTAGCAGGATGAGCGACACAAATAGCAAGACAACAATTGTACTTTGTGTGTTCAAAGTTTTCAAAGTAGAACTGCATTTCGAGAGTAACAAAAATGTGCATCAAGTCAACAGCAAGTCTTACATCGTTTTGTGGCAATTGCGTGCGTATCAAAGTTTCTGCAGCTGATAGTGCACTTTCGAATTCTTCAATATCTTTTGTACGCGTGCTGAGTTTGTGTAAAAGATCTAGCAAAAATTTAGGACGTTTCTCACGTATAATCTCAGTGTCATTGGACATATCGTAAGGTGCAAAATCATCATCATCTGAGTCCAAATCCATTGGAGGTGGTTGTGATGTTGATTGTGTAGTGTTATATTCTTCATCTTTACCTTTACTAGGTGGATTTTTTAAATATTTTGCTGAATCACCGGAATGGTTGGATGATTTTGGTGGTTGTTCTTTACACATAAAGTTTTCTAGAAGTTCCGCAAATTTTGCATCATTCATAACAGTTTTTTCATTAGTTACTTTTATAGGTTGCCAATTATCAGCAAGTTCTTGTAAATTTATTAAAACTTGTCCTCTTGGTAGCTGTTCAGCATCAGTATAATCGAATTTTAAACGATTCTCTTCAGTAGATTTTGCGTCCATAAAATTAAAAATCAATTCTACAGTTTTCATGCCAATATGACGTTGTATTGTATCAGTTGACTCTAAATGGTAACGCAATCCTTCATGTAGTTTGAGTTGGATCTCATTTTCTCCTTCAACGTCTTGCCTCACCTTATTTTCAGAGTTAGCAGCAGTAGAATACAAGGATTTTGCCGCTAAAATAAGTAGCTTTGAAATACAAAGATGCTCTTTTGCAGTTAACTTTTGTAATGAAATTCGTTTTGCCCAAATGCTTAAGAGATTTTTGAAGATTTGCAAGAGTAATTCTTTTGCTTGTAATGTAAAATACTGAATCAGTCCAATTAGAGCTAAATCTGAGTCTGGCGAACGTTGTATTGTTACTTTATGCATAAGAGCAAACTTCCATTCTTCAGACTTGTACACAGCATCATCTAGTAATTGCATCAGATTGATATTGTTGTTAAGCATGTGCAATGAAATTTTGTACACAGCATTGCCATCTAAATGTTGTAGAATTTGATTGATCATTTTTCTCGGTAACTGGGAATTACTATAATTCTCCAATATTAGCAAAAAGTTAATGAAATTATCATCTTTTGTAGTGTTACTACTATAAAAGTTTGTAATGATCCTTGACAAGCTTATTGAAAGAAAATTCAATTCAAAGTAATCCCCGAATTCTTCGCAATGAAATAAGAAGTTTAACGCGCATATATAGTGTTTGAGCAAAAGATGTGCATACTTTGAAGGGTTAAATATATTAGGCGTTTTTGTTTTTAAATTATTTGCAACATTGTTTGGTAGAGCTATAATTAGTTGTAAGAAGTCACTGCATTGTGCGATTAATTCCTCTATCTCTTGAACTGGCATTATTTTGGCTATTTTGCCGTGCCTTGTCAAAAGTTCTGCTTTGTGACGACAAATATGCAAAAAAGATACGGGCATCATTGTTTCATCCTGCAGCAGTTCTGCTAAAACTACTGTTACCATAGTTGGTTGAACTTTTAGATGTTTTATTAATGCAGACAAGCTCTCATAAATAAAAGCAAAACTCTGATCCAATTTAAAAACGTTTATGATAATGTTATCTTCTTGTGGTTTCGGCCAAACACCATTAAAAAGCTTAAGCAACTGTTGCAGCAAATCCGCATATTCACGTGACGCAATATATGACCAATCAAATGGCTCCACATCAATTCCCACGACTTTTTCCGGTGTGGCATAACCCGGTAGAGCATTGCTAACGTGTAGCTTGATAATAAGCTCCTCAACCTTTTTAATATCTGCAGCACAATCGATTTTCGGAATATCTTGTAGTTCACTTATAACTTCACGAAGTTTTACTTGAACGTTCATTAATTGCGATGTTGTTGCTGCCATCGACGTTGTGGTCTCTTCAGCTGAAATTGAAAAATGTGTGCACCCAATTGGAATGTGTTTCCGTAATGAATATATTATGTAGTTATCTACAGAAGCAGGTTTTTGTTATTGAAAAAGTTCTTTGAAGTTTAAAATTCAAAATTGTAACATGCACATAAACTCTATTGAATGTTTGTTGAAAACCAATTATTACAGCTAAAAAGTACATTACATTTAATATAATTTTCTAAAATAATTTCATTGCCGTAAGAACCTATTTAGAATAAAATATTTACTCTAGTTAAAAAAATAGTTTTACTCCTATTTCGCACTGCACTTATTTCAACTTACCCATTGGCATGCTCTGATGAATTGAAAGATCTCCTAAACCAGCCAGAAGATCTGTTGCTGTCATTGCTGTGGGAGGCTCAGCGGCCGCTCCACGAGTGTCAAACAAATTAAATGCTTCATTTGCTGGTGTTGCAGTTGTCATTAAATTTCCTTCAATACCACCCATAATAGGTTGTATCGTAGAAGAAGAAGCTGTGCTCTCTTGAAATGCAGCAAAATCTTCAAATTCATCTATTTGTGAAACTGACGTAGTTACGGGAGGCGCATTGCCAAAAGCGGAAGCAAAATCACCAAAATCTTGCTGATCATCTGCGCGTGGATTGAAGTCATCTAAATCATTCCCACCAATAGTTGCATCGCTTGCTTTTGGTAAGGGACATGTTTTAAAAAGGTCATCAAGTAAATTATTGTTGTTTATATTATTGCTTTGCTGTTTGTTGGTTGATATTCCAATGTTATTATTCAGCGCGGCTAAAGTAGGCTCTTTATTAACTGGTGAGTCACGATGTGTTGGCGAATGTATTCCAGCAGCGGCTGCTGATGATTTACCAAAGTTTGCTGCAGCACCCATATCAATTTTTTTCGCGCCCACAACAGGTTTTGCTGGTTGTTTTGTGACTGTTGATGCTGTGGTATTTACTGGCGGCGTTGCTTTGGTGCGCATATTCATGCTTGTTGAGGAATTTCCGGATTTTGCTTCAGTGCCAATTTCTGTGGGGCTTGAACGATCGTTGTAGCGGTAATTTCTGCAATAACAAATTGGTCGTGATGTTTTTACAAAGTTATTAACCGAAATATGTGAGATACAAACCTTGGACTGGGCGAATCACTATCAGAAAATTCTTTTTCACCTTCGTATTGAGCATCATCATCTTCATAGCGATCTGCACCTCGCGAATCGGAATCTATCCGCAGAAAAATGTACATTTAATTAAATTGATTTCTACTTAGTAATAAGCTTTATTATTTACACCAGTTATCACCATGGTCAGTGCGTGATGTTCGCCAACCACCGTCATTATAACCGCCTACACCGCTCTGCATACTTTGCATACCCATGGCATCACTACTCATTCCAATATATTTGGTCTTATTTTTCTTAGCTTTTTTACGCTCTTCGCGCAAGCGATCGTCATCCTGTATAAAGTCTATTAATTCTCTAACCTAAAAAATAAATAATTATGTATTCAATTACAAATTTTAATAATACTGCAACTATAAATTCTGGTTGATGCCCGATACAATAATCACCCTTATCACGGTATTTGATCGTCGACTTATAAACTTTCGACTTATTTCTCGATTCGATTTAGGATCGAAATCTCTGTGGTAAATTTCGTATATGTCCAACTTGATCACACTTGAGCCGTTTGAAAAATTAGAGAGAAATAATTTTCCTTTGAGCGTCTGCCCAATTCAGTGTTTTCAGTTTTAAGTCGACTCTCCACTACCGTGATGGAATTGGGAGGGTTTATATACAGTTTCCAGCACTATTTTATAGTGAATTGTTAAGGTTATAGTGAAGACTAAACTGAGTGCCCAATTTTCTTTTTAGTTAATCTAGCCCAAATATAAATGCAATAACTTAATTCAAATCGATTACAACTTTGTATTATAAATCAGACATAAAATATCCTTTATTATTATTTACGTAAAATTTATTTACCTTATGTCTAATGTTAATACCCTGATCCTTGCCACCTTCATCGGTAAATGTGTAATTTTCAAGCTGACGTAAATCATATATATGTTCCCTTGATGATGTTACAACTCTTTCAGAACCATTCCGTACTAAATAGTTCAACAAAAGTAAGCTCTAAACAACAACAAAAATAAGTACATACTATATAATATTATTATTATTTGTTTTCAAGACTACCTTATAAGTTCTTCGCCAGTTTGATTTATTGTCTTGTAGCATTCGTTTCCACAACATTGACATCACCTCGGGGAAACTTTCATACGAAAATGTTGAATGTGCTAATTCTTGCATAAGAGGTCCGGTGGGTCCCCAAGGATCGTCGTTAGTTGCCTCTCGAACTTTACCTTCTATTTCGGTGTAGTTCATAACTACATTGGTGCTGTAATGTGAAATAAAAAAATAAGTAAATATAGATTTGATTGATGATTAAAAGTTAATTCGTAAAACTGAAAGAGATTTTCAAAGAAATTTCGTGTTTTTTTTATATTCATATTAGTTCATGAAGATTTTCTTATCGATCAGTTTTTTTTTAATGTGCGCAATATCCCTTGAAATTAAAAGTATCAGGTTGTTGATAAATTTGTTTTGACCCAATTTCGAGTTTCTACATATATCTCAAGCAATACCGAAGAAAGGATGTCCAGTTTTAGAAAAATATACTTTGGACTGAAGAGACAAAGATAAATCAACTGCGTACAGATGGAAGGACATTTGCTAATCGGTCGAAAAGTCAAACCTTGAACCCAAGGTTCACCAGGAAAACAGTACCGATGTTCCTTGGCAAAGGACAGACGCTTCATCACGTGCGTTTTTTCTGACACGAGCGACTTTTTTTCTAGCAATACGCTCATATAGATTTGCTGCATTGAGCCGTCTTCCTATTAAGTTCTGTGATACGGTAAGCCCATATTCTGCATTCTATGCCAATAAAATGGACGTTCATGACCCGAAATATACGGCCAATATCATCAAACCCTGGCTTCTGCGAGAGAAAATAAATGTTTTGGAGTGGCCAGTTCAAAGTCCCGACCATAATTCCAAAAAAAAATTTATAGGGTGATGTAGAGGCAAAACTATGGAATAAGAATATCAAAAATGTTGACGATTTGTGGACTGCAGCTCAAGTAACTTGGTGTTCATTCCTAAGGAGAGGTCTCAAAGGCTTGTGGAGAGGTTGAGCCGAAGATGCGAAGCGTTCATGCAAAATAAGGGACTTAGTACAAAATATTAATTATACTTAAGGCTTCGCTGGGCGGGTGAAAACATTATGATCTGCAGTGCATTTGCTTGGCTTGGTGTAGGCTCGCTTACAAAAATCAAGGACAAAATGGATAAGTTTCAATATTTGGGTACATTGACAAACCATATGGAATGCAATTAATTTCATGCCAATTAAGTGGACATTTTGCAGTATAATGACACTAAACACTCTTCCAAAGTACTAAATAATAGGTTTTGTGCGGAAAAGATCGATGTTTTGGATTTTCCAGCCCGGAGCCCTAACTTAAATTCAATAGAGAACCTGTAGAACGAGGTCAAGGTTGAAATCGTGAAAAAAATTATACAAATATGGACGATATTTGGTCTGCCCACGGAAAGATTGGTATGCCATATCCAAAACAAAATGCGGTAAAGTGTGGAGAGTGTGGGTCGCACGTGTCAAGATGCCATCAAAAACAGAGGCTGCAGCACAAGATCTCAATGATCTAAATGTTTTTGCATACCAAGAAGTCATCAAATCCAATTTGAACACGATATTTTCTCTTTTTATCCAATTTGTGCCATTTATGTGTCCCGCTCATTTCATCGGTTTTTTTACATTTCGATAATTTTTTTTTTTGTGAATGGATTATTATTGAAGTTCGTATTATTATTAAATATGAAGGATATATCTTTGCAAAAAACCAAACACTTGTTGTTTGTTAATATTATTTACGATACTGTAGCATAACAAAGAAAATATCAAAAAATGTGCCATTTATATATCAATAGCTGTATATTACACTGCGAATTTAATTTCTCATGAATTTTAAATTATGTCGATATCTTTTTTTTTCTCTGAGGTATCATAACTTGAAATTTATAATAATAATTACACCGGCCTACACACTGATCTACATCAATTTTAGTATGGCAAGGTAAATAGAAAATTTCAATTTATGATATTTCGGTGAGTAAAAGAGATATCGACATAATTTAAAATGGGTTTTGAGAGCGAAGAGCAGTACTTTCGCACGCCGCAACAAATTTTGATGCCAAATTTAATTCGCGGTGTAATATACTCATGGTTGCCACTTGACTTCTTTTTTTTTGTACCAAATTTTGTAAGAAAATGTACCAAATAGGAAAAAAATGTACCAACATTTTTTTAATTATTACTTTTATTAACACAGTTCACAGGTACAGACTTAAAGGAAAAAAAAATAATGGCACCTAAAAAGCCAAATGGATGTAAGCTAGTGTTATTAATGGCTATGACCGCACTCTAATCAAAACTTTTCAATGAGAAATTTCATTTGGCTTTCATATTTTTGTAATCGGAAAATAAGTCAAACTGCAGTGTTGGGAAAAGTGAGCTCCATGAAGAAAAAATTAAACTTTAACACCTCTCTAATTTTTTTGAAATTTTAGTGTGTTCAGCAAGTACTGAATATACTAAAATGAAGAATGCGATCTTCAAGCTAAAAAAAAATACGAAGGAGGCATTTCTATCCAACATATGTACATATTCCTGGTCAGCTTACTGAACTCTGCCACATACTAAACTTTCAAGGAAATTGGAGAGGTGTCACTACTATTTACTATTTCACTCACAGTAAAATTTTTTGTAATAACCGAATAAAATTTTTGTCATTTGGATATCATACTAAAAAAATTCGTTGGCCGATCATACAAAATGCAAATCATTGCGGTCGTCGTGTAATTCTTTAGAAAGCATAATGTTGTTAAGTGTTTTAAACTCGAGTTTATTTCTTAACTTGATTTTTATGAGGCTTAAGTTAAAAAATTTTCTTTCAGCTGCTGCTGAGCTGTGTGGAAGGCACATTAAGCAATTTACAAAACTCACAAGTTCATAAAAACAAGGTTCCCCGACTCCATTCTTCATGGAACCCACTTTTTCCCAAAACTGAGCCAAGTCTGTGCAACTCTTCAAATCTATTTTTGAAAGCTGTAGTTTCCACTAAGTGATTAAATGGTTTATTAATGGTAATATACCAGTTCTATTTTCCAAAAAAATTAAATCTGTTTTGAATTTGTCTTAAAAATTCTATATAAAAGTTCCGAATTGTTTGCTTCACAAATATTCTTTGCGCATCAGAGAAGTTATCTGATTGTAAGAATTTTTCTGCTTTTATGCCAATAAAAATTTGCTCAGTTTTCAAGAACTGTTTTTCATCGCTGAGTTCCAAATTTTCCAAGCAATCAATTTTTTTGTACGAAATCGTTATTAATATAATTACATAAAATTTATTTAAAATGGCATTCTAATTCAGAGTATAAATTTGGAAGCCTTACCTTTTCAGATTGTAATTCTTTGTTTAAATTTGTTATGATTTTTAATGTATAACTAAGGAAAAGCATATAAACTTTCAATTCTAAATTTAACATCGAACTTGCCAATTTAGTTGACTTAATTCCATTTACTTCTAAAGAAGAGGACAGGAAACAAATAAAATAATCCGTGAAATAACATTTTCTAATGAAAGCCATCTTATTAAAGTAATTCCTAAAATTTTATGAGGTGGCACGTTACAGTAATCTTGAAATTCTTTGAAGCCGTTTATCAGTTTGGAGCTGAATGCAAAAAATTTATCAATATCGCGGCAAAGCTGTTCAATTTCATCTGGAAGCTTTTTAGATGCATAGCTGCAGCATAAGTGTAGAGAATGGCACGTGCATTTAATATAAGAAAGATCAATATCTTTTTTAAATTTAGTTTTTAAACCATTAAGGTTTCCAGCCATTGTGTTGGCTCCATCAATAGCAAAGCCGATTAAGTTTTTTAATGGTATATTATTGTTCGAAAAATATTTTTTAAGTGCTTCATATATTCCTTCTGAATCACTCTGTGCCAATTCAATTAAAGACAAAAAACGGTCTTTAACATTACATGACTGCTGGTCAAAGTATCGCACAACTAAAACTAAGGATTTTGTAATTTTACTATGAAGTTGTAGGAATTTTTTATTTCATACCATTCATTGATAAAATGTACCAAATCAGAAAACAATGTACCAGTGTACCAAATGAAAATAAATGTACCAGTTTGGTACAAATGTACCAACTGTGGCAACCGTGAATATACTCCCGAATATAAGAAACGGTACCTCTTATAAAAAAAGCGCCCGAGTGATTTTTATTTTTTTGCAGAAAATGGTAAGTAGCACCATGAATTTTTGGAAGGATGCAACTTGAAGGTTAAAACTTTTTCCAACCGTGACACTATATAACTATACTTGGCTTTATCTTTTGTTTGTTTAAGTTGATAAATTTATTATTTGCACGTTACCTTATCAGTTTTTTTTTTTTATAAAGAAATATGGCGCAAGTTTTTTGTTTTGTTGTAAAGAAACATTTTAAGTTTTCTTTTCAATCAAAATAATGAAAGATTGGAAAAAAAATATTATAGATATTTTTTTTTATCTTTATGATTTGTATCTACGACTATGCTATATGTTATTACATTGCAGCAAGAAAAAGTAGCACAGGTACACCACTTTTTCTCAAACCCAGACATTAGAATAAGAATATTTAAAAAATTTTAAATAAATACTTCATTTTCAGTTTTTTCCCTATGACTTCAGAATTCCGATAGTTCCGTGCTAAAAGAGCAAAAATGCAGTTTAGAGATATACTATTTGAAGTTTCACACTTAAGGCCTCAATTCATAGGGTTCGTCGTCTACGTTACGTCAAGTCTACAACTGTCACAGCTTCAAAAGGTGTTCAGATGAAGTGCGGCTAAATCACAACGTATCCGTTGACGACGCAACAGATGAAAGTTAAACAATTTTTAAATTTGCTGTATGTTGATTACAGCTTATTGGCATAGACCTGCAGCTTTAGGAAACTCCACAAGAAAATATCTATCGGGGTTAAATTAACGCACGCATCTTTGCCACAAGATAATACACATTTTCATAGTAAAGTTTTATCATTTGCGCGTGTTACCTGTCACTAGTCCTAGTTGTTTTACATGTGATTTACTTAGGCGCGTTTTTTTGCGCAACATTTAAGATCTGTATACATGAATTCTAAAGATAATTTCAAGCTACGTATTATAAGTACGATTTTGTTCAGTGTAGTGTCGACAACTTACTAGTTTCCGCATTTATTTAAATAAAGAGATCTAAATCTAATGCACAACCTCTAGCTCCTATTAAGCTGACTTTTTTAACACGTACATTATATTTTTACATTATTTTTATCAGAGGCACACATCTTCCATGATTGAACAAAAACCTTTAAAATATTGCGTTGCTTTAGTCTTTTTCCATCAAAATACTAATAAGTCATATATTATATATCAGTTTGAATGAATTTTCTAAATAGGTAGAACAAAAGAAATCAAGAGTCACAATGTAGAAAATGTATTGAATTCCAACACACAAATCGGTGCCAATCGAAATTTAGTGCAGTAGCACTTGTTTTCGTGGCTTAATTGGTATGCGCAATCAGGTATGAAGAGAAAAAACACTTGTTCGCTGTGAAAACAAAATTAAAGCTAAACAGCTTCTTCTCTACCCTCTACCTAGCAGTGCATACCAGTTTTACACATTGGGAACAATAGCTACATATAACAAAAAATACTGCTGATTCAGTGCGGAAGGAAAAGAAGACTCCCATCAAATAGAGCAAGCACTTATTATCTTATTTTATTTTGCTGTTAATACAGATTTTTACATTATTTTTAATATTTACATTTCGTTTACGATATTTTAATTAATTTTTAAGATATTTGATTTCAATAAATGTTACAAAATTCTTATACTTACACTTTGTCAGCCAATTCTCGCACTTTCCACATACTTATAAATTTATCAACCATTTTGTTGCTGTTTCAGATTTTTTTCGTTGAATAGATTTTCCACTGGTTTTTTGTTGAGAAAATTTGCAAGGTTAATAATTCTTCACTTTCAGAAAAATCAGCACGTTAATAAAAAACTCAAGTTAAATAAAAAATTGTTATTGAAAATTAATGAACTTTTTAAATTTATAGCAAAAATTATCAAAAATAACACAAAAAGAGTTTTGATGATTTGGCCAACCATCCGTCACCATGAAATTTGTGGTGTTCGTTGTCAAAATAATATATGCTTTAGTTCGAATATTGAGTGCCTCTTGTTATCTCACTTTCACTCAAGTTATTTTCTATTGCTAAAAGGAAACCTTTCCGTAAATACGCAACGTACTGTTGTTTCGTAAAAATACTTGTGGAAAACAGCTGATGAATATGTATTGCAAACGAAACATTGCCAGGTGACAGATATTATTTGAGAAAGTTGATCACAAAATTAACTATCAATCAAAATTTTTTATATTTTTTAAACATTTGGATAAAAAATGTGAATTGCCATTTTTTTTTTGGTGATTTCACGAGTTCTAACCCTATTCTTCATCGAAAAATATATATCCAGATTTTCTAAATTACATTTTTATTACATCTATGCGGTTACCCGGTAATATGCAATCAGTATCATTTTACCCTTGATGTATTACTGGATCAATATAAATCATTTCGTTTTCTTCTCAATCATTACCAAATTTTTGCAGGGACCTACATACATATATACGTATATCATCTTCAATGCTATATTGTTTAACATTTTGATGACTTGTGGGATAGACATTGCTATATGTATACCTATATATATCATTATCACTTTATATTTCTCTAATGATAAAAAAAAGGCTAGCACTTCCGTATCTATTACATGTTGTTGACGACGAGTAGTACATTCACATTTATATTTTAAGAACCCGATTCAATGAATCCTCACTTTATAAAGCTTTTCTGAAATATTATATCCAAGACTTCCAACGACCTGTTCGAAGGAAAAAAAAATGTAGCTTTTCAACAATTCATTTAAGCGGTATGATACGCGCAGACTAATTGCAACGATGTTGGCTACGATATGCTACAATTAGTGGCATTTTAATAAGAGCGCATAATCAGCATTAAGTATTATTAAATTAACTCCACAGTAGAAATTTTCTGAAATCGATTGGTTTAATATATGCCATAGCACAATAAAAATTATATACTAAAAATGTTATGGCGGAAAAAAATATCATCGAATTTTGAATATTGACGGTCCGCTGTCAATACATACTTGGCCGAACACATAACTCAGACATTGACAGTATATTCGAAACTATATTCTCTGTGCAAGTAGGTGCGTAGGATCGTTTTAGTTCCATAGTTATTTTGAATTGTTTTTTAAAAACCGTTGCGCTTTTGCAAAATTCCTGACATTGAAGAATCCCACGTACTTCTCTAGCAATTCATATATAAAATCCAGTGACATATTTTTTTTTCGAACATTAAAATCCTAGGTGCTAGGTGTCCCGCCACACACCCCTCGAAAATAGGCTATTGTGTCCCCAGAATTTCGATTAGTTTTTCTGTTCCACTGAAAAAAAATTGTCATACTTATTTTACGCCTATACTGCGGATTAACCCCTTAATTAAAAACAATTGAAATTGGAAAATAATCTATTACAACAGCATCAAGCCATCCTAATATCCTAACGAGATGTGCATCTTCATTAATAAGTGTTTCTGTTGAAAATATTTTGACGTTTTGACTTTGACGTATTCCTTCCTTTTGGACGTGACGTTTAGTTCCTGATGTCACTTTTTTCTTTTTGACATTTCGTTTGTACTCTTGTACTCTTTGGTGTAAGCGCCGAGTTAGAAAAGAGACGTGTTTTTTGACACCGCTTAAAAAATATTTTGTATGAGAAATTAGTCGGCGATAGGTATCGCCGACTAAATGAACACTCATGCGTCCTAATTCTGTTTAGCTCTTAATATCATTTGACAGTTCGCAAAAGTTCCCACCAAAAAATGTAAGGAAAAAAGCTTTTACTAATTCAAATCGCTGAACGGTAAAGCGAAATTTTCAATTTCAAATTAAATTAAATTCAATCAAAAATATAATTTTCATAAATATGAACTACACTACAATTGCACCTTGGAAAGCGGAGGAGAAAGAATTAAGTGTAAAACTATATAAAAAATTGCAAGGATTGATGCTATTACATACGCCCACAGACGAATTTCGCAAGTGCTTCAACGAAGAAATGTTTTTAAAACCAAATCAACAAGCATTCTTTCAGGTAATGCACTATCTTTTCAAATTACACGATCCAATTGAGTTTCGTAAACGTTTTTATTGGCCCGTTATTGACAAAAAAGCCGAGGCCAACTTTCGTGCCTCCACTGTGGAGTACCTAAAGTATATTAACGAAAAGCATCAGCTACGTTGGAATAATGTTAAATCCTATTTGGTTGTAATGCCTGGTGGTATGAAATTTATTACCTTTCTTCTTGACTTTGTGAGTTTTGTTGTTCAGGAGCAAATAAGGCATCGTGAAAAATACTTGTCAACGTCCAGTACAGAAATACTTGTAGATAGTGTTAATGTAAAACGTTTGCAGATGCAAAACAAATTCTTAAAAGAGTACGCGTCAGAATTTATGAAGGAGTCCTCAAATCACACTGTAAAGTTACAAGATAAAACCAAGCTAATTAAATGTGCGCTGACCCAAATGTCAATGTCAGTGGAATTTGATTTGAATGTTGCATTGGCGTCGGATGACAAATTCTTAAATTCATTTGAGACAGATAATAATAACTTATTTGAACTAAATTTTAACACACCCATCGCCGATGTATTCTCTGTGCTGCAGTTGTTGGCAAATTTAAAAGATGCTATGGATCTTTTTCAATTTAAGGAGTCTGAATTGAAAATTGACAAAGATGCTGTGCGGCGGTCGTTGCTGAAATTAAAGGAAATGTTTCCAACAGAAATGGCTGTGAATTTTGAAGGTACGTTAAAATTAATAGCCCTATTACCGTTCGCGGGTCGCCTGAATTTGGCGACTCGCCTATGGCTTTGTATTAAAGCCCCAATTATAATGATGATGAGCCGACGGGACGAGAGCGTGACGAGTATCGTTAAAAATGCCGAAACTACTCGTCGTCATTTAGATAACATAATAGCGACGCGACGTGATTCAAATACATATTTACATGAATTTAATTTTGCAAGACAAAATTTTTTTAGAAAACTGATATCATTCTTTTCGCTAAATAAAATAAATTAAAATTTAAGGACAAAAATTACTTACATATTTCTGGGTATTTTCATATATGTAGATATTAAAGTGAAGTAGCTCGTTAGATTTTCTGAAGAATTTCCTGATTGTCTTCCGGGACGTTTCCGTTTCCCTGTGCATTGACGATATGCATGTTATTTCATTTATAGTTTCTATTATAGTTATGCTACTTATAGCTATTGTTGCTCCGATAATTGTTATTTGATCTGAAATTATTGCTAATTCTGTTGGTTAAGGTGGTGAAATAAATGTTTCACAATTTAATGAATTTCTTTGATGTAGGTAACTATTTATATTTTTGTCTAAACAAGTAAACAAGTTAGTAACTATTCTGTATTATTTTTATTACTTATATTTTTAGAATTGGAATTTGAAGCCAGCCCTTACAATGCTATAATAAGAATTAACAGTCTTATTTCTGCATTTAACTGTGTCTATCCGGTTATTGAAGACCAGCTAACGACTGCTGAGCAAATGCCTCGATGCAGTACATTTGTTATAAAAGAATTGGCGAGGCTGAAATCAGAAATCCAACTTATTGAATTACAATTAACAGATTTTCAAAAAAAAATTAATATGCAAAAGATTGCTATTGAAAAAAATCAAGATTTACATACACCAGCACGTCAAATGAACATAAATTTAATATCTGCTAACAACGAACATAATTTGCTATCAAAAATTGTTGCAACTCCACCAATTAAACTAGAAATCCATGACTCTAATCTAAAACGTTTACCATTTCTTGATGATTGTACTTTAAACGCTGAACGTTCAATGATAGCAAGTGCAAAGGCAGGAGTGGAAAATTTTAATAATTTACTTGGTATGATTTCTATTTCGATATTAAATTAAGTAAAATTAATAATCTTGTGTTTATCTTAGCTTTTCCTCGATCTCACCGGGAACAAAAAACTCCCGAAAAATCAGTGGAATTCAATAACACCTTACAAAAGTCAAAAATCATTGATCCAATGGAATTACTACGCACAATTCAGAAAGATACTACTAAAGTAAACTCATTACCACAATCTAATATTTCAGCTTTGGGCAGTAAATGGAAGGAGCGCCAAGCAATTTTCGGCAATGATATTGCCTTACCAACACCGAAACCTATAATGAATGTCAGTCCTTTTAATAACCGTCAATTTTCAATTAATTTATCTAATTGTGAAAACGAACAATCAAATGGTCCAAGCCGTTACAACGAAACTTTAATGCCAGTATCGCCATTTACACCATTTAATTCAAATGAACGTACACGTATTGAACGCCTGCAGATGTTAGACACAAGTGCTAGTGGTAATGATGCTGTGAACAGTCTTATATTTCCAAAAAAACTATCAGCTGTCAAAAAAGTCCAAGATGCTTCATTAAACTTACAAAATCTCAGCACGAGTCCTTCAGGTCGTTTGGAGCCATTAGTCAATATGGAGCCAAATGTTATATTATCACCAAAATTGTTGCTCAACGATGTATCTACAAATACAGGTTTGCAGAAGGAAGATAATAAAGAAAATAATCCGTTTGGTATGAGTCCTCTTCAAAGTGAAATATTTAATATATCCGATGGCGTACTTTGCGATGTTACAATGTAAAAACTTAAAAAATGATTTAATCATTGCAGTTATTAAATTATTTTATGTTTTGTATGAGAATGACAGTTAATGTAATCGGCGATACTTATCGCCCACTAATTTCTCATAGAAAATTTTTTTTAAAGCCTGTAACCCTGCCAAAAAAACACGGCTAATATAAACTGTTTATAAATATAAGTAAGGTATTGTTCGAATTTTTAATATTCAAATAAATGTTGTGTAATTTTTTATTTAAAAATATTCTTATAAACCAGCATCAGCCAAACCTGAACGGATGTATGTTACCAATGCCTGTCAATGTATGCGTGAACTACACTAGGAGAAATTAGGAAAAAATATAAAAGCTTAAATTTCACTAAAATTTATGCAGAAAAATAAGTTAAAATTGAAATTTCGCATTGTACTTATTGTTTGTATTCAAATTATAGCTATTGAGTTCCTTTACATTCAAGCCTGGTTGTACTGCTAAATATTTGCTTATGTAATTTAGTTTTAAAATATATTCGGCCGATGGCAAATCGTACCTAAAATGGGCTAATTGCACATAAAGTACCTATTGGTCTGAAAAGTCGAAAAAGTTATAATTGTGCCTACTGTTTGAGTTCTGCCGCAGTTACCCACGGTAACTGGTTTATAGGAATTTATGGAAAATAGTACTTAGCGGTATAAAAATAATGCAGTTTTAAAAAATTTGAAAATATTTAAGCCATAATTATTGTTTCAATATAAAATCATTTATTATTTTAAATATACATACTTCAAATTTTTATCTACTAGTAAATACATATTTTGCTTTTTATTCCATACATAAAAACGTTGGTCTTATTTTAGGCTTGAATTTTGGTCCAGGAAAATCAATTTTTATGGGCCTTATCCATGTCATAATAGGATTATTACAGGGTCGTTGTTCCATAAGCTCAATTGTACCAATTGATTTTTTATAGTTCAATAAATTAAATTCATACTGACGCTGTTCGTAAAACAAGTCATCATATTTATTCAATATATCACCATGTTGTTCAACTTCTTCTTTTTTCTCAGTGATATCAACTGCTTGAAAAAAATCTATCTTGTCCATAAATTGTTTTAACTCATTTCTTATGACATCTGTATTGATTTTAAACTTTTTCGACTGCAAATGTCTTAACTTTGGTATTGTTTGCAACATCGTTGAAATACGCTCTTCTAGGTTCGTTATACGCTGCTCGAGTATTTGAAAGTTTTCCACTATCAATTTATTCTTATCATTTTCATTTAACATTTCGACAGTCACTTCAATCTCCTGATTGGTATCTGATTCACTCGGTACAGTCGTGGTTTTACTTTCTTCTTCGTGTATAACAGTTATTTTTTCTTTTAGACATCTTTCGATGAGTTGATCAATTTCTTCCTTACGTATGAACTGATCAGATATACATAGCTCTTGTAAAATGTTTTGTACTTCCTCACGAACCAAACTTGTTATTGAGAAAGTATTATAAAATGGTTTTTGATCAGATATACTTGTACTTGACTGAGATCCATTGAAATCCATCATAGCGATAATAATTTCTTTTGTTAGCGGTATGAGACGCTGACGACTTGTGTTGCTGCTCCAAATACCTGGTATTATTTCTATTTGGTCTTGCTGTTGTTTTTCTTGTTGTTCCGTTAAATCGCTAAGACCGCTTTCCATAAACTAATGCACATATACAAAATTGTATTATTTTTTTAGAATTTTTAATTTTTTTAATTTTTCCTTCACTTAAATTTTGTCTTTGACTTAATGAAAAAAAATTTTATTCTACAATATGAAAATTTTGAAAGTTTTTCCAATGCATTGTATATTTATAAATTTGTATTGTTACTTTTAAATAAAGATAAAAATATAGTATAGTAGCAATGATTTAACTAAATTGGTTACTGCACTGACAAATGTTGAAAACTTCCTGTTAAATTCATTTCCAAATTATACTCATTCCGATGATATTTCTTCCAAATTTAAGAAATTTTATATCCACGATGCACATACATTTCTGTAAATAATGACCAAAGGGACTATATATATACACTTACTTGTTAAACTTTAAACCAACTCATTTTATAGATTAAGGAATATATTGCAAAATGAATGAATGAATTGAAAATTAATAGAGAGGTCTTGGTTTTGGTTATGGTTATTGAGCAGAGTTTCCAGAGAAATATATTTTATCTGAAACTCTGTTTGAATTCCACTAGAAACTTACTAGAAAAATTGATAAAATTAAAATAAAGTCGATTTTGGATAATTTCACACCAATTTTAGGGATGCTCTACATACATGTTTATGTAGTAGGATCTTTTTGGATCTAAATGTTTTCAACACTGCTTCACAGAGACTCATAATTTCACTTCTTCTCGAGGGGTCTATATTTTTCATTTTCTTCATACATTTAACAAAAATATATAGATAACTCTTCCATTCTCGTGGCGAATCATGCTCAGTTGTGCCCACTACCACAAGCAAACGCGCGCATATATATCTTACCGGCCATACTAATTTTTCCTAGGACAAACTAGTTCATCCGATGCGTGTTAGGATGAACCAGTTATACACCAGTGTAAAAGCAAAGCGTGTGGTAGACAAAGTATAGTGATCCGCGGCCGAAAGCCGTTTCGAAGTCTGCATCGGACATATTTGAGTATGTAAACCCTGAGTTGCGACCGAAGGCTTCCCACTTACCCTAATATACTAAAACTTCAAGAAAACCGGGAGTGAGGCCGTTAAAGTAAATAATAACCTAATCCTAAAACGCTCCGGATGAACTAGTTTGGCCTAGGAAAAATATCGTAAAAACTAGTTAGGCCGGTAACATATAGGAACATACTATATATTCTTTTTGTTTTGTATACGTGCACGATTTTCTACGCTCTTCAAGCGCCTGCTCGTTCTCTGGGTACCACTGATCAAGATTCTCAGAACTCACCATCTGTATACATACTTGGTGAGTTATATAAGTGTTATTTCAACCTTATATTTTTTGTTGTCTAATTCTCTTAAGCATCTTATTTAAAACTATTGACAAAAAGTTGCAAAACTGGGTTTTAAGTGGAACTAAGTCGGGTAACTTATAATTTTGAAAGGCTTAGGCTGTAGCTTTACCGATATCAAAAAAATGTTGACGCAGTATAAAAATATTGATTTAGGTAAGCAAAATAGCTTAAATTCGGAACAGATATTTTCTAGGTTAAAAAAAAATCGGCAGACGGACACGCTTTCCTCCCAAACAAAAGTGGAATGTGGTTGAAGCAATTTTTTCAAAATGGGTACCAATTTCCATTGACTTTGCAATATCATTTCAAAAATGTTAAAAATTGTGCGATATCTTTTTAAGTTATTAGATAAAAATCGTTTTGAAGGCTTATATCTCGTTTTTGAAAAGCATTCGAATTTATATCACTTAGGCCCTTCAGAACTTAAGCACCTGCCTTCACACTGTAAGCTTTTACAACTGATACAGTTATTGGAAAAGATTGCAATATGTAAAGAAATAGAAATATTTTTTCTTTCAAATATTGCAATAGAAAAAAATTGTGAAAAGCTACAACTGGAACTTTGGATTTTCGTTACCCATACTTTCTTACATAATATATAAAAAAATTAAGTAAATCCGAGGATATGTACTTTTTTTTCTGTTAAATTTCTTAATTATGACTTTTTTAGCTCTAATTTTCAAAAAATCAGCATAACTCACTTATAAAATATAAAACCACAAACAATCGTTTTTTCGAAAGTATAATGTATGAACTTTTTTCCATTACGCTAATTTAGTAAATTTCGATACAAATAAATTAATGAGAGCATTTCATAAAGGTCCTTTAAAAACTAAATTAATAAAAACTTGATAAGAAAAAATTGTGAAAAACTACTGCTGGATCCTCTTACTGCAAAGAACTTAAAAAAATTATCATATGAAGATTTCTAAATTTGTTCGCAAATATTGTTTAACAACATATCCATGTTAGCGCGAACACTACATTAACCATTTTGCAATCCATGCTGTCCAACACATAGATCATGTGAATTGGCCTATGCAACTTTTGACATTTCACTTCTATTTTTGCTGTTGTATTAAAATTTCGTATATTCGTCATCAGTTGATTCTCATTCTCGTTGGGCTGCTAAATTTGGTTTGGCGTATTTGATCAAAAGTGTTTAAAAATATTGATTGTAATTTTAATTCCAGTGCAAAATCATGTAATTTGTGTTTTTAGCCTAAACTTTATATTGTGTTAAAAAAAAGAAAGATTCATTGTAAATCTCTTTGATTTTCATTCGTTGCAAAGTAGATGGGTAATTTTTTTGTGCTCTACGAGATTGTCGACAATCCACAAATTTGGCTAGATGTGTATACGTAGATTTTTTCTCCCATGAATAATTTCCGATATTATGCATGTACAAATTTTTCGGGTTAAATATTGTAAATTCAATTAATGCATTGTTGTACGGGAACGCAGCTTCAAATGCCATATAAAAAAATATACGATTTATATGGCTATAAGGCATATTTATACGTTATGCATTGTGCAATTTACAGTAATTTATTTATGGATTTATTTCTTGGAGAATCGAAACTTTTATGGTTACCAAAATTTGAATGTTACGTTATATTATACAATTAGTCTTTCTTTTTCCAAAAGAAAACACTTTCTCCAGAAAATGTGTTACAAAACATTGTTTTACTAACATATCAAAAGAGCTCTATATCTTTTCACTTGATTGTTTTTAATTTTCATTTATTGACCCTAGCTCGAGTATTAACTGTTTTTTATATTTAGTAACTCGAAGAAAACGAAAAAAAATGTTTCTCAGCAGCGCTATTTCTTATAATAAAAAATCGGGATTATAGGGATTTATTTTTATACTGGGATCTCTCCCTTCCTTCAAAATCAGATCCTTTTCGAGTTAATTCCAGAACCACATAAAATCAATCCCGGCGATTACATAGCAAAATATTCTACTTGCATATCTTTAGATAGGGGTTTAAAATAGGATAAGTGCTTTATGGTGTCTAGAAGAAACGAAACAGAAGGACCTTTTTCTTTTGGTCACACCTTTAATACACATGAAAAGAACCTTTCCACATTTTGTGCGTTAGCGGAAAAGGTTATTTATATTTTAAATTATGTACCTTCTGTGTTTGCTCATCAGTATGTAATTTAGTTTTTTTTTTTTCATACATTTGTAGGAAATATAAGTCGGCACCTATTAAATGAGGCCCATTTCTACTTTTTAGCCACAGTAAGTCTCGATTTGGGACCAGTGTGCGTGCGTCAGTGATCTCAGACGCACTTACATGTGTTTTGACTCGTCACACGCTACTTGCTTAAATTTCTCGTACGATGCGTGACTTGCGCTCGAAAATATTTAATAGCTTCCGATCTATTTGAAACTCCACTTTTTTTTTGTAGAAAACGCTTTGTAGATAAAATAATAAAGAACAAAATGTTATATTTTCTAGTTAATTCTAGTTGGAAAGGCAGCAAAGTTGACAGTAAAAATTTTGTAATACACTTCGGCTAACGTAACAAAGTATTAAATAAAAAACCGACAAAGATCCGATTAGTACAACTGGAGATAATAGAACTTTTTGAAAGCGTGCATCGATATCAATTCAAACTTTCGATTCTAAGCAGCAAAACTTTAGATAAATATGTTTTTAATGATTGATTGTTCCGTTTTGTTTTTCTATTAAAAACAAAATTCCTTGTTTTCAAAATGAGTCAATAATTTCCTTAAGGAAACTTCCGAAAATGGTATTAAAAATTATTCAAATTTTAACTTACTCATTTGTATGTATATAAAAAGACATATTGTCTATCCTTTTCAATATTAATTCATTAACCCTGTTTTTTTAAGTTGAACAATTATTGTTATTGAACTGATAAGGAATATTATTAATAATGATAGATTTCTGCTATTTTTCGGTATAAAAAGAGAAAAGCAAAAATATTCTCATTTCTTATCAGAAAATAAATACTGAGCTTTGTTTTATTTCAGTCAAAATTTTGTGGTAATCGCATTTGCGTTCAGTACTTTTTGAACAGTGTAATAGAAACGACTCAATAAAGCAAGTATGGGGTCACTGTTTCGTAGTGAAGAAATGACGCTGTGCCAACTTTTCCTACAAAGTGAAGCTGCCTATGCTTGTGTATCGGAGCTAGGAGAATTAGGTCTGGTGCAATTTAGAGATGTAAGTAAATGTGAAATTATTGTTTTAAATATGTAACTTAAATACAGAACTCTGTCTTTAGTAGAAAAATTTAATAACATTAGGTGAACTTACAATTTATTTTGCTAATTATTATTTTACTTATTTTAGCTCAACCCTGATGTGAATGCATTTCAGCGTAAATTCGTCAATGAAGTTCGTCGTTGTGATGAAATGGAAAGGAAGCTACGATACTTAGAAAAAGAAATAAAAAAAGATGGCATTCCAATGTTAGATACCGGTGACAGTCCGGAAGCCCCTCAACCGAGAGAAATGATTGACTTGGAGGTATGTAAAACGTAAAAATAAATATGATTTTTATTGAGGAAACTTGAAATTCTTTGAATTTGTAGAGGATTTACCCCATTTCTTTGTAATTCGATATTTTTGCTGTTGTCAATTTGAGCATTAATATCGCCCAATATCATCAATATTTTTGTTATGAACTTCATATATAGCCGCCCATGGTGGGTCAGACGCTAAATAGGCCCAGTCTCTGTATACGCCCATGCCGGCCACTACCTGTACTTCCTACACAAGTTATTAAATTGTTAGACTTACTTTCGCTTCTTGGCTGCTAGGCGACTGAGTTCGCTTCGGCGCACAGTGGTATTGAGTTTCTTGCTACAAAATTAATTTCCCAGTTCAATAAGAAATGTTACTGGCTGAAACTCTGTATTATAAAAGTTAAATGATCGTTAAATACAAATTCACGATGAAGTAAAAAGCTCTATTCAATATGGCCGCTTGAACACGAACAAAATCGGAATTTTTTTGTCAGTGTCCTTGAAAAGTAGACCTTAAATTCAATAAAATTATTGTCTAAGATTGGTTGCAAAACTTTCTGTATACTAATGTTTATCTCAGTACTGCAATGCTTGAATACTATACAATGTAGTACGTGTCATACCCTTATTATGAGAACGCTTTTACATAAATACATTAATATTTTTAGCGTGAAATTGGACAATTTATGCTGATATGGACCCCCTTTGGTGCCCATGCAAAATTTTTTTATTTTTCCACTTTGCTACACTGTAGTCGGCCATGCCGTTTTCGAGGCCTTAGGCGAATAAAGGTTTTTATTTAATACATTAATACGTTTCATTATAATGAGCAAACAAATATCAATATCTAACTGATATACAAACAAATAACGATATGGGAGGATTTTTAAAAGTCCAATCCGCGCTTCGGTACGGCCTTAATTGGAGATATATAATACCAAAAACAGATGATATGAAAACTTTATTAAAATCGAATTGCTAGTTTTCGAGATATTTTTTCCACCAGCTTAAAGTTTTTTCGCAAAAAATTAAATTTTTGAAGTTGTTAAAATCGGCCAAGTTGCTTTTGAGGTATTGGCTTAAAAAATGTTACATAACCCTTTAAACAATTCATCGCAAAATTTCTATAACGTTTTTATCTAACTACGAATTTTATGTAATTTTACAGGCTACATTTGAGAAACTCGAAAATGAATTACGTGAAGTTAATCAAAATGCTGAAGCGCTTAAACGTAACTTTCTTGAGCTAACTGAACTTAAGCATATTTTACGTAAAACTCAAGTTTTCTTTGACGAGGTAAGTAAAAATTTGATAATTCTGATCAACATTATTCAAATAAAAAATGCAGAGTAAATTTATTAACACCTTAGTTTTCCACATTCAAAACAGTATAAATTATGTTACATATACATATGTTTCTGTTATTACTTTTCCAAAACTAATAAAATTAAAGTATACGTTTCTTTTCTTAATAGATATGAGTTATTAAGTATAATTGATTACACAGTGTGCAGTTAAATTGAAGGAAAATCGATTAATATCATTTGTCATTTGTCTCGTCTATAAATTTCAGAAAATTTGACTTAAAGGCTACATAGCGGGGTGAAGAGTAGTGCTGGAGGGGTATTATAAATGAAATAAATTTTTGTGTTTTCCTGAGGAACAAAACCTTCAGGCTTCAAACCTCTGGGACTTGAAATAAAAAAGTCGTAGAAGAGCGTTTAACGTTTGTAACCGTGTCAATTATCGGTTCATTGACCGTAATCTCGAAACGCTGACGTGTATGAAAAAATCTGATGGCACATTCAACTCAGCGACCCCAAATTATCCTACATTAACATCAGTCGATTTTCCTCCAAAGTTTAGGTAATAAACTGCACGCAGTGTTGTAAGAGAACATTTAAACTCACAAAATTATTTGAGTTGAGTGGTGGGTCTTAATACAACTATGTACATAAAGCTTTAAATTGATAATTGATTGACTTAAAAAGTAATTTTATAAAATTAATAGCACAAATTATTTGGTTAAAACATGTTATTGCTTATCAAACACATTTAATAGTACAAAGCTTTTAACATATATTTTGTTAAGATTCAGTAATTTTAGTAATATGTATGTATGTAATTTTTTTTAAGTTTTACTAAAATCGTTGCATACATTTACGTATACATATACATATCGCTCATTTACTTCAAGCCTGGCATAACTCAAAAAACGTAATTATTGAGTTAATGATGCAGAAATATCCGTCCTTTCCTGTTCTATTTTGTGTTAAAAAATCAGAAAAGTATCTCAAAAATCTCTGTGAAAAGAGTTTATGTAGACATACTTTTCATCAATTTTCATATAAAAAGTAACTTATTGAAAACTTTAAATGCGTTTTTCTCCCACTTTATGTTTTTTGAGTTATGCCAGTCTTGAAGTAAATGAGCGAGCGATATGTATAAATGACAACACAACATTGACAATTTTTGCAAATATTGTATAATGAAGTTGATTTTGTTATATTTTTAATGAGTTTATTTATGTCAAAGCACTCAAGCACTCTTAAAACATTCATTTCTTTCCATAACTCTCAGTTTTTTTCTTTTTATTATAAAGAGTACTACCACAATCCAACGCAGCAATTATTATAGAAAGTACAAACTATATGTGCATTTTTTCAGTTACAGTAGACTTCCAATATAACGTATAACGATATAACGAATTTCCATTTTAATGAACAGTTTTTCAAATTGAGACTTTTCCATTGATGTCTCTAAATTAAGAACGCTAAAAATGTTTTCCGTTCCTAATAACGAACATTGTTTAATTCAAAAATAACTGTTGAACTGAAATAACTTTTTTTTACCAGTAAAGGTGATCGCCAGTAAGAAAAGCATTGCAAAATCTAATTTAACGTTTATACGAGTTAATATATGCGATAATAAAAGCCAGTTTCTTTAATAAAAAAACACTTCGATATAACGAATTTTACGATATTACGACTGTCCCGTGCATTAATTAGTTCGTTATATTGGACGTCTACTGTATAATAATTTGTTTGAAAAAATTGATTTTTTTTTTTTAACTGGCACAAATGATAGTGGAGAGTTTCAACTTTAACATTGTAAAATGTTACATTTTTACTTAAACCAAATAATTTTTTGCAAAATATTGCCAAGAAAGGGAATATTTTACTCAATTTATTCCGAAATATGTTGATAAGCTAAATTTCCGCAAAATTTTGCATTGCAAATATGCCGCAAATGCGTATGACAGTATTTTTTCGGTACTCATTGGGAATGTTCACACTAAACTTATATCATATTTTTTTAAGTTACATTATAAATTCAAACTATGCGTAAATATTTATGTGTTTTTGAAAAAACAGTGTACAATGCAAAGTTGTGAACTACCTCTATAGTTTGAGACTAGAATATCAGATTAATTAATTTAGTAAATGGTTGACTAACGGATACTCTCTTTTTAAACCATTAACTTACATATACCAATAGCAATAAGTTTAGTTGTACAACAACAAATATTTTAGAAAATCTTATATTTTGGTAGCTATGTATTGAAAAAATATCGATTTCTTGCATTATTTTAATGTGCAGAGAATATAAACTAAAAGCCACTGATTGGTATTGTCGCAAATGCAAGAACTTTTCAATAACTTAAAGCTTTTTATCTGATTTTAGGAAAAAATCTGTAATGTGTTAAAAACTTTTTAATTTCTTATGCCGTACAGACTTTTTACATTATTTTTATTGAACATATCATAGCATTCTCCAACTCGGAAAAGGTACACCATACATGGAGTGTGGTAATATTAAAGTAACCATAACTCCTCTAGGCTAGCTTCAATATTTGCTGGTTTTCCCTTCAAACTCCATGTATTTCATACTCGTTTCCAGTGGAATAATACCCAATGCCCGCTCATTACAAGAAGGTCTCTTTAAAACATGTTCTTATGCCTCATACAGGTATCACGAAACTTGTTAACACGGCCACTACTGTTAAGATCTCTAATACATGATATTGTGACATGCCCTACACTATAAACTATAAAATTTGTTTCCTGTTTTGTTTCTTTATATACATAAGAGTAGCTCCATATTATTTTGTGGGAGTTCGGTAACAAATAAATTTTGGCGCTCAATATTTACTTTTTCCTGATATCCGACATCCGAACCATGGTGTAAGGTAATAAAAAATGTCGGCATACATTCATAAAAATTCATGAAAATATAATTTTTATGCAGATAAATTAGTTGACAATAAAATAACAGATAAATTAGTTGACAATAAAAGGAGGTTATTTTTTTTTCATTTTCATTTGGAAGCTGACGCGTCAGATTTTTTTTCTCTCTTCCACTTGAAATAAAAAAATCAATAAAATATTCAAAATAAACACTAGACCTCTGCATGAATGTGCTTGAAATGAGTTTCAAAACATTCTATTGAAAATCATACGCTTACTTCACTCCATTCACTGCTTGCAAATCATATTTTTATATATTTTTTCGGAGTAATTCTTACTGTTCTTCGAAAATGCCCTCATCTAAATGCATCTGCGTTTATTTTTACGTAGCGAAGCTTTATGACTTACTAGTTAACAGTTTATGTGGTCTGTGGCATTTCTTTTATTTGCAGCACCCGGTTTGTTTTTTGCCATTGACATTTTGTTTTTGTGTGATAAAACAAGCACTGTTGTTGCAAGAAGAGACTAGAATATGTACATACTTTGATTTCAAAGCAGCAAGTTCGTATTATGTTCTCATTTTACTTTATTCTCTATTGCTTGCTTATTTCAAGAAAGCAGTGTTCAATGAAGTAGAGTCCCCAACTGTAAACGAAGAAAAGAATGATTTCGTGCAGAGCTCTAATAAACACCCTAATACATACATATGTACCTATGTATGTGGAATGAAACAGCATTTCACTTCGCAATATAAAGAATTGAAAATCTGCAAATTGGTTCATTTAATGGGGCTCTAGCACCTAATTCAACAAGCTACAACTTTGGTCCGTTAACTATTTTCAAAACCAATTACTTTTCCAGCTATATACATATGACGTTAAGTAATTTTTTATAAAATATTTTGGACCTGCCGAATTTTTGGTTAAGAAAGAGATTTTTAAAAAAAGCTCACGAAAATATGTCTATTTCAGATTTCTTTATGATCTGACATCTTTTTACTGCACTATAGATACATTTTTTTGCATGTACATAACTTGTTTAAAGTAAAATTCAAGGACCAACAGAAATAGGTTTCACTAATTTCTACAATTTAAAGTTTCTTTAATTAACCCAGAAATTTTTCTAAATATATTTTAAGATACAATAATTTAGTTCAGCTACAGCAGCTATTTAGCTCCTTAAATATTTAAGCCTAGTCTTAATACGATGCTTTATGTACATAATGTGTTTTTTACTCAAAAAAAAAAAAAATTTGTGCAATTCAACCTATAATTGATTTTATAATTTTTAGAAAAATATTTTGCTTAAATATTAACAGCATTTTTTTTCCCCAGCATCATACTGAATAAAACACTTGAACTTTTTTGTTTTTATATTTTGAGTAAAGCTTTTCTTCCCATTGCTTAACTAGACGCGCGTATTAAGTTTAATTTGTTTTGATAAAATAGGGTTTTTTTATTTTTCGAAAAAATTTTGTTAATCTAAAATTTGCATGACAATTTTCTAGTATAATTTTGTATATACATACTTATGTATATGAGTATGTGTGCATATGTATATATAAAAAAAAACCTACCCCAGAATAATATATCAAAATTTCAAAATTCAATATCACTTACACCAAGATATCATTAAGCACGCTTACTAAAGAGTTGACACAATTCATGCCTCGATGAAAATTAAGTTGCGATACTTACTTAAAAATACATTTCGAACGATATGTATATGTACATAAATCGACCATTCTTTAAATAATTTTTTTTTTAAATAAATACATTTGTTTGGAGAACGAAATAAATTAAAAAAACGCATTTTTTTTTTGTTTAAAAAAAATTAAAAAATTGGTAAAATCATACAAAAGTAAGTAACTTTGAACGAGCGTATCTCAGCTAATTTTCATCAAAAATACTTTTGTGGATCATCATTTTGACGGAAACTACGTCACCTTTCTTTTCTGTGAACCAATGATAAAATCAAATCAAAAATATGGAACATCAACAATTTGTACATTTTCTTTTGAATGAAGCAATTTAAAGACGGTCAAAATTAACTAGCTTACTTTAGTTAAGCACAAAGGTAGTAGGTTATATAACAGTAATAAAATCATTAAAAAATTTTTGAAAATTTTTTTCTCGAAAAAAATATTTAAATTGTATGGTTTGAGTGATGTAAAAAAGAACAGAAGCTATTTTATAAGTTTCTGACTTTAAAAACTGGTTAATTAAATTAAACTTAGGAAAACTGCATTATTATTATTTTGAAATATTTTCCAAAATAAAAGTTATTTATGTGTTTCTGAGAGAACCTTTTAAAATTCAGATTAACACTCGAATTCGACCTTCCGGCGAAGAGCGCATTAGCTAAGAAAAATATTTTTCACAGCTTACAGATAAACTTTCAGCGCATTAAGTATCAATTGAAAAATTTTTAAAAAAATGTATGTTGTATGGGTACTAAAAAATCTTTCAAAATTAGACACATATTGTAAGCCGACACGCCCCTTTTTTTCTGATTACCTACTTCAATATAATATGTATACTTTCTTTCGAAATGTGTGCATATCGCATTTCGAATCTCATCGAGTTTTGAAAAGTATATAATGTTGTAGTAAGCATGCGATGATGAAAAATTTTTAAGTTCAGATCAATATGAAATGAATTTAAAAAAAAAAAATTTGGAATATTCATTATGGCTCAAAAACTACGAGACCGAGTGTGAACTTTTTCAAAACTTTTTTTATAACTTATTAAACTATGTTTCAAATAATACCGGTATCAATCCAATTGCAAATATCTTAAGCCGAATTTTCAAATACTTATAAATATTTCTGAAACTTGATCCGAGCCATACTTTGTAATGAAATATTCACTCTTAGAAGAAAAAATACATGCAACATTCTCGGCAGCCCTGTTTAAAACTTTAAATTCGGCTCAGCTTTCTTCCTTTTAGCGAAAATGGTTCTGTCATACATTTTTATATGATAAAGCTTCATCGACTTTGAGCGACTTCTATATACATATGTATTCGAATTCGAAAATTTGCTTAGGAGAAAATTTTCATTTAAACATACATGTATGTATACATAATATGTATATGGCAACGAAAAAACCGGCCCTCAGCTCATGATTACATATATGTAAATAAAAAATCGCCGACATTTTTTATTGTTATTTTTATCCAGTTTTACGGTATGATCAATTTAAGAGTTTTCTAAAGCTTCGGTAGGTTTAAATACCATATACTGAAAAACTCGTTGACTTACAGAAAAGTTGAATGATTTAGATTGCGAAAAATACTTTTACAAAAATTGTGATATCATAAAAGAGTAAATTAATCAGCAGACTCAGAATTTCATAAGAAAATTTCTTCTACACCTACAAGGTTACCAAGTGGTCGTTATTGACGCGGCCAAGCTGTTAATTCCATTCCAAAGCTGTAGGCCGCGTAGGAATTGGGAAATTTTCCAAAAAGCCGTTAATTGGAGGTAAAATTTTTTTTATACAAGTTTAAAAAAATATCATACACAATAAAATTTGGTGACTAAAAAAAAGTTAATACATTGCACAAATTATTTATATAATATTGCTGACAAAAAAAAAATATGAAAATGTCATCAACTATTTCCCAAAAAATTTTAGCTTTTTAAGAAATTTTTATTTCTTTTGAAGGCTTTTAATCCGTAATTTTCAACTTGGCAACCCTGTACACCTACAATATGTATCTCACTTTAAAAGTGTTTTTAGTACTACAAGGATATGAAGATGTTAACTTAATCTTATTCCGCTGTTGAATTTATCTGGTTTAAAATTAAAAAAAATAATTCCTAGAAAAAATCTTTCCAACTTGATTTTGGTATCATAGTTTTTGTAATTTAATGTATATGTAATTTGAAAAAAAAAATATCGTTTTTTTAAAAAAATTATGGAAAAATTTAAAAAAGACTGCATGGACACGCTCCTTTCGTTTTGGCATATGTACTAAAAAATTATCATGTGAATTTGAAAGAATTTTTTTTTGCAAAAGTAAACTCCTTAATAAAACATGCTTTGTTTTCAAACTTACAACTTTGTTTTCAAGCTTGTCCACGTTGACCCTGCTTCTTACATATTTTCTCTATGTGAAAATTTTGTTCAAAATTTTTATTTCTGCATTACTTTTTTTTAAATTTTTGTCGTTTTCGGTTATAATTTTATGTTTTTATCTTTTGTTTGTGCTCCACCTCCACTACCGCCATTTTCACAACTACAATACCTCCTCCAATCCCTACCGAACACAAAACATTATTTTCGGTTGTGTTGCTAGGCAGTGCCAATTTCTTACAATTCAACTTCTTCTAAATCACGACGTTACCAACAGATGGCCGACAACCAAAATGAGGATGAGCAAGCCCAATTGTTGGGCGAAGAAGGCGTGCGTGCCAGTCAACAGGGACAGAATTTGAAGCTTGGGTAAATATGCAACTTAAAGAGTATCAAAAAAGTTCATGAAAGTGAAAAGAAACAAAATCGACCTACTGAATTTCAAAGCATTTTCTGTATTTTGCTGTGCTTAATTTACTTTTAATTTCATTTAAAATTTATTTTTATTAAGCTGCTGTAATTGTTTTATTTGTTGAAAAGCCGTTTAACGTGTCTCGTTCTTAGTATATTATTGTATGCCTGCTTTCTTTAGGGCTAGCTTGAAATAAGTTATTTATAATAAAAATAAAAATAAAAATATGTTCTGCATACAAGAACAGGACATTTGAAAATGCACATATTTTTTGTAATGTCTGTCAATTACGAGGTTGCTATTTATGTATCCATATTTGGCAATACTGTTGTTTGCCACCATCTAAAGGATTTATCATTAAAATAAAATTTAAAACCTTATTGACCGCAAAGCCCGTAATAAAACAAAAAAACAAATTTATTTGATTTTTATTTTATTTTCATTAAATGCATTTCGGTTCAGTAGAGGAACCATCTTCAGCAATTGTCGTTAAGCACTCAGAGTGCTTTGTGTTTTTGTTTTATTACGGGCTTTGGGGTCAATAAGGTTTTAAGATTTATTTTCATGATGTGCCGTTATGTTCGCCCACTCCTTATTTATAGTTACTTCGAAAATTCATCACGCCATGGAAAATAGAATTAACTAGTGAGAATTTTAGCGCAATGATTTCTTATAACTCTATAATTTTTTTGAAAGGCTAAACCACGTAGATCTTGTGACAATGGAACAATTTTACAGACATATAAGTTTTAACGTGGTTTAGCCTTTCAAAAAAATTATAGAATTATAGAACAACGATTCCATTTCTTAAATTAATAGATTTCTTATAACATTCGACCTGAATTATCACAACGGCAGGCCAGTGTTGGCTGTTGTAAGGAAATTGTCCCGAAACTATGGAGCAGTCGACTGAAACTCGAAACTCGTAAACTCGTAGAACAGTCAATTCAGAATGTTACACAACCATTTGTTTGCCAGAAGTCATCCTTCAACAATACAACGCGAGCTCTCACACATCGGCCCATACAACTCAATATTTAACTGGTCAAAACGATGATTTGGTGGGTAATCTTCCACACAGCTCTAAATCGGCACATAATAACTTCGTTTTGTTCCGGACTGTCAAAAATAAACTAAGTGGTTAGCGATTTTTGATACCAGAAGAAGCGTTTGATGCGGTCAAAAACCATGCTTTGGAGATACTTCAATCGGAATGACAAAAGTATTACTAAAATTGGTTTCAATCGCGGAGAATACTTTGAAAAATAATAATGTAATTTTTTAATTAATTTTATTTGTTTTTTTGTCCGGATACATAAATAGCTGCCTACGTAAAACGAAAATGAAAAATCAAATGGTGGCTGGTTGGGTTAGGGTTTTGTTGGAAATGAATGTAGGCTTTTTGTCACTCTTCGCATTAAAGCTAAAGCGCAACTTTATTAAAGCTATTTCTGTTTACTTGAATATAAAAGCATACGATTTTCTTATAGTGTTTAAAAATCATTTGAATATTTAATATATTATATATAATATATATTTCATTTCACGGATAATGCCATCTTATTCATTATATTGGGTAAAAATGATTCGTGTTAATATAATAGCGTACAGTAGGGTCAGGCTTTCATGAATAAAGTAAAGTTGAATACCACAAAATACCATTCTGTAAAAAATTTTCTCTAATTTATTGACTTAAGTTAGATGTTACGCTAAACTTCGATAATGATTTCGATTGATGTGAATAGTTCTATAGGCTTTTATGTCAATTTTGTTCAATGAAAAATAAAACCAATTTTATATAATTTTTTTTTTTCAATATTTTGCTTATTGCTCTGTTGAAACAATCTGAGTGGCTGAACTTACAGTTTAATGCTGGCTCCGAATAGTAATAATGAAATATGCTTTTTACGACAAATCATACTCTCGGAGCATTTACTTTGTGGTTTAAATTATGTGCAGGGTCCGCAAAGTAAACAATACTCGGGTGTCGAGTGTCGGCCGCAATCTTTTTTTTATTTAATAACTTTATGCCTTAAAATAAGACAAAGAAATGGATCATACAGCTAAAAGAACGCAATATTAATGAAATATCGAGTAGGAATTTAAGTATGTATATACAATATGTACTTATAATTGAATTTTATAAGTTAGTTAAGATAGTTTTAAGTCGTTGGACCGCACACAGAAACGTTATTTCTGAGCGGATTTGTGACTAAAATGTATACAAATTTTATCGACAACAAACAAACATAAACAATAGATGCATCCATAAGAACTTTTTATTTATTCAGTTGCACAAGTAAAATATTCTGGGGAGGTGTAATGAGGGTATTCCTCTAATTCTGAATTTTTGTTTTTTTCCTATTTGTGTTTTGTTATTTATTTACGTAATTCTACCTTGATACATTTTCTCTTTTTGGTGTGATCCAAAACTGATTAAACTGTCAAATTGCCGTTGCTCGTTCGCACGTTTGCATAGATAGGGGTGTTCTCGTAAACATGCTCGAAAACTTTCGAATTTTACATGCTTATCGCCTTACCTTTCTTATTAACAAGCACGCAAAATCTCGTTAACATGTGGTGGTACAACAACCATGTACTCTTGTTAGTAATATATATTATATATATATATCCAGGAGTAGCTCAGTTGGTTAAGATGTGCGCATCTAAGAACACTAGATTAACGCAGGAGACCTAGGTTCGAGTCCGATCGGAGACAAATATAAAGTGAGTTTTTTTTCAATTTAAGCTTCTACTCAACATCCAAGGAAGAGCAGAGCCTCCTGAGATATGTTTCTACTCAGCATCCAATGAAGCGTATTTAATATGCTTCCGAAGATGTGCTTCTATTCAGCATCCAATATGCTTCCAAAGATGTGCATCCCCGCAATGACATCGTGTGTTAAAAAAGATAAGCAGTGAGAAGCGCATTGGAAGCAGCTTCTGCTTTCCATGATGCACATCCAAAGCGCTTTGAGCGCGCTTCCATTTCCCGTTGGGCATATGGAGTTCTACTTCTGCTGAAGTAAAACCGAATCGTTGTTATCATCGCTGCCGAAACCAAAAATTATAAATATCTGGAGATATGTATTCGTACTCACGCGTCGTGCTGAATGTCTGGAGTTAGGGCAAATCAAAAATTTCATTAACAGAAATCTTCATTTTAATCCTAATTTTTGCAGTAAAAATAATTAAAAATTACGTACGAAGGTGAGTTAAACAGATTTTAGTGCAATTGAAATGGAAACAAAATTTTGTGTGGAAAATAAAGATTGCCTTAACTCCAGAAAAGTCAGCAAACAACAACAAAAAAGCAGCGTGAGAGCGAGTCTTACTCTTCATATATTTATACTTTTTGCCGAAACTGGCACAATCGTGCCAAACAGGCACTTTAAAAAAATGTTTGGCACTCGTGGCACTTTTTGGCACTGAGCGTGTTAATTTTGACTAATCAACTTTTATATAACTTTACAAATTTGGCATTAAGCACAAATACTTACTGGAACTGTGGATCAATATGTCCACAGATCTTTGAAGGCACATTCCTCACAATGGCTTATTCTTTTCGCTCTTAGTCAGATTTAATGTTTTTTTCTCAATTTACAACCCAAAATTAAGACGTTAAAAGGAGGCGAACTCACAGTTGTATATTCACGTTGCAATTTTACTATGAAGTGTGAATTACATAAGTTTCTTAATTTTCCATTAGTATGTCGTCAT
This sequence comes from Meiosimyza platycephala, assembly GCA_963662105.1. Lineage (NCBI taxonomy): Eukaryota > Metazoa > Arthropoda > Insecta > Diptera > Lauxaniidae > Meiosimyza > Meiosimyza platycephala. The sequence continues at coordinate 77,497,273 of OY759209.1, forward strand.
GAGGTATCAGAAGCTTCAGATAGCGTGATCACTGATCATACTTTTTTCTTCAATTTCGTATTGACTTGGCTTGGCACGCTGTGGCACTCTAAGTTTTAGGTGGTTGGCACTGAAATTTTCTATGGTTCGGCAGCGCTGCTTGTTATTCGCTCTCTTTTGTGTACGTATACACAAATGCTCTCTTGTTACTCTCAATTGCGCTCTCGTTAGAACTTGTAGAAGAACTTGTCCCCATCCATGTATATGATAGTAAAGCTCGCGCATGATATCACGGGCATCGGCTAGTCATTATATAAATAGGTGAATGCAGTTCCATCTCTTTTTAACAGCCATACGACAACAGGAGTTGGGACATACACAGTTCCATATTCTGTGTTTGTTTAGTATTAAAAAAAATCATTGGAATATGATAACATTTAATCAGGTAAGATTGAATTTCAACCACTGGGCGAGTTCTAGTTTTACTTATAAAACCGCCATTAAATTTAAAAAAAAATAATTAAATTGATTAAAAGTTGCGCAATTTATGGCTTTACCATATTAGATATAGATAGAAAAATCTTATAAGTTTGAAAGTTTTCTTGCCGAATGATTTCTTAAGTTAGCTCCAAGGGTTGAAGGGTGATTTTTTTTTTGCGAATATCTTGAAAACAGTAAACTTGGTTCAAAATTCATATATTACTTATTTCTATCTGGGAAAAGAGAACACGTATTTTTCTGAAGTAATAGCTTTTAGCATTCTATTTCTAAATATGCAAATGCTGCGGAGACGCTTTGAAATGAGTTTTAAAGAGAAAGTCCGGTAATATACGATTGTGTTATCAAATTATTTTTAAAAAATTCATGTCTAAAATAAATGCGTGGATCTGCCCAAAAATGAGGTTTTTGCCATGTTCAACCTCAACCATCTGTCCTAAACTAAAGCACCCTAAAGTATATCTTTAGAAACCTGAAATAAAAATTGATGTCGCCATAACTAAATATTCAAAATATTTTTAAGCCAAAATATCTTCTACTCTATACGAGATAGAAAATTAAAATTTTTTTTTTTCGAAGATCAACTAATTTTAAAGATTTTATGTCCTCACAATTTTTTTTTTTGAAGAGCTTACGTTTACAGCGATACAAAATGTTTGGAGAATTAACTTTTGTTTTTTAAAAGTACGGTATGTAATCAAAATAACTTATTACCTTAAAAGTGGTAAAAACTTAAAGAAAATTTTGTTTGAAAACCAACTAATTCCTCACATTTTATGTATTAAGAAGTTTTTTTTTCATAATTTATAAAGAAATAGTGAAATTTGGTATGGTAATATATGTACCTATGTAACTTGGCATAAGGTTTTATTGGATAAAATGTGAGTGGGCGTGGCACCTTTTATATATACTAAAAATTGTATACTTTATTTGAATTTACGGTATCAGTAAACTAAAAACGAGCGAGACAACTGTGGACTTGTCATCTCCCTTACAAGCAGTGGCGGAATAAGCGTATAAGCACAACAAGCACGTGCTTGGGGCCCCCGCCTCCTTTTATGTACTAGCGTTTTTTAGAAAACGTGTTTTATTTTGAAAATTTTAAACTACGCAGCCGCTGTGCTTAGGGCCCCCTAATCTATTAATCCGCCACTGCTTACAAGCAATAATGAAATTTGATATGAGAAAGTGGTAGTTGTTTGCTATTTCAGCAATGTTAAATGTACCAGAGGATACAAAGGAGTTAGGAGGAAGCATCATTGAATCATTTCATCTTACGACCATATTTGCATGTAGATAATCATGAAAGTAAACAGGGGCACATTTGGTTATGGTTTGAATTTTCAACTATTAATTTTAATGCTTAACCTTACTAATTCGAAACTCTGTGTGTGTTCAGCAAATGTAAACGAAAATTTTTTCTAAAATTTTTAGCAAGAAGGTGGTTTAAATACCACCACCGAATCAATGACCCGTGCTCTAATCACCGATGAAGTTCGAACTGGCCATTCCATGGGTCCAGTTCAACTAGGGTAGGTATTTTGTTTTCCTTTTTAACAAACTAATCAAACTAAAAACAAGAATGGTGTACGAACTGTTTACTAACAAAGAATTATTGTTGCCTTTAAAGCGCGTGCGCAAGTGCTTTAATTAATCGCTGCTGCTGCAAACAATAATTTTATGTTAACATTTTGATTTTATTGTTTAGCAGTGTATAAATATAATTTACAATTGCAAACAAAGTAAAAAAGCTTCAGCTATTATTTTGTATTTTTCCCTTCTTATGCGCTTTTATAGTTACCTGGAAAAAACTAATGAACGTGAAGATTATCTGCCATGGTTGGTATAAAATATGCTGCTGCTGTTGCTGCAACTAAAAATATTTATAAAAATAAATTAACAACCTTACTGTTGATTTACGTGCACAGCCAAATTCATGTTCATTTAATACCACGCTACTGAATGACTTACATTTTGTGCCTGTCGTTTGAGAAAACAAAAATGTTTGTCGTTTTTGCCAATTTTGTACTGACTTCATGCAATACCATATCATTTCGTTTGCTTTTTTACTTATTGTTAGAAAAAATTGTACATACTCCTTGTTTTTTTTATTTTTGTTTTACTTAATATTTTTCGTTTTATTTTTGCCTTTGTCTCATTAACTCTAATGATAACATGAACTTTTTTGTGTTTTATTTTTATTTTTATAAGCGATTTATTAATTGTCTTTTTCTTATTTCTCAAATCAAGTTTTGTTGCTGGTGTAATTTTACGTGAGAAGCTTCCAGCTTTTGAGCGCATGTTGTGGCGTGCGTGCCGTGGCAACGTTTTCTTGCGTCAGGCTATGATTGAGTCTCCACTGGAAGATCCATCAAATGTAAGTAATGGTACATTTTAGAATACATACATTCATGAATGGTTTAATTTGTAATATTTAATAGTTTAAGAATTTCAAACCACATAAAAAACATATTCCAGTCAGTATTTGTGGGGGTTAAGTTGCTCAAAAGCTAACCAACTTTATGTTACAAATAAAAAAAAACAGTAATACGGGTGGAGTACGAAGTTAAATTTTGGATTACTAAATAACTTCTCTAAAATGTAAGCACCATCCGAACGAAGAGCGGAAAGTCAAAAAGAAGTGCCTCTTAACTTTTTAAGTACGATGCACCATTTGACAAAATTTTTGTCTTGTCGCGCACCACCAATCCACGTACAAAATTTTGAAATCAATTGAATTCCCCCAGGCCAATATCTCGAGAATTAAGTAAGATAGTGATGAATGTTTTAGGTAAACGTTTAAGGTTTTCATGAGGAACAAATTACCGTAACCTGGACTTTGTGACCACTTTTCAAGGTCAATTCGAGGTCAACTGTGATTTTTTAAATACAAACCTGTATTTTTTATTGCAGATTTTTATTGTATGAGGAAAAATAGAATTTTGTTTTAATTTTTCTCTAGGATTTTTAATTTTTGCGTTAATGATAAATCCAGTTTTTGTCAAAGTTTCACCTCTTATCAAATTTTCTCCTAAATTATCAATCTTCAGTAAAAATCGCACTAAGAAAAAAGTTATTGAAATTGGTTAAAATATTTAGAAAATTTTTTTTTTATTTTATTGTGACATTTAAAAAAACATTATGACGTCAAGCTCTGGACAAGAGTTTGATGAATTTCTACCAGTGGTCATGGCATCCTCCATAAAATCTTTGAAATGCTTGACTGAGAGAATTATTTTACGTAAAGAAGCCAAATTTCACACAATTACAAGAAATAGTTCGGTCTAGCATCAGACAAAAAGTTGGTGAATTTCGAAAAGTGGGCGTAGTACGTCCCATACAAGCATATGCTTCAAAACGCTACACAGAGAGCTATTTAAGTAAATGTTGCTAAATTCAATGCGGTTATGATTAGTCAAACCAGCCAATACGTAGTGTGGTGGAAGAAATACTCTTTTAACAAAAATAAGACTTACGCGCACTTTTGGTGTTAATGTAGGTGTGGAGTATTTAATATTTGGCGAGGCGAAAGATAATACCCTTCCTAGTTTTAGTTAAAACATTTTTAAACCCTTTTCGTTTAAAGATCGATTATTCAAGAATGGTTAAAAACATAAGTATTTTTAACGTGCCATAAAGCCAAGAAAAATGGTCATAGAGGAGCACTCAATATTATCAATCTTCAAAAAAAATAATCAAAATTCTTAAAAAATTTATTAACCAATGCGTTTTGTTAATATTGGACTTCACTATTCGACTGAATTTTATGATTTCTTTCCCGAAGAATATGGGATTTATGAAAAAATGACTAGCAACAAAAAAATTAGCCAAATGTCAGACTTTTAAAAATTACCTTTTTTTTGGATAGTGCGATTCTTTTCCGGGGAGTATATAGAGAAACTAGATAAACGTCGAAAAGTTTCATTCCAATACTACCCGAAAGATATTGCCTATCCCCCTGTCGTTTATACGACGGATCTTTACTCTCGCGAGTCTCATGACACGCATTGCTTTTGTTTTAATTTATTATCTTTTCTTTTGGGCTCTAAATATATTAAATACCCTACACCTATCTCAACACTAATGGCAAATTATGATTTTTACTATTTCTTGACTTAATTTTTTTTTATTTTTATTTTAGGGAGATCAAGTTTATAAATCAGTTTTCATCATATTCTTCCAAGGTGATCAGTTAAAAACACGTGTGAAGAAAATATGTGAAGGTTTTCGTGCCACCCTGTATCCTTGCCCAGAAGCACCAGCTGATCGACGTGAAATGGCCATGGGCGTTATGACTCGCATTGAAGATCTTAACACAGTGTTGGGACAAACACAAGATCATCGTCACCGTGTACTAGTTGCTGCCGCCAAAAATCTTAAAAACTGGTTTGTTAAAGTACGCAAAATTAAGGCTATTTACCATACTTTGAATCTCTTTAATTTGGATGTAACACAAAAGTGTTTGATCGCTGAATGTTGGGTGCCTGTTCTCGATATTGAAACAATTCAATTGGCTCTACGCCGTGGCACTGAACGTTCGGGCTCTTCGGTGCCACCGATTCTCAATCGTATGCAAACGTTTGAAAATCCGCCCACTTACAACCGTACAAATAAATTTACAAAAGCTTTTCAAGCTCTCATCGATGCGTATGGTGTAGCTTCATATCGTGAAATGAATCCAGCTCCATATACTATTATAACATTTCCATTTTTGTTTGCTGTAATGTTTGGTGATTTGGGACACGGTGCTATTATGGCACTCTTTGGCCTTTGGATGATACGAAAAGAAAAAGGATTAGCTGCACAAAAAACGGATAATGAAATTTGGAATATATTCTTTGGAGGACGCTATATAATTTTCTTAATGGGTGTTTTTTCAATGTACACTGGTTTGATATACAATGACATTTTCTCCAAGTCACTGAATATATTTGGTTCGCATTGGGCGGTGCATTATAATAAGTCAACAGTACTGACCAACAAATATCTACAGTTAAACCCGGAATTTGATGACTATGATGGTACCCCATATCCGTTTGGCGTTGATCCGATTTGGCAAGTTGCTGGAGCAAATAAAATTATCTTTCAAAACGCATACAAAATGAAAATCTCTATTATAATTGGAGTTATTCATATGATTTTTGGCGTAACAATGAGCTGGCATAACCACACCTATTTTAAGAACCGCTTTTCCTTGATCTACGAGTTCATTCCACAAATCATATTTTTGATATTTTTATTCTTCTACATGGCTTTATTGATGTTTATTAAATGGAATCGTTATGCGGCATCAAATCCAGGTGTGTACGAAATAAAAATTGCAATATATCTTGTTCTTAAGATGCAAATAAATAATAAATATACTTTTACAATGTAGCACCATATTCAGCATCTTGTGCTCCTTCAATACTTATAACGTTTATTGATATGGTCCTCTTCAATACACCAAAGATACCAGCGAAGGGCTGTGAAACATATATGTTTGCGGGACAAGCGTACTTTCAAAAATTGTTTGTCCTTATTGCTTTGGCTTGTGTACCGGTGATGCTTTTAGGAAAACCTATGCAAATAATGAAGCAACGCAAATTGGCAAATGTACGTATACTTAACTGGCAAATAAGTATTATATTTTTGTTTAATTTAGCAATTACATTATAGCATATCATTGAATTAAAGGTGCAGTTATTTAATAATTTATTGGTTTTATGCTATCAGCAAAGTATGTATTTAAAACAACTATATTTTCTTGCAGTTGATAGTTTATTTCTCTTCTATCTTGTTGACTTTTTTAACTAGAGGCTTCCCACAGAGTAAACATGATCTTAAAGCTAGAGCGTTGCTGTAAAACAATAACCCTTTCCTGTCACAGCTGCAAAAACAACGCTACCTCATCTGAGAGCCTCGTGGAACTGTTTTTACTGAAAAATATAAAATTTTGTTAAATATTTTTAACAAAAAAAAATAACTTCCACGTTTTCTAATTTTTCAATTTTATCAAGCAATGCATTGATCAACTCGCTATAGCGAGGAGAATTACGTTGATTTCTTTCTATTACTATATTTATGCGAAAGCTTAGTTCGTTTTACCGAACAAAAACTAATAAACGAAATTAAATAGAAAAAAAAATCGTTAGAAAACTAAACTGCGATAGAATGCGACGACCAGCGATATGACCACGCTAGGAGAATCGGGGCAGCCAATGAATTCACAAAATAATATTTCTATATTTCACAATTAGTATATATACATACATACCTTTTCCCATTTCTTATTGTTAAAAAACAGAGTTTTTGAAAAAAATTTAAAAAAAATATATAAATCGACGTTTCAACGACTGTCATTGCGCATGAAAAAGTTAATCTAATTGACGAATTTTTGAATGCAATATCTGCATCATTTTCGAAATTTATCAGTTCGAAAAATAACTTTAAAAGTGTTTCTTCATTAAACTTTTCCCAAAAAAGTATTTCGTTTATTCCTTTACATATGTATATGAAAAAAATTTAAATATTGCATCTATCTGTTTTTGTGTTAAGACACATTTTTCAAAGTACATAAAAGGCAGACGCGATAAAATTGCTTATGGGACCTTTTTTTCAACAGTTTTAATGACTCTCAATTAATAACGCCGACACAACGTAATGGTTGGGATTGTTCATATTATTTATATTATGTATTTAGAACTTCATGACTTTCAACCTTTGCCGTACGATAGTCAATATATCTGACTTCTCTCTTTAAAAAAAAATAGGATTTACCCAACTGTCTTCAAAAAACTTTATAAGTACATTTTAGTAGATCAGTCTTTAAATATTTTAGTTACAATTATTCCTATTCTGACATAGAATATCGAAATCATTCATAACATAGGCACCATCCCATTTCTTTTAATTATTTTATTTTGAACTAGTGAACAAATATGTAAATTAAAAAGTACTTATTTTGTACTCTTCCTTCAACCCACTCATACCAATTTCCCACACAACAATTCGTAAACCAATAATAGGAAGAGGTAATAATTTTCTTTAAGTGTAATGTTTTAATTTATCACAAATTTTTCACTTTCAGCAAATAGATTTTAATCATTTAATTTTTCGCCCTACAAAGGTTCAACCTATAACTGGTGCAGGTGCAGACGCTGAAGTTGGTATGAATGGATCGGCTGGACATGGTGAAAGCGGTGGTGCTGGCGGTGGTACTCATGATGAAGAGGAAATGTCAGAAATTTTCATACATCAAGGAATTCATACAATTGAATATGTATTAGGTTCCGTTTCACATACTGCATCTTATTTGCGATTGTGGGCACTTTCACTGGCGCATGCTCGTAAGTTATACCAAATATATATCTATTACAAAATACTCCCAAATTTCATTAAAATTGATAAATCTGTTTTGAAAATAAAAGTGACAAGTATTTATATATAAAAAACGCTCTTAAAATTTTCCATCTAAAAACGCTCTAATTTTATGAGAAACATGAAGGCGTGATCTGATTTCTTTGACATTTTTTGTATATAAAGTGCTTTTTGCATGCTGTGGTTAATAGCGATATGTTTTTTAATTTTTTTTTAATTCCTTACCTTGTTATATGTAAGTATAAAAATGGCTTAATAGCCCTCAATCCATTCATCATAAACTCCCTATTTTTTCGAAAAGAGGAATAAGCAGTTCCGCCATTATGGTGGAATGAACTCTTAATACTATGGATGTTGTGTTACCCGCCTATTAGATTCAAAGTGTTGCCACTAACCCAATCAAATTTTCTTTTGCAACTACAGTTTCATGGTGAATTAAGCTCTCCAGATTTGCCTATATATAGTTGATGACATCTGCGGACCTTAAATCGAGGTTATTACTATTTGTAAATTCGGTGAAAATTTTTTTACCACTGCAAAATGTTTATTTAGGCGGATATAATCTTTGCTTACTGCCATCACTCGTAGCGTAACTTAAGCCACAACAAGAAAGTAATCAGAACCGGAGTCTGCGCTCCTCAATCACCCATTAGCATAGTTATGTACTGACGCTTTATTCGATTACACTACTCTACAAATTTATCAAAACTTTCACCACAACGAAAAGCGATAACATTTTCTATAGTAAAATTTTTCGTAGAATCCGAATACCGTAATTGTGTTTTTCGATTAACCCCAATTTTCCATATAAATGGCAAAATTAAAAATAATGCACATACATACTTCACGTAAATGCTTGTAGAAGCTTTAATTGTCAGCCAATCAATTTCCGACAAAAATTGTAGGGTACAACACGTGCTATATCTGTGATATGGCTGTTATGAACGAAAATAGGTAAATCAAACCCTTTTTTCGTTTTTTTTAACAAATTTCAAATTTGAAGCCCTATATCTGAAATTAATTATATGGGTGTTAAAAAATTAATCCTCCTAGGGAATTTTATTACAAAAATTTTATGTTCACATATGTTTAGGAAAAAATCATAATTTACTAAACTAGAGCAATTTTAACATAAATGCAAAAACCTCTCCTTTTAAAGTTTAAGCTTTTAAATTTATTTTAAAAGAAACAATTTTTAAATATTTTTAATTTTAAATATTTTCAGAACTTGCCGAAGTTTTATGGAACATGGTTTTGTCTATTGGATTGAAGCAGGAAAATTGGTGGGGTGGCATTATGTTGACCATTGTTTTTGCTTTCTGGGCCGTCTTAACTGTGGCCATACTTGTGCTAATGGAAGGTTTATCTGCTTTTTTGCACACCTTACGTTTGCATTGGTAAGTTGAAGCGTTGTATTTAATTATTTTAAGTCTAACTTGAAGATTTTATAATAAATTCGTATATAACAAATCCTTATATTTTTAGGGTTGAATTCCAAAGTAAATTTTATCAAGGTCAAGGTTATGCCTTTCAACCATTTGCTTTCGATACTATTATTGAAAATGGCAGTGCAACAGGTTCAACCGAACCTGAGTAGACAAGCAAGTCCACAGAGCTAGTCCATCATTATTTTACAAAAGAAAAATTTAATAATAATAATTATGTGTAGAATGCAGTTAAAAATTTACCCATCAAATAACTTTTTATCTTAAAAAAATTACAATTCACATATATGTATGTTAAATTTCCCTTATCTAATTGAGTAAAAATATTGAAACATGGTGAAGTGTTCAGAAGTTAACCAGCAAACAATTGAGATTAAAAATTTGCATAGTAAATTACTACTAACTAAACTAAACATGTTATAAAAAAATAATTTAGGCACCTTACTACATACATATTACTTGTAATCAAAAACGATTTTAAAAAAAAAACTATATTTATTTTATGCTTAATGTGTATGCTTTAGCTTATACATAGTTACATATAATATTAAAGCTTAAGTCAATATAGTAGCGAATTTATTGTTAATGCATTTGTTTTATTCATATTTATAATAACATATATGTATATATGTATGTACATTGATAAACTGCGGTTAACAAAGATCTATAAAATATTAATTAAATTAAAAGCCCTTACGGCGACAAAAAAAAGCTCATTTGTTTTAAACTTTTTATATTTTAGAGTTTCATTCATAAACAGGAACTATAAAGTTAGGAGACTTTACAATCTCAAAAACAAAAAAAAAACATTTATCTCTATTAAATTTCATTCTCGTATTGCGAAATTCAGCTAGTAGATTTTCGTAATTGTGATTTAGATAATACTATTATGAACATTGGCTGATGGCGGTAGTTGGTGTCAGGTAAATAAAGAGTGCCCAGTTCGTGGTCACCTTTATTTGGATGTAAATTAATAGTTTTGGGATTGGATTGGGATGGACGCTGAAACAAAGTTAACAAACCTGAATAGCGCAACAGTGCAGTCCACCATGAGGCGCGAAAACGAAACCGCTTCAATAATTAAAACCCTCAAAGCAGAAGGTGCTGTGAGTAGAGTCAAATACAAGAAAACAAAGCAATTGATCTACAATCCAGTAGAAGATACAAATAGTCAAATGTTACTCTCGGATGAGGAAGAATGGGTCAGGTTGAGGGACATTTTATGTCAATTTTAAACTATTATAACTAAATGTCCCCCCGGAATTTTTATTTTCCTACAAAACAAATTTTACAGTCGTAAAAAATCGAGGAATAGAAAACTTTTAGCTTATCTGTCAGCTGAACAAGTTTATAAACAATATAAAGTGATTCAAATAAGTATATATGTACAGTGGTGTTCACAAAACAGTTGTGTTACCAACAGCCCGACAAACCAACAAGTGAAGCAGCCCCACACCATCAATTTACTTCCTCCTAGCTTCATTGGTCCTTTCACTTTGTGCTTTTGCAATGTTTCATATGGATGGTGCAAGTAGCATTGCTTACTATCTTAAGAATTGAATTGTATATAACTGAAAAATGTTAATATAGTCGTACTAGACAAAAATTAAACATTTTCGGTCAGATGGCCAGTATGTACCCGGACTCACGAGACTTTTTTTTTCTTGGGCAATTATCAAATTATAATCTTGTGTGTGTGCTCGTCATACTAATGCCCTTGGTTGCCTCTTATCTCACGATGTCATATGCCATTCTTCCATAATTAGTTTACCCAAACCTTCAAAGTTCTCTCTGGCAAAACAGCCGATTTTTGACAACATTCCTCAAATTCGTCCGTGAGCGAGTGTCGGCCAAGTGATAGCTATACAATAGATTAGGATATGCTTCATTGCCAAAAGTCGAAGTGAGTTGATGAATGCAATGCCGTTGTGATAATCCGCAGCGAAAGTCATAGTAAAAAAATACGCGAGTAAAAAATTATGTTAAGACCAATGTTGTAGAGCAGGTGAAAAGATATCAATTTCATGAAGGATTAACTACAATATTGAGTTTTCATTTTTTCTGCATTTTTATTTGTAATGTAAATATTTGCTATGAATATACAGTAGCGAGCATAAAAATGCAACTGTGGTCACTGAGACACAAAATATGCGATACTTTTGAAAATAATTAAGTTAGAATACATATTATAATTTTATATGTACATGCACATGGTCCATCATATTCCTGACAAAAATTTTTGTTGAATTATCTGCATCAATGTATAAGACAACCTTAAAAATTAAGCGAGCACAAAAAATGCAACTCTTCAAAATTCAATTTATTTTAATAGTTTGAGTATATTCTTACAGGAGCTCTTAGTTCTTAGCTTAAATTAATGCTTAGTGGCAGTACCATTATTAGTGATGACTGCACAAAATCTGGAAGGCATAGGATCCATTTAGGAGATTAAAGTCTCCATGGATATCTTATTTCACTCTTCCTGAAGGAATTTTACCTAGTTATTTATATTGGAGTGGTTTTTCTTTATCACATCGTGATCTGCTAGCTAACAGATGTTGGATATTTATAGACGCCGCGAAGCCGCTGTTAAATTTTTGGGAGTTTAAAATCCCTAGAAGCGGCCGCATGCCGCCCACTTACCCTACTTTTGATTTATAATTACTGTGGCTACCGAAACCTGCGTTGGACATACTGTGTATAGGATGTAAACATTTTTTAGTATCGATATATCGAAAACCAAACGAGATATCGATTTTTTTTATTTAACATTTCGAAACATCGAAAAAAAAATTAAAAATTTTTACACAATTTATTTACACATTATCTCGAAGCCATAAGAGACCGAGCTTTTTTTTCAGATTCGGTTTTAGGGGGTAAGACTCCATGTTTCTAAAAAAAATGGGACCATTGGCCCTAAAGTAAAATTGTTCCATAATTTGATATAACAGATTATGTTTACATAAGAAATGCAAAATTAGTTTATTTTGGAATAAGCCTTAAGAATACTCGACATTCGTTTGGAACAAACGCTTATATTGGATTTTGTACAGCATTTTAAATAGAGTTTACATAATTTTTAAAATCTTCATAATATTATCTACTAAATTAGCTTCTGATCATTGAATTCAAATATCTAACGAATTCTCGCATGTTATCACCGCCCTCTGCATATGGATTTAATTCGGTAAAATCTAAAGATTCCAAACAACTCGCAATATTTTGAACTGAGCAAAAGTAGAGATATTTTTCTTGCGCCAACTGTTCTGCCAATTCCATTTGATGATTATTCATTAACTCTTCATTAACCACAACCAAGCCGGGTTTTCTACTGTTTAAAATATCCATGCAAGTGCCAGCGCCAGCGTGTCCAATTGTCAGATCTGACTTAATTATATCTGAACGAACGTTTTCATATTTAAATTCGTATTGATCTACTGTAATTCCGAATTTGTGTTTAATCTTTCTCACATCCACAGGTGATCCATTTCCTAGCTGTAAAATTAATTTTTCACAACCTTTTGATTTAAAGATTTGCAATATTTTGTCTGATGTTACTTTTTCTATAAGAGAATCGAATTTAGTTGTTCCAACGGTAACGTAAACTGTATTTAGTTTCATTGTTTGTAAATCTGTTCCTAAAACGCAATTATTGTGTCAATGAGAAAAATATTTTATGTTCCTTTATGTACTTTCCGTTTATCAGCCCTAGAATTTAAAAAAAAAGAATTAAAAGTTTAGTGCGGTATTTGGAAAAAACCAAAATTTTCAATCCAACTGGACTAGGGTTGTCAGATATTTGAAACGCGAAATAAGTATATTAAAGTATATTCAGCGCAAAAAATCAGTACAAAATGTTTTACCTCAATAATTGTTCTTATTTACTAAAAAAATCGTTAGAGCTTTTAGGATTGCACAATGCGCTAGCAAAATAATAAAATATGCTACAAAACAAGGACCATTTTACAGACTCCTAGTTACGCTATTGGTAATAATTAATTATCAAATGTAAATATTATTTAGTTATTCAAATAAAATCTTAAAATTAGTACAAATCAGTACCAATTGCTAAAAATCAGTACATTTGCGTACTGATTTCAGAATCTTGAAAAATCAGTACGTTTAAAGAAAATTAGTAAAAATCAATACATGTACTGATAGAATCAGTACATATGACAACCCTAAACTGAACTGAAATTTTGTAGCATTTTTTGCAATTTTGTCCAAGAAAATTCAGATTGAAATTCCAATTTAGACATGGAACGTAATTGAAAAACAGTCAACAGAATTTGTGAAATTTCTGAATTTGTCAGTCCATGTTTACATCTTTGTGTTATTTCATTTTACTTTTTCTCATATTTGTATAGGTTACTAACCAAAATTATTCCATAATACTGATATAGATGGTGTCGCTGTTAATCCTGCTAATTTTTATTATATTCACACTTTTATTATATTAAATTAAAAACTTTGTTAATTGTCAAATTGAAACAAAAGTAAAAAAACCCAAAGATGGACATTTCACTCTCAAATTTTTGTTTGACATATTTGTATAAGTAATGACAAAACCGGGATCGCGGTGTTTGCTGACATCGATAAACGTCAATATCGTAATAGCCATATTGGACCATATTTCCAAAATGAAACAATCCTGCAATATTTAGTGTTATGAATGTGAAATTCAATAGAAATCAGAACTTTTTGATTACTTAAAATAATTTTTTAAGCTTTGTCCTATAATTTTACTATTCCTGTTAAGAATTTAATTTTATCTGTTAAAATAGCGAAAGCTAATATCATAATAAAATAAAAGAAAATGCTAGCACTTTAAAAAAAGGTTTACAAAATATTTTTGCTTAGACACTCTAATACAAATCTTTAGCCACAAGGAATAACAGCTAAACTCTATATTTGATGACAAGGTGAAACAACATAAGTTATACGGATATACATATGACTTATACTGTTTCGCTTTGTCATCAAATATCGAGTTTAGCTGTTATTCCTTGTAGCCACAGATAATATATTCCACAAAAAACTATGAAAAGTGTGACCTCGAACTGATATTTTGAAGTCTTCTTCTTCTTGGATTGAGCAAAAAACTGGTAAGCCTTAACCGAAATAGACGTGACGAGACGATAGCAGCTAAACGAACGTTTGTACTCGTCACGTCTGTTTTGACATTTAACCCAAAATGTTACGCTAGCCAGCGAATCGAAGTAGCTGCTGTGACGAATATTGACGGTTTCAAGTTCGGTTCTTACTGAATAACTCGTCTCGTCAAAATGTTTCCTTCACTTTCATCAGTTACAGATAAGAGCTAAACGCAATATCGTCCAGATTTTTCCTATAAGTTTGTAGTGAGTACAAATTCACACTAGAAAATTTATCGCAGAGAAATAGAACAAATTCTATTTTTTGGTGCGATTTGACACGTTCCAGTTGCGTTTTTAGCTATACTTTCAGATACTATCAATTTTTCCCAGACCTAATTTCTGGTTATAATAATTTGACATCTGAACAAGCAATTGCGTACAGGTTCAGAAGGAGCAAATTTCAATTATGAATGAATAACACAGTTTCCTGCGCAAACCAAAGATGGTGCTTCAGCCAAAACTAGATTTAAAGTCAAAACAAATCAGCTGATCGACCAAAATAAAAAGTAATAATTTTCTAAGAATTTGATTTGATTTTCCGTTCGTTACGCAATGTACCTAAATGCATCAACAGAGCACAAGTAAAATCCAGATATACGACCAAGGAAATGCTATAACCCCTCTAAATTTCTCAACTGAGTACCTATCCAGCAAACGTTTGGAAGATTTTAAAGTCCTCCACATTTATGGCGATGAACTTACCACTTTTCCAGAAGAGTGCATCAATAATTTAAGGGGGCAATTTTTAGCAATGTGTCTCAAATATTGACGTCTACATACATATACGTACGTCTCAGGATACTTAATTACAGAATGGGAATTAATCTTTAGAAAGTTGACAACAAATTTAATGTGTAAAAATTTAATAAAAAGCAGTTGATATTTTGTTCCTTGGTTAAAGTTCAATATTACCTGATTGAGATTAAATTTGACCGTTACATCTCCAGACCATTACAGGATTTCGGAAAAACGAGATTAAAAATAATGTTCAATTTGATATCCGACACTCGTACGCAGCCATAAATTAAAGCGGTATTAGAGGTGGGACAATCGAAACATGAGCACTCCTTTCCATTTTAAAGGTTTTTGTAAGTAAAAGTAGTAGGAAAAAACCAAAACATTTCCTAAATGACCTATTTTTTGTGATCTTCAATATGTCATTTGATATTTTTATGAAATAAAATCAGGAAATTAATCATAAAATATTTTGTTTACTTTACTTACTTTCTTTTTTCAGTTTTTAGTAGCAAAAATGTATATTATAAGTATATAGCAACGTTAATAAGCAGATGCATAATAGAAGAATGACAACTTCTTGACAACGGAGCTAAAGAGAAGGAAAGTTAATTCTTATTTATTTTTTGTGCTACGACAGGTATTTAAGGAACTGGTGGTGATCCACAATTTGTTGTTTTTCGCTGAATACATTAGAAATTTTAAAAATATTGGCTATTTGGGTTGAAACACTTTAATTGACCATATATTTGAAAATAATAGATTGTGTGGGTAGCAGTTACCTGCACACATATTTTTTTTTTATTTCGTTAAGAATGTTTATTGTTTATGACATTTAGTTAAATTTCTGATGAAACATTTGCTGTATACATTTAAAAAGAAAATAAATTAGGATAGTCCAGATAATGAATTTGTATTTCCTCTCAATGAGGTGTTTTGTATTTTAATATTGGATTTCTTAATTGTTAATACAATATATTAATTGTGTTTATATAACACCTTATTTTAATAATAATAATAATGTTGATTTCACACAATGACTACCCTCAAAATTTTCGTTTAGATGAGACCAAGATAATATTAAAGCCAGAGACGCGCTGCACTTCAATAGATCAATGTCTGAAGAATATATACACTCAATATTTTCAAACTGTCATTGAGTAAAGCTGTGTTGTTATCAAAATTATGCATCTGTTGTGCGACAGCTTCATGCTAGATGGTAGGTATACAAATTCTACAGAGTATAAATTTTTAATGAGGGAATTCGCTGTAATTCCAAGTCTGTTATAGGAATTAACTGTACATGATGTAATTTCAATCTGTTATATGTAAGTTAAAAATAACGGGAGGATGTTGATTGATATAGACTTCTTCAGTATAGGATCGCGACACTACCTCCTAATATTGTTGTTAATTGTTCTTAATGTGTAGTTTTTAGTTCCACATTGTTTTACCGTTATCAATTCGTTCTGTTAACCTTAAGCGTTAATTGGACGCTTATTGTTATTACTATTTTTTCAATTCAATACATCAGTTTTATTGTTTGGAATGATTGCCGTCATTTTGAACCATAGTTGAATATTCAATGTTTCCCCGTTGTAGTGTGTAATCATTCATGTCAAGGATGGATTCATTGGTTGTTCTCTTATAAAGCGTTGTTGAATCGTTAGAAAAGATGTACTCTCCGTTTTTAACGTTATTTTCAGGCATATTTGGAGCACGCCGAATTGTTTTGTCTTCATATCTTGTACGGCTTTGTGATGCCATTGGTCTGTTCAAAGTATTGTTAGCATTGTTAGATGAGTCAGAGCCTGTACTTCGAGTAAGTATATTTTTTAAAATAAAATCTTGTTCCTTCCAACCATGTTTTTTAAATACGTCACGCAATTCACTGTGCTGCCACATGGTAAACAGTACCTGATCCGAGAATTTCAAAACACAAGCAGTGTATCTTTGTCTTTGCTTAGAAATGTTAAATATTCGCTCAATTCCGTCCGTATCTACAAGAGAACGCGCAAATTCTGGATTTTTTTTAATAACTTCATTGATTGTTGCTAACACAGCAGCAATAGTCTCATCAGAAGTTCCCAAATCATGTTGTGGGTTTCCAGATGGTAATTTTTGAATTAAGTCTCGCATTGCATATTTTCCAATAAGCTCTTTATTTCTTTGATCTATTGCTAAGTTTCTTAATGCAGTAGCTACTGCGCAAACAACTCTATCAACTTCCATGCGTAATAGCTCAACTAGTATCGGTAAACCCTTTTCTTTACGTACAGCTGCGCGAATATCAATACTTGGTTGCCAAAAGCACGCTGATAGATTTTGTATTGCACCAGCAGCTGCTTCAAGTGTCTCAGGATTAGAGCAGCTTTGTAATAATGCCAGATAGTAATTAACAACATCTGGCTGCCACAATTGTTCATATCCTTTTTTTGGTACATTTGTAGGACCTGAGCTTGAAGAACCTACTGCAGAGATTGGAAATTTTTCCTTGCTTTCAATTAATGACTCCTTTTTTTTCTTACTTGATCCGAAACATCCAAGATGTTCACCTTTTGACGATGACACACTTGCAGGAGGTATATATAGCTTATCATAATTTGGATCTTCAACCTCTTGACAGCGATATGAAAGATTACGCAAAATGCAGACACAGTTTTCTACAATTTTCGTTCCCATGATATTCTTTTCTATTGATGTACGTACTACATACAACAGACATTCCACAAAATGCTCACAGTTGCGAAGTTTTGTACGAGCATATTCGCCAGCTGAGCTAACGTTGCGTAACACTCCTGAGGCATTCCTAAATACAACAGAAGAATAAGGTTCACCTGGGCATATAGGATCCCATCCAGAATTAGGCTTAATAACTTTGACAACAATTGCGTTTAGGCCATCGTTTATTATGCAATGTTTTAAGTCCTCACTGGATGACATGTTCCAAATAATACCAGTAACCAACTCTTTTACTTCTATCTCATTAGCACGACATAATAAATTGATTAGCGCAGTAATTCCACCTGCATTTTTTATTGCTCGCTTATTTTCATCGTTTTGCCGACCATACGATAAGTTTCGCAATGCACCACATGCATTTTTATAAACTTCATAGCTGTCACTTGATAAGAGACGCACAAGTGGCGGTATTCCACCTAAGGTTCTAGTACGTTGCTTGTTCGGATCATCCATATAACACAAGTGCTGTAAGTAAGCGGCAGCATTAGCTTTTATTGCATTGCTAGGATTGTCAAGGAAACTTATAACTTCGGATAAATTAGGAGCACGCCATCGAATTGTCGAAGAATTATCATTTTTAATCGCCATTTTATAATCCTCATTTGTTTCAAATATTTTTATTCTAGAGCCATTGTGGTAATGTATAGAAAGCTGAGACATCTGATTTTGTAAGTCAACTTCATCGCCATATATGCGTGTGTCTTTATCTGCTGGTAATTCTGGATCAGAAGCATTAATATTTTCATCAAATACTAAAGGCATGGTTATATAAGGGTTGGGATTTGTAGGGACCCCGTTACTTGGAAGTGCATAGTTAGTTGCAGATATATAGCCGTAAAGCATAGATTGATCTTCTGTATATCCATCATGCCCTACTTCACTAGATGTAGAAGTCACTATATAATTTGGCATATCATATTGTGAAGTTTGCAAAAAACCAGACGATTGTACTAAGTCTTCTTGCGGGGTAGAAGGGATCTTATGTGAGAGCGATGGTGGTAAGGTGCTTTCCTCACTTCCACTATTCAAACTACCAATTAAATCATTGCAGTTAAATGTATCTTTAGGACGAGCCATTTCTTTTTTAATTACGCTTTGCCAGTTGAGCAATGTTGATATTTTTTTTTATTAAAAGCTGCACCTTTAAGTTTGTTTCAAGTTGACATAAAGAGAATGAATCATTGGCCGGAAAGTCTTCGTTTCATTGTATTTAAAAATATGTTACGAGTCTCAAATATAGCGTTATGTTGAGTTTAAATGATTTTAATATGCATTCTGTATTTTTATGTTTTAGATGCAATTTTCAGCATTTCACACAGCACTTACAAAACTTGAAAACTCTCGCTTGAATATTAAGGCAGATTGATTTACAAATTATCTATCAGCTGTCAAACTTCGATCGATAACTAAGCGCTATCCACACTATTTTTTATTAATGTCAAAGTAACGCTTTGTTAAACAAAACAGTCTAGCAGTCTTATGTTACTTACATTCCACGCCGAAGTTGGCAACGAAAATTATGCTGGGTACGCGAGCGTGCACGTATGTGGGTCCAGTGAGTAAAATATTGATTTACCAGAGAACTCTGGGCATAAATTTAAAAACTGACTGTCATTTATCTGCTGTAGGCAAATCAAATTAGCTTTACGGGAAAATAAGTAAAACATCAGTCGATTAAATTCTTCAGTTGCGAAGGTTCGTCTATTTAGGCTCGGTTCACACGAGCGTTTTGTCAACGCACGTTAGCTAAATCGCGTTTTAGCATAAAACAAAGTTATATGCATCATAAGTTTCTCAATGCATATAGTCTTGTGCTATGCTGAAACGAGAGTTAGCAAAGCGCGTTGAATAAACGCTCGTGTGGACCGAGCCTTAACTGTCCGCTATAATCCTTAAGCTCTGGTTTTGGCAATTAAAGATCTTATATATATTTCCTAAATTCTCATTCATTTGTGCACATACGTATGTATGTATACAAAATAATGCAAAAACAATTTGACAATTGGCGTTACGCTCTTAATTAGATTTAGCGCTAAACTCAAAAGCGTAGTGGGCAAGATGTTTGACATAAACTTTAATCAAAAATTCTATGATCTGAACCCCACTTATAACCAAATGCTTGGTGCGTGAGTCACAAAGAGAGTTTCGTGTCTCTCTAATGCAAATTTTTTGTAAACAATTTAGTTTAAAGGCATCTGTTCATATTAATTTCTTTAAAATAAAATAAATAAAATGGGCTTTCTAACTGTACTAAAGAAAATGCGACAAAAAGAAAAAGAAATTCGAATATTGTTACTGTAAGTTACTTGAAGAAAAATATACTTACATATATGAGTTGGTAACTAATTGTGCATTTTTCAATTACAATAGCGGTCTCGATAATGCCGGAAAGACAACAATCCTTAAACGTTTCAACGGTGAGCCAATAGACACGATATCACCCACACTGGGTTTTAATATAAAAACGTTAGAGCACAATGGCTACATGCTAAACATGTGGGATGTAGGGGGACAGAAATCATTGCGCTCATATTGGCGAAACTATTTCGAGTGCACGGACGGTCTAGTCTGGGTGGTTGACAGTGCAGACCGTATGCGTTTGGAAACTTGTAAGCAAGAGTTAGAAGTATTGTTACAAGAGGAAAGGCTGGCAGGTGCGACGCTTTTGGTGCTGGCTAACAAGCAAGATTTACCTGGTGCATTGTCTGCTACGGAAATTAAAGATGTAATTATTTAATACCGTTATTTATGAATGGAACTTAAAATTTTGGTTTCATACACTCATTCCTTTTGAAAAATTTTACAAGTGAAGAGAATTTTGACATTTCGTTGCCTGAATTCTCTTTTGCTCCATACGCCTAAAGGTATATTCCGAGAAAATCGAAAAAGAAAGTTTGATCCTTAAAAGAAAAAAATTGGTCCTAAAAAGTACCATCGAAATTTGAATTAAACAGTATGTTGATAAATTGGGTAGCTCTGTGCTAAATATAAAAAATGGGATAGTTTGTTCCATACAATACAAATCAAAGACAAACTTATTTTTCCAATGTAGTATATGGAGCAAACCTGAAGTTAGAAACTATTACAATGGAGCAAATTAGTTTTCAACTAAATATGTATGGAAATGTTAAGTACATGTGAGGTGACCATACGTCCCGTTTCCGAGCCTCCTGTCCCGAAAGAAGACAGAATCGTCCCGTTTTCAGAAAATATTTTAATGAATTTTAAAATCTATTTAATAGCGTAAAACAAAGCGACACGTCGTCGTTGAAATCTGTGATTTGCTACCCGAGCCGACTCGAATAACTACCCGTCTCGTGTTCAAATCTATATGTATATTAATACGTGAACATCGAAACTTATCGTACAAACTTGGTGGGTACGGTCAAGTTTTGACCACAATACGATACTAGTATTAATAAAAACGTGTGTCATTTATATTAAAAATTGGGATGTTTTTATTGCAAGTCTTATTTAAAAAGTAGACCCTACATTTTGAAGAAAATTTGCTCTTCCGAAAAATATATCAAAACGGATGAAACGAGTTTAATTACACTCGACTTTTTATAAAATTTATTTCATTTGCAGCGCTGGTAAATCAAAATTTTGCTTTATTTTTTTTGTACAGCTGAACCTCTGTAAGTCGAACTTGAAGGGAGACACAAAAAAAATCGAGGCGAATTTTGTTCAACTTGTAGAGGTTATAGGTTGTAGGTGATAAATTCCTCTATCAATTCATAGAATTGGTTTCTTGTACACATAAGTATGCTTTTGCATTGATTTCTAAGAAACAATGATGTACATTGTCGGCATATTCTTAATGTCGGTATCTTATTTTTCTTCGAGCTATAGAGGTAATTCGTTTCAAATAATCGAGTTGTAAAGGTTGTAAAATAAAACATTGGTATGTTCGAGATGCAGAGGTCAAATTTATTTTTTCGAGTTATAGAGGAGAAATATGTACTGAATTTACTTGTAGGGGCTCACTAATTATTTCGACTTATAGAGGGGTCAGATTTCGAGCAATGGAAGTTTTGGGGCTTGAAAGGAAGGAAACAACATTTTTTCGAGTTTCGGAGATTTTCGACTTAGAGAGGTTGCACTGTATTACATTCCAGTGTAGCTGGATTTGATTTTTTTAGAAATATCATTCCGAATCTGCTTAATTACTCAATTTTTTTTTAATTTGAAAGTGTTTTTCCAATATTGTTCCATGCTTTATGATTTCAATTTAGTATGTACATACATATGTATAGTTTATTTTTAAAGGCTGCGTCCCGTTTCGAATAAAAAAAATGGTCACGTCAAGTATACGGAGCAAATTAATTACAAAACATTTTTTTTTCATATAAAACTTGATCCATAAACCATAATTGATTTGATTTGATTTTGCAGCAAATAATAAATAAAAAAATGAAAGAATGTTTATGGAGCAAAGTGAACACTGCATATCTCAGAAACTAAAATAGATAGATGTATTGCGACAACAGCAACAGAAAGATAATGTCTCAAAGCCTATAGAACAAGTCTTAAGTCAAAAAGTGGCGTATGGAGCATAAAAAAATTCGGGCGACGATTTGTCTACAAACATATTTTACAATTGGAATGAAACAATTTTTTGTTTTGCAAATTTTATTGATATTTATGCAAAATACCGAGCCAATTGACAATTAATCGAAATTTTTTGTATCTCAATTTTTTAACTAAAACTTTTCCAGCTTCAGTTTTAGCCATAAACAAATTTTGTAAATTCAGTTAAAAGTTCAAATTCATTAAAATAAAAAAATTTAAATAATTTATTTACATTTACAGATTTTGCAACTAGACAACATTACCACACATCATTGGCTTGTAAAGAATGTTAGCGCGGTTACCGGTGAGCACTTGCTTGAAGCAGTGGACTGGCTAATTGACGATATTGCAAAGCGTATTTTTACACTAGATTAATTTTCAATTACATATCTTTATTGATCTAATATAATACCATTGATGAATATATTTAGGAGTTATAAACTGAATTAAATTAACAGAACATTTTCATATGTTGGCGTCAAATTTATAAGATACCTAAGCAACCTTTAGTAAAATTTGCAAAAATCATTAAATTTGTATGAAACGTCAACTAGAATATTTAATTAGGTTTGGAAACATTTTTTGTTAGGTAACGGTATTTTACCATATGGCCTCCTTTTACGCTTAATAACTTAAAAACTTTCCCAAAGATTGCAGTACGCAGCCCTTCTGCATTGCTGCAATGTTTGCCAGCCAATCCACTGTTGCGATATATTCTCTTTGTAACCAAGACTTAGTAGCTCTACTAGTGTGAATACGAGCATTATCTTGCTAGAAAATTCAATTCACTTCCGGACTCTCTTGTAATATAGTTGTCGCTTTTCCATTTGCATGCAGATAATCGAATTTCCAGCTTATTTTCAAACGTGAATACTTCCTAAACCATTACGTTTCCTCCACCAAAGTTTCTTTTTTAAAAATAGCGTGGTTATCTTCTAATGTCGTGTATATAAAAACTCTTTCCGTATGGTCCATCGTAATTACATTTTTTTCATCGGAAAAACGATACAGATGAGAAAAACTGGCCAGTTTAAAAATAAAAAACAAAATAAAACAAACTTTTTCTTAATTTAAATATTCTTAAACTCTGGTAGCTAATAAACTGACGGAATGTTATCTTCACGAAAAAAATTAATAGGTACGTTTTTATGGAAAATTTTATACCCTTTCCAAAGAGCTTGGTCCGGTTTGTCTAAGAGTTTCTTTTATAAGATATAGTCGAAACTATCTACTAAAACATTATTTTTCATTTAATCCCTATATGTAGAAAAATATGAAGATCAATGAGCCTCCAGAAAATATTAATATTATGAGCTCTCCTTAGACCAGAAAAAAAAAATTTTAATCACCTTACGTATGTATATGAAGCTTAGAAAAATTTGAGATCATATAACGTGTTTTAATTGTTAACACATTGTCGATTGGCCTCCACGGTCCCCGGACGACTGCTCCGAACTTTTTTTTTGTGGGGTTACCTAAAGAGCAAGGCTTATGCAAATCCTTGTGAGGCTAACAGATGCGGACATTCATTTGATATTGTAACATTAAATAAACCATTTATCAACATTAGATCCATTAATTTAATCAAATTTGTATTCACACAAAGTAGTATACCTTCCTGGTGGACACCCTGTATTTGGATGTAAGGTATATAAAAGCCGAAATTTTTTCAATTTAATTCCGTCCTAAAGAGTATTTTCTTCAAATTTAATAAAGGATGCATTTATTTCTATGGTGACGCGAGAAAACTACAAATAAAGCTGTGTTTAGTGCGTAAAAATCTGTTGTACCTGTCTTATTTTTTCCTAAGATAATATTTGTATGTTGCATTGAAATTAAATAAATTCAAAAGTATTTGTTTAGCTGTTTTTCTGGCATTTTTAATTTTAAAATTAATTAAATTTTAGCCTTTTATGGCCGGTGTTTTTTCGATTTTAGCTGGTTTTGATTTAAAATATGCGCTAGATGTAGAAGTATCGATTAGCAAATATTTCTCAGCCATAGTGCTGTTTGGGCATTAGATGTTTTATATTTATAATTATTTTTCTACTAAATATAATTTATACAAATTTGCATGCTTTTCATCGCTAAATTCTTGCTTAAAGTTTACACGCACTATCTCTTCAAATCCTTCTTCCGTTGTTGGTTCTGTATATTTTTTCTTCATCGTATTAAAGACCATATCATTGATTTTAGAATGGTTGGTGTCTACCAAATTTCTAAAGGCAATGTTGTGTTTTACATGTGCGTATGAAATATTCATAACAAAACAGCGACAAATAATTTGGTTTGATTTGGCAAGATCAATGAACTTTTTTCTTGAATCAATGTCAACGTTGGTGTTATCCACAACACAATGCTGTCCTGCGCGTATTGCTTGCAGACAACTTTTGAGACAGGACTGTGTGCTGCCTAATGTATCAGCGTTTAGTATACGATAGCCGTGTGGTTTTAGGTGTACATTAGCAAAATGACTTTTGCCTGAAGAGAAAAGACATTAACACAGGTATTAACACTGCTTATTAAAAAAAAATAGCTAACCTGATCCTGGCAAACCAACAAGTAAAATCATTTCACAACCATCTGCAGTCAATCTCGCACCTTGCGGTTCTAAAAGTGGTAAAGTGTTATCTACCTCATTGGGTTCAAATGCAGGTTTATTCCATGGCTCCGTTTTTTTGCCCAAAAAATGTTCTTCAGGAGTATAAAAACTCACACCAATATTTGATGCAAACAATCGATCTACAAGTGAATGATCTTTTTTCCTCTTAATGGCACCAGTACCAACCTCTGGCCGTCCTGCTGCGTCACCAACGAAAAAACACTTTTCCAGCTTAATTGCTACGGCCTGGTTCATGTTTTCTTTAAGATATAACCACATACCAGGTGCTGGCTTACGATAAATACTATTAGTTATGGCAATAAACACCTGCACTGGCACACCCAAACGTTGCACAATAGCGCACATTTTCTTCTTGAATTCATCTAAATTAACTTTGCCGTTAGCAATGCCACCTTGATTGGTAAAAAAACAAATTTTGTAACCATCGGCATGCAGTCTCTTTAACTTATCAGACACTTCGTTATAATAAAGCTGCCAGTCGTCTGGATTTTTGGGGAATACATTACCAGATTTGGTTCTTATAATAGTGCCATCGATATCATAACCAGCGATTTTTCCTGTTGCTTCTACACCGGCACTAGTAAAAACCATCATGTTGCCATTTTCTACAGATTCCCAGCGAGCCTGTAGTTGAACACTTCCTTCTGAATTTTTGTTTCCTAAACCTTCTGGAGGTGGCTTGAAAATAACTTCGTATGCATGGCGACCGTAAACAATCTCCAAAATATCACCATGCTCAACATCACACTCCGTATTTGGCATTATCATTAGTCCATTTAAACCGCAAGGATTAACGCCTAGCACTTTGAGATTTGCTTTACATGCATTGAGGTCCACACATAACTCCAGCTGCTGCTTAGAGCAACGCGCATCGCGAATCCCAGTTACTTTGCACCGTCCAACAAAGTTTTTTCCAACGTCGAGGTGTATCGTTTGGTGTTCTGCTGTTATTGGTTTAAGGAGACATGTCCGTTTAAGTGAAGTTTTCGCAAAATCTTTAATATCACGTTTAAATATGTTTGCCATTATTTTTGTACGAGAAGTTATTTATCTTATATTTATGAGGATTTCATCACGCAGTACCGACTGATTTGTTTATTTAACAATAAATATATTTTAAGGCCTATTCACAATAAGTCTGTAAGAGCTGAACTTGTAAAAAGTTAAAACTGTATGAGAGAGTAAACGCAAAAATTTCTCTGATTAGTCAATTTCCCAACATTGCAACAGATGCAGATCCTCTCAGTTTTTGGCGTAATGAGGGTCTGCTTCCAAATTTACAAAATTGGCACAAATGTATTTCAGTTTTCAAATGATTTCTATCGCATCTGAGCGACTGTTTTCAACGGCAGGTCAAATTCAAACAGAGTTGCGGAATCGCATTTCCCCGCATAACTTGAGGATGTTGTGCTTCCTAAATAAAAACCTAGTGAATGTTAATTTTAATTACTAAATTTTTACCTAAGAAATCAATAAATTAAAAAATAAATAAAAAATTTAATTCTTCTATTACTTATGGCTGTTGATTTATTTATAATTATTTAACAACTTTACGTCATAGTCATTCCCTTATTTTAATGTAACATTGTCTGCGACAACAATTTTTATGAATATCGGTATCCGCATCGTATCGGCTAAAACGAGTAGGATCTGTTCCAAAAACTCAAACAAAAATATATATTTTCTTATTAATTAACTGTGGCTAAGGTATAATGCGGACTCAAAAGTAATGTATAATCAAGTCATAGTTCACTTGATTAGCCTCAAGTTATTTATTGAAATCAATCAATTGGTACTCTATTTATTTGAAGTAAAATGGATTCATCTGTTTTGAAAACTAAAATAAAAACATTACATGAAAATATCTCAAAACCTACGTGTCAACATTTTTTTAACTGCAGTTATTGTAATCAGCGTATTATTTTATAAAAGATATGATTACTAAAAGATCAAGTTCAAAACTTTTCGAGTAGTATTACTATGTCGAAACTCAGACGTCTCCCGTACTTTTTAACAACGCATTACTACGGTTTATTTTATAAATCAATAATTTCAACAATTACTATAATTAAGTGTGCTGTGTGCGACACATTTCTACTAAGCAAAAAATTTTATTAAGAAAATTTGTTAACATATGGCAATATTCCATAATTCACATCAGGTATAAAATTTTTAAATCCTTACATTTTTTATGTACAATACTGCCGTCAGAAGCGAAATAGGCGTATCTGAAAAAAGCTAGTTTCGAGATAATTGTTTTTTGATAGGAACATTTTTATTGGTTTGAATTAAGATACCGACATTTGGCTTAGTTCATTAGACGCGTAATTATCATCATGAGCTATCCGATGCCATAAGAATCATGAATATCAATTTTTTGTAGATACACCTATTTCGCTTCTGACGGCAGAATAGACTTATGGATAAAAAAATAAAAAAATTGGCTGTTAAGTTAAGAAACGAAAAAGCAAAGGAAAATATTAAGTGAAAAAGTGTTTATTAAATGTTGCATAATCAAAAAATTTACAGATAACTAGTAAACTGTCAGCGTTTTTTTGAATTTCACGTTTTCATTTCTTCCACATCTGTGCAAATACAATGCTAAGGGCCCTTTTCATAATATCCAGTTAGTCTGTCAGTAAAATTTGCGGATAATTAAACCGAACATTGTGAAAATGGTCCTAAATGTGGTTGTTTACATTATTCGTTTGTTTGATTTTATGTTGGGCTCGTTGATAGCCTCGTTGGTAAGTTACTCGTTACTACACTGTACGCCATCACAATCAGCAATCAGTTGCTTTTTAGCCACTGTGCGTTACGGTTGTTTAAGTCTATGTTGTTTGCTGTAACGGAAATAAAAATTCAAACATTTTAAGATTCATATGATAAAATCTTGACATCGTGGACAGTAAGAGACAGTGCTTAGTATTTGATGTTGATAACTTTGCATCATTGAATCAAGAGTAAGCAAGTGATTTAAGTGAAATTAGAAAAAAAACATGATAAATTAAACTGTGAACAAAGTCGCTGTCTTCACAACGTGCCGTAGGTTGTTTTCTCGCACTTATTGTAATTAAATTAAATTAAGTTGAGTTAACAATAAAAGTGTGAATCGGAATTTGCAGTAATAATTGTCACAGGCGCAGTGACAGCGTGTTATTTATAAACAAATCGGTCATTCATTTTTTGCACAAACAAATATTTGCGTGGCTCGAGATAGATCAAATATTCATTTAAAATATTTATAACATTGCACAAATTTTATGATCTTGTATATACATATGTACATACATACGTCTTCAAAATTTAAGTAATAAAAAAAATTTTACAACGATAATCCGTTTTGTATATATGTATTTGTAAGTGTGTGCAAAATATTTTTATGGCCTGACACTGGAAATATAACGGTATTTTTCGCATAACTTTAACGTTTAAAAAAGGTATGTACTCAAAGAAAGCGCCAAGCTTTAAAACGAAATAAATGGTGTTCAAATTTGAGGTATCCCTTTA
The DNA here is from genome assembly GCA_963662105.1 of Meiosimyza platycephala. Taxonomy (NCBI): domain Eukaryota; kingdom Metazoa; phylum Arthropoda; class Insecta; order Diptera; family Lauxaniidae; genus Meiosimyza; species Meiosimyza platycephala. The sequence goes on from OY759209.1 coordinate 77,525,892, forward strand.
ATATTTAAATAAAAGACACGGATTGTATGAAATATTTGGAAGAAGTTTGCTTTAACACAAATCCTCCAAATTTTTTAAAATTCTTAGGGGAAAAAGAAAAAATAAATTTACAAAAAAAAGTGTCAGTCCGATCTAGTTCGGAGATATAATCATCAGAAGTTGAGTATATAGCTTTTAAAAAAAGCGGTATAAGTTGGGAACCCCTGGATAGATTTCCAAAATATTGGCATCATATGAAAGGTAATTAAATGAGGCATAAAAACGAAACATTATTATTTTATTTTTTTTTCAAAAAATGTATAACTAATGTGAAATTTTAGCATCACAAGAAAGTTCAATTCTTTTACTTTAAAATGGTGTATCGCTTGTACCATAAAAACCTTTTTTTACCGGAATGTAAAAATAACACAGTTCGACAAAATTTGGTCAGCTCTGAGTATCTGAAACCCAAATATACTTTTCCAAAGGTTTTTGACGTGCTGAATTCGAATCGGTCAGAATTTCTCTGGTGCTTTCGGTTTATGAAATATTCTAACCTGAAAGTATGTTTTTGAGGTATTTGAGGTTATAGTACATCGCAAAATAAATTGTATTTATGAAACTATTAAATGGGTTCAAAAGAACTACTTCTCTTCAAAATCCACTTTGAATTGTATTGATATCTTTCTTTTTCTCCGAGATATCTTAAATTGAAATTTTTTACGCATTCTTTAACTGAATTTGTAAGGAGACCTACATATATAATAAATTTCAATTTACGATATTTCGCAGAAAAAGTGAGATATCGATATGATTCAAAGTGTATTTTTAAAAGAAAAAGTAGTTCTTTTAAATCCAAATAATGGTTTCTTAAATGAAAATTACCTTTCGATGCAATATAACCTCAAATACCTTGAAAACCGCATTTTCAGGTCAGAACATCTCGAAAACCAAAATCACCATAGAAATTTTGACTTTGGATTCGAATCAGCAGGTCGAAAACCTTCGGAAAAGTATATTTGGGTTTCAGATACTGAAACACTGTCGAACAGTGTAATTATTAATAACATTTTTTTCAAAATCTACTTACCCTTATGTTATAAACAGAATACGGACGGTTGTCGGGAAATCGTCAGCGATGAATTTAAAATATCTATGTGTCGTTTTTATGCCTTATTTAATTACCTTTCTTATGATACCAATATTTTGGAAATCTATCCAGGAGTTCCCAACTTATACCGCTTTTTTTAAAAGCTATATCCGCAACTTCCGAGGACTATATCCCCGAAACTAGATCCTACCAACACTTTTTTTTGGAAATTTATTTTCTTATTCTTATAACGGTACTTCCCCTGGAAATTTTAAAATTTTCAGGATTTGTTCTAAAGTAAACTTAAGCCAAATCTTTAGTTTGATTGGAAATTAAAGTACATTGGTTTAGCTTAATACTGGAACAGCGTGTCGTTCAAGTGACATCCTCTGCTCGCTCGGCAGGTTATCAATCTTTTACCAAAATGTTGAATAACTTTTTCGCATATGATGGAATTAGAAATGTTTGCTCGACGATGGTGTCTTTGAGGTGTTGAACAGTTTGAGGATTATCCGCATAAACTTAACTCTTCAATCAACCCCGTAATTAGTGGTCAGTTGGCTTTAATTCTTCTATTAACTGTATTTTGTAATCCTTTACATGAAGATCTTTGTGTAAGATATTGAACAAAGTTATTGGTTTCAGGTTTAATTGCTGTGAACGACGACAAATTATTGTACTTGGCTCTTCAGCAACACTTGTGCTAACAGCTGCAATATTTTCACTTAAACGACCACTACGATGATCTGCATCTTTGATCTTGAACTGAACCAGTTTTTTCAAACTTATCAGTGATAAATTTAATAACTCGGTTTGTCGGAGCATTTTCTCTACCATATTTTGAACGAAATTTTCTTCCAAAATTTATCATATTTAAAATAATTTTTGATAATGAAAACAACCTCTGAAGCGATCCAGTTTAACTATTCAGAATGTTTTTACTTCATATCTGAAAAAACATTGGTGTAGTATACTGCCCTCAGAAGCGGAAAGGGTGTATATCAAAAAAAAAATTTTTATTTATTTGTAGCAAAAATCGTTATAATGCATATTGTTATCACACAATTTACAGAGATATTTTTCTTCTGAAAAATATTTGTTTTGTATAAAAAAAAAAAAATAAATAATTATGCAATTTAAACGGAAACCTCCAATAAAAGAAAAAACAAAAATATAAATAAATGAAGAAGAAAGGAATAAAAAAATATTTGTGTAAAAAAAGCAAAAAAGAGGGAAAAAAGAAGAAAAAAATGGGTTTCGAGATAATTGAAATTTTGCTTATGTCAATTTGTTGAAATACATGTAAAATTGAGATAGAGGAAATTTTCGTAGGAGAGATTTTATAGGTTTGAACTAAGATACCGGCATTTGGCGTAGTTCATTAGATGCGTAATATCTTAAGCTATCCGATGCCATAAGAATCACGGATATGATTTTTTTTGAGATACGGCAGTATACTGCCCCCAGAAGCGGAAAAGGAAAGAAAATTACACATCTAATGAACTGCGTCTAATGCCGGTATCTAAGTTCAAACCTATAAAAAACACCTAAGAAAATTACCTATTTCTCAATTTCACATGTATTTCAACAAATTGACATAAACAAAACATCAATTATCTCGTAACGAGTTTTTTTGAGTTACGCCTATTTCGCTTCTGACGGCAGTATAGTACCTGTAAAAGAATGGCGAATTTTAAACGATACCTCAAATTAGAATACTTTTTAGATATTTTTTTATGTTAAAATTAAAAATACAGTGGGCTGTAGTTATAGCCACAAAATAAAATGCGCTTTAGTTAAAATCAAATTTTAAATTAGCACGTTTTATTTATTTGACAATTAGTATATTCAAATTACAGTAAATTTACAGCAAATTATGAGACCAATGCCCTCCCCAGCCCTACCGAATTGACGCCACTGATTTTCTGCCAGAAAGACCGCCATATACGATAATGTTTGATCCACCTTAAATCGTTATTAAATTTCCCATAATTTTGAACTAAAATACTGGGGCATAACAGACTCCTACTTTATTCTGATATGGACTGTTTGGGACGTTTAGGTAAATGTAGTTTTTTTATACCCTACACTTAAGGTATATTCACTTTGTAAAGCATAAAAAAGGGCGTGCCAGGTTATACAAGTAAAAAAATTCTAAATACTATATTTCGATTTTCTACAAGTAGGCGGAATCTAAATTATTGTCAATTGCGTTAATATTCAATAATTTGTATGTTACGTCACCGGGCTGTAAATTATTGTTTAATTTTATCCGTCACTGATATTTTAATAGTTAGATATTTTTAGTGAGGTCTTATAATTTATAATTGAAAGTTATTTCACAAAATTATAATTTTTATGTATGTATGTACATACATATATATGTACATACAATGCAAATAAAAAAAAAAATGTAATATCAAATCATAAAGTTCTTCTTTACCACATACATACATGCATACTCAATAACCTTCATCCCAATTTTATTAAGCTCTTACAGGACAGTATTTATTACAGCTAGCCAGAGCAGGGGAGAGGCACTCTGCCTTGAAGCTTACCATTTTTGCGCAACTTAAATTGTAAAAATTTCGTTCACCAATTCTCATGCGTCCTTGCAGACATTTTTTATATGACCGTTTTTGTTTTAGTTACTCAATTTTGCTTTGATTCAAGTTAACTGACTAGCCGAACTAACTAAAATGAACGGAGTCACCATCAAACAATGCCAGGAAGTAGACAGATTCAAGTTCCTATCGAACCAAATACTAAGTATACTGTAAGTATTTGGTATCGCGTAACGTGCAATGTCGTTAATAATAGTTTTTCTTGCAATATTCGATAATTTGCTTAATATAAGGAAACAATTTGAGCCCGGGAACTAGCCTATGGGAACAGGTTTACTTTAGAACAAATCCTCCAAATTTCTTAAAATTTTTAGGGGAAGTAGCGCTATAAGAATAAAAAATAAATTTGTAAAAAAAAGTGTTGGTCGTATCTAGTTTCAGAGATATAGTCATCAGAAGTTGCGAATATAGCTTTTATAAAAAGCGCTATAAGTTGGAAACCCCTGGTTATGCAAAAGTAAAATGTATACCGACAAAAAATGAAGTATGATTATTTATTATAAAGTATGGTTGCCAACACCAATCGGATCCTTCGCCGAATCTTCCGTAACCCTGTCATAATAGAATGATCAGGTAAATTCATGTTGCCAAACTTCCATTTATTGCAACTCCTTGGTATAAAGTATGGTAGATGCTTTTATTTTCACGTTTGTGCAGTTCTACTTTAAGTTGTACAAAGGAATGACGGTGTGGGTCATCACATTTAAAAAAAAAAGTATGTCAAAATATTTAAGAAAACGTAAAACACAAATAAAAAAATTTCCCTGCATATTCCGTCATTTTTAGACCCAGGTTTAAGGTTCGTATGTAGCAGTTTTTGATTGCGCCTAGCATATATTCAAAAACTGTTGCTAACTTCAAACCAGAAGTTAAATATTTTTATGAAAATGCGCCATAGTATTTACAATAGTGATTTTATTTTCTCATTTTTCACTTACAATTAGTTTCCGTTGCGTAATTTTTTTCATACTGTTGCACCTGTTTTTCATTAAGAAGTCCAAACGGCTAATGGATGCGTAAAAAAAAAATTCATTTTAGATTTCTTTATTTATGCAAAACTAGCATCTCGTAGGCGTTTATTGGTGCCAAGTAAAACACTCCAAATAAATTACCATTAAAACTTTTTATTTAGATAATAAAAGCGTTCAAGTTATTTGCTTAAAAACAGAAATCTATGTATGAAAAAATCCCAATATGTGTGGTTATTAACAAAAATAATAACGTACGGTCGGACTAAAGGACGCTTTAGTATTTCAAGTTGGAACAAGATGTTATTGACCAAATATCAATTAGAGCGTATTTGCGAATTAAATTTACATATTTACGATCGACCATATGTACACAAAAAGGCCAAATAACCGATAATTATAAGCATGGCTATTATTAAAAATAAAAAAAAAACGTTTCAATCTTCATTTTGAGATTCAATGATTATTAAAAGCATGACGTTGGTCAATGTTTGTAGATAGGTCGAATGTGCATTAAATTGAAGAAAGAAGAGGGAAATATAAATAATAAGTTTTGTGGCTCGTGAGCGCTGTCAATTATCAATTCTATTTGTAAATATGAAATGTTAATAAGGCGTGTACTGTAAAGAAAACAAAGTGGGTATATATCATTATCAGCTGTGTGTTTTTTTAAAACCTGGCATTAACATCACAAGTTTCAATTTATTTCTTATGTCTTTCATTTAAAATTTAATACCTAAAATTTGTACACCCTATATAATCAAATTTGGTTTGGACACATTTTGTGGCGTTAGCAAGCACTGAAAAAAGTGGACATGTGACGTAAGAAATCGAAAAACCCTTTAATTTCATTTTTACAAAACTAATGTTGAGAAAAAAGATTTTGATCCTCTGATTGATACTAATTTGTGCCCTACTAATACTATCGCGCTAAAATTGCGTAAGTTTTCAAAACGAAAATGCATACGATCAGTCCCGTACAAATGCAATAATTCTCATTATTATTATTAATTTAATATTACAATTAATTACTTTACAATGGTTCGTTAAGAGCACTAGCAGCTAGGGCATTCGCTCAGAATGCTTTAGAATGTACATATTTCCTGTTGTGAGTAAAATATGTCATTGAATAGTTATTAGACAACTAATAGTTAAGTCTTCGAAAATGCTGTAAGGAAAAATTCTTTTTGTAAACATTGATCCTATGTTGCCTGACCATAAACAAACTAATAACAATTTACTTTATTTTTAAATTTAATTTGGCCATAGAACTTAACGATTTAATGACGTCTTGAAACAATGTTTATTTATTTATTAATTTTTTTTAAAGCCGCACGCTTTTAATTTTTTTAAGCGATAAAGTGGTACTGGCTATAAATGAACTTTGTTTATTGTTTAGTTTGTATTTATTTAACGGATGCAAAACATTTGATTTCGCGCTGTTGAATTCGCAATTATTTTATGGGTTGTACTTTTAAATACGAATGTTAATTGTTTTCTATACAGAAATCTATAAATATTCAATAAAAAAATCTTGGTACGCACAAGTCAGATATCTAAATTAACTAATAAATACAATTTATTTATGTGTGGTAATACGGAATGTTTCAAATATCTACAGAGAATTTCATTAAATTTCAATATAATTTTTTTGGAGATCACCAAGCATTTTAAATTTTGAAATTAATTTGAGAGAAATGAGTGAAGTACTTCTACCGCCCCCAAAAACTGAAAACTTTTTTTTAATTTTTCATGCGCACTTTAATTGTTAATGCGGAGTCGTGTATTAAATTTTTTTGGGCTGGCTGAAGACAACACTTTCTATTTTTTTGCTTTTTAAATAATTATATCTTTTTTAGGCATATGTATGAGGTTAAATGCGTTTTCCGACGATAAAATGGTCAAATAATTTGTGTCTTTAAAATGTAAAACGCTGAAATTTTTATAGCTTAAGTTGCATATTAGATTAAAAGTGAAACATTACAAATATTCTTTACATACATATGTTTATCTACTACTATACTCTGGTCTACTACTACATCTGGTCAATCTAATAGCATTCTGATGCCATCAAGTAAATGTCTACTAATTGTACATGTAATAATTCAGAAATAAAGTTTTTGATTTTAGTTTAATTACATGAAGCTCTACCCCTACGATAAAGTCCGATGTTTGATTTTTTTTTTAGACATACAACTTACACTTCCTGCCTTATAGAAAAAAAAAAACACAAAAAGATTTCCTTTTTGAAACTTTATCCTTTTATGTGGGCAACATAAACATTATGAAAAAACAACAACCTACATGCTTCAACGGAAATTGACACTCAATCACTGTAAAGCAGCAATATACATATGTATTTATGAATGTAGTTGTTTTAAACAAAAGGTTAAAAATAAGAATAACAAAAATACGAAATTCTAATTGATAAAGATACTGTTTGGCTTCATTAAACGAATCACCGCAAAAATAATGTTTAATGTGTACGTAAGTACATACATACATATGTATGTATGTATATCCTGTATTTAGCGTTTCTGTCTATAGTGTGCAAGGTGGACCCATACGGTGTTACGTTGTGATCACTGTATAGTAATTAATATGTTTAAGGCTTTCGTTTCATTGAAAATAAGGTCCTTTAGAATGTTTATGAACAAATTTACGTGCTATTATCAGTATTATCTTATGTATCTATTGTAATTTGATATTTTCATATTCTTGAATTTATATGCATGTATATTTATTGCTATTGTATTGAAATCATTATAGAAATTATAAAAATCCTACGCAAGATTCTCTAAAAATAATTAAATCTATATTCGATATGAGGGTGTTATTTTGTAATTACGTTTATCTGATTACACAATGCAGCAAAAAAAAAATGGAATTTCCAATTCGATAATACTTTCGTGTTACTATTTTATTTTACGTTGAAATTTGGATGTGTTTGTTCTTATACTCTTTTAGCAGACTCATATTTTTTTCTTTTTGAAACTATTTTGACTTTTCTACTCATGGCTAAAAAAAACGCAAGAACGTTCGAAAATTTCTATTTTCCTTTTCATAATGTAATAGGCGAACTAGAAGTAAAAATTTGCATTACTTTTTAACTTTTTGATCTCTACAACAAGAAATAGTCATATAGAAATAATTTTGCATGATTACATGTAGGTATGAACAAACAAGGGTTAAACCATTGATCCCAATTTGAATTATTGCTCTTTACATTTCAATCTTCAAGTTTAATTGAAACAATTAACCCCATCTTTAAATTTTAGCATATGGTTGCATCTGATGTCAGCTAATTAAGCATTTATATATGAAATTATCTACACATTGAGCATATACGAGGACTCAATAATGACATTATTGTGGCGAATAAAAGATCAAAATATTAAAATATTTGATAACATTAGGGAGGAGTGAAAAAAATTATTTTTGGCCCCCATCGGGTAATTTAGTGTGTGGCATCAGTAGTTTGTGGATAATTTTTTTTTGGAATATGATAAAAAAAATCTTTTATCATTTTTGTTTAAAAATGCTTCAATTTTATAAAAAAACGTTAAATAAATTAGTTTAAACATTATTTTTTTTTTTATTTTGGAAAATGTTTCTCAAATATGTTATACTTCAATCAATCCTAGCAATATACAAATCTGTTGTTAAATCGAAATTCCCGACACAACTTTGGAAAATATGAATTTTTAATTGAAGGTGCGAGAAAAAAAACACCCTAATGCACCCTAGGATTTCATAATTGTTTTTTAATTGCTATGGAAGGTTTTTGCAAAGTCCGTCTTAGGAGGGCAGTGACACGCCCTCCAAAATTAACTTAATCATATTTCATCAAGTACTGGACGCAGATGAATGGGACTTGATATAAAAAGTATGGGCAAAATAAGTTCCACTTGAAAAATGAGCTGCTCGCTTATACATTCATACAACATCCGTTAGACCTACCGGACGGGCAGGACAACGTCTGCCGGGACAGTTAGTATGTACATATACATGTACATGCACTTAGTTATATAGATACATATGTATATTATTGAGGACCGCCCTTACATTTTCTAAAAACCTAGAATATCTCGATGTTTACGATTTATATTCAACGTTCAATGCAATTTTATACATTGGTAATAATTCGCCTTACAAGGATGGCTGATCAGAACGGTTTGCTCAATACTCAGAGTATCTTCAAATATCCACTATTTTAACAATGTAAACATAATGAAAAGCATATTTTTAATTTAAGGTACCATGGTAAATTTATAAAGTGTTTTTCTATTTTTTGAATTTCACCCTAAATGATATTCTGTTTTAAAATCTGACCCTAACATCATGTGGTGTTAGAACATTCACAGATCATAAATGCATTGAAATTTCAATAACTCTTCAATTCTGTTTTAAGTATTAACGTATGTTGTCAATTTAAACACATTAACCGCATCTCCTCTGTTGTCATAGTTTCATAATTATTGTTTGTGTTCGTAAGCACGACTGTCGCACAGTGGTGCTTTTCGAGTATTTTGATAAAAAAAATCATAACTTTTGAATGGCTAAATTGTAATTTGCTTAAGTATTTGAAAGAGCATCAATGCACATTTCATTAAATTTGATATTATATATTTATATACACGCTATTGGTGAAAATCGGTTGGAAATTCATGTTCGGCAATCGGAAAGATTTTGTTGTATTGCACATAGTGTGGTATCTAAAAATATTCATATCTCCGAAAATTGTAAAAAATAGGTAAAAATATTCTCATTTCGCAAATACTGGTAGGGATAAAGAAGCACTGCAAAAAATGTGTTATATCCTGTTAAAAGATTGGTGACTTTTTTTCTCCAATAATGATGCAAATTCATATGTATGGCAATTAATGCAGAAGGATCGATCCTAGGACACATACTCTATAATATTTTGTTCTTGTGCAAGTATTTATATTTATATATAGACTCTTCATAGGTCCTTTGAAAAATAGGAACTTAGGTTGTGAAAGCATAATTCTTAAAGGGGTTAGGAACAATTCATGCCCAAATGCAAGAAAATTTATTCTCAGCATTGACATAAACGGACATTTGTTAAGTTATAAAATTTATTAAATTAGTAAATTACTTAATTAATAGATATATATATAAGAAATAAATTATACACATGAGTATATATATTTATATGTTCACACAAAGCACGACCTTGTCCATCTTCAAATATCTATTCTTACGAAGCAATGATACGCTTGGTTCTGAAAGCATTTCTTTATAGAGACCATATGACCACATAAATGAGTTAAAACGAATTTGTGACCAAAATTTATATTTGAAGCCCTGTAATTTCGATAATATTTGCGATTTTTTAAACCGTCGTGGTCTTATATCCGAAACATTGAATCTGTTGTCCACAAATTAGGATGTTCCCGTACATTTTTGCAGACATATAAAAACTTCATTGACATTAACCGATCTAATATTTGAATTTATAAATTTTCTTGGGAGTAACTATAGATACTAAAAAATTGTCATGTGAGTTTGGGGGAAAACAAATTTTACAAAAAAACAAACACCTTAATGTTCATACCTACATATATGTAAGTAAGTACCTACGTATTAAATCATTTTCGGTTTTCTCGAATCTCGGCAACTTTATTGATAACCTTTTGAATTCTTATAATTTTTCTTTGATTGTACTTCTTTAGTGAAATAAATTTTTGCGTTATTTTTATCACAGCAATCAAAATGAAATTTCATTAATTGCACACCATTAAAAGTTAAGTTGTTAAAATTTTTTTTCTGACAATGTTATTTCAGAATGGATTAAAAATGACTTACCTTCTTCTTACAAATTAAAATTTAGTTAAGTTATTCAATTAAAGGAATTCTACCACTTCCCGCCATTCTGACGGCATTAATTGACAATCAGAATTGTGGTGAGCAAAGCGAACAGACAATTCAAATAGTATGTGTAATAAAATGGCAGTATGCTTATTATTCTTTTTGTATGTATATTATGAAATAAAATTACAAATTTTATTTAATTAACATTTCATTAATAAATATAAAAAAAAGCAAAATGAAGGAATAAAAACAAATTCGGTTCTGACCTGCGGCATAGAAAGAATTTTGGTAAGATGGTGATCTGATTTTTTCAGCTCAAAGAAGGATACTCGTTAGTTGGAAAAATGCCATCCGAACAGATTCACAATTTGTTACCGTCCTATTCAAATTGGTTATTAGAAAAAATGTCTTACTTTTGAATATTCACGTTTTGCTGTCGGCTACTTTTATTCGCTTTTGTCAATCAGCAGCAGATTATGGCACAATAAACGCAATAAACCACAAAATAAAGTTTTCTTTTCTCGTAACTTACTAATTACGAATTTATACAGCTGAAACAGGGTCACATACATGTAAACATTTAAACAACATATTTAAATTTTTGGAGATCGACTAAGGAAAAAATCAATTATTTTCTAAATAAATCCATATTATTATTATTTAAGAAAACCCTCGTCCAAGGGTCATCTACCATACCTGTTCCACTGGCTCTGCCACTGGATCAGACTCATAAGACATTTAAAAACCAAAAAAAAAGTATGTACATAGTTACTAAAAAATATACTACATAATTGTTGTCCATTAGATGGTACTTTTCACACTAAAAATTAATTCATTTGGACAAATATAAACTGAGATGGAGGGGTTACAAGTTTTAGACTTTTCTTGCAAAGAATTTTATTCAAACGTGTGCTTTTTCCCAGACGCATTAAAAACAAGGTATTTGTGCAAGATTTAAGCGTAAATTGATAAACAAAATAGTTTTTCTTAAACAAATTAAAAATTAATTTTTTATAATTTGAATTCTATTTTTAATAATATTTAGTAATCTTTTTGAGCCGAACAAAGAACGTAGTGAAGGACCTTATAGTATCCAGTTTTTTTTTAACAAAGCTGCTTACCGCTAGTTGGGGCAATTTTTTTTTTACTGGAACAATCTTTTCTCTGCCTATAACACAAACACAATCCCGACATTTAAACTATATAGTATGTACGTATATAGGTTGTTTGGTTGTTATTGTCGGAACTTGATCCAACAGTAACAGGAAATATGTTTGATGTTAGCAAGGTCACTAACCAGTGGTCGGGGGAAGTCTCTTGTTTAACTTGAGCAGAAGACCGGGTCGATTTGTATGAAGCAAAATAAAGTCAGTCAGACATCTACTCAAAAGTTAGAAGGACCCTTGCAAACGATATCTGCACCTTTTTTTTCGTTCCGAGAAAAACCAACGAAGCACTTTTGATTCTCCTGAAGGTTCATTTTGGCTAAGAAAACGTTTTTTTGCTCGTATCTTTTATTCCTTTTTAACGTTGAGGTAACCCTTTTGTCTAAAAACTTTAAATTTAACTTTCAAGTGGAACGAGTATGTAAATATCTTCGCAAAATCGGCTCAAAACAGGCTGAAACAAATTTTTGCGAGTAGTACAATAGAAAGATATTAGTAATACAGAGTAAAGAAAAGAATAAATATTAGTAGTGATTTTGATTCTATTTGGTATTTATTTTACTGATTCACACAAGATTAAAATAAGTTATATATCAATGATGATTTTTATTAATGGATAAAATCGTTAGATAGGATCTATATTGTCAATTAATGGGTTATGTGATATTGTTAAATAATATCGTTACCTTACCAGAGTTATTATCCAGATTTTCAGAGAAGATATTGTAGTTGCATTCTCTATAAAATTTATCACATTACCATATAAGAACGATTTAATTTAGGTTCATATTCACTAATATCTATATATGTACTTTAATAACAACATTTGATTATGGCATTCAATTAAGTTTAATGTTTTTTGCAGGATCGAGGAAATTATGACTTGAGTATTAAACATTTGCCGATTAATAAATTCACTCATGCTGCTAAGGTCGTGCCTACTCCGACAAAACTTGCATTTTACATCAAAATCAAAAAATCGAATTTAGTTTGTGCATCACCTGCACTTACGCACAAGCACATTAATTTTAACATAAAAGTTATGGTACTTAAAGATATGCACGTAAATGAAAACCTCACCATGGACAATCATCGCAATCCCACTTTTACTACACGTCGTGGATTTATGCTGTCATTTACAACCTTACTTCTCGTAGCAGCCTTTTTCATCTGTACCTTAGTGGCGGTCAGTTTTATCATTTACAATTTTGCTACCTGTGAACAATTAGCCCCCGCACCAGGTGAGAATATAATATGCACCAGCGTCAATTTGAAGCATTTGCCCAAATCCAAGGATGGTGATAGCGAAGCTGCATCCATTGGTCTCGATGGCAAACCAAAAACTAAAGATCAAGTGGATGTACGTTTGCCACGTGCCATCAAACCGCTTAAGTATAATATTTCCATCATACCATATCTGAATGAAGGCAACTTCACATTCGAAGGTGAAGTAAAAATACAAATTTTAGTCGTCGAAAGCTGTTACAACATAACGATGCATGTTATTGAATTGAATATCTCACGTAAAGATGTCACAGTACGACGTGTGATAACGGAAGCCACAACTAGTCCCACTAACAATGATAATGATGGCCTGAGGATACGCAAACAATACTTGCTGGAGCAGAAGCAGTTTTTTGTCATCGAGCTGTATGACAAACTGCAGCGAGGTGCGATTTATGAGATTAGCATAAAGTTCGACGGTTTGCTGCAAGACTATTTACAGGGATTTTACAGAAGCTCCTATCAGGTGCGCAACGAAACAAGGTGAGAGATAACTAATTTAACATTTTGTTACACACACCGTTTTTAATTTTTTTGCTGCTTTTTTTTTGTGTTTTTCCTGATTTTCATAGATGGATGGCATCAACACAATTTCAGCCTACTGATGCCAGAAAAGCATTTCCGTGTTTTGATGAGCCATCGTTGAAGGCAAAATTCACATTGAATATTGCAAGGCCGGAAGGTATGGCAACAGTGTCGAATATGCCAATTGTTGCAACTCGAAGAGCGTAAGTTTAAATGTGCAGTTTTCATGTGGCTTACGTACCGTTTCTGATGAAAAATCAATTTAGTCTGACAAAAAAATTCTCTGAAAATATATCCAGACATGGTCAGTTTATGATTACAATCAGTTTTTCAATTTTGATTCCATCAGAGGAAAATCGACAATTTCGCAAATTTTGATTCCCTGTAATGGAAATCAAAATAATTAAATTTCAAATTTGATTCAATAATTTATGCTGAAGACTTTCTTTTATCAATTCCAATTTCTTGGTATCGTATAGGAACTGAATTTCTAATAATGCAGTCAGTAAAAATGACGTAAAGGCAGATCGATTTTTACGTATTAAAGTTGGAACCCTTCAGAAAAATCCACCGAAACTGTTCAAAATAATTTTTTTTTCGTATAGGTGTTTCAATCCTCATATTTATTTGATTTTACTTCACATTTAATATAAGTACTATACAATTCTCAACATGCTTAAGTAAAGCCATATTTAATTACCTTTTGCTTGGTACAAAATTCAGGTGTTTATTATTGCGTAAATATCGTACCAAGGACGAAAGGGAATAAATTTTCGAATTTTTAACGTTCCCGAAGAATTCAAATACATGAGGTTATTTTGCTCATTTCTAATATTCGCGTATCCATTGTGTATTTGTATTTTTATATATAGTATATTAAGCCATAAATGAAAAGAGAACTAACAAAAAAATTACCATTTTCATTTTTTGCTAAAATTGCAAAAAATATGGTTTTTGAAATATCATTTGAACCGGAGAATATGGATATGAGCTTAAATATATGAGGAAATATACAAATTTTTGATTTTATAGTTTTTCACTTTTTTTTCTTTAAGAAATATTTCATGCTAATATATCGAAAAAAAATTTGCAGCCTAAAAACTAGTGAAAAATAATTTTTTTTTTACAAATACAAATACAAAATACGATTTTTAACTTTTAACCTTTGTGTCATCGACGGTCGATGATGCCAAATGGCATAACCTTATTCTGGCGAACTTCGTGGACCAATTTAAATTTTTTTTATATTCTTGATCAGGAGATCAAAATAACCCAATGTGTGAATTTTCATGACAAAATTTGGAAAAAAGTGTTCCGTTGTTAAAGGTTTAACATATGCCAAATTAAGAATATTGAAATCAAATTGTCAAGCAGTGTTCCTTTATGCTTGTGAATTTTGATCCTAATGAGCGCTCTGTTACGACGTAAACAAACTTTTCTAAACTTCAGCTTGAGATTTTGTGGCTCCGCTTAATATTGAATTGCGTACTTCATATAGCTGCCAACCAAACTTCTATGTATGTATATAAATTGATGTTATGAAAAACTGCTATCGTACCTACTATTCGTTGCTTTTTGAGCTTTTTTAACACTTTTTGACTATTATACAGTTAATCAATGTTTTTGAATACCTATTTTATGATACTATTTGTTTTCACACTCTTTTGTTCACTTCATTGATGTTTTCCCATACTTTTTCGATACTATTCGGTTTTTTTTTCGAGATTTTCGATTTCTTTCGACTATTTTCGACGTTTTGGTTCGATACTCTTAATTTCTTATGTAATGTAGGCTAATTAAGGAAAATTGTATTGTATGTATCGTATAAAAAATTAAATGATGCATGCACATGTACATTTTTATTTAATAGAATAGATCAGAGAACATTTTTTTCAAATGAAACAATACGCGGAGATAGTTGCAGGCATCAGCTAGTTCAATATAAAATTTGATTGTTGAGTATGTTTTAAGTTTTAAAGAAGATTTATGTATTATACATACAGCACTGATCAAAGCAGGGCTCGAATTATATGCATATATAAAAATTAAATTCGTCATTATTATTGTAATAGTGAAAAATAATGGGTTTCTTTTTTAGAGATTATCCACCGAATTATGTCTGGGATTATTTTGCAGAAAGCCTACCAATGTCGACATATTTAGTTGCGTATGCTGTATCTGATTTTGGTCACATTTCTTCAGGTAACTTCTCTGTTTGGGCACGTAAAGATGCTTTAGAGTCAGCTCGATATGCACTGCAAATTGGTCCATCAGTTTTGAAGTATTTGGAAGAATATTTTGATATACCATTCCCACTGCCAAAAATGGATATGATTGCTATACCAGATTTTCAAGCAGGCGCCATGGAAAACTGGGGCTTAATAACATACAGGTGAGAATAATTTTTTTACTTCGTTTTCTCAAGTTCCAGTTTAGATTTTACTGGATATTGAGAACACGGCCCCGAATAATTGTTTATAATTTCATTCACATCAAATATATATATATATTTATACATATATGTGCTAGGGAATCAACAATGCTTTTCGATGAGGGCATTTCGGCAACCACAAACAAACAACGCATTGCATCAGTGATAGGACATGAGCTGGCACATCAATGGTTTGGTAATTTGGTCACGCCTAGTTGGTGGAATGACTTATGGTTAAATGAAGGCTTTGCATCTTACATGGAATATGTGACCGTTGATGCCATTGAACCCAATTGGAAAACTATGGATCAATTTGTTGTTAGTGAATTACAAAATGTTTTTCAACTAGATGCACTTTCATCATCACATCAGATCTCAACAGAAGTTTTTAATCCTGATGAAATATCAGATTTATTCGATCGCATCTCATATGCTAAAGGTGCAACGATTATACGCATGATGAGTCATTTTCTGACATCCAAAATTTTTCGACGTGGGCTTAGCAAATATTTAAGAGAAATGTAAGAAATTAAGTATTACAAAAAATAATATTAATATTAACATACACAGCTGCGTTTAGTTCGCCAAGTCGCTTTCTATGTGCGAATAAAACAACCAAGCTGCTAACTATCCTATGCGTATTATATGTTTATGTTCATATTTCATATTGTATTTTCAACTATATGTACCTCTTTTCTTTTTTTGAAGCCAAGTTTTTGCTCTTCCAATATACCGTGTTTGCTCTTTTGAGTGTCGTAATTTGAAAAGCGGCGCCCAAAAACCACCCGAAATCTTTCCGGGTGCGCTGAGGAACCTTCTCACCAAGTTTCATCAAAGTATATGTGAACTTCCAAAGTTTCGAGGTTCAACCCTATTTTAAGCTTGGGCACTAATTTTTCATGTAAAGTCTTGTCATGGCGCGCTGATAGATTTAAATGTGTGAACATTTTCGTAGAGGCGGAATTAGAACTAAACAATCAATAGAACAATATTTTAGTTCCATTTATCGATTTGAATAGATCGAAAATATATAATATAGCGGCGGGGAGTTACCAAACTATCAGTGATCGAAATTTGTAACATATCGAAATACGATACGTCTTCACTTATAGGATGGGCCAATAAATTTTTATCAGAATAGTAAATAAAAATAATTTCATTGGAATGATTTTGATTTCTTTATTGAATTGATAGCAATGATGTGTGAAACATAATATTGGCCAAATGTTCACCATTGGCTACATTGTCTGCCCTAGCATTTCGAAATCATACAACACATTATATGAAAAGTGACATTTTTAAACGAAAAGACAAACGAAAAAACCGTTAGCTCCGAAACTGCTGGTTATCTCATTTCAAAATTTGATAGGATTACTTCGAGCTATTTTTGACAGTTTTAAAAATCTAACCTCTTATGACTTCTTTAACCTTCAAATGAAGATAAAAAAAGACCATGATAAATTGGACTATAAATTTGTTCGGCAGAATTGGTCAGGACAACACTGGTTACATTGCTAGACTAAGCTATTAACACCAAAAAAATCACGTTATGCGCGATATGCAATTCTATTGAATGGTTCATGATAGGCTTCGATAATTTCATTACGTTATGTCACCGAGCATCTTTCCATGATTAAAATTGTTAATGACTGTGGATGACTCCACTCTCATGGGGAAGTACCCATCGGCCCATCCTGTAGATGTAATTGCCATTGTTACTTTTTTTAGTTAACCTTCAGATAGCAAACTTCGCCTATCACTAACAAAGCGTAGCCAAATGTAACCCAACCGACTAAGATATAAGGCTGAAATTCAATATTGGTTTCCATCGAAATATGAACTATGAATTTTACTTGTTGGTATTTTATGTATCAGTACACTTTTTTATAATTTTAGTGTTTCTTATTAAGTATAAATGTTTGATCTATTTTAGGTCGTATAATTCCGCTGAACAAAATGACCTTTGGCGTTTTCTTACAAATGAAGCAATCGCATCTGGATTACTTGACAATTCAACAACTGTAAAAGAAATCATGGATACTTGGACATTACAAGTTGGATACCCAGTTGTGACAGTCAGTCGTGATCCCTCCTCAAATATAATACGCATGGAACAGGAACGATATGTATTTGTTAAAGACAACAATACTATAAAAGATTTACTCTGGTGGATACCAATAACGTATACCACTGCAGAGCAATTAGATTTTGAGAATACACGACCTGTTACATGGATTCCACGTTCGAAAATTTACGAAATCGAAAGTCGCAGTCTTCTCGATGCGGAGTGGTTTATTTTCAATATTCAACAAACCGGATACTATCGCTCAAATTATGATTTGAAAAATTGGAACGCAATCATCAGACACTTAATGAAACCTGAACACTACAAAGAAATTGCACCAGCTAATCGTGCACAGCTAATTGATGATGTTATGAACTTTGCTAGAGGTGGATATCTGAATTATGATCTAGCGTTAAATTTGACACGCTATTTAGTACATGAAGTTGATCATGTCCCATGGAAAGCAGCCATAACAGCATTCAATTTGATTGATTCAATGTTTGTTAACCAGGGTGATTACCATTTACTGAAGGTAAATGTGAATAATATTATACATACATATGTATATACTTACTCAGTCTGATTTACTTATGAATTCTTAGAACTATTTGCTAAAACTGTTGGATTTTGTTTATAACAAAATTGGTTTTGATGATTCAGCTGATGAGGAAGATATGCTTAAAATATTTAAACGAATGGAAATTCTGAATATGGCATGCCACTTAGGACATCCTAATTGCATTGCAGAGAGTATACGACATTTTCAAAATTGGATACAAGTTCCGAATCCAGATGTTAACAATCCGTGAATATATAATTTGAACTTAAAACTAAATTTCAAATTTGAAGTACAATATTTTTAGAATTTCACCAAACTTACGTGGCGTGGTATACTGTACAGCGATTCAATATGGCACAGAATCTGAGTGGAATTTCGCCTTTGAACGTTATATGCAAACGACCGGCTCCAGTGAAAAGGAGCTTTTATTATCAGCGTTGGGTTGTTCTAAAGAGCCTTGGATGCTTTTTAGATATTTGCGTCGTGCTATCGCTGGCGATAGTATTCGTAAACAAGATGTTTTGCGCGTGTTTTTATCCGTTTCAAATAATGTAGTAGGACAACAAATTACCTTCGATTTTATACGTACCAATTGGCAAGAAATTAAAAAATAGTAAGTAACAACAAATTTTAAAAGAAAAAAATTATATTTTTATGTTAGATGACAATATCTATCCTCTCCCGCTAACAATGTAACTAGGATTCTTCCTAAGCCCTCATTGCAATGAAGCTTTCTCTTGTGTCATAAGCATGTGATAGATTCGATACACAAACATTGCTAGTGCCATATCCTTCTGGTGCAACATTGTAAGCGAATATTGGATATATCCTCTGAAACAACATTTTAAGTGGGAGTATGATATATTCCATGTAAAAACAGTATGTGTGGCAGTAGGACTTGTCGTATAAGTAACATTGTTGAACGTGTTTTTCTTCCAAAATCATTTCTAGCCATATGTATTCTTTTTTAGACAGATCACTTATACGGCTATCTGAACAATATTGACCTAACCCATAAATTCCAAAATAGTAATTTTTGGAAAAATTCAGGATGTACAATGTCATTCTGGCTTGGATAGTATCATGTAATGTATATAGGGTATTATAAACTGAAATGAAAGGTGCTGGGGCTTAGAATCTCTAAGTTTGCTGACCTTTAGTCAGAACATTTTTGCCCTTCAATTTAACGGAACTTAGGTATGAAAAATAAAAGAATTGATTTTTGGAATAATTTTTATCTTTTAGGCTTAGTGAACTGTTGTAGCATTCGTTATGAAATTTTGCTAAAAGGTCATTGTCATAAGCTTGCACTAGATCAAAGCTGGATAAAATTGCGCTAGTAGGTATGGCACCTACTATGAAAGAATATTTGAAATATACTGTTAACTGAGTTATGTGACCAATAATAGTGAAATTGGATATTATGATTTTAATCACTATAGGGTGTTTTTTTAATGTGTTATACTTGCTTTCTAAGCGAAGGCGTCAAATTTGGTAACGTCGGTGTCATTTGTATTTAGTAAAGTTTGCCATTTTATGAAGAGGCTGGCAACGCAACAACTCTTGGAAGTTGCGGAAATTTACAAAATTCACTAAAATTTCAACTTTAAATTGACCAAAAGTTCACATGATCTTTCTCAATTATGTAGTCAATTGGCCGATTAGATTTCCTGTGGAAATATGTGAAACGTTTTACCATTTGGTAGCTAACGTTTGCCGTATTATTGCCGAGACACGACCTCAAATGTTCGAAAAAGTGATCGAAAATTGCAAGTTTAGATTGTGGTATATTTCTGGTTCAATTCGCGGCACTTATCTACCCAAAATAATATACTAGCAATAAAATGCATAAAATACATGCAGACTTAAGTCATTTGGATAAGGGGGCGTCCATTAATTGCGTGAGGTGTTTTGTTGAAATCCCCTCCCCCTCCCCTTGGTGAGATTTGGTGAGATCTGGTGGGACCCCTCCCCTCACTCCGATGAGATTTAAATTATAATTTTTAACGTAAATTCTATGAATTAAAAAGAGGACGTGAGGTTTGGCGAGATTTTTCCGGAAACCACCCCATATTTTGACTTACGTAATAAATGGACGTCCCCTAATATTTTTATATTTTAATTTAAGTAATTTGAAACTCTGACACTCTGAAAAAAAAAAGATTTGCCGATTTGCACCAGAAGCCACATTTACGATAATGGTCATTTGTTCAACATGGCTTACAACAGGAGTAAAGTCTTGAATTATTGAACAACATTTAGCAAACAAGTCAAAACTATAATTTTTTTGTAGCGCACTACAAGCCTACAAATTAATTAATTCAGTTTTGATAGTTTTTCTAGTTAATATAAGTTAGTTTCGTCATTATGAACATTTGGAAGACATTCCAGAGTTAGTGATCAACGAAAGATTACCAGCAGTGAATACCTTGTCATACAATCCATGAAAAGTTAAGTTTTGACTTCCTAGGAACCTCATCTATTCAATTAATCTTTCCCTTTTTCAGTTGCCAATATTTTGAAAGTTAGTCTTTACAGAGTGAAAGTTTTTGATTTCATTTTATGCTAAGCAAATTCTATATACAATTTATAAATAGAACAAAAAAACTAAAATTAAATAAATGTATTCTTACTTACAGCTTGGGTTCGGCCATGACAAATCTCAATACACTTTTGTACTTTGTAACTAAACGAATGAATACTAAATTTTTGCTTGAGGAATTGGAAACATTTGTTAAAAATGACTTGCATGATAATAGTCTTCCCATTAAACAAGCTGTTGAGCAAGTGCAAGTAAATGTAAATTGGATGAATAGTAACTACAAGTCCATAGTCGAATGGCTAAAGCAGGAGGCAATGAAGTAAAGGAGGTACACAATTTTCACACTTAATCATGTTCAACTGCAATAAAATGCGTAATTCGCTTTTACTTCAAGTTTATTCATGGAGTATTCATCAAGAAAGTAAGCAAGCATTAGCACTTTTTAACTCTATACGTTAGAGGCTACCTTTCACATTTTAAAATATATGTATGTAGTTCTTTTTTGTAGTCATAGATTAAGCGCAAATCTTTTATCAATTCAGTGTTGAAAAAATGCATTTTTAAATTATGTATTAATTAATTTTACTCATAAAATTATTATTTTAATATTTTTAAAGTATTCGTAAGAAAGTTGTAAAAATTTTATACGTAAACGCATAGTAAACTATTGCATAAAATAAGCATTTAAGTTATTTTAGATTTAATGAAGTAATTTGTATTTAAAAGCTGTGTACTTAAACAATGATATGTATGTATGTATATTTTTTAAACAAAAATGAAATGGTCGAAAATATAAACTTTTATTAAGGCTTTGTTTACTCAAGAGTCTTTTTTATTTCTGTGTTAGGTGCTAAAAAATTAAAAAATCTTTAGTTTCTTTGATCTTCTAATAAAAAAAACCAGTTAATTCCCAGAGAGATCGCTGCAGTCTGTGATTTTTTTTCCATTGGAATGCGAATAAATTAAAACAAAAAAGTGTAAGTTTCTTTGGCCTTGAAACCAAATATCAATTCGAGGTCAACTGTCATTTCTTATATCCCATTATTATAACCCATGTCTTAGATTTGTATTCTATGGAAAAAAATTAGATATGTACATACGTATGTTTTGAGGGGAAACTTTTTCTGTAGAGTTTTTAGCTTTGGTCAAAATTTTCGTCGAAACAATATAAAAATTATATTTAGTCGGTCGGAAGTGATTTTAATAAAATTAGGTGTATAACGGTTATTATAAGCTCTTAAAATAAATTAAACTGGACGTGGTTGTGTGGCACCTCCCATAAACACAAAAATTATATGAAGTGAATTATTGCAGTAATTTTTACACAATTTAATATAGATGACTTACTTGCTAAAAGTGTCTCGGCCAAGTTGAAAAGAAGGCACTGCCGGCCTTTCCAAAATAAAATAATTTTTTTCTTAAAATGGTAAAAAGGTAAATTTTTTTTTGCTCGTTAAAAAAAATTTGGCAGAACAAAAATCATCTCCAATTAACGGATTTTTCCGAAATTTTACAATCCCTACAATTCCCCCCGCTTTGATATGCAATTATGGGCTTGGCCGCGTCAAAAGCGAAATAGTCGGCAATTGGATGACTTTTGGGACATGGACTTGAAATTTTTGCTTAACAAGCAAAAAACATAGGTGAAGTTTTCAAGTTTTTTTTTTGAGGTTGTGGAGTCCCTTTGGCATTAAGGATATTTGCACCAAAGTGAACCACCTACTTTTGGCCAATGTTCAAACCCATCTTCCGTTATGTCTTTAGGAGGAGGAGGGAAACATTCGCCAATTGAAAGAAACCCTTTTTTTTTTTGAGAAAGCTGGTAATTGCTTCTTTTCAACTTGCAACCCTGCAAAGTGCAAATAAATTCTGAAAGTGCTCGTTTCGGAAGCGCTGTGTTGCTGTGCTTTAATAATTTTTTGTCCTTAAGAGCAGGATACACCATGCAAGCCCGTGTATGCGCAGACGGTCGTACAGGCTATGGGACAGTTTTCAAGTATGTGCAACCGTCTGCGTAAAAATTAAAAAATTCTGATTTTGGTCGTTTTTGCGCAAACCGTCTATAGAGTGTATGGTGAAATTCTCGCAGATTCTCATAATCGCGAAATTTTTGTTGGGTGCCGACCATGATTATACCATGGTGCCGACGTGTGCGTTGAAAATATGATAATTTAAAATGACTTTATTTAGCCAATGATAGAAACAAATTTAAGAGGAAGAAGAGTAATTGACACGCAGCAGCCTACAAATAAAAATGATTTCAAAATGTCAACAATCAGCTGATGTGAAGTTTTGACATTTTTACTTATTTCATGCTGCTTTGTAAGTTTATTTATTAATTTTTAATTAATTTTACTTAAAAATTTATTTGTTTAATTTAGGTAAAAATGTTTCTTAAACCTTATAAATTAAAAAGTAATGTACTCCTTAAAGGATCAGAAAGTAAGCGATTGCGGCAGCGAGTTGAACAAGCATTTCCTCATCTGACTTCGGAGCAGATACAACAATTACTGCCGAACAAGGGAAATGTATCCACATTGAAATTAGTAACTCATAATGACTTCACAACTAGCGTTTTTTGTATCGATAAGTTGCCAATGTTTTTTGAAATCGAGAGTGGCGCTTTAGCGCCAACATTGTACGCACTCTGGATGGTTCCCGATATGCTGCCATATTTTACCACTTTTCCGGCGGTGTTACCTAAACTATCAAATGGTGCAGATCTCATGTTACCAGGTGTGGTACCACAAGGTACTGGTATGAATATGTACGGCCGATACAAAAAAGGCCAAATAGTTGCAGTAAATCTGTCGTCAAATTTTGCAGCAGTGGGAGTTGGTTTTTTGCCCCATTCCAGCGATGATCTCTACATGTGTGGAGGACGTGGCTCTGCGGTTAAAATGCTTCATTTATTTGGAGATAAACTTTGGGCACATGAGCCTGCATTGACGCAACAAGTGCCAAATCACAAACCTGCAGACTTGACTGAGGACGATTTTCCAGCTTTGGGGACGAAAAATAATACGGGAAAAAAGTCAAAACTAGAGCCTGCAACTTTAGCCGAAATTTTGACTGGAAAAACCAATGACACAGCTGAAAATGCCATAGCTAGTTCTGAACTGCCGAAACTTTCCAATTTAGAAAATAAAGATGAAGATTGTAATCAGGAAAATAAAGAATCTAACAATGAGCTAGTAGAGTTAACTCAAGACGTGATATTAAAAAATGCATTTTTGGCCGCACTTAAAAATCATGGCAAAAGTTTACAATTACCGCTACTTACAAGTAATTTTTATCGTCTTTATGTTGTACCAGAGGCACCAGAACAAATCGATTTAAAAAAAACCAAATATAAAAAGCTTTCAAACTTCCTTGCTGAAATGATTGATCAAGGTTTTTTGGTAGTACGTGAGGAAACTAAGGGCGTGAATAAAATTTCTTCTATCGATCTTGAACATCCTGAGTTAGTTAATTTTATAACAGACTATAAAAAACCAACAACAGATACTGATGGTCAAAGTCAGCCTCTATTTCATTCCGAGTTAACTGAACTTTATATCGTGACAGATGAAGTGGCTGCGTTTTTTACGAAAATGAATTTTAAACGTGGCGAAGGTATTCCAACTGGACAAATAATAAAAATTGTCCGAGAATACGTCAGTAAAAATAGTCTTCCCACAATGGATAGCAGCGCAAAATCAATTCAATTGGACTCCTGCTTACAAGAGATTTGTAAGTGCTCTTCGGCACCACTTAGTAAAATAAGCAATTTGATTTTAGATAAAATGGATCATTCTTATCAAATGCGCAATGCAAAAGATACTGGATCGAATAAACCCTTAATTCAAATGTCGCTTGCCACAAGATCTGGGAACAAAAAAGTTACATTAGTAAGCAATGTTGAGTGTTACGGTATTATTGTTCCAGAGTTTATTAAGCTGTGCAAGACGGGTGCTGCTGCAAGTACAACTATTGTTAAACTGCCAAATCAAAAGCGTGAGCAACTACAGATTCAAGGCAATCAAGTACGATTTGTTTATAACTTGCTAACTGAAACATATAAGGTTCCAGGGAAATGTATTCTCGGTTTAGAGTTAGCTAAGGACGGCAAAAAGCACAAGAAGTAAAAAGCAGTGCAAGGAAAGATCACACGTAGTATGCTGATGTTTGTATGAAAAAATTAGAACCGAAGGGTTTTTTTATATATACATATATATAATTAAAAAACAAAGCAAAGATAATTCAATTTATAATTTAAAAGAAACTGGTTCTGATTTTTCGAGTTATTAATTATTTAAAGAGAAGATTTCTTGTTCCTCAAACAAACTAATGCGTGATTTTTAGCAGTAGCTGCTAAGAGTCGTTTTCTTAGTATCCAGTCAATCCTTTACTGGGTAATTTTTTTTGTATAAAATTTGGTGTCAAACTTCCAGATAAACTTCAGATGTATGTACTATGAAAAAACGGAACTAAGTATATAAATTTTATCAAACAATCATGATAGTGATAAATCAATAATTTATTTAAACGTAACATGTCATGTACCATGTAATTTATAACTTTTTTTATGATTACAATCCAATCTAACTTGAATACAGCATCACTCTTCATTATTAAAAGGACCTAATTGATAAGGAGACTGATTTTAGAGGTCAAACTAGCGGCCATACTCGTGGCAACACAAACATGATATTTCTTAATTTATTTAAATTTTTCTGACTAGCCATGATTTAGGGTGGGATTTTAATCGTTACTCCCGTGCTACATACATAAATAATTAAATTTTTTTGGATGCTAGTATGGCCGCTAGTTTGGCCGCAAAATCAGTCTCTTGATCGATAAACGGTTTTCAACAAGCAACAACAATTTATTTGCCAAGTGACTTAACAATTAAAATGCACATGTGCACTTCTTTATAGCTTCCACCAGGCTTACTTGGCCTTGCCTTGTGCGGCTACAGCCTCCATGGCCTTTCGAACAGTTTCCTCATCGCCCAAGAATTTCATTGACACAACAGGTTTAAAGTTTTCATCCAACTCGTAGACAAATGGAATGCCAGTGGGAAGGTTAAGAGACATAATTGCCTCATCCGAGAGATCTGTAATTGAAAATTCATGCTAATGTTTAATATTTATTTCATAAGGTATCAATCAATAAAAAATATTGAACATCTAAATTTAAAAAAAGTCCAATTTTGAGAAATGAATTCCACGGAGAGGTTAGAACTCGTTCTTCTTTTAGTTTATTTTACTAGCAACGATCCCAAAGGGCCTTTTCAGCCATTGCAAGAGACTTCTAGTGGACATGCCAAAAGGCAGCTTAGTTTGATTTTACAAGAACATTTTTTTTTTAAGCCAGAGAGACAGGCCGCGTTTCTCTCCATCACTTCACATACATTTTGGGTCAGAGACGGTAAATTCAGAACACCTTAAGCTCGTTATGCGGAAACATTAGCCCCATTCATAAAATGTATGCAATTATTGTGATTGCAGTGTCCGTAATTCATCGTCATTCATTACCTTTTCCGCCAATTTTTTCAGGTAATTGCAAACCTTCACAAATTGACAGTTTTGTTTTGTCAATCAATTAAGTTTACAAAAAAAAATTACTTTGGTGACCGAAAAATATCCTTAGTCATAAATTTAGAGTGGCTAATAAACTCGACTCCATACTATGTATATATATTTGTAAGTGATATCGAAAGTCAAGTCAAGTCGCAATTTTAACTGATCCCAAAATTAACTTACTATCCAAATGTTTAACAATGCCGCGCAAACTGTTGCCATGCGCAGCAATGATGATTTTCTTGCCCTCTTTCAGTTGTGGAATAATGGTATCATTCCAATAGGGCAGCGTACGAGCGATGGTTAATTTCAGAGATTCAAACATAGGGAACTCATCAGGCTTGGGACCATCTGCATATCGTTTATCTTTCACAATAATATCATAGTAAGCATGTCCTGGCTCCATGGGAGGTGGTGGAGTATCAAAGCTACGTCTCCAAATTTGTACCTGATCCTCACCATATTTAGCAGCGGTCTCAGCCTTATTAAGGCCTGTCAGACCGCCGTAGTGGCGTTCATTTAAACGCCATGTCTTACAGACGGGAATTCCCTCTTGACAAGATTCCTTCAATATAGATGCTAGTGTGACTTGAGCTCTGGTCAAAACAGAAGTATGAGCAATGTCAAATTTAAGACCAGTGTCTTTGACAGCTTTACCAGCTGCAGTTGCTTCTGCACAACCTGAATTTGATAAAAGTAAGATTTTTCCTCAGAGATTATGCCATAAAAAAATATGTAATTACACTTGCGCCTACCTTTTTCGCTTAAATTGGCATCGAACCAACCGCAGAAAAGATTTTTTTGATTCCATTCGGATTCGCCATGACGTACCATAACAATCTTATATTTCGCTGCCATTTTGGTATTGCTACTGGATTGGCACTTTTGCTTCAGCTGGCGAAAAATTAAACTTTTCTGGAAATGCAATTCACACAAAGTCCGCTGAAGGAATTTGCAATTAAGAATTGGTTTGACAGGCGGTGTAGAATACCTACACCACAGAGTGACTGCCAATTTTGACCTATACATATCGACAAGGTTATTTCGATTTCACTATTTTAAGTGCTGCCAATTTGCAAAAAGTTCGTGTGAGAGTCTGTTTGGAAGGCAGCATACCCTTCTGAACGAACTAGACAAAAGATTTAGCGTTAACAATTTGCTAGGGAAAAAATTTTAACTTAAATTAATTTTGATAGCGCCGTCGTGTTAGTTTAATTTTTTATTGACGTTTTTTCTTTCATATGATGTTATAAATACAAATGGCAAAGTTTACTGGTCTTTCGATTTGTTCGTTGACGAGTACGGACGTGTTTTCGTGAGCGTTCACGTTATAACTTCGGACCAGGTCCACATTCTTTTTTCATAGCAGGTTTAATACGTTTTCAATCCCTGTGGGATATCATTTTAAGCCTTTTACAAGTCGCTCACAGCGCTAAGAGCAGGTTAATATATATGTATGCCCTTCGTAAGGGATGGCACATTATAAGAAGAAGAAGATAAGGATTACTCGGTCTTACATTTGGCGGATGTAACGGATGTTCTATTCACACTTCACTATTCTAAGTGAATAAATCGAATAATTCATGGCAAAATTATCTCTAAAAATTAAAGATTCCTGTTGTTCATAAAGCGTTTTAATCCGGCGAGCTAATAGGTAGCTCACGTGCGTTTTAGGCTCGTTTCTTACGAGCGTTTTTTCAAATTTTTTTGCATATAATTTTGTGTTATGCTGAAACGCGTAATAATAGCGTGCTCCAATGCAAATAATTTTGTAGAATTTTACACTTGTTAGTTGGTACGTTAGTAATTAAAAGCCTATGTACACCGAAGCGTGCGCTAGCGTAAGTATTTTCAAACGTTCAATCGCTATAAAATAGAAAGCATTTATAGTTTACTTACGTTTACTATTCATTAGTTCGTTGATCAACATATACAATCTTATTGTTATATTTTATATCTTGCGTATAAACTATAATAGCCTTTTTTTTTGATGCGGTTACCCGCTAAAAAAATTGCGTTAATCGAGAAACTAGTTGTATATATAATTTTGTTGAATCGTGCGTTGGACCTAGCGTTAGTCCACCGACATATGTGAGTCATTTTCACAAATTTTTTTGCAGATCGGGCACAAAATTACTTCGTCAATTTGTTAATATGGCAACTATGTTTGGTCACGAAGAAAAAAAAAACACTAAAATGACAAAAACGCGCGAAAAACAGCAAAACATAAATAATTGTTAACTTTTCCATGCGTATAGTGTAATTTTCTTTTGATTGTCATTATTTTATTGCAATTTAAACTTATATTATTAGGTAGTGTAGTATAAAATATGTAGATTTTAAACTAAATTTGAAATTTTGTTTTTTTTACAGGATAATGCTTTGTGAGGATCATCTCATGTCTGTTGATAGCAAATCCCCAATAAAAAAAGGCACAGACAGCCTCGACTGCTCAGGGTCATCAACCGTTTCAGTCGATTTGAAGCCAGGAAAATTTTCATGGGCTGAAGAAGTTTTGCGCGCTGAATATGGTCTTGATAATTCGAAGGTGAGTTCTTTAATTTTTGGTGTAATGCCGCTGTGTAATTTAATTTAGTGAACAATTTTAAAAATAGTCACGTTCTTCGGTTAATACCAGTAATGGCAGCGTCCACGAAGAAACTCATGTAAAACAGGAACCTGCTGATATCGAAATTAAAGAAGAAATATCACATAACCGTGAGATTTCATTAGATTTCATTGGTAAGTACATCAATTTAGACAATCCAGAATAAAATGGATTATATTTATAATTGTGAACCACACACTAGTGCTGTGCCGTAGATGTTGCCAGTAATTACAAAAAAAGTCCAAGGTTTACAATATCAAAACTACAATTAGCTAGATAATATAAGTTTTTAACATTGAAATCAAAATATGTGTGTATATCGATGTTATTCTTTTCCTTTCACAGATAGTGCTAATGAACTGAAATTTGCGCGTTTAATAAAAGAGGAAAAACTCAAAACGCCATTTAAACGACGCCACTCTCAAACACCAAGCAACGGTAGTCGTTCCAACAGTCCTAACAGTTCAAATAGTGATGATAATAATCCTGGTGGTAGTCGTCGTCGTGGTAGTGGTAGCAGTCACAAGGATGAAAAGCGTTTGCGTCACAATAGTTACAATTCTTCTTCTTCATCTTCATCGTATACTGAAGCTGATCCTGCTGTTTTATTACGACGTCAAAAACAAATTGATTATGGCAAGAATACAACAGCTTATGATCGTTATGTTGAAGTGGTCCCAAGGTAATTTATGAATTTATATTATGGAAGAGATTACCGGCCATTCTAAAATAAATAAGTCGTGTTTCCAAAACGCGACCTGATCGAATTTTTATGGAATTTAGTTAACTATACATTCTTTATGTACATTTATCACACCCAGGTTATTTGGTTTTACATCCGGCACAAATGCCTTAAAAAGTGGTTTGAAAAGTACATTTTCCAAAACGCCATCTGAATATTGTTCCAAAATAGAAAATGCCAAACTACAGTAAACGTTCAGGTGCCGTTTTGGAAATAAATTCAATTGAAATTATAGATTTTCACGAAAAACGGTGTTAAATTAAATTAATATAAGAACAGAATCATTTTTCGTGAAACTGTCACCAATAAAAATACCTCTGGATATTCTTTTTCTTTTGATGCATGTTTATCATCGACACTAAATTACATCCCAAGTAATTCCCCACTAAAGTTTTTGTTGTGAATCAACCTTGCATTTAAACTTGGTTAAAGCCCACCGTGAACAGCTAGTGCATAATAAAATCGAAAGGAAAATATGTATATAAGTTTCTCAAAAAAATTATGATAACTGTGCACTCATTTTCCGAAAAAAATTTTATTAAGGGTATTCCTCTAAACGCGAAAACTCGAAAGCATGGAAACCTCGAAAGCTTTCGAGCTTGTTTAAGGGAACACCCCAATCTATGCAAACGTGCAAACGAATGAGAAACGCCTTTTGTTGCCTAAAACTGTGAGAGAAATCAACATACATATGTCTTAGTTCTCAATCAAAAAAATTAAATAAAAAAACTTTAATTTGTTAAAAAAATATTTTTTTTTGATTAATTTTAAACCATTCTTCTTAATTATAGATGGACCGATTTGAAACTTTTTCACACTAATATTATAGCTTAATAAATTACTTATCAACTGATACCTATATTGTATAAATAGAAACATAAAATTCCTTAACTGAATCAAAATAAAAAGTTTGGAGCGAATTAAAATTTGTTTTGAAAATCGGAAAATCGTCATAATTTAATTTTCGTTTTTGACACTTTTTTATCTTTTTGAGAACAATTGCGCTCTTCTCGCTCAAATTATTCATTTTCCAACTTGCTCGAAAATGTTTTCGAGTTTTCAGGAATACCCTTATAGAAAAATTAAATAATTTTTTTAGGTTTTATTTCGCAATTTTTTCACAATATAATATATACACTAGGGTGTGCCACTTTTGAGCAATACTTTTTTTTCAACTCTACCAATTATTGTTTTTGAGTTAACAACATTTTTCCCGCCGAGAAGAAATTTTTATCTCAATTACAGGGCTGGCGCAAGAGGGGATGCCCTTTCCCTTTTATTTATATTTTTTATTTTTATTATAATTTAAATCTCTCGGGAGGGGGGAGAGGGATCCCGCCAGATCTCACCAAGGAGAGGGGAGGGGGGGGTCCGAATTTTCAAAAAAACACTTCACGTAATTAATGGACGTTCCCTAAAATTTTAACATTAATACTTATGTGCTTTTATTCTATTTGCTCTTATTAAACCTAATTATCTAAATTATAAACTTCTCAAATGTTTTTTTTTTGCAGGTCCAAACGTACGCGCGATCATCCCCGAACACCTAATAAATATGGTAAATATAGTCGACGTGCTTTTGATGGTTTAATTAAAATTTGGCGCAAACAACTGCATTATTATGATCCACCTATTGAAGTTAAAAAAGAAGAGGATAATAATGCAAGTGATAGTTTCAACGATCATTCCGAGTCAGATGAGTGATATATTATGTTTAGGAAGAAATAAATGAAATAGAGTGGTAATTATAGATCATTGTTGTTGAAGTCTTTCTTAATATAAACATACTTTTTTTGCGTTAAAAGTATAACTGCACTACTATACTCTACTTCAAATTACATAACAGATTTTAATTTTAACATATGCATACATACGTTATAATGCTATAGCATATTCACGCTGATTTCATTTTACTAGTTAAATGAAAAAATTTGATTCATAAAACACTACCGTTCAACTGAGTTAATAAAGCTAAATTTGAAAACTATTGGTTTATTTATTATTATTAAAAAAGGGCTTGTTTTCTTGAATAAATCTTTGTTTTGTGTAATTTTTTTGGTGTTGACACACACAGTACTGAATAGTAAGCTCAGTCAAAATTTAAATTGAGTGTGCTTTTTTTATGTAAGCTCTTGGGAAACCACATAATGTTTTTTTTTTCAAAGGTGAGTATGGAACAGATGTCTGTTCGGGGTTTTGGAAGCTCAACTGGCAAGGATAGAACATATTTCTTGGAAGTCTAGCAATCAAGTTCCCGCAATCAGTTATTTGCATTTGCATTTTTCTTATCAGAGAAAACTACATTTCAGATACTTCCCAATTTCGTCTTATAGATTAATTCCACGGGAACATTAGCCTCTCTCATTTTCATGCTTATCGGTCCAGAGCTATTAAAATCATTCATAACAAAAATTTGCTGAATGGATAAGTATGGAAACTTTAATCAACAAATCTTACATAAAAATATATTATTATAGATACATTATCTAAAAGATTACCCCTTGTTTTCGAGCAACTTTAAAATCTTATCCAATTTAGCAGATTGACAGGCTTCATAAATTTCGAGGCGAGAAAAAAGTTTTGCTTCAAATACTTCGAAACGTTTGTCAATATACGCCCTTAAATCATTTACAAAATTATGTGAACTTATAGTTTCACCATCTACTATTGGGGATGATTCCACTTGAAAATTACTTGATGCTGATTGTGACGTCAGGTCTTTTGATGTTGGCATCAATAGTTTCATTTGCTGCGAAATAGACTCTCCGTTATCGTTGCTTTGATTAGCCATATTGGGATTTTGAGCAGATTTAAACATTTGCATAAGCATTTTACATTTTTCAGCGCTTGGTGATAATTTTGAATTTGAGTTATTAAGCATCTGTTGCACATTATCCAAATTGATGGCGTTAGGCAGCAATGTTGTTATTCCATTTGGATTTGGAGCTATATTGAGCACGATGCCATAAATGCATATTTCGGTACCCCGGGTAAGTAACTATTTTATAAAAAGAAAGTAAAGGATTAATAGGGAATGCAATTTAACATTTTTCGTATATTTTTTGAATCGCATCATTGAAAAAATTATATATATTGACCAGAAATAAAAATTTAAGAACAGTTGAACTTTTTGAAGTGACACCGGGCAGGGGTGGGTATTAAACTCTAATTTTTCCACTCTTATATTTAAGCTCGCAACTTCGCAACGG
This sequence comes from Meiosimyza platycephala, assembly GCA_963662105.1. Lineage (NCBI taxonomy): Eukaryota > Metazoa > Arthropoda > Insecta > Diptera > Lauxaniidae > Meiosimyza > Meiosimyza platycephala. Next base: position 77,559,083 of record OY759209.1, read on the forward strand.
TCAAAAAAAAAAGTTTTATTTTTGCAGGAAATTGTTTAGACTAGTGTAATTATTTTTAACAGTTAATTTTACCTTAAGCACAATTTCAATGACGCCAGATTTGTTTATTTCAATATCATAACGATATGAACGTATTTGCATATCTTGAGATTCGTCAACATTGTCATCTTCCTCATCTTCAATTACGTTTCCATAAACTGTTTCAATGTATTCCTTTTGTGCTCCAACAAAAAGTTCCGTCTTGGCGGCGCTACACACAAGCGTAAGCGATTCTATTTTGTAGCGTGGAAAAACACGTATCTGAAATTCACATGACTTAGGCGTCATTAAGGCTGATTGACTTAAGAGTATGGCATGGTCTTCAGAAAGAATTTCGTCTAATTCTGGTCTGTAAGAAAGTGAATGTATAACTGGTTGTAATTCTTTTATTTTAAATTATCAATTTCTCTTACTTTATAAAAACTTCTTCATGTATTACTTTTGTTTGTATTGCTTTGCCAATATCGCTACCCCCAATAAGTGTCCAATTACATGACGCCTTCACGCTGGTATCCATGATCTACTACTTGGTCTTGCAGAAATTATATTTGCCTTGTTTTGCTTACAGCAGAAAATACTGGAAACTATATCACATCAAATTGTACTGTTTATTACAATATGGTTAATAATCCAGGATAATGTATAAAAATATATCATTAGCCCTAGTAGAATCTTCCATCCAAATATTTATGACAGCAAGTTAACGGACAAAATCTCTAAAATTGTCAGGTTGCCCCACGATGTAATCAAATTTTATATATAATTAAATGATATTCAAATGATTTAAACTATAGTTTGAATGAATCGCGGCGCCAAACTTTCACCAAGAGAAGGTTGTTTATTTACTTTTGGCGAATTAAAGGTGGAGCCTATGGTTAATGCGATACCAAATACTTCATTCCCATATTTTTTGTTCGTGGAACGTCACTTAGCTGAGTGAAAACAAAAAGAGATTCTTTGGCATTTGATGGTTAAAAATGTCACTTCCATTGATAAGTTGACAGATTGTACAAAACAATAAGGCCTGTGCTTACATGAGAAATACAATGCTTAAGCAAAACTTGTACAACTCGATTCGATCGCTTGAATTTTTTAGTGGATGTTGTTAACTATGAAGCCATGAAATATCCGGGAATTGAACGATTTTTGTGAAATGGACACCATTTAATCATTTTATGAATTAATTTTACATATTGCTGATCAAAATAACAAGTCTTTTCCTTACAAAAAATTCTACTTTTAATCATTTCAAGAAACATTTTTTTTGGAAAAGGCCGGAAATTGCTTCTACGACTTCGTTGCCTTGTCCACAACCCATTAAGTTTCGTTGTGTCAAAGTATACAGCTGAGGGCTTATGCATTAACCAAAATAGACGTGACGAGACGATAGCAGCTGAACGAACGTTTGCACTCGTTACGTCTGTTTTGATATTTAACCCAAAATGTTATGTTAACCAACGAAGAGAAACAAATCAGCTGTTACGCAATCGCATTGCAAATAAATTAATAAATCCTCACAGCAGCAATTTATTGTTGAATTTTACTTTGAAAATATTTTTGTGCCGGCAAATAGCTGTTATGACGAGTAGTGACGCTCTGCAGTTCGGTTCTTACGGAACAATACGACTCGTCAAAAAGTTTCGTTCACTTTCGATAGGTTCCATGTACTCGAACTTGCTCGATACGTCTCGTCACGTCTATTTTGGTTTAGGCTTTATATGCAATCCAAACATTTGTATGAAGTGCGGCACATTAATTAGGGTGGCCCTTTTCCATTTTCGTAAGTGTGAGCTCTCATTTTAAAGTGTATTAATTTAATACATAGTCTGGAATAATAATGTAATACTATTTAACTTGAATTTTGGTACTTGCAAGTGTGGACCATTCGCAAATGCAAATTTGATGAATGCTTTTTCAATTAACATCGCAGAACAGGTTAGTGTAAAGTGACGCGATCTTCCAAGACTTCTAAAATAGAATTAACTTCTTCGAATAGTTCGTCATACAAGTTGTGATTCAAGAAGTTCCCAGTTTTTGGCAAAAAGCACTAATTCCTACTAGAAGAACTGACCACTGCATTGATAAATTACTCAAACTGTATAATGAATGGAAAAAAAGTTTACAAAAAAATTTCACTAGAGCCTGCACACAAAACTTTCTAGAATTTTTTGGATTAATAATTAATTTATTCAAAAATCAAAATATCTGTTACATTTAAGTATGGTGACGAAAAAAAATTATTTATTTTAATGTTATTTATAAATTAAAATGTTTAGTCTTCAATGTATTCGAACGGCTCTGGTGGCTCAGGTTCTTTAACATCCTCGTTTTTAGGACCGTAAGCAGCAACTGGTTCAACCAGTTCTTGATCGTCGACCTTGCCAATATGTTGCATAACAATAATACCACCGATAGTTACATCCTTCAAAGGTACAAACGTTTGTCCTTCAGCCACACTAAGAACTTTCAGCTGTTGCCGCATGACACGTGGGGGATTTTGTAAAATTTCGAAGTTCGGCTCGGGTTCTTTTTTCTCTTTTTTATCATCTTTCTTCTCTTTCTCTCCACTAGTTGATGTAGAAGCTGATGCATCTTTTTCATCATCCTTTGATTTCTCCTTTTCCTTTTCTTTTTCTTCTTTCTTTTTCTTATCATCTTTTGCTGCTGGCTCATCAACCTTCATTTTCTCATCTTCTTTCTTTGTGGTAGCATCTTTACTATCCTCGTCCACATCCATTTTATCATCTTCCTTTTTGTCAGCGGTTTCCCGACGTTTCTGACGTGCAGCAATCGAAAGTATTGCAGTCACAACCTTTTCACGTTCTTCGGATTTTTTCTCCTCAAGCGGGGCAGGATAAGCATAAAGTGAAGGCTTAGCAGCGGATTTAAATTCCATTTTGGGCATTTTTAAATCAGAATTCAAAGCAATAACACAGGTTGGTGTGAATGCTAAAGATAGAGCATGTGCAAGAGGGAACCAATACCAGTATTGGGTAAAGACAAGCATACCAACGACAGCTTGTAGATTAGTATGGCCAGTACGTGATTGCAAAGATAGAGTGGCATTGCGACCACCAGCATCAATAATACCTAAAAAAATTGTAACTTAAGATAAATAAATATGAACATTGAGTCACCCAGTTGCAAAACATGCTAACCGAGCATAAATTAAAACCTAGCTTTTTTGATACCCGTTGATTCTCCTACGCTATAGCTGTATCTCAATTCGCCTCAAATTTTCAAGTTTAAAAATATTCTAGTACTAGTTGTTACCTAACGGCTCCGTTGTCCAATAAGAGGTGTCAACCCTGTTGTGAAATGTACAATAACTGTAGCCGTTATTGGCGTCAAGATGTAGCATTTTCTATTATTATATACATATCGCTCATTTACTTCAAGAGTGACATAACTCAAAAAACATGATTTTTGAGTTAATGATGCAGAAATATCCGCCATTTCATGTTCTATTTCCTGTGAAAAAATCTTTTCTCCCACTTTGTTTTTTGAGTTATGCCAGTCTTGAAGTCAATGAGCGATATGTAAAACTTAAATGAAACAAATTAGAAAATTTTTTGATGTACGGAGGTGCCACACCCAGTTTTACAATTCTGCCAAATTTCAGAACTGTAGCTACCAAGATATGGAATTTGAAGTTTTATTTTTTCTTTTGTATGGGTGATGCATATATTTGTCGTCTAACTCCCGAACCCTTCTGTATAACGCTTGTGACTTCCTGCGAAGACCCACGGATGTACGAAAATCTATCGGTGTGAGATCGGATAGATCTTGCAAACGTATAAAGGGCATAAAAACAGACATATGTACGTGTAACAGTTCGGCATATTTCCCTAGGGTAATTTTTGGCTTATTAGGTGATATACTTTCGATTAATATTGATTTCATTCAGTAGTCTTTCTAAAGTCAAAAACGGGTTATTGACAGCAGTACTGTACACAAAGCTGCTGTTGGATCCCAAAACTTGCTATAAATAAATGAGCTCCGAAAAATACAGCCGGTTACTACCGTGAGTCATGACACATTTCTTGAATTTTAGTTTTTTTAAAACTTGCTTATACTGTCTTGTAGGAACTAATAAGGAAGTTTTCTTTCTCTATGTAAAAGCTTCAGAAACATTTTGCGATATTTATCGAAAGCTAAGATCTGAAACACATACCAAGTTTTACATCTGAGTAACTCTATTAAAATCATACCTTGTGCCAGAATAGCGCCATATTTGGCCATGACATCCTCGTGCTTATTACTAATCACCTCTGCATACAACTGACGGAAGAAAGTTACCTTCGGGCATGTCTGATCAGTGTGTTGTATTAAAATCATAGCAGATGCAATCAATGCACCTTGACGTACAAAGTTGACTGGATCAAATTTAACCATTGGCTCGAGCAAAGCGATGGCCTCACGTAATCCAGTTCCTGCACATGCAATGCCTAATGCCATAGCAGCACCATAGCGTACGTGAGGGTTATATGATTCAGCTAGTAAGCTAACAACGGATGGACATTGTTCTGGGGTACGGAAGAGTATGAAGCCAATGGCTGTAACTGCAGCACGTCGTACATCGTCGTTTACATCAGAAACAGCGACATGCAACAGTTTGCGTATAGCTTTATTACTACCACTACCATTATATGCCATGGCAATAGTGTACATGCCGGAGCGACGTAAAACGGGATCTTTGTCAGTGGATAAACTGGTTACCAGCGGATCAGCTTCTTCTAAGCGAGCGAACATTGTTAAGGATATACCAACTGCTAAGCCGCGCAATATTTTTTCGTGTTGTGTTTCCTGTGCATATGAAACCATATCCTCAATGGCTTGTGCATTTTTCGAGCCCAGCATGACCATACCCATTGCAATGCCTGCTGCTTCCCCCGTAACGGCATCATCTTGGTACAAATTAAATTTCAATTGTTCGTACAAATCTTGCCGATGAGTACCCATGGCAGCCAAACCTAAGCCTAAGCAGCCACCATGACGAACATTTTCATTTTGGGCATCTTTTAACTGTTGTAAAAGATAATCGATGATATTGGCGCCATGATTGGCATGTATCAAGCCTAAAGCGTATAAGCCACCACCTTCAGAATAGCCGGAACTGGGACCAGCTTCCTTTGGCAAATAGCTTTGCATGAGGGCCAAAGAATCTTTTTCATGACCACGATGTATGACACCTAAAGAAGCAGTTGCTGTTAGTTTGGCCCAATTTGTAGCACGTGCCAACCAATCCAGATTGTCGCGTAAGAATTGATCAGATGTTGTGCCGTTGTGCATAAAAGCGTTTGCAATTACAGTGGCTGTGTGACAAATGGAAACACGCACCGCTTCTTTAGTGCCGCGCAAAATCTGCAAATCGGCATGATTACTACGAATCAAGAACTGCAGTTGCAAGTCAATGGTAACTTCTCCGGACAAAATAGATATGAGTTTCTCAATGTTCTTCTGATGAGCTTTTTCAGAATCGTTTAGAGAATCAATGGTGCGTTCAATTTTGGCGTCACCTATACAGAAAGCAAATAAATAATATGCATGGACTTACTTTCATATTGATAAATTCAAAATCAGATCAATATTTAATTATGAAATTGATAGAAGCCTTAATAAAAGTGGGTTGTATTCAGAAGTGACGCTCCAGCACTAAAATGCTCGAAAAATTTTTCAACTATCGGTGTGATTGCTGGTACCGAAAAATATTTTTTTTTTTTAAATTTCTCTATCGTCAACGCAAATTTTATAAAGATACGAAATTTTAATGCAAAATCATCAAGATAAATTTTATGAACCATGAAATTCTAATGCAAAAGCACTGTGGCTAGCGAAGCCGGTGTTAGACACATGTATGTATATTAAGATGTAAGCCCTAAGCCACCCACTTACCCTAACTTTCATGCATGTACATACATACATATTACCTAACTGTAAGGTGGTTAAAAAAAATTTTAAGAGCCTGGAGCTTCACTTCTAAATATTTACCGATATATATTATAAATACCTTCCGTATCATCTGCTTTTGCTGTTTCATCAGCAGTTACGGTTGCGGCCTTCTCTTCGTCTGTCTTTGAAGATTCATCACTGCCTCCGGAATTGGTACCCTGTGGCTTAAATGTGCTCGGAAGAGCTGCCGGAATGGGTGCAGTCTCCTTAAGGGCCTGTAGAACCTTTCCTAGGAATTCCTGTGTTGCTGATTCATACAAATCGAAAGCAATTTGGTAAGCCATTAGATTATTGGCCTCAACAGAGGAACGTGTCAGCTTGTCTAGCACTTCAGCTACTGCAACTGGATCTTCAAGGAAAATTAAACATTGACACATGTTTACATAATCGGGAACGCCCAAATCGCGATATAAGCCAACCAAGCAACGCAATACTTCATTCCGAAAACCACGATTCTGAATCAATGACATGGTAACATTGTAAGCATAGGCCAACATTCCACCTACATCGTCAGATTTCATTATAGACTCTTCAAAAATATCCATGCGTCTTGTCTCCAATGCAATGCCCAGCGCCTGTCGATACTGTCCATCATCCAGACAACGTTGTATCATGCGATTTACAATCGCTTCTAAGCGGGTGTCAACCTGCTTTGCCTCCTTAGGATTATCAATGTAAGCGACTCGCTGTGCAATATAAAAATCAATGCACTTAGCAATAATTGTTTCAGTGTATTCGTTACGAGCATTCACATCGAAGAGATCACCAGCACCCAAGGCGTAGGTGAGTGCATCCTCAAAGGATCCAAGGTGATAGAAAACTTTTGAAGCTACCATGCCAGCCAATTTGTTCTCTGGAAAACTACGATCCTCATGCAACATTTCGATTTTTTCTATAGATTCGGAGATTTCAGGCCAAAATTCGTCGACAATGTGGTCGAGTTTCTTGAGTGCAAATACCTTCAAATCAGACATTGGCTCATCCAGGAGGGATATTATCCCGGCAGCAGATGTTAGACTCATTTTTGGTTGAGACGTAGCACAAGCTGACTTGCTAATACACAAACTAACCTCAAATTTAATGCAGATATTTGCTAGATACTTTTCCGTAAAATTAAAAAACTATTTTTCTTGTTTATCGTGTAGTGCTTTTTGTTATTAATTATTAAACTACACGCGGTGATTTATTTAGCTTTTTTCTTTAAGTAAACCACAGTGCAAAATTATATATTGTAAAATTATAATTTTTTGCAGAATCACTATCTGTCATCTATTCAATTTTTTTGAGCTAATTTTGTTTGGGAAGTGTTTCGAAAAATGCTTGTCAAATGATTACATGGTCAATTATGACGGTAGCAAGGGCTTCTAGATGACAGTTCTTCTTTATTTTAGATTCTTCCTTATCTGTCAAAATCATTTGAGATAAGGCACCGACATTTCTGAATTACAGATCTAAAAGCGCGCGTTGTCACAATTTTTGTCAAATTTTTATACAATTTGTCACTATATGTACCTTTGGAGGAAGTAGCATTTTTGGCTTAAGTTTACTTTAGCTAACATTCGCAAACCTTTTTAAAACCAAACTTATATTATGTGCTTTTTAATTTTAAGAAGAAATATGTAATCAAAAAAAGTCGCTCGGATCTGGTTTCGGAGATATAGCCATCGGAAGTTGCGGATATAGCTTTTGGAAAAATCATCATAAGTTGGGAACCCCTGAATGGATACCAAAAATATGGGTGTCAAATGAAAGATAATTTAATGGCCTACAATAATGGTAAGCATATCTTTGAAATTTAGCCCATAATTTTGGAGATATTACGATTTTTCTGAAATTTTGACCAATTTTTTTTTAAAAAACCGTTATTTTTTCCAAAAAATGCCTGAATGACCTATAACTTTTTTAGCTTCATAAGAAAGCTTATTTATTCCCCTTAAAATGGTGTATCGTTTGTTCAAAATTTTTGCATATTTACCCCCTTTTTGACCGAAAAATAAAAAAATTTATTCAATGAATTCTCATGAAAACTATGTATTTATAGACAAAACTAAAAAAAACCTACAACAACAACAACAACAACCGCAACAACAACAACAACAACAACAATTATCACAAGACGATTATCATTATAAAACTTAAAAATTTTTATTAAAAATCGCGCGCGCGATTTTTTTTGTCTATAAATACATAGTTTTCATGAGAATTCATTGAATAAATTTTTTTATTTTTCGGTCAGAAAGGGGGTAAATATGCAAAAATTTTGAACAAACGATACATTATTTTAAGGGGAATAAATTAAGCTTTCTTATGAAGCTAAAAAAGTTATAGGTCATTCAGGCATTTTTTGGAAAAAATAACGGTTTTTTAAAAAAAAATTGGTCAAAATTTCAGAAAAATCGTAATATCTCCAAAATTATGGGCTAAATTTAAAAGATTTGCTTACCATTATTGTAGGCCATTAAATTATCTTTCATTTGACACCCATATTTTTGGTATCCATTCAGGGGTTCCCAACTTATGATGATTTTTCCAAAAGCTATATCCGAAACTTCCGATGGCTATATCTCCGAAACTAGATCCCAGCGACACTTTTTTTTTTCACAATTTTTATTTATTTTTAACCCCCTTTTACCCCTAAAAAAAAAAAAAATTCTGAGAATGTGGGCTAAAGTAAACCTGTTCCGCATTTTTTTCCGCAGTAAAAGTATCATGGAAAAGTAGAAACAATTGTGGCTTTTTTCGACAAAGAACTTAACCACAATTATGACGGACGACGGAATAACCTCAACGGTAAAATTTGTTCGAATAAACAGAATCGTGACAGACGCTAGATGGTACTCTCACATCAAAAATTTATTTATTTGGACAAATAAAGGTAGAGCTAGAGGTGGCTGAGGTAGAGCGGATGCATTTTTTGAACTTTTCTTGCAAAGTCTTATTTTCAAATGTTTTTAACTATGTATTTTCCCGAAGCATTAAAAATAAATTTCTCTCCAGACCTTTTCAACAAGGTTTTCTACTTAGTTTGAGTGATTTTTAACTATTTAAAGAAAAAAAAATTTATGTCCAATTTTTCCTATAAGATCATCAACTTTTAGTGTGGCAAATTCATTAATGTTTGAATTATTGACCGACGAGTAACCAAATTCGCCAAATTTCACCTTCTACCACTTTTTCTCCTAAACTATCAATTTTCAGTAGAAATCGCACTGAGTAAAAAGTTCTTAGAATTGGTTGAAATATTCAGAAAAGTTTTTTTTTTATTGAAGTGTTTTTTTCTTAAAAAAATGTCAAAATGAAAAAATAAATTTTCCAAGTACATACTTCTGTAAGCCCTCTTACGGCAAGCAGTCCTAGAAGGCCGCTTGACGCAAGCGATTTAGGAAGACCTAATTGGAGAGTATTTCTATCAGGCTTCTTAGTCATTTTATATAAAAAAGAAGTACGTTTGAAAGGAGTTGCGAAGTCCTGTTCCTTCCAGAGAAAGACCTTCTAGAAGCGCGTACTACATCCATTTTCTTACGCAAATACATTGTATGATAAAAGGTTAAATTTTCAACAAAACTGTTTCCATCAGTAATGCAACAACTAAAAATTTTTATAATTCAAATTCACAAACTTAATGTGACAGCCATATTAATGCCGTCGTATAGATTTTTGCGAAGGCGGTTCCGCTCATTTGTAGCTCTGAGGTAAGTTCTAAATTGAGCCCTCATATATGTTTTTTCATATCTTCAAATTTTGGCAGAATTTTTTCAGTTTGAAAAATCTCTTAACTATCGTACATATATTTAAAAGTTTGATATGTAAAAATGTACAACTGATTAATAAATAGTTAAATTACACGCTACACAAAATAATCAACAACTAAAAATTTTCGCGGTCAAGTAAACTTTTTATGCAGATGATACTCAGCTCTATACAGGAATGTTTTGCGACACAAATAAGTGGTATACAAGTAGCAATAAATTGAAACTCCAAGTTAGGAAAACTTATCTAGTAAATAGTAACAAACTCAGTATTAAAACGATTGTTATACAAATAAACACTGGGCATAAAAAAGACGTAAGAGCTCCCATACAAGCAGAACTATCGTAACTTGACCCCAGTGAAGCCGGAAAATGCGATAGCTTATAATATATATATTTATTAGGAAAACGATATGCTAAATGTTGAGAATTAAGCTTAATATTAACAGAAAACTTGATGCAGACTAGCATTTCTGTTGGGGGTGCCTATCAAACTATGAATACCTTACTCTTCAATGCAAAGTTTAGTTAATATAAACTGATTGAGAATGTGGTATAAGCACAACATCTCTTAAAAAACAACAGTATCTCTCACGAGCTCAATAAAAATATGTTATCGCTGTCATATGGACCAAGGTCCCGCTGTTGCTCTCCTCACTCTTCAAATAAAAAAAAAAAAACGTTTACATTCTACGCAATCAATTTCATTGTGAAATTGATAAGCGCCTTTTATAATATTATCTAAAGCCAAAAAAAATTACATCAAATAAAGAAATTTAACATATATACATACCTATGTACTTAAGTATGTATGTGCGTTAAACAAAACTCAGCTTATCACTTATATTGACGGATATGTCTTACAAAATCTGAAAATCCAAATAAGTACATATTATAATTATACTTATTAGAGATAAATATCAACAAATACTTAGTTTATTTCATCATGAACTGAAAGAGGTAAAATTAAAGAAACAAATATGAGCATAAATAAATACAAGAGACCATAAAGTGTTTTATAATCTTAGGCTGTCATTAGAGGCTAAGGGATTGCGGTATATTCTTTACCAATTGGTAACTTGTTAACTTACGCAAAATAAAATTCAAAATGATTAGAGTGAAAAAATAAATATTAAGTGGCTTAGGGCGACAAATTTTCAGGGCCGTTAAGTTTTGGGGTATATTACAAAATTTCCTAAAATATATGTACATATTTTGACCAGCATGTCAGTAATAATGTTTTCTAAACTCCATAGAATAATGTGCATCAAAACCCTTTAAAACCACTTGAATATTACTGATTTTTTAAAGGATCATTCTATCATTTTAACTTTTTACGATCAGATTTAGCTTTAGTTAGCCAGAGAAAATATTGGTTCTCTCAGATTTCTGCATGTACTTAAGTTTGTAACTTTGAGTCCATACAAGAAAAAATGTGGTATGATGGACATAAATTTTGTTTGTAAGTTGGAAATACATACTTATGTATGTACATATGCACATACATACTATGTATATAATTTATCGTTGTCAATCAAAATTTTGTAATTTTTAATTTGAGTGAGAGGGGAGGAAGGCGTAGCTAGTATTGTCTAGACTCTAGAGCGCTAAATATTGTAAGTCCGCTGTTAATTAATTTATGCGGATATTATATTCCATTAACTGTTTTATTCAAAATTTTAAATAACGAAATCTCTCTCCCAATAAAACTATAGTTTTCCCTGTGACTTAATTTTTTTAATTTCAAATCGACAAGAGTTAAAAGCTTTGTGACCAAAAGAACTTGTAGAGCTTGAAAATAGGCCAAAATTATAATTTTTTGGATGGAGTAACGTAAAATCTTGCCGCATACTGGGATCACATTTGGATTGGGCATTGTAAAATGTATTAGAATGTATTTATATAGTTTCATTTAGGTGTCAAAAAATGACAAACATATTTTAATATCCAGGTATTAGAATGATACGTTACTCTTCTTTTGGAGCGTTTGGTGTTCTGATTCCCTTGGGAACATTTTGTGTTACCTTGTCTTCCAATTGACTTAGATTAATCACTGTAACTAAAAGAATAAAATTAAAAGTTAAAGTTAAGTTTTGATCATTAAATAAAAATATTAACAAGCTTGAAGCGAATCGTACAAATTAGCAAAACAATAAAAACCCACATTTTTCTTGATCAAATTTACGATCCTTGGGATAATATCAATATTTCATTTCATTTCTTTTATTATTTGCAAATATTAGCATTTAATAATACATGCATACAGGGAGTCTTGGTGAATATGATCTTGTGCAAAAATATTGTTTCTTAAATCAAGGTAATCAGCTAAATTACAGTTAAGTAGACGTTTTCTAAATGTGAAGATGTGATCAAATCGAGAAAGGCCGAAAAATTAGCGTGTTGCATTATTGAAGGCGATCTGAAGTTTAAGGAATGAGCGGGAATCCAACTTGGGGTAAACAATTTCAGAATAAGTGATAATTGGGATAATCAACTGTTGATAATAAAAAAAGTGTAATTTCTTCATTCGTGATGATACCTGGTGAGCCAACAAACATTAACTTTTAGCTTCTCATATAGAAGATGGAGCAGTAGGGTTATTTGTTAGTTACTCGCTGTTCTCGAATTTTAAAAATTTTGTTCTAAAAGTGAAGTGACGGAAAACTTTTGCCTTTTTCTTTTCACGGAATGGGAATCGATCCTCGGTTGAAAGAAGCCCAGAGATGAGACAGAGACAGTTAGTGACTTATACATATGTATGTATTTAGATTTTGAAATCTTATTAAAAAAAGGAATACATAATACATTCCGGGGATAGGCTTATTCAAAGGTGACTTTTTTGCGGCTATTTTTTTTTCATTAGATTTCAATGACAATATTTAATTCACAATAAGCTCGGCTTTAAACTTCTAAACTAAAATACCTATTTATATCCTTAGACAGCACTCTTTGTTAAGGGAAAATTCAAATATATTCTGTAAGGATACAAGAGAGATTTTATTGCTAACAATGAATACAACCCCCAAATGTTACCCATTGTAGGGCACACATAGCACAACATATCTACATAGAGAACTGATAAACATTTTCTCGTGGAGCGTGCGCTTGCTTTTATAGCATGCAGAAACCTCAGCAAACCCCACACTCAACAGTCGATTGCAAAACGGAGCGGACAGCAGACGCTACTCCGTATATCGATTCTTGCCAGATTTTCTGTTTTTGTTAAACGTGCGGATCGAAGTATTGCAATCACGTACAAATATCCGTCGTTAATTTATTTTTGTCCAGCTTTTCATTAAAAATTTATTTGTTTAAATTGATTTGTATTCGATTTAATCGTTTGTTGCACTTTTAAGTGAAAACCAGTCAATACTAGTCAGTTAAATTAATTTTTTGTGACGTCAAAGTTGTTACCAAGAGCAATAATACAAAAAGAAACCAGTGAAGGCAGCCGTTGAAAAAACATGCGAGAGCCGAAAATTTGTCGGTGACCTCAAGACAGAAGATATTTGTTGCCGCTGTTTACGTATTTGTAGCGGAGTTTACATTACACATAATTTTATGCTAAGAAAATATGTGATTGTACCCACTGTGTTATTAAAGTCAAAGTGTATAAATGTTGTTAAAATAGTGAATTGTAAATTAAAATCTATCAATTAAGATAATCGCTTTTTATTCTGCGGACAAAAGATAAATCTAAAAAGATAAGACTGAAATTTTTTTAATATTGTAAAAAATAACAAAATTCGTACAAATTAAAAGTGTGAGAATTGAAAAAAAAACCAATTACAGTTTTGTGATAATTTGTTGTTGTGTTAAGTGTATAAAAGTAACTGTGGTTTATACGGAAGTCTAAAAAAAGGCACAAATAAAATATGAATCGGACAAGAAAAAAGGTTGTGCGCCCACCGAATCCATATTCAACAGCAAATATCTTCTCTAAATGGAGCTTTTGGTGAGTTTAATCACTGGAAGGGAATATAGTAGAGAATCCAACATTTTTTGCTGATATTATTTAACAAAAAAAAAATAGCATTTTCTAAAAAAATTACTCAAAAACAAATTTTAATACTGGAATAAGAATTTGTAAGTAAATCTGTGGTAAAAAGGAAAATCAGCTTAGTCGTTGAATCCGTTTAGGTTCAAAAGGAACGTTTTGTTGCAAGTTAGTGCCAATTAAAAGTTTCCCGCCCATTTTGTTTCGTCAAAATTATAAAGGGTGTTTAAGTTGAGGTATGTTTTTAAATTTTAAACAAAAGTCGGAACAAGTTTACTTTAGCCCAAATGCTCCAAATTTTTAAATTTTTTTACCAGAAGTAGTGCTTTAGGAAAAAATAATATATTTGAAAAAAAGAAATGTCGGTCGGATTTAGTTTCGGAGATATAGTCATCGGAAGTTGCGGATATAGCTTTTATAAAGAGCAGCATAAGTTGGGAACCCCTGTATAAATTTCCAAAATTATGGTATCATATGAAAGGTAATTAAATGTAGTATAAAATCACCATACATATATTAGAAATTCCTTTTGTAGTTTTCGAGATAGAAGGATTTTTGTAAAATTTTTAACTTTTTTTTTTAAAAAACAGTTATTTTTTCCAAAAAATGTATTATTAATTTATAATTTTTTTAGCATCACAAGAAAGCTCATTTCATTTCCTTTAAAATGATGTATCATTTTATACTAATTTTTTTAATGTTATTCTATTTTTTTACCAGAATGTAAAAATATTAGTTCGTAAAATTGGAACAGGTTTACTTTAGCTCACATTTTCCATTTGTTTTTTACGCGTAATAGGGGGTAAAAGCAAAAAAAAAATAATAAAAAACAGTGTCGCTCGGATTTAGTTTCTGAGATATAGCCATCGGAAGTAGCGGATATAGCTTTTGTAAAAATCATTATAAGTTGGGAACCTCTGAATGGATGTTGGCTAAAGAAAGATAATTTAAAGGCCTACAATTTTTGATATTTAACTTATAATTTTGGAGATATGACAATTTTTCTGAATTTTTTTTAGATACCGTTATTTTTTCCAAAAAATGAGTTATAACCTCTATTTTTTTAGCTTGTTAAGAAAGCTTAATTTAATCCCCTTAACATGGTATACCGTTTGTTTTAAATTTTTCCATGTTTACCTCTTTGACCGAAAAACAAAAAAATGTATTCAATGAATTCTTATTAAAACTATGTATTTATGGATAAAAAACAATAAAAACCAACAACAAGAACAACAGACACAAAAACAATTACAACAACAGCAACGTTGGTATAAATTATAAAATAATAAGTTCAATATTAGTTTTAAAATATTGAAATGAAAAAGCGCCGCAGGCGAAAAATTTTTATTAAAAATCGCGCGCGCGCTTTTTAATAAAAATTTTTCTGTTTTGTAATGATAATGTTTTTTATTATATTTTTAATTACTTGCCTCAAAAGAAGGAAGCGTTTGTGGAAAGTGTATAAGTATATATTAAGGCTCGCTCGGACCTCCACCATATTGATAAAAGCTCACCTTTCAATTCATTTATATATCCAACAAATGGTTCGGTAGCCTTAGTAAGTTTACTTAAAAGTAAGAGTAAGCGTGCGGTCTACGGCCACAGCTCAGGATTTTGAACTCCCAAAAATCCAACACCAGCTTCGGGGCGGCCTTCGGTCGCGGATCAGTCTAAAATAAATCCAACACCTGGTGCACTGGCCACAGTAATTTTA
This sequence comes from Meiosimyza platycephala, assembly GCA_963662105.1. NCBI lineage: Eukaryota > Metazoa > Arthropoda > Insecta > Diptera > Lauxaniidae > Meiosimyza > Meiosimyza platycephala. The sequence goes on from OY759209.1 coordinate 77,574,534, forward strand.
CATAAAAGTAAGGGTAAATGGGCGGCGTTCAACCATGACTCAGTAGTTTTTGCTGTTGTTTAAGTCGCTGTTGTTGTAGTTTTCCATAAATAGTTTTCATAAGTAATTTTCAAATAAATTATGTTAACAAATATTTTTACATTCCGGTAAAAAATAGGTTAATATAAAAAATTGGTACAAATGATACATCATTTTAAAGCAAATGAAAGGAGCATTCTTGTGATGCTTAAAAAATTATAAGTTAATAATAAATTTTTTTGAAAAATAACTGTTTTTAGAAAAAAAAAGATTAAAATTTTTCAAAAATCCTCATATCTCGAAAACTGAAAAAGGAATATCTAATATTTATTCAATTATTTTATGCTATATTTAATTACCTTTCATATGGTACCAATATTTTGGAAATCTAGACAGGGGTTCTCAACTTATACTGCTTTTTATAAAAGCTATATCCGCAACTTCCGATGACTATATCTCCGAAACTAAATCCGACCGACATTTTTTTTTTTCATATATATTATTTTTTCCTATAATACTACTTCTCTTAAAAAAATTAAAAAATTTGGAGCATTTGGGCTAAAGTAAACTTAAGCCAAAAAGTATATTTATTTACATTGGAAAGTTATTGACCACATAAAGCCCCAAACATAAATCTAGATTCAATAAAAAAGTATGTAGTGGCCTCCTCCACTAGTACGGCAGGCTGTCAATATTTTACCAAAATTTTGAATCAGTATATCAATTTGTGATAATGAAAAAGGGCACTTATTTAATTCATATTCAATGTTGCTATTAATAAAAATCAGATCTACTCGTAAGATCCTATTCAAATTACTTAGAAAAAATTTATCTGTCTCGGGCCTAGGCTGAAAAATCTATATTTTTTACAAATCAAGCAATTGAGTATTGGAAGTGGTTATACAATAATGTTGATCATTACTCATGAAAGTCCAACGATCGTCACAGAGGTAAAAGTCACCTAATTCAAATAATAAACACGTGATATTATACTATATATCGGAAGTATACAAACTATGGCAGTATGACAACTATTTCGTGGTACTAGCTAAATAACTAGTTAAATAACTCTCTGATTTTAACTTGTTAAATGTTTTATTTGTATTTGGAAGGTAGAAGAATTCGAAATTTATTTCTTCTATGTGGAATCCCACGTGGTCTATACATACATACATACTTATAGTAAAAGCTGTATGAAAATAGTTTTCTAAATTTTATTTAAAATATCTTTCTCGTGATCGTGAATTCCCCAGACAGACAGACGGATAGATAGACAAGCATGACAGAATTATTGGTTATATGAACTCAGGAAGTGATACTTGTCAAGAATATACATACATATGGTATATAATTTTCTATACCTGCCACGTCCCTTTTATGCGTTGCAAACGGAATGATAAAATTAATATACCCTTTATGTAACATACATATACAAATTTATTGAGAAATATAAATTAGATATCATTTATTTCAATTTTAGTTAATTGGAATTTCTATACGACAACGAGTAAATATAGAGTGTAGTGTTGTATGTTGTATGTATATATATATATGAATAAGATAATAATTAAATGTACATTGAAAAATATGTAAACCATTTTCATAATGTTTTGTTTTTCATAATGTTATGAGGCTCAAATAAAATTCACTAAACAGAGTTAAAAAAAATGTTATATACTATATATTAGACTTAACAGATATACATAGGTTAAAACAACAAAAATAACTTTAATTCAAAATTAAAAAAAAAAAAAAACATAAACAAGACAGAAACATAAAAGTACTGAGGTCTTACGAAACTAAAACTACATACATAGCTATTTCAATCACTGGCTCATTGTTTTATGCTGAGCAAATTCGTTCCAAGGTGTTTAACAAAGTTCATTTAGAGTAGGCACCTCTCATACAATATATACATACTGGCATGGTAGCTGAAGTTTTGAAATTTGGTGGTAGGATGTAAAGGGTGTTCAAATTTGATGTATTATTAAAGTTAATAATGAAAAAGAATGTCGTTCAAGTGAGCTCTTCAGGCTGTCAATCTTTTAGAAAAATTTTGAATATCTTTTTCGCATAATGATGGTTCAATTAGTGATATTTTCTCTGATGATGATTTTGTCTTTGAGGAGTTGAACAGTTTGAGGATCTTCCGCATAAACATTACTTTTCAAGAAAGCTCATAAGAAAATTCCAATGGTGTGAAATCGACGAATTCATGTCCTTGGCTTTTCAGCAACACTTGTGCTAACAGCTGTAATATTTTCACTTGAACAACCACCACGATGATAAATTCTGCTTCTCTGATCTTGAACTGAACCAGTTTCTTCCAATTTATCAATGATACGTTTAAAAGCATTGTTTGTGGGAGCATGGGCCAAATGTACCGAATGTACTGCAACATGTCAAATATACCAAAAACGATTTTTCACAACACAAATGTACTGAAAAAAAAAAATTACAAATTTACCGAAAATGCCTGTATACGCAGATCTTAAAATGACATGGGTGAAGTACAAAATAGTAAATATAAATACAAAAATAATACAAAACAAAAACTGACATTAAATAGGTACTTCGCAAGTTAATGTGCGCAATATGAGAGTATAATAGTAAACATTTGTAATTAACTTTTTTATTTGATATATTTTTATATACCAAAGATTATAAACAGGGTTACCAAGTCGTACAGAGAATTTTATTTTTTCCATCAATATTAAAAAATTGATCACAATATGGTAAAAATTTCAATGTTTGTGTAGGGAAAACTTGGTTTGTTTTTTGCTCATTAAACAAAAATTATAAACTCATGTTGCAGAAATTTTGTAAGTTTCCGTGATTATAATATAAATATGTGACGAATTTTATGCCAAATATCCTAAATTTTCTCGTTTATGAAAAAGAAGACAGAAAATGGAATAGTGTTGTTTTGAATAAAAAACTTTCTTTTATGACTACTAATACATTTCTAATCAACATCTTCTTTTCTTTTCTTTAATTCTTAGGTGGATGAAAGATCTGTTCCGACGTGGCTTAAAAGGGCCATTAGATGAAGAAAATATCTATCAACATCGCAAAGTTTTGGATAGCGAAAGAGTAACAGATAAATTTGGCAAACTTTGGGAACAAGAAAAAAAACGTAAAAATCCAAGTATTATACGAGTGATCGTTCGTGCTTATGGCGCAGTATTTATACCACTGGGTATATGTTACTCAGTATTGGAATCAATAACAAAGTAATATAAATGAATACTTTCTTTAGTATTTGAACTAACTTAAAACTTTTCTTTCCTAAACAGATCTTTACAACCACTTTTTCTTGGGGGTTTGGTAGCCTATTTCGTTGCCGGACAAACTACAATCAGTATAGGTGATGCTTATAAATATGCTGGTGGAATTGTGGCTTGTGCACTCATTCCAGTGCTCACATTTCATCCCTTCATCTATTACATTTTTCAAGTTGGTACCAAAATACGATTAGCTTTATCAGGACTACTATACCGAAAGTGCTTACAGATAAGCAAAAATGCTAGCAATGATGGGTTGCGTGGTCGTGCAATCAATATACTATCGAGCGATTTAGGGCGCTTTGATGTTGCACTTTGCTTTTTGCATGATGTTTGGAAAGGGCCACTTGAATCGCTTATTATCGGCTACCTTATGTATCGAGAAATCGGTATTTCTGCAGTCATAGGGGTAGCATTTATGTTGAGTTTTATACCATTACAAGCATGGGCAGCTAAAAAGGCGGCGTACTATCGACAAAAAACGGCAGAGCGTTCAGATTTGCGAGTTAAGTTAATGAACGAAATTATCGAAGGTATTCAAGTGATTAAAATGTACGCTTGGGAGAAGTCATTTGCGCGTGTGATAGCTGAAGTGCGTCTGAAGGAAGTGAAGGCGATACGTGGTACATCTTATATACATGCAGCACTAGCATGCACTTCCATGATTTCGCCTCTGTCAGTATTTTTGGCTCTAGTGTCTTATGTTTATTTGGGTGATTCGCTAACAGCGAAACGTGTCTACACAGTATCTTCATACTTCAATATGTTAAATGATTCTATGGTGCATTTTTGGCCACTTTCAATAACATTTTTAGCAGAAGCTTTTGTATCTGCAAGGCGTGCCAAGGAATTCCTCTTGGATGGAGACCAGGCCACAACACCAGCGCTGGCAGCAAAGCAACAAGATGAAGAGAAGACAAACAAAATAAATAAAAAAAGTGTTGATAAAAATGTTTTCAATGGTAACTTAAATCGTACAGATCCAACACCGCCAGCCGCTGTCATGCGCAAGGCTGACGCTAAGGCTGAGAAGAAATGTGTTATCTTGCGAGATGCTACAGCTACTTGGGAAGTCGTTGACGGTCATTCTTTAGCGGCCATTGTAAACTTCAATGTTGAAATTAGAGATAAAACGTTGGCAGCTGTTGTGGGCCCTGTAGGCGCAGGAAAGTCTACGTTCCTAAATGTGCTCTTGGGTGAGGTGAAAACAAATTCTGGACAGGTTATTGTCAATGGTAAAATTTCGTACGCAGCACAAGAGCCATGGGTATTTGAAGGCACAATACGTGATAATATTGTCTTCGTCGAAGACTATAATGAACGTCGCTATAAACGTGTCCTGAAAGTTTGTGCGCTGGAACGTGATTTGGAGTCGTTTCCCAATGGTGATTTAACATTAGTTGGTGAACGTGGCATTAGTTTGAGTGGTGGTCAGAAGGCACGAGTAAATTTGGCACGTGCTGTTTATCGTAAAGCCGACATTTATTTGTTGGATGATCCGCTCTCCGCTGTAGATGCCCATGTAGGTAAACATATTTTCGATCGTTGCATTAATGATTTTCTTTCGGGCAAAATACGCATTTTGGTCACACATCAGTTGCAATATCTGTTTGATATCGAACAACTGATATTAATGAGTTCTGGGAAAATTTCCGCCCAGGGTAGCTATCAAGAATTGCAACGCTCAAAGCAGTTTCAGTTTTTAGCACAGACGCATGATGAAAGTGGCGTTGACACACGTAGTATTAGTAGTCGCTTTTCACGCAGTGACTCTGAATCAAGCGTTGATCATCATCTGTTGCAACCACATGAGAAACCAGTTGAAGACTTAAATAAGGAAATGCAAGCTGTTGGCTCTGTTGATTGGAAAGTTTATACGTCATATTTCAAGGCCTTGGAAAGTACGTTAATATTGATCTTTATTGTGAGCCTTTTCATTTGTGCACGAATTATGCTAACCGGAGTCGACTATTTCTTATCAAGATGGTAGGTTTTTGCTTGTTATACGATAATTCAAAATTTAATACTGGTTTTTACAAACATACAGGGTGATCTGGGAAGAGAAAATAGCACTTGAAGGCGAAGACAAGGCGACAAATGTTACGTTGGATGATTTAACTGCTAAAATAACTAATAACTCTTCAAACCTAAGAGAGACCGAGGAAGATGAAGCACATCGCCAGCAGTTAGTGATATTCTACTCCATAATTTTGGGAGCAACTACCGTTGTTTATCTTTTACGAACCTTTGGTTTCTTTCGTATGTGTTTGCGCATTTCGCTAAACATGCACGATCGTCTATTTCGTGGCATTACACGCGCTCCTATGTTTTTCTTCAACACCAATTCATCAGGTAGAATTTTGAATCGTTTCTCAAAAGATATACATACAGTGGATACAGCATTGCCATATACACTCATCGATTGTTTATCGGTAAGAATTTTTATATATTTTGTTTGACGTAATTTGGCAAGTCCTTTGCTTACTGCAATATGTTTTTAGCCCTATGAACACATTCATAAACTTCTCAAATTTTATGCATAAATGATGTTCAAGTTATTAAGAGAACTAGGTTTGGTCTTATAAGTAAACACTCTGTGTACCAGTTATTGTAATCTATAAATAAGTAGACTTCAAGAACTACTGTTTACTCGTACTTTTATATGCAAACACTTTAAATGTAAAATTTTATATTTCTTCTTAGTTCGCCATGGATGCCTCCGGTGTACTCATTATTGTTGCCATTGCCAATTATTGGTTGTTGATACCTGCAGTTGTCATTGTAATCTGCTTAGTGCTGGTCCGATATTTATACGTGAATACAAGTCGCAGCGTAAAACGTATTGAATCAATAAGTAAATTTTTGAAGCATTTTCCTTTCCAATGGTGTCCTAAGTTATGTTTTCAACTCGTTTCAGCCCGAAGTCCGGTTTACTCACTCACCAATCAGACCTTCCAAGGTCTTACAACTATACGCGCTCTGGAAGCTGAAAAAGCATTAGAAAATGAATTCCATGAATATCAGAATGCAAATACATCTGCATGGTTTCTCTTCTTATCTTGTACTCGTGCCTTTGCATTATGGTCTGATGTCATTTGTGTACTGTATATTACCGCTGTAACCTTTAGCTTTTTGGTGCTGAAAAACGAGTTCAATAGCGGGGATGTAGGATTGGCTATACTTCATTCCATCACAATGATTGGAATGTGTCAGTGGGGCATGCGTCAAACGGCTGAGTTGGAGAATGAAATGACCAGCGTCGAACGTATTATCGAGTATACAGATCAACCAACAGAGCCACCATTAGAAACAGCAGAGAAATTTAAACCGAATGAAGAATGGCCTAGTAAAGGACGTATTGAGTTTAATAATTTTTATCTCAAGTACTCAACGAAGGAGCCGTATGTGCTAAAAGATCTCAACTTTACAATCGAGCAGAAAGAGAAAATTGGCATTGTCGGTCGAACAGGTGCAGGGAAATCATCAATTATTCAGTCGCTCTTCCGTTTGGCTGTCAATGAGGGTACTATTAAAATCGATGGTGTCGATATTAATAATATGGGCCTACATGATCTGCGAAGTCGCATCTCAATTATACCACAAGATCCAGTGTTATTTTCTGGTACACTACGCTATAATTTAGATCCAAAGGATGAATGCGATGACGTTGATATGTGGAAAGCGTTGGCCGATGTAGAATTACGAGGTCACGTGTCAACACTAATAGGAGGTCTTGATTGTCGTATGTATGATGGTGGCTCCAATTTCAGCGTTGGCCAAAGACAACTTGTATGCTTAGCACGTGCCATTTTAAGAAATAATAAAATTTTGATTTTGGATGAAGCTACTGCCAATGTGGACCCTGAGTAAGATAGTGAAAATATAAGTTTTCATGATTGTAGACTAATTTTTTTATTTTCACTTTTAGAACGGACAAGTTGATACAAAAAACTATACGCACAAAGTTTGCCAATTGCACTGTTTTAACCATTGCACATCGTCTACACACGGTCATGGATAGCGATCGTTTGTTAGTCATGGATGCTGGGCAAGCTGTAGAGTTGGGACATCCCTTCGAACTGCTACAATATCCTGATGGTTTTTTGCGTCAGTTAGTAGATCATACTGGTTTAGCTACAGCAAGTGCCTTATTTAATGCTGCCGAGGAAAGTTATAAGCATAAATTCAATGAAACTGGTATTGAGGACTTAAGTGTAAACGATGTAGATAAAAGTAATTTAAGTAGGTAGTCAGAGTATGTGATATTTTGCATATCGCTAGTTAGCTTAGTACTTACTCAATTAGTTACTAAATTTATGTTAAGCAAAAATGTCTCCCAACTAGTTAAAAGTATTATAATTTAATGTAAAAATTACATTTATCAGTATGAGTTACTTAATTTGTAAACTATTAATTGTTATTTCATCTTTATATATTTTATTATTTCCTTTTTTATAAAATGAATTTATTTTAAGAGAAAAAAGTTGGCACAAATAATAATTTCATGTAGAAAAAATTATAATTTATAGCATAAAAAAAGCCGAAAAGAAATAAAGCAATTTATCTAATAGTTTTTCAATTCATAACACCTTGTTTTATATCACCGAGTGACCATTGACGTCTTTTATGATAAATAATGCAAATGAAAAAGTAACTTTATCGCATCCTTTTTCACAATTAACTTAGAGGAAAAACGTTAGAAATATGCAAAGAGGATGGTTATTATTCATAACTCAACAAGGAACCAAAACCGTGATCCTTTTCAATATCATGCGATGTATTATAAATTATACGGAGGTGAGTTGCAACTGGAGCATTAAAGGATTAATCTCATAGTGATTTATTTTCCGGTTGGCAAGTGTTAAGTACGAACTCATTCTGTTGACAGTGGGGCACATGTAGCTTAGGCATTCAGTTATTTTCTAATGATTTTAACACTTACAGCTTTAATTGAACTTATAGATACTTTCATGGAATTATAAATTGACTTCAATTACTTCGTAAGCAATTGTTAAGTGTTGAATTAATTTTGATTGATTGATTAAATGATAAAAATTTAATTCAAAAGAAAAACTCGTACGTACGAACAAAAGTGTAAAAATTTGAGACACTGCTTTTACGCATTTTTCTTTAAAAAAAATTATGAAATATTTATGATATTTATAGCATTTGTTTCAAGTTGTAGAAATTTTTTCATAGAATTCAAGTTAAACTTGAGATAAGATATCATCTTTCAATCAGAATGTCTTAGATATAAAATTGAATTTCGGGTTTAAATTTGTAAAAAGCATTAGAATTATTTTCATTTGTCACATAGTCAATATGTTTATTAAGCCCCTAAAAATTTATTGGAAATACTTTTTCAAAAGTTCCACCAAACAATCAATCAATGTGGTACAACTCAGCTTCTATGAAATCTTTCGACTTGTATTTAAAAAAAAAATATTTTATATTAAAATAATTTTTCAGAGTGGAACACAAAAAAAAAGATACAGATTAAAGCATTGTTAGCCAAATCTACACAGATGTATTTTACCAATCAAAATCAATGTGTACCTGAACTATACCAGGAGAAATGATTTTTTATCCTATCTCCTATTGTTTTTGAGATATTTCGTTTCAAAAAATGTTCAAAAACGTCAAAAAAATAAGTGTGCCGATATATAAAATGCCATTTATATGCTTTTTTGCCAAATTAAAAAAGTCGTGGGCGTTATTAAGTATACGATTTTGAGCAAATAGAGATAAGAAGCGAAGAGATAAGAAAACAAAACAATAATTGCAAAAGTTTTTAATTTAATTTTTGGGAGAACTCAAATCGTGACGCACGCTACAGAAATTAATATGCAAACATTTTTTTTTTAATTGTAGAACTTTAATTTTGTATACACTTAAAAGCAGGATATGAAATTGATTTCAAAGTGAAGACGACTTGCAAAAAAAAAATTTATTCTACTCACAATGTAAGAAAACTTTATTTTCCGTGACGCACGCTGCTTCATACCTAATTTCAACCTTTTCAAAATAGTGAAAATTTTTTTTTTCTAAAATTAAAGAGAATGAGAATGAATAAAAATTAGGCTTTCCATCGGACCATCTATGTTAACTAAAATAATGATATGATACCTAAAAAATGTTAACTTTTTGTATAACATTAAGAGATCTGAGGTAGGGTAGGATTTGGTAATATTTTTTGTATTAATGATCATCGAAATACATTTTTTTGTATATATTTATAAAATTGTATATCTAGTCTAATGTTCCATAAGAAAAAAATAAAATTGGATTAATTTTAAAAATTTTTTGTTGGTGGACTGTTTCTGGGACTTGCCAATATATGTATGGTATGCAGTAAAAGGTGTGTAAATCACACCTGGTATTTTTTTACCTTTTTGAGAATTTTTTGAAACGCAATATCTTAAAAACTATAAGTGATACGATAAAAAACCTTTAATTATTTTTGCTTTGACTTAATAAAAAAATTAAAAAAAATTTAATAAATTTTTTGAAACACTTATGTATTACTTTTTTTTATTTAAAAAATTTATTCTCAAAATAAATACAACATATAACATCTTTTTTTATGACTTTTTTATGTTATTCTTCAATCAATCCTTAGATTTATCTGCTGTTAAATCGAAATTCCAGCCAGACATAAATTTTATTTTTGTTTTTTTTTTTAAATGTTATTTCTTAATCAATTCTGAGAATGTATCTGCTTTCAAATCGAAATTTTCGACAATTTCAAACAATTCATACTATTTTCAAAGTTATGGCGGGAATTTTGATAAATCCTAAAGATTGATTGAAGAATAATATTTAAAAAATATAAAAATAGAAGATTTTATAACATTTAAAAAATATAAAAAAAATCAGAAGATGTTATATAAAAAATATTTTGAGGAACATTTTTATGAAAAAAAAATTAATGTTTAAACAAATTAATTTTGAGATTTTTATTTTTATAATAAAATTAGAGCATTATTAAACAAAAAAGGTCCCAGTTTTTTGTTCTACTCCCCACAGTATTTGAGATTTTTCGTTTGAAAATATGTTCAAAAAGTCAAAAAAAAAAAACAAAGTGTACAGATATTTAAAGAATGACCGACACTTTTACGAATGTTATTTTTTAATACTTCTCAAAAAGGACCAAACCAAAAAAAAGGACCAGCCGACCAAACGGAGAAAAAGTCAACTTTTCTTAAAAATTTTTTTTTTCGAATTTTATGAAATTTTTTGCTTTTAGGGCGGTTAATTTCTCATTTTTAACTTAGCAACCCTGCTGAGAATTTACTATGATATGTCAGTGGTATTTATCCAACCGAAAAGGCCCAATTTGTTCACCGAGAAGTTATTATTTAAGCAATAGTTTACATAAACAAATAAAGTGCTCTACATTTTGAATAAAATTTTACAATAAATAGGGAGAGGCAGAGGATTGTTTAAAGTTTTGATTTAACTCACTTTTAAGCATAATTATCTTATCCACTAAAATATTCACACAGTTTTCTTTTTAGAGTGTATGTACATGCGGGGAATTTATATATTTTCTTTTTTTCATATACGCTTGTAGTTGATGTGTAGCTGTCTTTTAAGGATTTAGATAAAAACCCTAAATTTTATTAAACAGCATCGGTATTTACTCGTATCTATTGTTATTGTTGTTATTTGTTATTTAGTTATTGTTTATCAGTACATATCATTGATAACTTTTGAGAGGTTTAAGACATAAAATCAAGATTTTTAAAAATTACGAAACATTTAGTAAAGGAATTTCGCGCAGGAAACATCAATGCATTTGCTAAATATACCAAATCGCGAGTAACAGTGTGCAATAAAAATTAAACGACGCAAAGTGGCTTACATGCAATAATTAATAAAAAATAATTGTCAGTGATATGTAATAAGTGAAGTATTTTTGGTTGTCGAAACTATGAACAGTACCAAAGAAAATACAGAGCGCAAGCCTAATCCGATTTTGAAAGCAAATTTTTTATCAAAATGGGTTTTTTGGTAGGTAACTGCATTGGAGTGCAAGTAAAAAATGTTTATAAAAATTTTAAAATTCCTAGATATGCTTGTGAAGTGAATGTAAACCTTTATAAAGATTATTAGATTCCATTGGTTTCTTGTAAATTTAACAATTCGTCTTGAAAATGTACTCGCCACTAAATATGATTTTCTTAGCATTATTGTCGTTCACTAGCTGGTATTCCATCAATCCACTATAAAATTCTCTTCGCTTAAAATAATCTGCTGGTTGCAGTCCTTAGGTCAGTTGGATATTGTGAGTACGCAGAGCTTTTGTGTAAGCTTAAGAGATATCTTGAAGCGCCTAACTCTAGAGAATGTTTTCGATAAATCGTCCACTATGAGGACGCATGAGTTTTCTAATGTACACAATCAAACCAGTTTCCTTAAATTCGTTGATTATTCATCGAACTCATTTAGAGATTTACAAATGACGAGAAAAAATTCAGTAAACTGTGCCCCAACCTATATAAACTTAACTCGATTTTTTAACCAACAATTTCTGTTTGATAAGAGCACCACACTTGAGCGTTTTTTCCCTATATAACTAGTTGACAGCTCTAAAAATTTCATGTATGTATGTTATGTTATGACATCTGCCAATGTTGTGATAAGTAAATATGGAACTTTACACGAGATAAATTCTTTCCACATAGCTTAAAGTTTTTTTATTGGTTAATATTGTAATATGATAAAAAAAGCATCACTTCCGCCGCAAAATAATTTTTTTCGTTAGATAAGACACGATCACTTTGGTAAAATACTAGCCGACAGTTTCACCTTACTTGGCTTTTAGGTTGCATATTAGAGGTATGTACTCGATACGACCATCAAGCCACTCGCTACGTTGCGATTCAATCGAGTTTTGTGCACAAAAACCACAAATCAAACCAAAACAAATCGAAACGCCAAGCAGGAGACAGTAAGGCAATATCACGAGACATCAAGCAACCCTGCATTTGGTTCGATTGGCGATAAGAGATTCTTGTTCTGGACGATACGACATTTAAAGGTCTGTAACGTGACTTAATTATGTTAGGAAGTTTGATAGGAACATTTTTGTTTCCAGACTCTATATATAGAAATTATATGCTTTCAAAGGAAGTTTTGCAATCAACGAAGTGTATAATGTCGTTTGTCATTCGTATATTTGATCCAGAATAGTACGGAGAGGGTCTATATAATCCGTAAAAGGGATGTTTATACGAAAGCTGACTTTCTGTCTAGGGAGTGTCTGTTCCTTTTTTTTCTCTTTAACGAAAATATCTTCCAAATGTTCTATGAAACATTGAAAATAGTTTTTTTTTGCAAAAAAAATTGAAGATTCAGAAATGCTCAATGCTCACCAATGCGTAAATGCAATTTCAATGCATTTCCTCGGTGTTTTTTTCTGAGTGCATTACCATTTTACTTATAACACGAAATACACATTCAATCGGATATTTATCCGCATGGAAAACTTCATCATAAATTAACCGCTTTTTGCAGTGATTTAATAAAATATTAGTGATTTATGATTCTCAGAATAACAAACCACTCCTGCAGCAGTGAGCTGTGAGTTGTTCAAGTATCATTTTGTGGCGTTAACGAAAACATTCAGCGCTCTTCTTGGTGTAAATATTGATTTTACTTTGAAAGCAATTTCTAAGCAAATACCCGCAATTATGATGAGTTGTGAAATACTTTGTTATATCACCAATATGCTCATAAATACGTATATGTAATAAATAATACCGAATCAACTTTTACAACAAAACAATTTTTTTTATATTCTTAGATTTTACACATTAAAATATAAATGATAAGGGACTTAGCTCAGAATTTATTCTATATACCGAAGTATGAAGTTCAGGGATATGAATATTTTAAGAATCAGAGTTTATTCAATCGCGCATCGCCATCATGCGCTCGCTGACTATACATGCAAGGCCGTGTGGCACACTACAACGCCTCGGTTCTAAGGGCGCCAAAGGGTCGGACACAAAAAGTCAGAACCTTCTTATTTTTATCGCTTTAACGTAGCGGCAAAAAAAATACAAATATTCCAAAAAATGAGAACATCTTGTCAATATATAGATAAATGTTGCGGAGGACAGGAAATGTTGCTAAAGTTTGACATTTTTCGATGTAAATTCGATTTTGACATCTTATGAAATATTCTGCTTCAATAGTTGGGAAAGTGTGCGTATACGAGATTATCATTCTGCACGCTTCTGTATATCTCTTGTAATTAAGAGCTGTGCTAATAAACTAACGAAAAAACTACAACTTGATAACTTTCTGTCTGCTCTCTGCTATAAAAAATACTTATACAATAATGTATCAAACGATGTAACACATGTTTTTTTGTTTTATTTTGTTTTTTTTTTTAAACTTATTATTTATTTATTTATTGCAACAACTCGCTTGGAGACAACAATAACTAAAAACTAATGAAGCGTTGTACATACTTTTCTAAACCATTGCTTAGAAAGCCTTTTTCAAATTATGGCTACAGGGGTCGTAAGTCCTGTCTCTTCAGTCGAGACGTAGCCGATGTGAGGAGTAGGTTCCTAGCGATTATGTTCGGATGCTGATGCAATTTATGTTGATATGATCACTTTTTGTCTTCCTGCATTTGCTTAATAAAAGGTATACCAAGGTCTTGGTATATGTTTGAGTTCTTGACACTGTTACACATGTAAAATGATATGGTGACAGGGACGCATACAGATCCATTACTTTGCTATTTCTCGGGAAGAACAGGTATTTAGTGGTTGGGTGTTAATGCGCTTGTATAGCATGAAATGAGTTTTTGCTTATGATCTATATTAAATGCCCAAATTTTCTGGGTTACCACTCTCAATCATTTTAAAAGTAATTATATCGGATGAAAATATAAAAATCTTCTGTTCAAAAATACGCAAAGCCATATGTGGTCTGTTGTATATATATATTCTTCATAGTCTCCAATATAAACACAATTAATTTAATTTAATAAGTATTCGATGCATTTCATAACATAACAATAGTCATCATAGTTCTTTAATGTTCACAGTTTTGTCGCTTGGTGATTTAGCAATGTTTATTGATAAAGTTGTCTAAACTTTTAAAAAATTTATGACTCTATAAATTAAATGAACTTAAACTCACACGACTTGTTTAACTTTAAACAAAATATCAGTCACCAGTGATTTTTATTAAGTGGTTTGACATAAGATTACAGATAGAGTTTGCTTTCGCTTCAAAGAAAAATTAAGAAACCTCACAAGTTCAGACTGACTCATGATTTGCCTTTGGCAATGACAAATGCACATATATCAAAAATCACGAAGTTACTTGGAAATCTTTGCCATTCTACTAAAAAAAAAGTGCACACACAATTAAGTTAGTTGTTATCTGTAGCGCCCGGAGCGTGCGCCCCCTTGGTACGCTTATGTTAGTAGGTTCCTTTCAATATAGTACGTTAAGAACTTGCGAGTATATTTTTATCGACTCTTGCTGGGAAAACATGGGAAATAATAATGCGAACATCCTAATCACTTTTCGTCTGAAATAATTTCTACCATTTCAATATTTTTAAATATAACAGGTGGACAAAAGAAATTTTCCAGAAAGGTTTACTTGGGAACTTAGAAGCTGATGATATCTATGAGCACATACCCAGCCTAGAAAGTAAGAAGGTCTCTAGCATGTTAATCAAGCATTGGGAAAAAGAGGTACGACGAAAAAAACCTAGTCTATTACATATGATATTTCGTGCATATGGTTGGAAATTCGTACCAATTAGCATTTTGTATTCGATATTGGAAATCTCAATTCAGTGAGTACTGAAAAGCTTAGATTCATAATTGGCAAAATATTAAAAAAAAAACAATTTTTTTTCTTGCAGCACAACACAGCCTTTATTCTTGGGCGGTTTGGTATCCTATTTCTCCGAAGATCAGGATGATGTGAGTAGAACGCAGGCATATCTCTATGCCACGGGTATCGTGCTTTGTTCACTACTCGGCACACTCTGCTATCATCCCTTCATGTTCTATCTCTTCGAACTGGGCACATGCATAAGAACTGCATGTTCTGGATTGGTATATCGCAAGTGCTTACGTGTTTCTGTTATAGCGGATAATGCGGGCATGAGTGGCTTTGCAATATCGCTGCTTTCATCAGATCTATCAAAATTTGATTTGACCTTGCAATTTTTTCATAATCTTTGGAAGGGTCCTATTGAATGCTGTATATTCGGCTATATTATGTATCGGGAAATCGGTTGGCCGGCTATTGTAGGTATTGCTACAATTATTGTATTTCTGCCATTACAAGCCTGGGTAGCAAAAGCGGCGATACACTATCGTCATGAATTTGCTGAGTATGCTGATAATCGGGTCAAGTTAATGAACGAAATTATAATGGCAATTAAGGTGATCAAAGTGTATGCCTGGGAGAAATCATTTGCAAAACTAATAGCCATCATACGAAAGAAAGAATTGAAGGCTGTAAAAGGCACCATGCGCATTTTTGCTGCTCTGCAGTGTACTGAAATGATTTCTGTGCTGGCGTTGTTTTTGAGTATGATTGCTTATGTCTACAATGGAGAGATAATAACTGCACAAAAGGTTTTTATTATCTCCTCATACTATCATGTGCTGAATGATTCATTGATGCATTATTGGCCAAAGGCTGTGACAACATGGGCTGAAACTTTTGTGTGTGCAAGACGTGTAGTGGAATTTCTACTGCAGAGTGAAGATCCGGCAGATGGTGGCATTGAAAATATTGGCCTTGATCTCGAGGATAAGGGTAACTTTGGCGGCCGTGTGCATAATAGCAGAGCTATTAGAAAGTCGGTCATACTACACAAACTTTCAGCGAGTTGGGACAAAGCTGATTCGGTGCAATGCCGAAAACATATTGAAGATATAAGTTTTCATATATCCGAAGAGCAATTTGTGGGAATTGTGGGACCGGTAGGATCGGGAAAGACAACACTGCTAAATGCCATATTGGGTGAGTTGGAAATACTACATGGAAATGTCGAAATTAATGGTGTGGTGAGTTATGCGCCACAAGAAGCATGGATATTTGAAGGCAGCATACGGAATAATATTCTCTTTGTGGAAAAATATGATGAGCAGCGTTACAAGGCGGTAATACAGGCTTGTGAACTGGAACGCGACTTTGAGTTATTGCCACATGGAGATTCTACGATTGCTGGCGAGCGAGGTATAAGTTTGAGTGGTGGTCAGAAGGCTAGAATAGGTTTGGCACGTGCCGTTTACAGACAAGCGGATATTTATGTTTTCGATGATCCCTTATCGTCTGTAGATGCGGAAGAAGGAAAGTTGCTACTTGATAAATGCATAATGAGTTTTCTGCAAGATAAAATACGCATACTGGTAACACATCGCTTGCATCATCTTAAAGAAACGGATCATTTAATATTAATGGAAGGTGGTCGCGCAGATGTGCAAGGATGGTATGCTGAGTTGAAAAGTTTGAAAAGCTTTCGTGCTTATCTAGAACACGAATCTGATGAAATAAGACGTATGAGCTTAATGCATTTAGATAGTGTTATTGAAACAGACACTAATGCGAATCAAGTTCAGAAGACTGTGGACAAGGGCACAGATCGTAAAGAGTTGATAATACATGGTAAAGTGGAGCTACGTACATACATTTCCTATTTTCAGACGGCTGGAATCAATTGGTTAGTAATTCTGATATTTGCAATCTTTATACTAGCTAGAGTGTGCCAGTCAGCGATGGATATTTTCATTGCTCGATGGTAAGTTCGAATGTCATATGGATTTTTCAATTGAATATTAAAATACGCTTCCTTCGAATAGGTCTTCTTGGGAAGAGTCTCGTCCATTGCAACATGAAACAGAAAGTGATTACTTTAGCAAAAACATAGAAATGATGTTTATCTATGCCATTTTCATAGTTTCGACATTGGTTTTGTTTGCGGTGCGATCTTTTGGATTTTTTTTGCTTTGTTTGCGGATTTCCTTACGATTGCATGACAGTCTCTTTGCTGGCATCATACGTTCGTGCATGTATTTCTTTAACACCAATCCATCTGGCAGAATTCTTAACCGTTTCGCTTGTGATGTTGAAAATGTGGACATTGAATTACCTCAGGCTATGATGGAATCCATTTCGGTGAGTAAAAACTGCTGTTCGCGCGACTTTTACCACAAAGCCTGCTTCCTGTTTCAAAGGTTCCAATATTTAAATTTTGAATCCTAAATTATTATATATTTGCAATAATTTTTACTTTTGTACAGCACTGCTTTTTTTGTTGAGCATTTTTCAAAATGAAAATGATATTCCACCATATTGGATCTGGGATTTCGAAACATTAATTTGTAGCATCTCCCCCCCCCCCCCCTGAGTAATAAGATTTGATGACTTATTTGATTATTGATAAAATAATATAACACTCTTCATTTTTGTGCATTCGCCTTTAAGCAACAAATTTTCTATTGAATTTTATATTTCAAAACAGCCTGAGTCTTTAAAAAATCTTCAAAGTGGAATATAACGAATACCCTTATACATACATCTTTTCAATTATTCAGGATTTTATACGGAAAAATTTGTTTAAAAAGTCTTAAATTAAGAGTATGATTTTCACAAGGTTTTTCTTGTTTTCTTTTTAACCTTCTTTAGTTCTTCCTGGATTCAGTTGCAGTGTTGATAGTTGTATCCATTGCGAATTACTGGTCAATAATACCATCTGTTTTGGTAATTGGTCTACTTTATCTTTGCCGAGGACTTTACATAGGAGCAAGTCGTGGCCTAAAGCGCATTGAGGTCATGAGTAAGTATCAAATATAAAGACTAGATTGCTCTAAAAAATTTTTTTTTGGTGCTCACATCAAGATTATTTTTGATTTCCAATACTAATTTTAGAATGAAATAACTCAAAATTCTGTCATGCTTTAAAATTCTCAGACAGAATTTGAATTCAATATTGAAAAATTCATAAGAAGTTATAATTTTCATACAAATTATGTTAAGCATTTTTGTCCTTTTCCTGAGGTGGTAGAAAAATTTAGCTGCCAGACATAGATCCATTAAAACTAAGTAAAAAATATAAGAAAAGTTTTTTATCTGCTGCATATGTTACTGTTTTTTTGTAAGCCTGTTTTATTCGAAAATATCAAAAACTGCTTTAAAATGATTCTGGGCCTGAGCATCCAAAAAAGATAATGCAACACAGAACTTCAAATATCTTACCAATTGCTTCTTTGCTAATTTTTTCCTGAACAAATCAGCTCGCAGTCCTGTGCTGTCGCATACTAATCAAACATTCCAAGGACTACCTACAATACGTGCCCTAAATGGCTGTGTTGCTATGGAAAGAGAATTCCATGCACAACAAAATTACCATACCTCTGCCTTGTACCTTTTTACCAGCACAAATCGTGCTTTCGCCTTCTGGACAGATCTTATTTGTGTGCTTTATGTTTTGATCGTAACCTTCAGCTTTCTAGTTATCGATCGTGATTTTCTAAGCGGTGACGTTGGCTTGGCTATAACGCAGTCACTTACTTTAGTCAAGACGGTACAGTGGGGATTACGTCAAGCAGCTGAAATGGAGAATCACATGACAAGTGTTGAGCGTATTACAGAATATATCGATACTCCTTCGGAGCCAAGTTTGGAGACGGATGAAAGTTTGGCACTACCAAAAGAATGGCCCAGCACAGGAAGTCTTCACTTTCGTGATTTACGTTTACGATACTCAGAAAAGGGTGATTATATGTTAAAGGGTCTTAATTTCTCTATAAGACCCATGGAAAAGCTTGGTATTGTTGGCCGTACTGGTGCAGGCAAATCATCAATTATCCACGCCATATTTCGTCTAGCTATTAATGAAGGTCTCATTGATATTGATGGCTATGATATTGCTAAGATGGGTCTACATGATTTACGTAGTCGCATTTCGATTATTCCGCAAGATCCGGTATTATTTTCTGGTACACTTCGTTATAATTTAGATCCATTTGAGGAGAAAACTGATGAAGAATTATGGAATGTGCTGGAACACGTCAAATTGCGTAATTATGTTTCGAGCTTAGACAGTGGACTTAGTTGTCGCATGCATGATGGTGGTGTTAACTTCAGCATGGGACAAAGGCAGCTAGTTTGTATGGCACGTGCCATAATAAGGCATAATAAAATTCTTATAATGGATGAGCCCACGGCAAATGTGGATCCAGAGTAAGTTATTGATCAAAATTTTTGAAAACATTTTCGTAATTATTTGTCGAATGCGAGATATGTTTCTTTATTTCATTTATTTATTTCAACAGGACTGATCAACTTATTCAGGAAACCATTCACACTAAATTTGAATCATGCACTGTACTAACGATCGCCCACAGATTGCATACAGTCATGGATAATGATCGCGTTCTGGTCATAGAAGCTGGTCAAGTAGTCGAACTGGGACATCCACATGAGTTACTGCAGAATAAAGACGGAGTACTGTATAAACTCGTTAAACAAACTGGTAGTGGTATGGCAAGACATCTAAAGCTTATTGCAGAGCTCAGCTATAAAAAGCGTGTGACGGATAAGAAGATTACTTGAAGAGTGTTATATGACATTGTATTTAGCTTAAGATTTTTTCGAAATGTAATTCAGAAATTAGGTTGAAAGTAGTGATATATATTAAGATTTAAAAATAAGAAATATAGGAAACCAACGTTTTATAAATATTAATAAAAAATTTAGTAAATGCACACAAAAAAATAACTAATAGTTTTATGCTTTCTAGTGGCGCTTTGATTTTGACTTTTCCCAATAATTATCTGTCCTTTAAATTAAAATTCATATGCAAATACTTACAATATATTATTAATAAGCAGCCCTTCACAAAGTCTTCAAGTCAATGTAACAAATTATTTTATTGAATAATAAAGTTTACAATGGTCAAAATCGAGCGCCTGAAATTAATTGTCTCAATGTATGTATTACCTATAAGGATTTGCAAAAAAGTTAAAACTTCCTAAATCAACAACTGGAACTGTTTTAAAGTGCTATAAAAAACGTTTAGTCATCAGGAGGAAGTCAGGAAATTGGCGGTTAGCATGTCAGAAGAATCAAGATCAAGATTTCACAAAGTTCAAAACTTTCGCGTACGGCGGAATAAATTGTACAGAATATGTATTCATTGATGCATCGAATTATTTTATAATTATGTATGCATGTATATCAGGCCCCAAATATACGCAATAATTGGATGTTTGAAGATAACTTTTACAGAACGAATTACGCTAGGGTAAATGAGTCAATTACAATATATATATATCAATTTATGTTCAGTTTTAATTGATTTTTCTGTAAGAATTGTATTCAGAAGACAGTAAAAAAATAAACATATAAACATATTGAAGTTATTATGAAATTTCTCCATGAATTTTTCTGCCCAAAGCTCATCGCTAACCAAATAAAAGACAACGTTTTTATTTATTTTAAAGGTAATGATAATATAATAGTATATTTTAGTAAAATGTTTTATAATTTATAATTTTTTTTTTTTTTGATTTTTTGTATTTTATTTAATAAAGTGATATAATCGCCATATTTATGTTGTTGTCATTGTTAATTTATGTAGTTGTATTGCAGTGGTTTCTATGGATGTTGCGGTAGATGATGATGTACTCTTTTTTGAAAAATTTTCTGTTGCTGTTGTATTATTGAAAGCTTTGTTTACTGTAAATATCGTATATAAAATGTACGTAAGTATGCAATACATTGTATACCATTACATATACATAGAAATAAGCCACAGTTATAATGTAATACATGCTATGTACGAGTATAATGGTAATTTTTCAAGAGACAAAAAAACTTTTTTCTTAGTTATGCGGATGTTGTTTGTTTGATTTGTTCATCATTAGTAGATATATATTTGCTAAACGAAAACTACTAATTTATTGAAAATTATGATTTTTTTACTAAAGTATTTGTAAATTTTCTTACACGGCTGGTTTTATATTTTTATTTTTATTTTTTGTTTTGTATTTATGTTTAACTAATAGCTCATATATTTAGGAATTTATTTTCTATAAATAATAGTGGAAATAATTTTTTAGATTGTTTCAAGTTAAACTTAATTTTTTCATTTTCTTATTAAATACGAAAATTAACTATAAGATTTTATTTTTTATTATATGTATACTCGTAATTATAAGTAAATAGTTACTGTGTAAAACTGAAGTTTAGTAAGTAAGTGGAGCTAGACTTTGTAAATATAAGAGAGTTTTTATCTTTTTCTATATGAATGTTTTATATTTACGAGATGTTTTGTGATTATGCCATTAAGAGTTTGTTTTTTTTATCACTATTAGCAGTTTTTGCACTTTTAATTTATGTATATTTATTTTTGTTGTTTCGATTTAAATTTGTGAAATATAGACATTTTATGAAAGTTTTCATATATTTATAAGTGTTTTTTTCTTCAGTGTAGGTAAAAATGTATAATTTCGATTTTAACTTTAAGTAGAAAATCGTAAATTTCATGAGTTTTAAGATTTAAACTTAAAATAGCTATTAATATTTCTGTATAATTTTATATATTAAAGTTTTTTTGTTTTTGATTTTTGCAAAATAAATCGACAATATATACATATACAATATATATTGCATATGTATTTATTTGAAATTTTATTTGTTTTTTAAACTTAATGCTTATAATTTTTACAGTTTTTAATTTAAGTTAAAAGCCAGCATTGAGCTCTAAATTTTTGTTTGAAATTTCTTATATGATAAACGATTTCATATGCATTCTATATCGCGATATTTGTTGCATTTGTTGATATTCAATTACTATCGTTTTAGTTGCACTAATTTTTTTTGCTGTTGTAATTGAATTTTTTTAAATAGTATTTTCCAATTTTTCTTAAACTATATAACTATGCTTATTTCTTCTGTTAAAACCAATGCAATTTTGAAATTCTTCCCCAAATTTCAAAATCAGCCTGATTTTGTGTGGTTTTTTTTTTTTAATGGAAATAAATTTACTTATTCGAAATATGGCTTCTTATTATATTATATATTGTAAATTATTGATTCTATAATTTATATTGATAGCGATAACCATGCCATATACATACATACCTAAGTAAGTGTATTACGATACGATATTTGTATTATATAGCTATTCAAAAATAATTCTGTTTTATTTTTAAAAAAACTTAACCCACTTAAAGGGGTATGGAAAGTATACCGAGCAGAAGGTTAGGTTAGATCAGGTAAAAAACTAGTTTGTTTGTCATTGTTATTTTGGCTCCCATTGTGGTAAACATTTGGAATTTCCATACGTATACGTAAGAGCCACTGCATAATGTGAGTCAAATATGTCAAAAGTAAAGAATTCGATGGCGGTTTTCACTTTAAAATAAGTGGATCTTGGTCATCAAAATCTTCAACTGCAGTCAACTACAATGTCCGGAAATGGCACTTGTTAAAATGCAAATTAATTTCAGTTACTTTGAAATCTAAAAATCAGTAGTTGCATTTATCCTCCCGACTTAATACACACTTGTGTTAGTCAGATTAGATCGTCAGAAGCTTTTTTAGGCGCCATTTGCGGCTGAACTATGTACTTCATAGCATTGTATGAGTGAACAAAAAACAATACATATTTTGTTTCTTTCTTTTTATCACTTCGCGCTTTGCTTTTATAAAAACAGTAACTGGAGGGTTAAGACCCCCAAAGGAGATGAGAGATTATCGTGTACCGAGTTTGATTTATTCAGAAACAGATAAAGTCGCGTTTTTATATATATATATGTCATGGTAATCTTACCACTTCCTTAAATAAATAAATTGAAAGTTTTATAAAAATGTGTTTCGTATGAAGGTGTTTTGGTTTTCATCTAAAAGTAAGCAAAATTTGACAATGATAGTCTTAAAAAAAAATACTAAGGAAAATAATTAAAATTTATTTATTCATTTTAATGACTACTATCTTGATTTATCATAATGTAATGCCGCTACACGTAATTATTGAAAGAAAAAACTAATTATGCTTTAAAATTATGTCAAAAGATGGCGTTATCAATGCATCAATAATATTTCATTTTCTAATTTTCAATATACTAAATTAGATATTTTAAGTGTTTAATTTTTTTTTATTAGTGTCAAATTCTTTTTTTTTGTGTTCAAATTTTTATTATAAGTTTATTATTTTTATAATTTATTTTTAACGCTTGTTTAATTTTTTTTTTGTGTTTATCGTTTACATATTTATTTTCTCACAGTTAAGCTTTATTGATTGAGCACAAAAAGCAATAAATCCCATTTTTTGTTCTTACAAATTAAAAATGAAATAATTTATAAAATGTTATTTTAAATTTTTCTTATCGATTCTATTGTTTTGAATTATATGTGTATATAACTGTGGAATGTGAATTTTTTTTTCTAAGTACATATGATTTTAACTCAATAATTAGGACGTTGTTACTGGAAATATAAGTTATATTTATTGTTCGGAATTGTTTATTCTGAATGATAGCTTAATGTAAATGTCATATGTATACTTAATAAAATATTTTTTTCATATTAATATTATGGTAAATTAAACTCAACTGCGCAGAAAATGATCTGAAAAAAATTAATGCTTTTGAGTTGTCTTAAGAAATGCCAAATATTATGCAAAAAATCTTCCCCTAGTTTTTGACAACAATATTTTACATATGTTAAGAACAAATATTTAATGAAATACGGAAATCAGCGAAAAACTAATAAAGCTACAAATTTTTGTTTGCAATTACCGCAAGTAAAGTAGCAGAATATTGATCTATATACGATCTATGAATTGTTCTTAATGGTATGTTCTTATAACATACCATTAAAAATATTTGCTCATCATTGCAAGATATTAAATGCTTATTTCGAGTAAGCCTCCTGAAGCAATTGCTGTATCTATCGCTCAAAATTTAATTGTTATTGGATGCTCGCAATGTTAAGAATTCCATTAGATTATATGATCTAAGTTTAGGTATGGTTTTATTTCATATTCATCAATCATTTCATTTAAAAATTTTGGAAAAACTTTTTGAAAAGAACGCAATATATCAAGATTTACTTTATGAGTGCAATAAGTACTACTGTCAGTAACTACTTCATAATCTTAATCTTCGCGCAACGCCATAAGCTCACTCAATCGTGATTTAATAAGATTCGGTTTATGGAATAGACGCAGTAAATAGTGTAGAAACTACAGATTATGAGACATCTGCTCTATACTTGTTAGTTCCCTGGAATAGCTACGATTGAAATTTTTAACTAAAAAATTTATGTTTTACCTATTTGATCGATTAAAAAACATTAGATGTCATTTACAAAAACTTTTCCGGATTTTCCAAATATGTAATTTAGTGAATTATTTTTTAATTAATTAAAAATAAAGAACAAAAACAAACGATATTTTTGTTTTGTAACCCTAGAACTTTTTTCTGGTGTAACATAATAATAACTATTTTCTCGTGATTGTTGTAGTTGTTAATTATGATAGTTGTGTTTGATTACTTTAATAATTGTCTTTTTTTATACTTTTGATTTTTCATAAAAATAATTTAAAATTAGTGAATATTGCTTAAAAATAAGGATTGTTTATTTGGAATTTAGCTTCAGGTATTATGGTTTTGTAATTTCTTACACTTTTTTAAGTTTCTTCACATATAATTTATTAAGAAATTTTATGTTCGAAAGATCTTTAAATTTTTTGTACAGTTCATGTAATATATAGTTTAATTTTTTCATACTTTTGAATGTACGAAGGTACATTAAATTGTTGTATTTTTTCAATTCTGCTTACGTCATCTCCAACTTTGGTTCAAATATATGAAAAATATTTTATTCAAAATTCAAATCCGATTGATTAATATATTAACACGTGGCAGCAATTAATTGAAATTTTCCATTTGAAAAAAAAAATAGAAAAGAGTAATATTTTTAAAATTCCTAGCTGCATAATTTTTTTAAATATAAATCTTTCAGATCACAAAACTCTTCACTTTTTTGGCCATACTACAAGATAGCACTTGAGAAAAAAATGTTTTTTTTTTCAAAAATTTCAAAATGTTGAATGCGCCAAAATTGAACATTTTATGATAACGGTGCTCAAGATCAATTTTTTAAGAAATGTGATAAATTTATATTTTTAGTTTACCATATTTTATCCCAAATTTTGAAAAATCAAAAATCGGGCAATTTTGTTGGGACCCGAGTAGGAAGATATGATGAATTTCTTGAATATTTATGTGATGAAACCATCCACCATTTTTAATTTTTTGAATATTAACTTTTTGTTTTTTGAAGTGCTCTTGTTGTATAGATAAGAGATTTTTGAACTTGAAAATATTTAGTCGAGAATTGAAAAAGATACGAAATGTTTAATAGTTAATTAATTGTACTGGGTCGGGATGTTACTTTAAATTTTTTATTTTTTTTTATTGAAATAAAACTGGGAGGTGACGTCTACAAAATTCAAAAAATTATCTCATGTACCTTATGCAAGTATGTATATGGGCTTGCTAAATTGTATTTCTGTATGTGCTTTCAGTTCTTGAAGGCAAAGTGATGCCATTTGCATTTATGTTACTTCGCATATGCAGCGATGTTGTTGAATGTATTGTCGATTAAGCCCAGCAAACCAAAAGTTCCAAATACGTAAAAATTTTTATACACGGAATCGGCAAAAAATTCTCTATTTCGATAAAGAGATACTCTCGAAATCAACAAGAATTCAGTATGAAAAAGTTGACACGATTTTGTAACGCGAAATCTGCGAAATCAGTACAATGTGCTAGTAAGAAATTACTACGTAATGCCATACTTTTACTGTCACTTACGTAAAAATAATATTACGTTTTCAAACTTCGAACAAA
The DNA here is from genome assembly GCA_963662105.1 of Meiosimyza platycephala. Classification (NCBI taxonomy): domain Eukaryota; kingdom Metazoa; phylum Arthropoda; class Insecta; order Diptera; family Lauxaniidae; genus Meiosimyza; species Meiosimyza platycephala. The sequence continues at coordinate 77,600,755 of OY759209.1, forward strand.
TCTATTACGAAATGTTCAATTGGACATTTCGACTTTGTCCGAACAGAGACTAGCTGAAAAAGTCGGAACTTTTGGTTTGCGCGGAAAATTCAATGTAGATACTTAAAACACAACAAATAAGTTTCATTAAAAAAATACTGTTATGGGCCATTCCACAGATGGGTCACATACATGAACTCTGAGCAAAAATTGCACTGCTTCAAAAAATCTGATTTCATAAATAAGCATTATCATTTTAATCAGCTTCGATTTTGAAGATATGTCTAAACACCGTTTGTCAAAAGGCCCAAAAGACTAATATCATATTTTCATTGGAAAAGATTTAATTTCAAAGTTATTCATAAAAAATATTATATGCAAATCTCAAAATTAATGCCGATCTGAAGGGGGCCCCAATTTTAATGTATATAACCTGGGGCTATATGGGGCCTCCTAGCCCTATAATAATCCGAAGCGGGATAGATCCCAAACAGAGAATTGAATTTATACTAGTTTATTAAATGAAAACCTTTAACATATGTATCAATTTTGAAATCTATTCTGAAAGTAAGATATTGAAATAATACATTAAATTTCGAGAGCAGCTTCTAAATTTTTTTCTCATCAAATCAGAAGAAGAGCAAAACGACTAACGTGGAATATACCTACATACATATCCGAAGTGCAGTAGGAATTTAGACTTATTACCTTAAACAAAACAGAAAAAATTTGGAAGCTATTTATGTTCTTATGCTCGAATCGGAGTTATTTTAATGTTTTGTGAATGTTTTGAAAAGCTCCGAGTAAAACTGTTTATATATATCAAACAAACGTATTTCCAAATGGGCAATCATCATTTTTTTAGACAAACATCACTGCATATTTTTTAACTTTAAACTGAGAGTATAAAGAAAAGATATTTAAATAAAAAAAAGTATAATTATTTTAAATTTATTTAAATTTTCATGTTTTTATCAATATTTTCACTTATACTAGAAAATTCCCTATTTGAATGTTACTACGTACTTTTATAATATATTTATTTATATATATAGTATAATAGTATATCATTAAATTGCCGCTAAAATGTAATTTTTTTTTTTTTAATTTTTCATTTATTATTTTATTTGCATTAGAAAAAAGTGCACAGATGGCGCTGTTGTCGTAGTAAGTAAATAAATTAATATAGATACATACATTATACATACATCGTTTATGAAACGCATATTTTTGTCCAGAAAAATATGGTCCCGAAGTTAACTAGATGAAAAATCGCAATTGTAATAACAATTTGTTCAATTTGTGTTCAATTTTATTTTTTAAGTATTTTTTCGTGATTTTTAAAATTTTGATGACTTTATTTTTTTTCAAACTTCTAAGGCTATATCATGTTACACAAATGCCGACCATACAGTAAAAATTATATAACGTGAGTTTATATGAAAAATTCTGAAAATATGTAATTTCTTATTTAGTTTTGTTTGGCATGCTATGCTGAGTTGTAGGTTAAGGGTCTATATCTAAGCCTTATTACGATTTCAATGTTCTTTATTTGGTTTTTTTTTTTGATGGGTATGTGTATAGAGCTATACGATGCAGCAACATCATAATTTCTTGTTTGGATTTATTTATCATTTTTAATGCTATATCCTTTAAAAAGTTTTAAAATTTTAAGCTAAACGCGTTTCTTGCTGCTGTTTTTATTTTTATTTTGCATTTTCCACTACTTATTATGTAGAATATATAAATTTTGTTAATTTCTTTTGAGTTATTTTAATATCTACTTTTGGATGTTTCAAATTAAATTTGTTTACACATGCATGTGTGTGTATAAATTATACGCGTGTTTGTGTTTGATTTTTCTTTTAATTTTTCAACAACAAAAGCTCATTTTTTTGTTTTCTTTTTTTGGTAGGAAATATGAATTTGTTATGCAAGATTTTTTCATCATTATTTATTTATTAATTATCATTTTAATTAGCAACTCTTTAATTTGTGTAATTTTTTTAAGGGTGTATGTTGTTTGTATGTGTGTGTGTGTGTGTTTGTATATATATTAAATAAGCAGAAAATATTTTTTAAAAAAATTTTGTTGCTTTAAAATGCATAGCGCTCATGTTGTCAGCAGCATTTTTTTTTATTTTTCTTTTTTATGTATTAATTACTTTTTTTGTTTTTTTGTAATTCAAAGTGCAACTGTAGTAGAAGGAATAAAAATATAATAATTTTTTTTTTTTATTATAATTTTTTGCATTTCTTTGATATTTTAACTTTTAAAGCATATTTAATTGAATTCAAAAATTTTCATATTTATTTTTTTATTTTTCCGGTTCGATTATTTCGACCGTTACACTTTCAGCAGCTGGATTCGTTGTTATGTTGGTGATAAGTGGTTCATGTTGTTGTTGTTGTTGCTGTTGTTGCTGCTGCTGTTGTTGTTGTTGGTGATGATGTTGTTGTGTATGATGATGCTGGTGATGAGATGAGCCTTTTCGTTCATGATGACTATTCATTATATTACCAGGCGCAACGGAATTACTGCGTGCTGATCGTACCGATGTAGCAGAGTTGCTGCTGCCATTCGAGTTGTTCTGCGAACCTGTGTTAATTGATACAAATATTTACAACAAACATTAGCATTAACTATTCATTTGTTTAATACATATGTACATACAAATAAAAAATAAAAATCACAAAACATATACCATATATTTACAACTATTCTATTGCAATAAGTTCTGTTTTTAAACATCAGGGGATTAAACCAAAACTGATATGCTGAATTAGGATCCGCTACCTTAAGATCATTTCCAAGCACAAATTTCACACATCTTCTAACTAAATTATACTGACATTTTTCTTTAAACTACATGAGTATGAAACTTTGAAAAATCAAATTATATTGTTTTCAACATAATTCAAAAAACTTTAAGATGTTGTCGTAAAAGTGTTTGTTCCGTGAAACTGAAGTAGATTGGAGACCTAGAAAAAAATAGATCTTGTAGAGGCATTTTTGAAATTTTAAAAGGAATCGGAGGACATGACAAAAAATTTTGAGGGATCTAGGTTTTTTGCCCCATATACATTTGTGCAGTTGTCAGTATTGTCCGATCGCGTCAAAATTCTAGAATTTCTTAATAGTCAAGAGCCCGCTGTTGAAAAAGCTAGTGTGAAACTAACCAACATAAAAGTGTATAGGATTATAGCTTGAAATGTATGCCAAATGATGTCACTCAAAATGGCGGGTCCAATATGGCAGACGAGTTTTTAAAGAATGCATGAGCCGTATTAGATCCATCATTTTGAATTTTTAAAATCTGATATCCGATTCGTAATCAGCGATCCTGAAAACCCCCGAGTAATAAGTTTGAAGCGAATTTGATCAATTTCAGAGAAGTTTGTCTCATTGGATTTCTTTTCTTTTGGCCATGTTTGAAGAGAATTTGTGAAAAAACTAATGCAGCTAGAAAGCTGCTGTTTACATGAAATTTTGTTTTCAATCATTCTCACAGCTTTCAATTTATGTACTATAAGATATTAGATACTTAAATATAACACAGTTATATTCATAAAAACAAGCATTAATTATCTAAAGACCAATTAATTTGGTACTTAATTTAATTACAAAATACATGTGCGCAAACTTTCCGAAGAAACTAAAAAAAAGCAATAAATGAACTTACAACATATTTAATTGTAACATAACGCAAATCTTACATGATTTAAATAATAAAAATATGATTGTAGGGATATAGAGGAAAGGAATTTCATATAGTTTGTATTAAAGGATATGTTGTTGAAAGTGTTAGATAAATAAACAGAAGTCAGTCTTTTCTTCATTTAAAAATTTGCATTATATAATTTACATTTTATTCAGTTTTTAATATAGGGTGTTTTTTTAGAGGTATAGAACTTTAAAATGGAATAAAACAAAGATGAATTTTTTAAATAGACATGAAAATTACTTTATTCGAAAGATAATCTTCTGGCATTATAATTTAAATATGACTTCTGGCATATGAACGCCACGGCTAGCTCGGACGTAGTCTAAAATGGAGGTCCAATTTTCAAGGTATATCGCGAATTACGCGAGTAATGTTGGCTTCGAAGTATTGAATCGTAGCTGGCTTATCGACGCATACTTTTGGCTTCACATAACCCCAAAAAAAAAAATTAAGGTGTGATATCACAAGATCTAGGCGGCCTTCTTGACTTCATAATTGCAAAAATCATGTGAATTTTGAGTGAAAATAAAGTTGAAATTTTAGTGACTATAATAAATTTGCACAATTTGGACGCGTTGTTCATGCGTCAACCTGTTCATGATGAAATGGCAAACCAAACTGAATATAAATGACATTAGAGTTGCCAGATTTGACCACAAAATCCCAGTTTTATCTCTATTCGAAAAACAAACCTCTAAAAAAAACACCCTTTATATAGGTAGTAGTGGCGGAAAAGGATTAGATTTGGACTACGAAAATTTCCAATAAGCTGAATTTTCATATGAAAAATTTCCCAACTGCATCGTGTAATAAAACTTTCTGTAGGTTTGTAAAGTTCACAAAAATTACTTATTAATGTTTTTGAAAACTTTTGGTTTTTTAAATAATTTTTATGAAAATTGTGGCTATTTTATTATCCAGCCAGTGCTAAGCAAAGTGGCAGAAAAATTTGAATTTCGATGTAAAGTTCTGCAGAATTATAAGAAAATCACGTAGCTATAAAGTTTCGAAAGTTATTAACATTTTGGTTGTCCGCGAAATTTGCAGCTGACGCTCATCCTTGAGATTGGAGAAAACTTGGCAATTAAAAAGCTTAAAATATTCTACTGAATACCTTAAGCTTAAAATATTGCGTGATTTGATTTTTTGACGAAGAAACAAAAAATTGACTGCACTATAAACGAATGCTATACTAAATTTTTTAATTGCTACTGCATATTTTCCATACCATTAAAATGTAAGTTTTGTCTAAGTTGGCATAGTGTCATGACCATTAAAGCCATCCCCTATACTTAGTGCACAGTGTGTATGTGTTAGTATGTTAGTAATATAAGTAGTTAAACGATATATAAAGACAGCAAACGAAATTGTGTATTATAAAGCTTTTGTGTGTGTTTGAGCATCAGTGTAGAGACACCCTAATTTGTTTGTGAATTGAAATTGACAGCACAGTGGGACATATTTACGACACTACAAATTAACATTCATTACGAAATGGGGCAATCGAAAATACTGTTCTGTACTATTAGAGCACACTACGAAAATGCAAATCACTACATTTTTTTTTTGACTACTGCGAGTACTTGACTACTACTATTTCGTAAGGCGTTAGAAGAATATAGAAGATCCCATTAGTACCTTTGCCGGAAACTCTTCAACTTTAGTTGTATTTGCTGCGCCATGTTTTATTTGCATTATTTAAGTATGTTTGCTAGTTAAGTGTATATGTATGTATATGCACAACAACAACATGTACACACTTGTGCAAGTATGTACATATGTACAGTGGTTTGCGTAAATTCGAGAGTGTGTGCATTTGTGTGTAGACGATTTTAAGTGTAGACGAAAACGACGGTGACACTGACGACGGCGACGGCGATGTTTTTAATGATGGCGACGACGACGGCGACGTAGACTTCAGCTCAAATTAAAATTTATTCGCTTTTATGGCAACCGTTGGTGCTGCTGGTGGCGATGGTGTACCACAGGCAGACCCCGCACCAGGTGAGGTTGCTATATAGGTGGTAGTCGTTGCATGGTTGATATTATTAATGTTGGCAGCACTTGTTGATGGCAGCGCATTGTGTGCGTGCGTATGAGGATGCGAATGCGTATGCGGGTGAGTGCTGTGCTGCATGGCTGTGGTAATGGGATGATGCTCGAGTAATCTTGAACAATTGGAGGCATCGCTTACACGTGAATCACTTGAGCGCGTATTACTTTTGGAACGCGTCATACTACGTCCTGCGTTAAAGAAGAGATTGGGAAGGTTGAGTGGATGAGGGAGTTAGGTAGTTTGAAAGTTTTGTTTTAATTTCGAGACTATGCGTTGCGGTTTTCTAGTTTGGTTTTGGTTCGATTCGTAGTAAACAAATTAAAAGGAAGATAATAAAGTATTTAAAGAAAATTAATTAAAAGATATCAATATCCGAAGCAAAAATAAAACAAAATAAAATAAATGTTTTAGAACTTTAAAAATTTAATGGCTATTTTGAAATTGTTTAATATAGATAAAAATATAATTTTGAAGAATTTTGGTCATAGATAATACAACAACGCAAGTGAGAAACAACAAACACAAAAGTAATAACAAGGATCGCTCTCTCTACGCTTATTCCTTGTTCTCTATCGATAAGCACGAAAGGCATATATGAGCATTAAAATTGAATTTAAAAACGAGCGTGTGCCGACATGTAAGAAAATTCCACTACAACAGATCTATTCACCCAATCGGTGTCAGCAATAGCTTCAAGATGGGTGAATATAGCATAGAAGAAGTGCATCACTTTACTTACTTAAGCAGGACATCCATGTTAGAATAAGTAATGCGAAAGGTACCTAAGTTCAACTTCATAATGTCTGGTAATCTTCGTACCTGTCAACGACAACGAAGCTCGAAATCATTGAGTCAAATGAGAAGCCACTTCTTTTGAGGTTCAAAATCTTAGTTTTTAAACTATTATATGCAAATGATATAGCTACGTGTTTACAGTTTTTCAACAATATTTTATGATGTACAATAAATGTAACAGATTTTCGAATTTCTTTTTGAACAAAATTTTGTTTTATAACCACCTACATACAGCAGTATATGGAAGGTACCCTTTTTGGGATCCTCCGTTGCAGTGAGACGCAGTGATAAAAAGGAGTACAAGGTATTATTAATCATGGATCATCCCCCTTCCAATCGCGAGAATATTGAAAGCAAAAATTAGTAATGCATCATATAAAATATTTCTTTAATAACAGCACGTGATATAACGAAAAAACGAAAACAAATCAAATTAACTCCTGATTAAAAGTGCTATGTGTTTGTTCTTGTTTTTTCCTAAAACCATTTACTTAAGCTTCCCTGCTCTTGAACTTAACAAAAACATTTAAAATAATTAAAGTAATAAAAAACAAAAAAGTTGGCAGCCTGTCAAATTGATTGAGTTAGATAATCCTTTTGTCAACGAACGAACCAATGGACTTTCACATAATTCAGTAAACATTTCTCATTTAAGCTCTTTGTTTGTTGCGCTCGGCACGCGGTGAAAGCGATATAAATATTTTCATGTTCTTTTAATTTCTCCTTTTTAGCAATTCATTTTTCTATATCTATTCATGAATGAATGGAAGTCTCATCATAAATCATGTTGTGTAAAAAGGGTTTAAATATTCGTCAACACGCTGTCAATCGCTGGTGTCAATATTTGGTGCGTCTTAAGCGATCGATCAACAAATTTGTGCTTTTTAATTTTATAGCTACATACCTACATCCATTGTGTAAGTTTATGAAAGTTTAATTTATGATTGGGGATAACTTTTTTCCTCAATATTGAACAAAAATTAAACGTCATTACAGAAGCAGTGAAAGCAGTGCCATTAAAAAGATTAAATTAATGCAATCACGTTCATAGTGACATTTTTGTTTTCTTTACTTCGTAATAGTGTCTGCTAAATGATATTTATTCAAAACTGACAGCAGTCATTGGTACAATTCGAAAATTGGTAAAATTATGGAACGTTATTGACCCTGTTCTAGAGCAGCATTCTTGCAAAAAAACTAAATTTTTCTACGACATTTTCTTGAGGTCACGCAATAGTAGCTTAGATTTTTTTTTACTTACGAATTTTTTGCATATACTTCACCCTAATATTCAGATCGATCGGAACAAAAAGTAAAATTTCAGAATTTGTGGATAACATACATATCTCAAAATCATGACGTGACTGATCAATAAAATTCTCGGACTTACATAGATTTAGCCCAACAAAAGCCATTTAAAGATAGCTGCTTGGTCTGCAACACGTTTTAATTATGGATAACGTGTAGTTAGTAGAGTAATGTCAACTATTTTGTCAGACAAATTACTTTTTTCAAAAAGATGTCACTTTTTAAAATATTAAAATTTTATAATTTTTATCAGATATATTAAATGAGTTCAAACTAAAATTTTAATTTTAATTACAAGACATCAGTTTCTTTGGTGCACATGTTATGCTTAAATTTAAATTTTTTAAGAGATTTCTAGTGGGCACTTGTCTTAGAGTTACAAAAAAAAAAAAAAATTATTTTAAAGAACCACCACAGTATGCAGAGTACGTGGACAATGTATGTTTGTCAGACTATCACAATAAGCAATTAAATGGAGACATGCGAATATTTGGCTGTAATTTAAATGTTCTAAGTACTTTTCGTGTTATTACGTTCATACATCTGGGGTATTCTTTGCCAAAATGAAAGTGGTTTAATCTTGAGGTCTGAAATTTTCCTGATGTTTTTCTGTGAGTGGTAATTCATATGTTTATGATTCATCATATTTCATTTCGGCGTAACTGCTACTTACGATTTTCCAAAACTTATAATCAATAAAAAAGTTAATTTTTCAAAATTTTTTATCTGTGTATATATTAACTCTACATAAAAAGATGTTAGAACATAAAGTGTTAGGAAATTAGTGTTGAAATTTTGGAACAACATCTTAATACCTTTTTGTTTGAATAGCCACAAAATTTTCAAAAGAAATAATATTTTCAGAAAAGTAAAATGCTTATAAGATCTCATTTTAATTTTTCCATTTTCTGAAACAAAAAATTTTATATATCCAAAGTAGAGTTTAGGCCAATTTCAAAGTTTCAATCAAAATAACATGTAATAATATGTAAGAGACAAGAGCCTTAAACTATTTTTTTTTCTCAAAATATAGTAGACCAACTAATTCTGAGCTCTTTCCTTTGTAAACAAATTTTTCATAGAATTTACAAACGGGTCATTCCAATGTGAACAAAAAAAAAAAAAAAAAAAAAATACACCAAAAACGGTGACCTCAAAATCCAATTCTTTTCGTTTCGGCGAAGAATGCCTTACACGAGTATGTATGTGTGTAAGTGTGCATATTGTGACGCTGTTCTTCTTCAATTTTTATTAAGCGTGGAAAAATTACATGTTTCAGCGCTAAAGACAAAAAAATTAAAAATTTAACAGCAGATTGCGCAAACTGAACCAAAGGGGATATATTGAGGAGAGAAGGAGTGTGGGTAGTCTGAATAATTTTAATGGCGCCATTAAAAATTTTAATGTGTACAGCATTAGAGTGACACTTGCGCTTAAACGCCTCATTTTATTATTTCCAAGTTATTTAATATTTAATATATATGTACGAGATTTTTGCATATGTCAATGACCACGCTTTAAAAATATTTTATTTATACTTTAATTTAATTTATTTTTTAAAGTTCTATTTTCAGCAAAAAAAAAAAAAAACAATAAAATCAAACTAAAAATATTTAAAGAAAAATTATATTAAAATTAAAATGTTATGTTGAAAATATCAATAAAGAGACAAAACTCAAAAGACAGTTCAACAGAATGGTGCATTTTTTTTCGGTATCGGAATACAAACCTGTCTTACCTAACGACGGATTCGGTGAGTGGGGTCGCAACGATGCCATACTGGGCTGACGCGATGGTGCACGTACGGACATTCGTGATCCGCGTCGCTCTTGGCCATGCAGCAGCTTGCTATCACGCAGCAATGAGACATTCATAAGGCGTGGATTTGGAGTATTAAAAATCGTGCGATTCTCACGCCATCTTGCTCTGCAATGAAGTAAAATAAAAGGAAAATACATTAACATGTGATTATATGTGTAGACTGGTTGGAAATAAAACATAGATTTCAATGTATTTAGGTCATTCATTAATTCTGTTATTCAATAATTATGGTAATATCAATATGTATAATGGTAGTTTTATGACGAAACAAAAAATTACATATGTGGTTATTGAGCCGGATTTATGAAGAAAGCTCAATGATTGATATTTGAAAAGGTCCACACTAAGACAGTATAATTATATTTCCAGGCCCGGATTTAGAAACTTGCCGCCCTTAGGCCGTTCACAAATTGCTGCCCCTCTTCACTGGTGAATATGGAAAAAAAAATTTTTAATATCAAAAGTGAGGACCTTTTCATTTTTTTTGTTAGGTATATTCCCACTTTTTTCCCCCTGTGTAACTCTCACCATCACCAATGCATTACCACTTAAAAAAATTCCAAATTTCCCAATATTTGCCGTCCCTAAATTCTTGCCGCCCTAGGCACTGGCCTAGTGTGCCTCTTAGGTAAATCCGGGCCTGTATATTTCCATCAATTCAACAAAATATAGTATTATACATATAAAGTTTTTTCCCAGAAAGTCATAAAACTTAAAATTGCTATACTGCAAGCTGTTTTTTTGTAGAACTGATAATGCATTGTGCTCTAGAGAAAACAGGAGCAAGCTCCTTAAGTCAGTGCATATTTGGGCGTCATATCATTTCCATTAACTTAGGGTCTTACCGGTGCTCAATACTAGAATTCACTATCAAGAAAAATCTCTACATCTATTAATGGATGGGCGGATATCACTATAAAAGTCAATAAAAGATTCTAATTTACTTCTACATTTAAAATGAAAGTTTAAACAACTATTCTAATTCGAACTGATTAGGACTTAGTTTTGTTCAATTAGTCTTGATGTTGTTGCTGGCATCGCAATTATAGTTTTGCTCTTGTAAAATATGGAAAACCAGGACAAATATTGATTTTACTCATCACTACATGTGGCAGAATTGTATCTCTTAAATCATGGCTTGAATTTGTGTAACCTTTAAGAAAAAGTCCTTTCTTCTTTAAGGCGACATCCGACTATATACACACCGGGTGTCACCTACTCTAGCGATGTCATATTGCGATAAATATTGCACTTTTCTTTGTGATATTCAAATCAATAATTTTCAATCAGATGGACAAAACAAGTACAGATTAGATATTAAAATATATATATTTTTTTCATTTCAATTTAAATTTCTTTTTCATTACTTTATTGTAAAGAAAATTGCTTTTCTAAATCAATACATAGAAATGCTTCTCATGTCAATCATAATAAAACAAAGTAGGATATAAAGCTCCGATGTATTGTTCACTTTGATGGCTTTAAAGAACGCTGGTTGCTGTCAATATAAGTTTAATTTTGATAGCATTTCTTTTAACATTAGTCCTTTGTATACACGTGTGACTGACTGTATTTTACAGCTTTGCAGAGTTTTTTTTATTAAATTTTCACACGAATTTTGACACCTGGGAATAATTGCGAAAAATCTCGTAACATCTAAGAATAAACTGAAATGCATCGAATTTTTGTTTGTATCACTTGTCAATGTAAGAAAATAATGATTTCTTGTAGGTGGTGGTGCCATGGGAGTTGAGTGTGAACATGAAAACAAAATATTTTTAAATTAATATTGGAAAAGAAAAAATAAAAACTTTACAACAACAACATAAAATAAAACTTAAGTCTGAAAAGATATTAAATCCAAACTAAGCGCCTTAAATTACAAATCGGAAATTGATGCCAAACTGTCAATTAGTGATATAAAAATAAATATTACAACATAATAAAGGACACAATTTTAATGAAATGGCTAATGGCAACCACACAGCTACTATGGTTTACAGCTTATAAATCAATAATCCATGACCAAAAGATAAACAAAAACAACGGAAAGTCGCTTACAAATGAAATCCATCAACGATAAAAGTTTCGCGTTCTGCAAATTAGTTTCAATCATGCGAAAAATAAGATCCGCATGAAAGTTATGATGATTGACGCGCTCCAATGTCACTGTGACAAATTAAGCCGCTTCAGCAACTGTGGTTTCTATATAAATCACTTGTTAGTACACAAATCCAATATTCTATAAATAAGACAGTTGTGGTTTTGTTTTGTGTCAGCGCGATATGAAACGCTTAAAATGTCGCATTTTATCGCATTAACTATGATACACTTGAGAGGCAAAAGATTTTGCTGAATAAATTTACAAAAAGCTGAATCAGGTATTATGAAAAAACAAATGAATTAAAAAATTATGTATATGAATATTTTTTTCACTGTGGATAGCTTTTTAGATAGACACAGACGTAAACGAACTATAGGGTAGAGGTATCCAACAAGTTATTATTTCAGTACGTTGTGCGAGTGTGTATCTGTCCATATTTAATAACCTATTAAATTTTACTCTTGTTGGATGACTCCTTATAGTTATAATTATACAAACAAACCCACTATGCGATTGTAATGTGATATCGTTTGCTAGATAAAATGTTTTTTATTATTTTTCTTCCATATTAATGGAATTGTGGTTAGTGTCTTCAACAAATCTCATTCGCACGCGACAGTCTGATCCAATTAACCGCAACAACATATGGGAGTACTCGAACATAACTTTACATCAGTGATGGCATTTTTGCTACATTTGTACATTTTTCGGTATAAAGCAAAGTAATGTAATGTGACATAATGTTTGCAAACTGTCTAGTAGAAATCTGTGATATGCCAATGCGTGTAACTGATTACTGAAAACGTTTTTACGAGAAATTTAAAAGTTATTAGAATTTCACAATACGTCAGGTTTCCGAATTACATAGATGTTGAAAGAAAAAAAATCTTGTAGTTAAATTAGTTAAATTGAGAACCAGTCACAAAAAGTAACTAATTCTACAAATTCTTCATTTCGTTTTCGTTTCGTAAATATATTCATGTTGCTTCCCTGCAGTTAATTGTACTAGCGAAGAAGTCCTTCTAAAGTTTCCCAATAAAAGCTATGTTGTGAACTGACGATTTTTCAATGCTGATAACCTAGGTTGAAACAATTGTCCCCGTATGCATTACCTTTGCATCCAGGGTTGCCAAGTAGCCGTTATTGCCGCGGCCGGAACGCCAAAGCCATAAGCCGCGTAGGAGACCGTTAATTGGAGGTAAATGCCGTTAATGGCCGTTAATTGGAGATACAAATATTATTATACAAGCAAAAAGAAAAAACCAAAAGAAAAGTTTAAACATTTCTCTATAAAAGTAAAGTATGTACTACAGTTTGCAAATTATTTAATATTGCTGATCAAAAAAAAAAAAAACAAACAAAATTTTCGATAAAAATTTTAGCATTTTAACAAATTTTTTTGTCACTTTGAAAGGCCGTCAATTAGTCAATTAGTCACTTTTAACTTGGCAACTCTGTTTACACCACTACGGGAACAATTGCCACTTTACGCTACGACTAGGTTGGTGTAGCGAATGTTCTTAGCATGTAAAACGGGTCTGGATTGGAATAGTACCAGCCTTTTTAAATATTAGCTCAATACTATTGTTTCGCTATGCCCAAAATTTTGTCAAATTTGAACACAAAACTTCCAATAAAAAATATATAAAAATTTCAAATATTTATTCGAGCCAAACGTATCGTATTTGGATCAAATAGTGGTAAATGTTGATTGAAGCATTTTATGTTTGACTCAATCAAATATTTGATTGCTCTATATGAAATATAATTTGTTATATTGAAACAAATATTTTTCTCAGTGTAGGTTAGATTAGGCTGTCCAGTAAACTAATTGACGGGACACAGACCAGAGTGGTTCTCTGGCTTCAAAAGAAACGGTCGGCTCTGCTACTCACATCCTCATTTGGATTCTTCACTTTGGGTATTAATTAAGATAAATTTGTGCTAGAGAAAGTATATGACCCAGGTCAAAACTTTGTATGGTGAACTTGCAGGCAGTACTATTGTGCAGTAAAATATGTTTAAGGGAAATACATTTTATAATGGTATTTTTGGAAAAAAAATGCAGTTTAAGAAAAAGTTTTTTTTTATTTTAACGAGCGATAGATAGACCCCTCCCATATACTTTTTGACTCATAATAAGTCAGGGAATCGCATTTTTCTGCACAGGTGTTCGGATTCGGACAACCCTGTTTGAATAGAATTGAGAGAATTTAAAAGAATTTTATACGTTTTGCTCTCAAAGGCTTAAATTGGATTGACTTTTTAAACCTTCCTCTTTTTGAGAATCGCTAGAATCGTCATATGTTTATATGACCATTCTTATCCAGAATTGCAAAGTTTGAAACAATAGCTTGTTAAAATGTCAACTCAAGCTTAGATTAAACACTAACTGTAGCTAAATTCATATCTTAATGGTGTTTTGAATTTTAATGTTTGCATGGTCCGAGTCTAACATTATTGCTTTGGATGATGTGAATTCATGCAAACTATTGTAATAATAAATCTATTTGTGTTTGTGCTTATACAAGTCTGAGTGGGTATGTTGAGAAAGTGCAAAAAAGCTAAAAAAAAATTATAAAGAAATAATAAAGTAACAAGCATAATGTTTTCATTTTCATCATTTATTTTTTAAGAAACTTTTTAACGACTTAAAGCTTCAAATAGTTAAGAAGACTAATAACTGCAATAGCTAAACTATTTTTTTATTATTATAAAATGTCAAATATTTAGCTTCTATATTGCATATTTTGAATAGGGCAAAATTTGTATGTAAATTTGCATAAGGTAATAATTTTAATTTTTACATAAAATTACTCACTGGCTGAATAAACGTAGAACGACACAAATTATAATAAACATTAATGCCATTCCTACCAATACGCCAATCATAGCCGGATCTATGTAGGTCTCTGGTCCACGCTTGTCCTGCCTTCCTGAAAAATACAGAATTAAGCAAGAGACGATTCAAAATGCATTCAAATTCTCTTTTACAAAATCAATTACATATTTATTTATTAGAAAATATATTCTCTTTTATTTCTTTACCTTTACATTCAACGGAACCATCCTTTCCCCAAATGGGTGACATTTCGAAACGGCAAACACAGCGTCCATCACGACATTCAGTTTGAAAATATTTTACCTCACATTGTTCGTTAAAGAAGCAGGATTCGTTGACAGCGGCCTCTGTTAAAGAGAATTAAATGAGAGATTGACGGCTTAGAAATCAAATATATCACTGATTGGTAATTGTATTGCCATTAATAAAAGCCTTTAGTACTTCATATTTATGCGCTAGTTTTTAAAAAAATCACTTATTCGATTTAGTGCTATAAAGTGGCGCACCAGGGATAAAAACGTTTTCATGTCAATCGTTGACCCCAAGCTTAAGTGCTTTTGCGTTGCTAAATCCTGGCAATTATGCCGCAACGCAGTATGGATGCTTGTTCTGTCCGATTAATAAACAACAACAACAATTCACATGCCAGACGCTACAAGAAAAAACTTAAGCAATGGACTTGTTAGACGGTAAACGCTGTTAGTGTGGCGCCAGCAAAGTTTATTAAAACCACTCTGATATGTGCGTGTAATAAAAACGTTGACACTTTAGTATTTTTTCTTAAACATTGGTAGTAAATATTTGCATGAAATATCAGAGCATATAGAATCAAACCTAAAGAATATCTTGTTAATGTACATACATACATTTAAGTGGTACACATTTCAATTTGCTTGTGGTTTAATGTAGTTAATTTGAAGATTAAAGTATTTTTACACCTAATAGTACAAATACAAGTTTTGAATTTACCAAAGTTTCTGAAAATGCATTGGGATAAAACACTCGCCGATATATGAAAGTAATGATTTGTTTTAAAAGGGCTTTTTCAAAGCTTTTTCTGGAGAAATGATATTTTGTTTGAAATAAAAAAACTAAATATGCGCAAAGAACTTTGATGAATTTAGAACAAAAATCCTCAAAACTATTAATGTTTCTATAAAATGCAGATTTTACAATTGATAGCAGAATTTCTTTAATGAAAAAATGTGTTGAGCTCAATTAAAATTACACATTTGTAGCAACAAAATAAGCTTAAGGAGAAATTTCAAAGTTGCCAAATTTTTGGTCAAAGAGGATGGATGGCCTTTTTGAAAATGGCAGCTCATATATATACTCGTAATATCGATATATGTATGTAAGTATTATGGCGGGGCCATATACAAATTGGCTTACAATAAGTTTCTGCACTGTATACATATTCATTTATGTAGCCTGAGGGGAAAGTGGATGGAAGTCATGTAGATAAAAATACGTTTTCTTAAAAACGTATGCTCAGACTCAAATGAAACGCGTTGAAATTTTACCATATGTATTTACAGCAATAAGTTGATCATACGACGTGTTGAGAATAAACAAATTTTAACAGTTATTTTTAATTATGTTATTGCCTTTAAAGTAAAACAAGTATATTACATACATACCTACCTCTCATTGGAGGCAACTCCAGAAATTTATTAATTTTCTTAGAATCTAACGCACAAAAAAATAAATAAATAAATAGGATTTCTGACGCCAAAATAATTGATTTTTTTTGTTTTCGGATGTCACATGTCAACGTACACGTAGACATTGGAGCGTATCGGCATATCAGATTGTTGCGCTTGTTAAAGTTTTCGGTGGAAAACAGAAATTTATATCTATTGCGTCTTAAATGTGTTATTGAAATAGGGGGAAAAAAAAACGCTTCCAAGGCAACATCGATAATATTTTTTACATTTGATTTTTTAAAGCTTAATGTACATTAGGGCGTTTGTTGTGAAAGTTTCGTATCAATGAAAAACAAAAAAAAAAAAAACAAATATAAAGTAGAGTTAAAACATGTCAAACAAACACAGAAACTTATGACCTTTGTCACTACCAGCATCGAACTTAACGAAAATTTGTTGGATCAAGCAAAGGTTTCATCGCAATCTTTAGACCTCTGCCCTAACTGTTCATAAGGTTATGAAATCATAAGAAAAAAAACACTAAAAACTACAAGGCAATCGACAGTTTTTTCAAGGACATGTTATTAAGAATTGAACTGGCTTACTGTACGTTTTATTCATCAAGGTAAAAGATTGATTTTACCCCAACAAAAAGTTTAACACACTTTATCACATAAAAATATAATTTTATAATTCAGGAAAAATATATGTTAGGTATGAGCTATTTGGTTTTACTTATGAGAGTTTAGAGAGTGACTTATTACAGAGCTCAGAAATCATAACAATATAAACATTAATAAGTGAAAAATTAAATTTTTTTATTTTTCACGCAAACTGCTGAGTTTTTATTTGAAAGCGTTTTCATATGCCTTTTAGCAAGCTCAAAGTTAAAGAATCATTTCAGTGATATGCTCCAATAAACGTTTTTAAGAAGTAAAATTGATCTTTGACTATGTATGTATATTCTAGACTAGAACTTTTTGGGTACCACTCGGATCCACTTAATACCTTGGTACTGATCAGCAGGATCACTTAGCTAAATGGTGGTTTCAAAGTCAGCTGCAGAAGTTTGCAGAAACTAAAAATTTATCAATTTTAAGATGTCTTCTCAAATAAGTATATTTATGAGAAAATTTAACAAAGTTTTTTCATAAAAACTTCTTTCAGTGAAATCTTTTACTTTTTAAAGCATCACGGTCAATCCATGACTCACACCAAGCCTCTAAAAGGAAAACCAGTTTTCACGGCAAAACTAATGAACCGATTTTGATGAAATTTGGTAAGGAGATAGATTGAATTTTATGAAAAGGTATTAAAATATCTGCAAACTTTTAATGAGCGTGGCAATGCACCTAATGAAAAAATGCTGCCATGGCTGAGCTGCCAGCAATTTTGATGAAATTGGATATGAAGATAGGTTGATTCCTAAATAAAGATATTTGTTTTCAGTGCTAAGCGCCATGCCCCTAACAAGAAAATATATTATATTTTACAGCTAAACTAATGGTCATATTGGGTTTAGATATAGATTGAAGGAAGGGACAGAGATAGCGATATGGTAACATGACACCATAATATTTAGTTTTTAGAGAGAGATTACATTAGTCGATTTTTCAATAACGAAAAGTATTTTTATAATTATTTGTATTTCAATATAATGGTTGAATTTTATCCAGTGAGCGAACTCTAGTTTATCGTAAGTGCAGAATCATTTTTTAGTTCCAAGAAAACTTTATTTGCTTAAAAAGTGTGAGCCATGTGATTAATGTTTTTGTAGATAAATCACATACATACATATGTATATACCTATGTCAGTGACGATCAAATAAGTAGAATTTCCATACAGACAATCCAAATCTCATCTCTGTAATAAAATGTTTTTTTTTTAAATTTTTATGTGGTTCCCTATATTGTAAAATAACTCTCCGTACAAAATGAATATTATATAATCATTCACCTTCAGTAGTAATTAGAAAATAATTAATAAAATGCGCCCGCCATTATATGTATCATATATGTACCATAAGAATAGGGGTCATATATTATAATGCTACGATATAAATATTTCATATCTGCATCATTTGTTACATGAAATGGATATATTTGACGTATTGCCGAAAAACAAAAAAATACATAAAACAAATTACGAAAACAATAAAAAATTTGATGGTTTTTGTTGTTTTCCCTACTGCTGCTGCTGCTGTATTTTGAATTTCTTAACACACTCGAAACAGAAATATCCGTAAATGATATAGCAAAGAACTTAGCAATACCAAGTTATTATTATGTGCTTAAGTGAATTACTATAATTATTATTATAGCTCGAGGAAGAGACGAAATTATCGCCTCATTTTGCCGCAGTTTTGCTTTGTGTGTGTGTGTGTATTTAAGCGCGCAAAATGTTAGACCACTTTTGAATGCTAATGACGAAAGCTTTACGCAGATAGCCTTGAAGCTGCATTAGCCTATATCGTTATACTCAAATTGCTATCATGTATAAATTTGCTTATATGTATCATAAAATTATGGGGGAAAATTGCACAGCTTATTAGCAGCGAACGAATTTTGTTAACTTGAACTTTTCTACATTTTTGTGACATTAAATTTTTTTTTGTTCAAAATTTTTGAAAATATTTTTTTCTTTTGTTGACATCTACATAAATTTATCATTGCTTTATACTTTCGTAATTTGAATTTAAAAATAAAATATAAATTTGCTTCTATATTTATTATGACATTTTACTTATGTATATAAATGCAAAATTCTTCAACTTTAACCTTAAAATTGCAATGATGTCTGCTATTATTTCTGAGTATAAACCGTGACGTCTCCGATTCCTTTTAAATTGCAAAGAGGAAAAAATGTATGAAATCAAGTTTTCTTTTCTTTTTTGACAAAGACTATAGCAAAAGTGAAACATGTGGAGTGGAGAGATTTTTTTTTGTGGGATAGAAAAACATCATTATATAAAAAAATGAAAAGAAATTTTATTTTGAAAGACATCTATTAATGAAGTAATCCTTGATAACGCCAAAAATTTAATATTTTACATGTACAAATACTCTGCCACACCCACAATTTCAATTCCACGCACTTTCTTCTAACCTTAGTAAATTTTCTGACATTTTTAATCCCTCGATGTAACTTTTTGCTTTGTCATCGATCATTTGTGCAAAAGAAAAAAAAATGTGTTACATGCCCCTTTTCAGCTTATAGTCCTTTCAAATTATGTGTAGAAATATAATAAATATTTTCCAATAAAAAATTCATGAGCAAATTTTCATTGAAAAAATTTTAGAAATTTTCGCTTCATAAAGTTTATTTTATTTAGAGTCAGAGTCTATTAATAGCTTAATCACCAAATTCATAGCAAATGTAAATAAAAATTTTATTTCTAACATTTTATGTCGGTCGACAAAATTAAATTTTTTGCTCTCTAAAAAGCCTTTAAGTCATCCCTAACGAGGAAATTAGAATTAGAATTAGAAAATTGTGATTTACCTTTATGACCACATCATCAGTAACTCATGAGTAAATTTAACTCTAGAATACTAACGTACGTAAAATTAACTCACAAAGAAAAAATTTTAAAATGTTTATACAAAAAATAAAAAAAAATGTATTGTATATGGGTAAAAAAATAATAAAAATTTGTCTATAGTGCTTGTACAATTAAAATTGTATCATCTGATTCGATCAATATAAATTTTGAACATTATTTGCAAATCTCAATGAATAGAGGGGACCAGTCTTCCGTCGCTCAAGCCTTTTCGTTCGGGGCGATAGCCCTTTTTGTCTCCCACACTTCCATTAGTTACAACACTGCATAGAGAGGTACAGCTCTTCACTTAAGTAGATCATAAGACGTCCATTGTGATACCATGGGACATATTATTCGTCGTAGTTGCAGCACTGATCGATTTATTATAAATGGCTGGGTAAGTAAATGTTACTCATGGTCATAATAATGCATGGTAAAATTAAGGGGACGTCCATTTATTACGTGAGGTGTTTTTTGAAAATTCGGACCCTCCGCCCCCCCTGGTGAGATTTGGTGAGATCTGGCGGGACCTCTCCGCACCCTCCCGTGAGATTTAAATTATAATTTTTAATGTAAATTCTATGCATTAAGAAGTTGACGTGAGATTTTCCTTGACCCCCTCCTCCCCCTTGGTGAGATTTGGTGAAATTTTGCCGGGCCCCCTTTCTCCCTATTTTGACTCACGTGATTAATGGACGTCCCCTTAGTATTCTGGTGTTAATAATATTGACTAAACTCATTGTAAAGCACCTTAATTGACCACCTTCTTGCCATTTTATTTTAGATACCAATGGCACAGTTTCCAACTGGGATTGCTAGCGAGATTAAAATTTAATCTTATCCATTTTTCCGTATGCACACTTTTGGTGTCAAATCGGATTAAAATTGGGTAGTTTATGCAAATGTTTGATCGATGTGCATGAAATGTTCAATGCCATTAGAAGAATGTGAACAGACTTAATTTAAATACTCGATTAAAAACTTTGTATGCTCAGTGGATTAAAAGCTTAGATAAGATTTTGAGGTAAAAAATTTCAAAAGAAAATCACAAACATGATGCATGGCTGAGGTTGTTTAAAAAAAAACTGGAAAACTACGAAAACACTGCATATAAAAAGAAACACAAAAATTTACAAGTAGGTAATCCCAGTGGGGACCACATCAATCATTTTGTCTGAAAAAAAAATTCCAGTAAATAAAAATCTAAAAACTCTTTTCTCATGAAGTTGCTGCTATAAAATTTATGGGTTTCATAATTCCTTGCGTCACTGTTCAGAATGTTGCAGCTGCGTCACACAAATCAGGATTATATGAAGAGGGGTTAACTGTATTGCACTGTTTGGCTTTAACGTAGGTCAAAACATATTGTCGGTGGCTTAGACTGTTTCTAACAACAGAGTAGGTCGCCGTCACAATAGCTTTAACCCTATGTTGAACTATTTGACAAGGTATTTTTTTTTTTGGAATTCTCTGTTTCTTGCACTTGAACTAACTTCCACTTTTATATTGGGTCAAAAAAAAAATACGACAATAAAAGCAGAGCCCAAATATTTATTGTTTGAAATAAGACATATGTGATATGTCTAAGTTTCTTTTGGACAGCATGAATAATTTACAACTTTTGCCAAATCACCATAGCTCATTCATTGTCTGTTATCTTTCCTATCTCACACTTGTTGTCAGTTTTTGTTAACATGTGCTTTTGCTTTTGAAGCAGATATTTTTTTTCTTTCTTTTCTTGCCTTGCATTGCTTACCTTTTCCACATTTATCAATGTGATTTGTGACTGGCAAATCCTCAGTGCATTGGCAGGATTTTTTCTTTGGGTCACATATCGATCCGGGAAATCCACACTCGAGCGTGTTCTCGCATTTGTCGCCAAATTTCTTTTGACCTCGACTGGCATAATCTGTAAATAAAAGAAGAGCACAAGAATAAATATGACATCAAAACGAAATGTATGAAAAGAAAAAAGAAATAAACACGCTCTCGCAGTGAACGATGCATGTGAGCATAGATAATCCAATGAATATATGAATATTAAGAGAAGGTTTTATTATTTCCCCATGTCTTTTGTTATTGGCAAATTGCCAGCAGCACATGAAGTGTCAAGTTAGGAAATTTTTAAGGAGCAGTGGAGTGACTTGAGCAACAAAGTAGTAGCACATATTTATAAAAAAGCTTTTTTTTGTTAAATACCTTGTAAAGTTAATTTAAGTATTTTCAATGCTGCTTTCGCTTAACCTGGCTTAAGGAAAATTTAATGCAAATACAATTAACTCTGGTTTTTTTTATTAGATACGATAATCAGCTTATTGATATGATATGTTAATTTTACATTAGAGCTTCAGAATACACGGCCTTTGTGGCTCCTACACTTCACCTATTGTGTAAAACCTTACACTTCAACACATCGTAATATCTAATGTAAATATTTGGTGACATGGGATCAGGAACCTCCCAGTGCAATAACTTAGCTTCTCTAATTGGGGCTAAAACACCCTTTTAGGTGAGTCGATGAGCCCCTCGCTGTCTTCTAATGTCAATTTTTGACCTTTTCTCATAGATTGGCACAATTGAATTCCTGCCATTAATAGGGAAAAAGCATTTATGGGGTTCGCAGCCCCCTGTTTGTCTTTCAAAATTAATTTTTGATCATTTTCTATTAATTGACACAGCAAACGTCAAGTCAAAACGTTATTGCTCTCTCCCAAAATCTATTTTGTACCTTTTTCCCACAATTTCTGCAGCAAAGTTTTTTTTTTTCATAAGTGGGGCCAGCAAACGCTTTTAAGGGATCGGGGGCTCCCTGGTTTAATCCAAAATCTATTTGTGATCTTTACCACTTACATATGTATATGAGCAAGCAAGGTAGTTTCGAAAAAATTAAACGAAAGAGATTACCGGTTTTATACCGTAAAGCTTCTATCAGACTTCATTACCGATCCACGGCTGCACAAAAGTCTTATTACGGTCTTATTACCTTTATTGCCTGAGGCTAGATATTGCAAATTTTTGTCGAAATATAAGAAATTGACTGGAAAATTTGTATGCATCCACTCTGCAATGCCCTTTTGCCACCATTTGTTGCTTACTTTACTTTTGTTTGTACAAAAATCGAAGAAGTTCTACAATGACGAGTTTTACCTCAAATGGCAATATTAGTTAGTTGTGAAAAAATGGGATTTTTAATAATATGTAAGTAAAATTGATCTTAATTATTTAGAAAAAAAAAAAATTCCTCCAACACCTCTTTACAATTGAGAATTACTTTTCTAAGGCCTGCCATTTACATCGTAAGCTTTTTTTTTTTGATGGTATAACTATAACTTGAGAATTAATTCAAACCCTGTTAAAGTTTACTTCCTAACTGCTCAACTTATTTTATTGAGTTGTTTTCCTTAAACAACAAAAAAAAAATTAAGTAAAATATTCACCACAATTTCAATTTCATGAATACAAAGTGAAAATAAAGATAACAAAAACAGAAACCTGCAAAAAGCAGCTTAGAAAATGTTTTTGCTTTCTTTTAACTTTTCTTTTAACTTTGGCGCTCAGGAAGTTTAATTAGCGATTGCCATTTGCAAATTTTCATGTTGTGGGCTGTAGAGAAATAGACAAAAAAATTTAACGGTTTTATCCGCGAACTTGGCAATTTAATCCTTTTATTTTGTTTATGTTTCAAATTAATTAAACTTTGTCGGATAAAATAAAAAGCAATAGACTGAGTAAAAGTGCAATATTGTTTTGTTTTTAATGAACTTTTGATACGATTACAAAAATTTACTTTATAAAATTTTGCGCTGACGCCAATAACGACTACCGATAAACAAACTTAAGAAATCTTTAATTCGAAAGAAATGGCTATTAAGCAATATCTCTCTGAGGATAGGAAACTTAGAAATCGGCAAAAGCCAAAAGCAAATTGTTTTTTTATTATTAAAATTATTCTAAACATCTGGTCTGGTTTTTGGTTCGTTGATTTATATGCTCCTTGCATCATTTATCTTCGCACTGGTCAAAGAGGCTCCTCACAACAGGAAATTACTTACAAAATGAGTATTAGACCAAAATGGCTTTTGCAATCTATCGATTTCATTATTTGCTTAGTTAAAAATAAAGTACTCTCAATGTCCTTTTAAATGAGATGTTGGTTTCAAACAATAGGTTTACATTTCGACAGCTACTTATGGGACGATATAGACCCGAACGCATGATTTCCATTTCTAACAATTAGTACGAAAATACATTTGAAAAGAGTTCTACATAATTAGGATTGAAAACTTCGTACTGATATTCCCAATCTTAAGTCTTCCCAATTGTTTTAGTCAAAACATGTTGAAGAATGAGTTAAAATTCTCAAGATAGATTTGTGTTGGCAGTAGGAGTGTCCTATAAGCGATTTGATTCATTGAATTGAACACTTCATTCTAAATTATTGGGATTATTTTAATATAAAATAATTGGATGCAACAAATAATTCTGTAGCGAACAGTGCAAACACTTTTATTTAAATTGTTAGTAAATATGCAGCTAAGGAAGCGTGAAG
This sequence comes from Meiosimyza platycephala, assembly GCA_963662105.1. NCBI lineage: Eukaryota > Metazoa > Arthropoda > Insecta > Diptera > Lauxaniidae > Meiosimyza > Meiosimyza platycephala. The sequence goes on from OY759209.1 coordinate 77,625,122, forward strand.
TCAATTTCCACATAATTTTTTTTTTTTTGGTTTATGAGCACTATATTTTATTGAGTCAATAAAAAAACAATTGTACTGAAAATGAAAATAAAGCTCAAAATGAATGATTTCACTTTAGTTCACCTACCACAGCCTTTCACAACGATTTATTTACAATCACAGCATAATGCACACAACACCTTCATTTGCAGAAGTAGCAAAAATAAACCTCTATTATATACTACACGTGGTATTCATGAACGCATTGACCTATAAAAAGTTATTGGATATTAAGTATCAAGCCATAGTCAGTCAGGTAGGACAAGGAATACATTTTGTAGATTGCATATCAATTGCCTTTAAATAAATGAGTTAAAGTCTCAACGAGTGTTTAACTTTTTATGGTATTAAAATATAAAATGAAAATTCCAATTGGAGCAGACTGACCCAGTTGGGTCGGTTAGTATGCCAGCACTAGTGATATCATGATTGCCTGGGCAAGCAGAGATGGTATGCTTTCGTCATTGCTTTCATACGTTGTTTTTTTTTTTTACAAACATTACTGGGAGGCATAGTTGCCGCTCAGTCTTACGCTGTAAGGCACAAATGCAATGTGCGGAAATTTCCTGAAAATTTAATTAAAAAAAATTAAAATTAAACAACCGCATCCTCTTCAGCCTGAAGCGGTAAGAATGCACGAAAATAATGTGGCTGAAAGAAAAATATTTGTATTTATACAGAAACGCTAACCAAAGCGCAGAATTGCAAGCTTTGATTAAAATGTGGTATAGAAATCGTGTGGGCCTGGATTCGAGCCTGGTTCCAATCGCTCTTATTTAAAATTTTTCGTATGTATGATAATATGTTGATTAAAATGAATTTAAACTTAAGAGTCGTACAAAAATTGACATGAACGCAAAAACCTTCACCAACATGCTTACCAGCTGGCTTACAGCATAAACTTATCTGTAAGCATGTTAAAACAAAATGAAATAAGTTTCTTGATCTTCGCGAATCTCATTTTTGCTTTATAAATGTGAAAAGATTCGTTAATCAATATTGGTCACTTTTAGTATGGATTCCTCCCAAGTTCTCAACTGAAATTTTGCAAACGGTTGCTTGGTAAATAAACAACAAGCAGTCGGCGTCTCATTTTGCTACATTTAATGCTCATTTCCATTTAAGCAGCGTCATTTTAGTTGTTTGTCATGTTGCATTTTAATATGAAAATGACCGACCAACTGTAAAACTCTTGGCCAAAGGTACGGCAAGGAAACGGAAAACTGTGGGCAGTTGGCTCTTCAACCGCTTTGTTGTATTTTTATTTTTAGTTTATTTAAATAATCCATTTCCGTTAATGCAAATGATTTTGCAAGAGCTATAAATGCTCACGGAAGCTTAAAGGTGTGTCGCGTGGGCAAGACTGACACTTGCATTTGAAATGTCAATACTGAATGAGGCCGTCATTTTTTAAAATTTAAGAATAAAAAGGTTTGCTTTATTTATTCTGATTTGTTTGTGATATACATATACATATAAACAGATAATGTATGAATTTAAGTCCAGTTAAGTTAAATCTTGTTTGCAGCTATAAATGCTTGCTCAATCCTAGAATATGATTTTATCAAAATGATATTTTTTCCACCATTCCGCCATTTTTTGTCTGTTGCTTGGCCACTTGTGTGAAATCTGATTTCATTACTTTAAATAATTTTCTCAGTGTAGCGTTTTAAAGATTTTATTTCAATGGAGTGTACCTCGCCCATCAAGTTCTTGTTCAAAGCTTTTCCGTACCGTTCTTAGTATTTACATAAGTGAAATTTATTCTACTTATTACCTTAAATAATTCTCTCAGCATAACATTTTGAATTTTCTTGCGAAACTTATCTAAGTTCTTAAATTTTTTTTAATCGAATGTGCACATATTACAGAAGTGATAAATTTTTAATGAAATTGCGCGAAGTTTTTTAAAAACTTTTCGCCACCCAAAATTTTTTTTTTAATTTGTCCAATATGTCATACAAATTACTCATACGACATGGTTTACAACAGAGCTTGGATTTTCTCTAGTACGTACAGTGTAAACAAATAGAACGTTACTTTTATTTTTTTTTACTATTGTCTTTAATATTTTCAGTTTAAATTTGCAAATGATTAATCGTTTTTTCCTGCCTAGCTACATCACGTGACGTTTGTTTCTGACATTACAGCAACAAACATTGAAAAAAATAATTTGTTTTTTGCTTTTAACTTTTACAAAGATTTTTTCCGTAGATTTCCTTAAGATGTTTTTGAAATTGTTTTTGTTTTTGTATCTGTTAGCTCTATTTTGTTTTCTTATGAAATTTGTATTTAGCATTTAATTTCCCATTTCATTATGTTCGTTAGATTAATGTTCCTGCAGGAGGTGCGTTTTAAATTAATTTTTAAATATTTATATTATTCTTATTAGATGTGATGTTGATATACTGAAAGTTAAGTTTTCTTTACTTTACACAATTGCTTTTAGCTGTAGGTCCTATTTATGATGAATTTTGTTTTTGTTAACAGCTTTCTTGACTCCACACTCAGGGTACGTTCGCAAATATTACCGTGGATATCATTTAGCATAAAAGCTTTTAAAAATTTAAGGTAAAAATTTGAAAGTCTTCAATCTGAAGAGATTTTTGATTGAAGACGTGAGGAGGCATGCTCCATGAATGTAGATGAAACGTTCAATAAAAGAGTTTATATTGAAATAAGTATTGTAAGTAAAAACATGTACTGTCGTGTTTGAATTTTGTATTGTTCCAGATTTGCGATTAGTTTCAATAATTCTGATTGCTTCATCTAAAATAGATAAAAATCAATGCAAGTATAATTCATTTTTGGTTTTTTAAGGTCAAAAGTAGAAGTGGCAAGCTTCAATTTAAAAAAATGTTAGAAAGTTCTGGGACTCCGGATTTAGTGCCCACGGTTATCTAAATATGGCGAAAAACACTTTTTTTGGGGATTTCAAACCACATTTTTTCAAAAACTATACGTGAGGAATATTTTTGAGCCTGCATTCATGTTCAGCGTATGAAAATCTACCGAAAACATTTATTCACAACTCTTGTACACTCGTGTTATTTCAAGACACATTTTATATGCAATCTAAGCCACATTTATAAGAAATATATTTCCATAAGAAAACTTTCTGCATAAGAATATTTTTTATTTCTTTTACCAATTTTATGCAGTAAAAATAAGAAAAGTCTATTGGGAATTTTATTTTCTAAAGCTGAAAATAAAAAAAATTACAATATTTAATCCACTGCATTACATAAAACATGGCTCATCTCATTATTTGCACAAGCAACTTGCACTGCCTTACCAGCTGCCGAGTCGCTGCACCACTCACCAAACCAAATGTCTACGGTTTTCAACCGAATTAAATATTCATGGATGGAGAAAACGTACTTTTTTGGTCTTAGTTCTCTGGCCAACGACAGAAGCGAATGGGATGAAAGGCACATTTCCTCTGCATTTTTAGCAAGTAAATCCTTCATTAAGTATGAATGTAATGAAGCTTTTTGGTTGGGTACGGCACATGCATAATTTGAGCTCCGTTTTTCAGATACACGCAGTCAAATATGTACATACTTATGTGTGCGTTTATACACAAACGCCAAGATAGGCATTTAAATAAATGAAACATACAAACAACTATGCAATGTATAGAACAGTTCAGTCAGGCTTTTAATTAAACTCAAGTGCCACAATAGGCCTTAAAATAAAAACCTAACGCCTTCCTCTCTGCGGCAGCTAACAAATGAATGAATTTGAGAGAAAGTAATGGAGATTTTTCAGAATATAAAAAACTTATTAGTACAATGATCTTCTTTTCAATTAATTTTAGTTCTTACGTTCCGCTGCTTAACCGATATTTGTTAATCATAATCAAGACTTTCTAAGGCAAATTTTTATGAAGATTTGTACATGGGATAGAAAATTTATAAAATTGAGATAACGAAAGTTTGAAATACAAGCAAGGAATTGATCCTCGGATGTATATATCCCATAATAAAACACAGTCTTTTTTGCACCATTCTTTTAAAAAAAAGTAATAATAATATTTAATGTTACAAATTAATAAATTAAAGAAAACAAAACGAAATTTCTACGGCTTATTCAGTTTTTCATTTTGTTCCGATTTTAGTAAAGCAAAGACTTTAATATTATTTATTCCATCTTCAATGGAATTACAATTGCATCAGCATATTAACAAATAAAAGAAAAAAATTAATGAAAAAAAAAATATTAAAAGTGGGTGTGTTTTTGAATCACTTGAATTTAAAATTTTTACAAAAAAATAATTTGGGGTATTTGTATAATATACCCGCATGTCAAAAAACGCAAACAACATATGGATAACATATGTTAGTAATAAGATTGTCTTACTCATCAGATATTTTATTTGTTTACTATTTTCGAAAATTGTTTCCATTTCAGAGTTGAATGTGACAACTGACACTCTGCTATGGAGTTTTTCGATGGTTTTCCTAAGCTAAGCTGCTTTTATAGCTTGGTTAGCTTGAACTTTTTAACGATCATAATTTTTATTCAACTCAGTTGGTCTTTGAATTTTTCCAACATCATCTGTTTACCTTTTCTGTATCAATTAATAGATATATCTAAGTGCAAAGCCATCATCACGCTTCCACTGGCTCTTTACTCCTATGCATATTATGCAATGTAATTGAAAATTTATTTTTTATTTCTATTTAAATTGTGTGTTTAAAGCTGACATTTATTTTGCATAGTTTTTCTTTATTTATCGAACGCCTTAAGAAAATAAGAGGGAGAAGTGAAAAATATGTTGAACATCTGGTATCAATTACTAACATATTGCAGACGACAAGTGGAATAGGATTTGGTTACCCCAAGTATTATGAATTTTGAACTTGGATTTTAGTTGACTGCCGCTATTTGAACATAAAAGAACACAATAGAAAATTAATTAAATGAAAAAATGAATTTAGTTTTAAAACTTTATAGTCTCTACTCGATAATTTGCATCTCAGTCATAAACGCTAAAGTGACTTCAAATGAAACAACTCCAGCTGCAATTAATAAATCAAACGAAATAACAGGAGCAGTACTTGACGTGCACCAGTATTTGCAGCAGAAATTAGAGAGCATCACTGATGTTCTCACTCAGGTTGATAGCTCGGTAAAAGGTCTGCAGGAGAAAGCGCACACTTGGGCAATTTTTCAACATCACATCGATGCTTGGAATGAACAGCTTAAAGCGCTTGAGCACAAAATTGAGCTTTTGCAACGTTCGCATGATGAGCAGCATTCATTTGGTGAGAAACTGATGCGAATTGAGTTAACGCTCAATAATGTAAATAGCAAAGTGCTTTATCTTAGTGATATATGCTACAATCATCAAGAGCAGCAGCTCCAACCAGCAAATGTTGCAGATCAAGTGCACGATGGCAATATTGTTGAATTACTGCATGAAATACAGCATCATGGAACTGGAGATAAAAAAGCACGCAGTGAAATCTTAGCGCGTTTAGCAAACATTTTGCATCGCGTACAAAAAATCGAAAGTGAACGCTGCACTACCGCGTTACACAAAACACGTGATAAGGCAGTGGAAGCTGGAGATGGAAATAGCAATGAATTACATGCGGCACGGCTTATGTTACCTGTAGGTAGCTGCAATGCTAGTCAACGTTATGACTATAGTGTGGATCAATCGCTTAAAATAATGGAACAGCAGCTGGCTGAACTCACATCGAGTATCTCACCGAAGGACTTCAAGCAGCTGCATACGCTTACGATAAAAAATATGCGCAGCTTAGATGACATTGCACATGCGTTGGCAGAAACTGATCGTACACTGGAAAGGTGGCACGAGTTGGAGAACAATCAGTCACGCAACGTACAGGAATATTGCCAAACAGTATCAGGTGAACTATCTGATTACTCTGAAAGTTCTGATTCACTTTTGAAACGTATTGAACTAATTGTTGGTGATGTTAATGAGAAATTGGAACGGTTGTCACAGCAAACTGGAAGAGATCGAATCGACGTTGAAGAGAAAGAACATGAACATGATAAAGAAGAGGAAACACAACGTAGCTTTACGGTTAAAAACGATTCTGTACTACTAAATGAGCCTGAACTAGAAAATGATGTTGATGAAAATCATAACGAAAATAAGACGAATATTGACATTGAACTACAAAAGCCAACACCAGAAATAAGTAAGTTTTACACTACCACTATCTTAAGTGATATTATTCTTAAAAAGATAAAATTATGAACCACAAAGTGTGGACTAGTTTACTTCTTAAAATTAAAATTTCACATTCTTTCCTTTCAGATTTTGTGCAACCAGAAAAAATTGGTTGCCACGAGTTGGCCGAGCGCGTTGATGGAATCTACAAGCTATCGACACCAGAGTTTAACGAATATGGGCGTGATTTTAATGAACGTTTCTGTGCATTTGCCACCGAGGGACTCGCTTGGACGGTTATACAAAATCGTGGACCTTACAGCGAACAAGAGAACTTTAATCGCTCCTGGTTGGAATATCGCAATGGCTTTGGGCAATTGGATAAAGACTTCTGGTTTGGCACAGAATTTGTGCATCAACTGGTCTATGCCGATGACTATGAGTTACGTATCGAAATGGAAGATTTTGAAGACATTAATGCGTGGGCAGAATATGCAACATTCCGATTGGATAGCGAAAGCTACAACTACAACCTACTATTGAGTGACTATCGAGGCTCAGTACCAGATGCAATGCAGTATCATAATGGTATAGATTTTAGCACGTATGATAGACGCAATGACAAGAGTGTAGATGCATGTTGCGCATGCGCAACGGGCTATGGAAGCGGTTGGTGGTTTGATAAGTAAGTCAAAGGATTTTGAAGTACAAAAAGTTCACGTTTCCATTTTTATGGTTTTTTTCAGCTGCTCTGAGGCAAATTTAAATGGCATTTACCATGATACACCATTGGATCACAATTATGTTGGCATCGTGTGGGAACATTGGCATGGCGACTATTCGTTGAAAAAAGCGCGCATGTTAATACGTTCCAAATATGATGGAGCAGAGTCCGAGATCGCAACACATGAAATTTATGAAATTGTTGAAGATCCTTAAATGCAAATGTTATAAGCCTCAAAAGAGTGCCTTTAATTTTATAAATAAAACAATAAAATTAAAAATAATAATGACGCATCCGTATGCTACTAAGAATAAACTCAATTTTGCAACTTACAAAAAAAAATCTCATTCATTCGTGCCAAGCCTTTTGAAAGGTTTATTTTTACCAGAAGTACGAATATTTTTAGCTAACATTGTGTGTCTGTTAACACTGCAGTGGTTTTGTAAGGCAGCAAAAAAAATCCATTTATAAGCAGCTACCTTCTGATGCTAATGCTGCCTAAGGCTACAACGACACCCCCTCTCATGTTTGAGAGCTGCTGTTGCTGCTGCAGCTATAGAAATCTTTTTCCTTTCAACCTCTGCTATTGTTCATTTTAATATGACATTTTGTTTTGTATTTTTTCTTGTGTTATTTACATACATCCCCTTTTGCATTATTTCCTTCTACTTAGTTGCAGCTTTACATTCCACTTATAGGTTCAAAAAGTTGCCTTGAATCTATCAAAAACTGCAGCAATGGCAACAAAATGGCAGCAACATGGCAAAAGTAGCACAAAGGCAATTGTAGTAGCAACTTAAATAAGATACATTACAGTAGGCACAAATGCTCAAAGTTTCGAAAAAATTTGACTTATTTGAACTGATCAATCGATTTTAATAAAACTTTCTGGGGAGATAGTTTTCAATGACTGAGCACTGCATCTAAAATATTGCAAAAATTGTGCTGATTTATTGAATTTAAATATTTTGATTTATTTTTGCCTTCATAGGGACAAAAATAAGCAAATTTTTTATATGTAGACAAAATGGGTACGTAAGGTTCTAAGATAAACTCAGACTAGTAATTTAACTTATGCAAGCAGTCTCAGCATCGTTTCGGTCTTGAGCAAAAATACTAACGTCGGAGCTTCGCTTCAGTGATATCTGCGATCAGTAATCATCAAATCATTTAGTGCAGTAACTGAAACGATATAAGCCGGGACTAAGGAAGTTGATAGGCAACAATAGCTCACCTTATTGGCTCACTTATGTTATTGGTATAAAATGCACACTAAGAAAATAACTCGCTGACTGCACTGTGCAATGATAAATTTTAAGACGTCACCACTTGCTGCTACCATAGTTTTCAAGTGCATCCTATTGTACTCGTCGTTGTTGTCATCTTAGCGCAGAGCATTTGCAGTTGCAGCTTTGTCGTAAGCGTCGACATCGTGGCGCATTGAGTGCCACTTGCTAGGTTGCAGCATTAATTTTTGTTTTCTGGGTTACAGGCCACTTTACAGGAAAAACATTTTCTATCTATACTATTATGTAATGAGAGACTGTGCTTTTGTGCGTTTGTTTATATGTTAACGCTGGGTTGAGGAACTAATGAACCGATTTCAGACATGTTTCTACAGAGTGTTATAGGCTTTATTTTGTTTTGATAAAGTAAAGGGGTACGACATCCTCTCTCTAAAACGAAAAATTTTAAGGCACAACAATTCAAAGTAATCAAAAGTAGTACAGGAGTGTTTCGTGATAAGCAAAGTGGGAGGCGTTTTACAAGTGGGCGTGGCACCCACTGTAACGCTTTTCGTTGAGAAATATTCAAGCAAATTGTACCAAACAAGGAAAGAAACTATTTCAACAAATGGGCGTGGCACCATCATGACATGCACGAAAAACTATTAAAGCAAATTTAATATTTTGTGACAGAAACAAGCAATATGCAAAATGTGAACAGAGTTTGAAATGTTGGAGTGGCACTTCTTACCCAAGAAAAAGCTTTGAAATGATATAATTTTAAAACTATGATTGCAAAGATATCCAACTTGGTATGTAAACTTTTAATGATCAAGTAAGCTTTGGAAAAAAATTTACCGTGACTCCTCCAATACGGGATGCATTGATGATTACACAAAACGAAAAATTGACCAAACAACAGAAAATTGTAAAATGTTGGCCCTGCTTTGTTTCAGTTTTTGCTTGGGCTCTCAACAAATCAAATTTGTGCAAAAAGCGAATATGATCAGTCTTCGAACTTCTTTACTGCAAGGTCACTGATGATTCCATTGAGCAATGGATGAAACCAGTAATTTCCTTTTTTGTTGTTGTTTTGCCTTTGTTTTGTGCCATTTCTGCTCTGATCCAACGTATGAAATTATTGCTTCTATCGCTACATATGACCTGTTTGGGGTACTTACTTCTTACAGACAACTGTTTTTGTACGGAAATTGTTTTTGAACTTGGGCTATAGCCTTATAAAGATTCTTACTGTTACTCATGGGTGCCTTATTAGACAAAGTATTGATTTGGTAACTCCGCGATGTCGACAACATTTGGAAGAGCAATGAATTTATATCAGTGGCCCTTTAATTTATAACTCTATTCCAACTGAAATCAAACAATTACAAAATATTTAAATCTTCAAAAAAGACTTGTTGGCCTATCTGTGAAAATATTTTTGATTGGTCCTCTTTACTTATAATCTTAGAGTTGACCAAAAGTAATTGTGATTTGATGGAACTCTTGTACCCTGTAAAACTCAATTGTATCTTTTCTGAATTTTTCCTTTGTATACTTATTTTGTATACTTCGTATCTTTCAGACGACATATTACTTACATAGCTTGCACTGATAATTCACTCCGTTTGACTAATAGGAAAATCGGAGTGGTGTTTTTTTTATTTTTCATTAACATACACTATATTTATTGTGTTATATAGTTTTTGCATTATTCTCGCAATGTTATTTTTTGATATGCTGAGCTGTTATCTTTAGCTCAACTTAAGCTTGTATTGGCGTTTTACATTAAGTTTTACTTTTTTGTTACGAGTGCCTAATATGTATAAAAAATATGAATATTATATTAAGTATTATTTTCTAAACAACGAAGTGCCTAATCTAAATAACCTTATCGGCACTTGTTTTGATGTTATGAATTTCATTATTTAATACTTTCAATTTGCCTTGATCTAAAAATAAATTATTAAAAAAACTCTCCGAATACAATTCGGGGTCGTCCCTAAGAGACGTCTGCAAAAGTTCTGGTATTTTAGCACTCTCACCCCTGATTGTACATTTTTTTTCAATTTCTCTACTTCCCCCATTGAGTACATCCATAAAGGATTGTGTTACCGCCAAAAGTGGCCGTTAATTGCATGCCAAAACCGTAGGCCGCGTATAAATTGGAAAATTTTGCAAAAAGTCGTTAGTTGGCGGTAAAAAGCCGTTAATTGGAGGAAAAGCCTTATGCTACGAAAAAAAAAAAAATTTTTTGCACAAAAATAAACTTTTTATCTAAAAAAAAAGTTCAACGACTTTCCTTCCACAAAGTTGGTGACTAAAAAAAAAAAAACAACCAACTAATTAATAGTGCTAACCAAAAAAAAAAAACACAAAAAAATGTCATCTTTTTCTGAAAAAAATTTTAGCGTTTTAAAAAAAAATTTTATTTTTTGGAAAGGCCGTTCATTCGTCTCTTGGCAACTCTGAGTACGATGAGGATTATTGCCTTAAATTAATTTTTTAATTTTCGACTGTTTCCAAATACTCAATTCTTAAAAAAGTTTTCAAACAAAAAATGCATGTTGATACATTGCTCCTTGCGTGCAAGAACGTCATAACTCACGAAACCTAAAGTTTGAGAAAAACGCATTTAAAATTTGAATTAAATTACTTTTTATATGAAAATTCAAAAAAGTATGTTTACATAAACTCTTTTCACAAAGCAAGCTCATTAGATATCTTTCTTATTATTTCACACAAAATAAAAAATGGCGGATATTTCTGCATAGTTAACATGAAAAATTTTTTTTTGAGTAATGCCGTTCTTGCACGCAAAGAGCGACATGATATTGCTCAAAATAAATATCCGACCTATAATTTAGCCGGATAAAAAATAAATAATTTTCGACCTTTCTAGACCGATTCGAGCTGAAAAAACAAGTTCAAATCCAAATCATCGTAGTTTCTACTATTTAACATTGTCGCAAAAAAAATATACAATTATAATTGCATTACATACTCTTTTACTTTTCATTTCGCAAAAAAGTAAGCAACTGGATATTCATTGTATATTCTAATATTTTTAATTGTCGCATAAAACTGTATGCAAATTTTGAAATAAAATTTTGCTCAGGGTAGTTAAATATTTCAAAATAGTGAAAATGCTTCAAAAAATATTTTCACAATTGTTATTACAAGTTTGTACCAGCTCTCATTATACTATATGTTAGCAGTATTCTCAAATTTTGACAAAATCTCCTCTGATGCGAGCATACCCTATTATTCCAGTATGTAGTATCAGTGGAGACTCCTTTCCCAAAGAGGCCTGCGTCAGACTGCCCCCTTTAATCAGCTACTGTCGGCATACATTAATTTGAATAAACTTCAGTAAATGAATGAACGAACGAACAATTTAATATCCATGCGTTAGCAAACGAACAAAATGCGTATATGTCAAAAGAAACACTAAAATGATGTCAATGGCAATGTTTATCAAATAAATCAAGGTTCTACTGTAAATACAACTGTGCAGTACTTACCGAATGCGAAATGGTAGCCTAAAAAAAGCGAAAAGAAAAGCAAAAAGAACAATGCCAAAAATAAGCACAAAGTCACACAAAAAAGAACGATGAATAAAATTCTTCATGATGTGAAAACTCACCAAATTCAGGTGTTGTGGTTTCTGGTCCCATACTAAAGCTATTCACTCCAAAAAAATCGCCATCATCACAAGCAACTGGATGCGGTAGCAATGCGAGGGCTGAAAAAACACATAGGACGCCGAACGCAAGACCACGACCACCGTGGCCACCATCACCAGCCGTTGCTTGAATTTCGGGTATTCGGTTACTCTTCTTAGTCGTTCGCATTAATGATTGTTGGACACGCACCATTTTAACAGCGGTTACGCTTAAGCGTTTGAAGAATTGAACGCAACAGCAAATTAATGTGGCCACTAGCACCGGCGGCAGTAGCGTAATCAATGGCAACAACAGCAATTGCACGGACGATGTTAAACGATGAAAGCAGCGCTCATTATTATTAGAATTTAATTCGTAGCTAGAGATGCCAATAACGTTGAGAAACATCTTTGTTGTTGTTGTTGTTGTTGATATCGCTACGATGTTGTCGTTGTTGCTGCTATCGCTAGCAACAGCTTCAGCAGCGTTACGTTGTGCGCGGCAGATTCCGTAATCAAATTCTATGTTTTCTTGTTGCTGTTGTTGTGTTTGATGTTGTCGTTGCGTTGTTGCCGGCTCTTTATTGTTGCGGCAACAGAATTTTACATTGATTTTCGTACTGTTGTAAATGTTGTTGCTAGAAATTTTCACTGTTGTGACTTTGTCATTACGTTGTTGTATTTGCTGTATTATGTTGTTGCGCATTTTATTTTCTTCTTCTTTTTGTGCACTGCTACTGTTGTTGTTAATAATAATAATTGGACTTTTCTTGTTGTTGTTATTGTTATTTCGTAGTAACAACGCCGTCATTCTCCAGTCGCAGGGTCGCTGTCTCTTGTTAATTTTGTTGTTGTTGTTGCATCTGCGTTCCTGCTGCTTGTCGCGATACTTTTTAGCACCAGTGGAGCGTCCATATGTTGGAGCTCCTTGGCGGGGCTTTAAAGCCCCATTTAATCTCATATTCTTTCGTCGTCGTGTTCCTCATCCATTCTGTTGGATTTTGGAGCGGATGTTGTTGCTGATTGTTACGCGCCCGTTAATGGTAATCAGTTTGTTGCTGATTGCAGTGGATTTAACTTTTATAGCTGCTGTAAGGCCACTGTAAAGAGAGAAATATAAAAAAAAAACATGTTAAAATCTAGTCAATAATGTAATTTTACAAAGGGGTGTTAGCAACCGTACAACAGGTTGCTCTTGTGCGTACATCACATATATAAAATACCTTAGAATGAAATAATTTCAAACTTCAGAGCAATAAATCTATTCGAAAGAAACTTTTGTTAAAAATTCCAAACAAAACTTTTGCCAAACATGGATTGCAACCCATTGGGACAAAAGATGGGGGAAAATATTTATATTTATGATTTTTGCTCCCACATTTAACAATTTTGTTTTTCGTACAGGAATGTGTTTTTGTTAACAATTGTGAGTACAAAGACAACTATTTGATTATTATTTGATTAATTTCCTTTATTTAACCCTGGAACGTTATACTTATTTTACATATGTTAACGTTATACTTTGTCGGGTCGACGAACTTTTTTTTCAAAAATTATTACGGGCAAACTTTTCAAATTAAAAATTCACAAAAATCATTTCACTTAACTCATTTATTCAGAAACAAAAAAAAAAAATAAAACTTAAAAATAAATTTATTTTTTTTGGTTTAAAATCAATAGTATTTTTACGAACGTTTTTTAGTTAATTTTTTTAAGGCAACTTTTTCATAATACGAAAAATAAGAAAACAAAAATAAATTTGACTTGAGTACACATACAGTCTTTCAATATTACATATTAAAAAATATAAAAAAAAGAAAAATACATCATTAAGCTTATTTTGAGCAGGACAAATTTGCGTTTTGGCGACGCTGTACCACTGAATTTGACGTTTGGTGGCTGTTTACGCAACGAACGTCCGTTTACGACAAGCTCTCGACATAGATTAGCATTGTTAAAAAAATGAAAGCGTGAGAACGATTCGACGAAGTATAACGTTCCAGGGTTAAGAATACCACAAATTTCTCTAGCTAAATTACAATCAAATATTCAATTTCGGAAATTTCCTTGAAAGTGAAGTTATTTCTAAATATATATCTACTAAAAGATATTTCAATATCAGAAATAAAACTTTCTTCGACATTTGCACATTCGAGCAAGTTGAAATTGGAATCTTTTTTCTCAGTGTATGGAGAAACAGTAAGTGAGTAGTATGCTGCTATTTACAAATGCCATTTGGGCAAACCATTCGTGCGACAAAAAGGCGCACTTATTTGCTTATCATGCCAATTTATATGCACGGAAATTATTGGCGTCGCTTTTGTCGTCGTCGTCATCATCAAGCACCAATGTTGGCAATGATGGTGGGGCATATGAGAAACAAAACAGCGCAAAATATCATATATAAAACAGAAAATGAATAAGAAAAAAAAAGTATTGCCATAAAAGTAGCAGTATAGAGGCTACAAATTTAGAAGCAGCGATTTTAAGTATTAAGTTAAAAATATCCCATATTTAAATTTGAAAAAAAAAACTTTTCACACGTCCTAAGCGTAACGCATTAATGAGCGTAATTTTTTACGCTTGAAATTTTTTGTTAGTGATGATGTGCACGTTGAAAAGGTTAAGCCGTCTTTTGTTTTTATTTCGTATTCGTATTATATCTAGTAAGGGTGTTAGCTTTGGCATTGCCAAAAAATTAAATATTCTACACTTCATTAATAGTAGTGGCGATCGTCAAAGTCTTATTAAAAGAGTATTGTCTTTGCAGTTTTGTGGGTGGGGAGAGGACCTCTGCTATGCTATATGTAAAAAATTTCTCCAGTTGTTCCTTTTACTAAATGCAATTATTTATTTAATAATTAACTGTGTTTTTTTTTAAATTTTCTGGTATAAAAAGAGCAACGCCTACAATTCAAGGACCTTCTTCTAATGCTCTGATGGAGGTCAAGCTTTTAGATGATATCACTGTAGGTTTTTAACATTTACTAACAAAACAGTTGTAAAGGTCATTGCAAATATTCGGCTTGCTCAAAATTATTTCGCAGTCTTCTAAATTATTTTTCTGAATTAAGTTTTTCCAGCAGTTAAGGACAAAATTTCCAGCAGTTAAGTCAAAATTTCAAAATGCATGGTAAGTGCCATTCAAAATGAAAGTTTTGAAAATTTCCACACACATAATTACTGTGTCAAAAAGATCATAATTTTTTCTTAAGTGCACACAACACGCCCCGAGTGCACGCACTCTATTCACTATAAATTTTTTTCATAAATATTTCTTATCTTTGTAAATATATTTCTATAATTATTTCACATTAGTTATTTTCATAAATTGCTTGCAGGAAATTCAAAGTTGACACTAAAGCAAACCATAATTTAAAGCCAAATCTATCTGGGCTTACAATTCCCCCAATGGCATTCGCATTTTTCATAGCAATTAAAGTTCGCGTGCCTACGCCTAAAATGCTGCAACCATGCAAATGCACATTTTCTAATTGTAAAAGTCCGATGGAAATATGAAATTGCTAACATGAAAACTTGTGAACTCATTTCAGTGGCATATAAAGTTACACAGTTGCACAATTCAGTGAAATGAAAGTCACTTAGATTTCGTATTTTCAAATGTAATTCAAATCCTTTTAATGAACTTTTTTTTGTAATTTTTTTGCTACAAAATATTTGCATTCATGTAAAACTGAAAACGCATAAAAAATTGCAATTAAAACTATTTCACATGCTCTAATGTTGCACACTTTATTAACTTGTAATTTTTGAACTGAACAAACTGCATATTTTTATATGAGAGAATAAACCAATATGCATAGTCATGCGAAATAAAGCTTCTATTTCAAATAATTCATTTAAATTTTTCAAGAGCTACCAAAATCTGCCCAGCTGAAAGCTATTTCAGTTAAAATTTCAGTTTCATATTTTTCATATAGCGTGTGCCCAATGCAAGATCACGATTTTTGTAGAAGTTTTTTGAAAGTTTTGAAAAAATTTATAAAATTTTATTTTAAAGTAAAAGTGCTAACTTATTTCTTGTCGTAGCTCTGCATTTGCTAAAAGCCACACACACACATTCACTTGAGGAAACTGGAATAGATTTCAGTTAACAAATTTTAAAAGACAGACAGACATGGTAATGGCGAATGAAATTTTGTTTCTTCGTCTACGATATAACAACGCTGCAAATGAAGGTATCATAAATGTTGTTGGGTGCCATTTCTGAAGAAATTTTGGTCATAAAATTTCAATTCTGAATCTGGCCTCAGAATTGCTCATCACGTCAGGATTATGGGATATTTAACACATACGTAAGAAAAATACGATTTTTGCAATTTTTTTCACTGGATAAAAAAACTAAAATTCCTGATGTTTTAGAGAGATTTCTCGACTGAACTTAGATCAAAAAATTTTTATAAAATGTTAAATTTAATTTTAAAGTTTTAAGCAATTTTAAAGAAACTGTTTGGAATTTTTAAATTCTGCGGCCTATAACTCCCTCAAATCACGCGTCATTTCTTTTTTAACTCGTCATCGCTTTTTTTGCTGAGTTGTGCTATGTTAGATGTGCAAATAAAGGGTGATTTTTTCTTAATTCTGTAAGTACAGTAAAAAATATCTCTGCCTTAAGCAATTATTAGTTAAATTTATGTGGCAACAAGCCAAAGCACTGGCCTTAACCAGCTGATAAGCCAGGAAAAGTTCATGCTTTGAAAGTAAAATAAACACACATTATTCCATGTACCTACGATTTATTGTTTTGATGAGAACTTAATTTATATGTGATTTTATTTAAATTTCTATAAAAAAACCACCCTTTATTTTTGCTATTATTAATTCTTCACACGATTTTGTAACAGCAAAAAACAACAACATCAAAAGTAAAAACTGAATGCATTTTTCACATTTCCAGCAGCTTTATGAAATCATGATTCATATTGCAGATGCAAAAATAAACCTGGCTGCAAAAACAACAATTACAACCATAATAAGACCAGCGAACGTCCTCAATTTGCTCCGCTGAATTTATAAATGAAAGGCTTTGGCATGGAAACTCAATATTAACAGCACACACGCTACATTGCATCCGTAACATGCAACACAGGACATGCGACAATAAACGCATTCGATTGTCCCAAGCAGAGTCAACATAATTAAATGAACATGAAATGCCATCGTTGACATATCACGATGCAGTAAGAGTTCGTTGGATGTGATAATGGTGGTATCATGACCTAATGCAGTTGGGGTGAGTGTTGACAGAATAATGAGTGAAATTTTCAAAATTATAATGTTGATTGATTGTTGCAAATTTTCTATGGACAACACATCACTAATTGAATTATTTTGTTGCATATGCACTGATAATTATCAATTATAATTGACTGCAGCTATTAAAAATTGAATTTTTTGTTCCATTATGTGCCATAGTGAGCACACTATTAAATGAATTTTGATTTTCAACACAAGTCTATTGTACTTGAAAGTCTTAGTAAGAAAAAGTGCTGTTTTTACACAATAAAGTTTTGTCATACCCTTTTCTAGTAAATGAAGATTTTAAAGTTTCATTTCAATCCGCAGAAAATGTGATAAAACTTTCTGAATTGAGCTAAAAACCAAAGTGCTTATATTCTTTAACAAAATAACTCCAATCATCCTATATATAATCCCATATATTTTTATATAATGACACTTATTGTTTAGAAATAAGCGAATTAAAATCGGTCTAGTGGTTCTTGAGTTATACAGAGCATAACTAACCCGACTTTGTTTCATTTATGTATAGATAAATCCATCAATATCTTAAAAACTAGAGCCAATTCAGTACTTTCATGAATATATTCGTAAACTGGGTACCTGAAACTATAGAAATCCGCAAAGACATCCAGGGCAACAAAACCACTTTTGATCAGTGTAATCATCGACTCATGTATTTGACGGAAGCAACATTTGCTTTTTGCAAACGTATACATTTATTAAGCTACAGAAAAAATCAATCAAAATTATACACATCTTTGAAGGAGTCTGAACTCACACATGTCACGGAAAAATAGGCATATATGGCAAGCACGAAACGGTATATTTCACCAATCAACTGAGGATTTTGAAAGATCAGATCTGAAATGCTTTGGAGTCAATCCCAACTCAAAATTTTAAATTACTCTCAGGCGATGTTGCGATGCAAAGAAAAATATTTTGTAGCCCATTGTGCACTACTTTGAATAGCACATGTCGTATGAGTAATCTGTATATTCAGAAATGCTGCTTACTCGTATTACATAAGTATTAGCAACATCAGAATGTCATTTTGTAATGCGCAGCTTATTAAATATGAATACACGAGGAGCAGCAACAATTGAAATGAGCGCACACATACAAATACGACCTTCCACATTTAATTTCAAACGACTGACATCACATGACACCTGACACTTGGTATTGTGTCAGCTATACAGGCTGTATGTTGAAGTTGCTAATTCCCAAATTTAATTTCCGTCAATTTACTTTAGAGTTTTAGAGCTTACATTAGGACATTTTTCTTCATCTGTTCATTGGTATGTGCACTCCTCAACTGCTGTTGGTCATCTTAGGCAGCGTCAAGTGTGACGGCCCAAAGACATACGCTGAAAATGTCACATTTAATGAAGGCAATGAATTTTCACATCCGCTTCTGTCAGTCAGTCAGTGGGCGGTTGGTTTGAAAATTTGGAAAATTCATTTTGTTTGCTTGGTGTAAGTAGATATGTACGTAAATGTTAATGAAAACACACATACAAACGTTAATGCTAGTGCTAAGTGTGTGTTGCTCTACTTGTGCTTGTATACGTTAATTTGTGTGCATGGGTGTGCACTAACGTAATAGCGTGAGTAATTTCGCAACGTTGCGATGACCCGGTAGGAAATTGCACCAAAAATTTACTGTGTGAACAGTCCTATTCGAAAGATACTCGTAATAATATTGAAATTTCCAATTGGATAGCAAGCCAGACATTGTCTTTGTTGCTGTTTCTTGCTTTATCGTCGTTTAAATGCATGACTACAGCTCTGGTGTCGTCGTTGATTCTCGCTCATCCTAACGCCCAAAATGCTACTCTGGGCCTGGTCGTTTCTCTAGCTAACAATTAGCCGACGTGTGTGGTATACAAACACTTAATACCATACAAGTAGACACAGATGATACCACTACCACTACTCCATTGAAACACACACATACGCATATATAGAAAATTCGATTTAATTCGCCTTTTTGTCTCACTTTATCAAGCTGTGTTTGTTTGGCAACATTTTTCAATTAATTGCAACTGTGAATGTCCTAAGGAAATATCCAATTTCACCAAATCAGAGTGACAATTTAAACTATCAAAAATATACTGAACACACCTCTGTGTATTCAGAAAAAAAAAAGAAAACAGGATGAGTGAAAATAATTCCTAACAGCGCGCTGTTCATTGATTCGAAAATGAAATTTTAAACTGCGAGCTTGTGCCTGTGATTCATTAGAGAATTGGAACTTTCGACATTGGTGTGATTAATTTTAGGTATTAATATATTTTTGTTCAGCAATAAATAATAAAATACTTTTAAATACAATTTATGCTTCTTATAAATTTTATATTATCATTAAAATAATGGAGTGAATGTGTACTTCGTACCTACTCTCAATAAACTCATATAAATGGCGTTTGGTGATGAAAACAGAGTATGCTGCACTGTTTTACTATGCGAATAATTATAGTCACTATGCGAAAGTATTTCTTCGAAAGTTCGAATATATATGTATTTCATTGAAAAGCCCTTACTTAGTGCTTCAACTTAGCAACTAACTTCATTAGTAGATGCAAAATGAGAGACGTCGGAAGTCAAAATAAGTCCACATATTATTTAGTGCCATAGTTGTAAGTGATAGCAGATTAATAATTTGTTCGATACCAATGATGCCGCCTCTTCCTGATATGATGTTGAAGTCCTAGTGATCATATCGAAAATTCTTTCTTAATCAATTTGAAAGGCGCTCAGTTGATATTTAAAATCTATTTGTGTAATATTCTAAGCTATTTTTTGAACAAAAAGGAGTAAAGACTCTTTCTTGGGAAGTCAATCGTGGTTATGGTGTAGTCTATACCAAAAATTTAGTATTTTTTTCCGCTCCACAGATTTTAACCTTTAGCCTTGAATATTTTGAAAACGCTTACATTTCATGATTGCATATTGCAAGACATTTTCTTTTGTCTATAACTTTTCTCCAAACCAAATTTCTGTTCGGTCAATATGAAGCGAATTTGCAATGCAAAACTGTTATTTGTAACCTTTCCCGTTAGTAAACAGCTTAAGCAACTTTTAAAGATTCAATTCTGAGGTGCATCAACTGAATTCTGAAAAAGTTTTTTATTCTGTAGATCCTGTTATGGGAGTATACATTGAATTTGGACTCCAGCAGGAGCATATTTAATAAAAAGAGGAGACTGGTCTAACAACAACGTGAATCTCAGGGATTCAAGAAAGCAACTGACCAGAGTGGGCGCATTCCCGGACAGCGTCAAACCCTCAGCAGTGGCAATAATCAGTGCAATAATCACCTAATAACACTTGTCTCGTGGACTATATGAAGCCTTAAAAACTAAATTTCAAATTATTCTATTTTAAAAATATCAGCAATACGATCTTAGTAGCGGTAATGACACGTTTTCTCCATATTATGAATGACTATATAAAATGCAGATTTCATTAATTCTACATACGTTAAAGAGGATATATAGAGTGCAAGTAGTTGTAGTCCCATATGTCTATGACATAGTTAATCAAAATATTGTGGTTATAGAAACCAACCCATCAGAGATCGAGTAATGGTTGTGAAACACAATCGACAAGATACAACATTCAAATATATTTTCTCAATATTAACACACAATTTTTTTTCTAAATATAAGATTGTCTTGAGTGAAACACAATCGACAAGTATTTTTTTTAATTTAATTTTTTTTTTTGGTTCATAAATAGAAATATAAGTACTAGACACATGTATACATATATGTATATGTATGTTTGTACATCAAGAAATATGTCAGGAAATTTTTTAATTTAGTTCATATTTTAGCATGCACGTGCATATGTATGTTTGTTGCGTGTCTATGTTGTGATATCTATAAACAATCAATAACAAATCAACAAAAGAAAATTTCAATGAAATTGACATTTTTTTATGATTCAAACCTATCATGTGGTAGGAAAAAACAAATCAACTCCAATGAAACAGAAAATTAAAGCTTGCAAATAAAAAATGCAGAATATTTTATTTTTCTTATGCCTAAATTCCTATTTCAGTTGATGAAATTGAGAATTTTCACAAATTCCAAATTTTTTTTTATTACTTTATAAATTCTTTCAAATATTCTAGTTGCTGAAAAATGATTAGATTTCATTCGAATTTATCAAAATGTTTCGCTGCTAGAGATATTTTATGAATTTCAGTTTCATGCTCAGATGCCCAGCAAACATTTGGAAGATTGTTGAATTCACTGGAATAATTTAAATTATAATTGAACATTATATCATCCAACTTAAAATAAGAGTTTCTAATATATTTCTAGTATATTTGCATCATCTTCAACAACAATCGTTTGAAACTGTTCCTTTTGATTCATATGCGAATCGCTTTCTCAAATCGCTTATCATTTTTTCCGAACAAATTATTGCTTCGCATTAGAATATAAGATCGCGCACGATTGAAATATTACTCTCCGCATTTAAAAATGTTTACCATGTAAGTGTAATACAAAAAAATAAAACCAAATAATGTTGAAAATAAATAGTTTTGTTCAATTTTCTGTAAAACAAAAATGATGATTTTAAAAATTCAACAATGCATTTTTAATGGCAGGTATATGTATATGTACATGTTTGACTGTGTGTATGTTTGAAGGTTCAATTTAGCGATATTAAAATATAGCCAAAAATTCTTGTACGTACGACCCAACACATATGCTGAAGGTTGTGAACATGTAAATGCCCAGTCAACATTTGGAAGATTGTTAAATTTTCCATCTTCCGGGCGATGAATTTACAATTCTTTTGGGGAAGCGTTAAATTAAAATTAATAAATTTATTTGCATATCTTTAGGCGTTGTTAAGTTTCATATGATTTAATGCCTTATTTTATATCAAATATTTTGTTATTTGCCAGGTTGATTTGATATATGCATGTTATTTTAAAGTGTAGTCATTAAAAAAATTAAAACAACTATTATATATATATTCCACCTGGATAAAATGATACAATTATTCCGGGTCTGATGACGTAATTTATATTTGTATTTCACTTTTATGAGCAATCTCTTGAAACTGTTCCTTATGCACACAGTTCCTTCTGAACTATTGCATGACATCAGAATGTAAGCTCGTGCGCCATCGAAACCATCGCCTCGGCAATTAATATGTGCGATTAAAAATGTTTGCTGGGTATCAACAACAGTTGCTTCCTACGAAAGCACAAGAGTTCCTTCCGTTTCTTTTTCTCTTTTTTTCCTTGCCTTTTTTGTTTATTTTAAGTTAAATTTATTTTCATTTGGTTGATTTTTTTTTGCTTTTATTGTTTTTTATCATTTACCATTGATTTTTTTATTTATTTCTTTGTATTTTTTTGCGATTCCTTTTAAAGTTAAATTCATTTCCACGTATTGCAAACAATTTTGTGAAAAAAAATCTTTTGATTTTTTACGAAATCCTAAAAATACAGAAGCATTTCTTTTATATTTTTGATAAAAAAAATGATGTAAGTTTTCTTGTTAATGGTATGCATACGGGTCGATTGCTTTTGTTGTGATAAAGGTGGAATAGTTAACATGTGTTGGAAATTTTCATTTGATTTCTTGCAATTATTTATGTACATCTTTACTGGCGACTATTTAAGAAAAGGTATACTGTAGTGCAAACGGTCACACTAGTTAGTGTTACAATTTTAAACTTTTATTGACTATTCCGATACTTTTTGACATTTTGCCAATAATAAATGTCGCATTTAAAATCGTTTTCAACTTTTTCATCGTTTTTCGAGATTTTCTCGTATCTAACAGTTTTCAAATTTTTCACCATTTTCTATTCGAATTTTTCAATATTTTTTTAAATTTTCAAACAAATTGTGCTTTTTCGCTACTTCAATAGCAAATTACTATAAATAATATAGAAAAAAGACAAAAAATCAATTGTGTAGCTACATATATTGCAGATGCGAAAAAGTACGAAAATTCAAGCAAACCTGACCTTTGCCCTTCGTTTACAAAGTCAAATGTTTGTGATATCATAAAATCATTATTGCTCTTCTATGGAGCAATACTTGAACTTTAGCATGCCGCGTTCATAATTCTTTTATGTTTCTCTTTCTTGACTTCCATGACAGTGCTCGGTTTGCTTTGTTTACGACATTCAATTAGTCGAATAAATATGCCATGAACGTGTCGCACAATTAAAGTCACTGACTTTCGTACTATTCCGTTCGGAGACATCGTCTATTAAAATAATGAACTCTTAACTTCATGCAATGGCTATATGTGTGCAAATTAGTCAAACGACTTCCTGTGAGTGTGATATTGTTTCTTCAGCAAGGATAGCTTAAAATTTTGAAGTGTATGAAAAAAAATATCTGAAATTGTTGCTAGTAGCGGTAAAGTTATCATGTCAAAAACTCAACTTATAAAACAGGAATGTCATGAAATTAGCTTTGTATCGTTATTAAAAAGATACTTTGCCTTGGTAGCAGAATTTTGGTTTTGGTTCTATAATATCTTTCTAGAGCATGTTATAAAGATATAATAAAGAGAGATTTAAAAATGTCTTTAATATGTATATGTGTGACTATATTATACAGTATAAGGACACACGCGAGACTAGCCGACTTATGTCGTTAAAAGGGAGACGTATAAGCGTCGTTGGGAATCATCTCTCTTATGTACAATATAAAGACAGATAGGACACACAAAACATGCCACCTCTTGTCACGTAATTGTCTTCATACTATGCATAGTAAAGTGCTTATAAAGATATAAGGTGAAATGTCTCATGTGGGTCCTTATAGCGTACATAATAAAATGTTTGTGTGTGTCTTTATACTGTAGACATAAAAGTCACTTGAAAGAACATGTGCCATTATTCTCAACTCATTGTCATTTTAAGCTACTTGTGCCATTAATCTCAATTTATTGTCTTTTTAAGCTACTTTACCAAGACAAACGTGTGAAAAATAGGATTCGATTTTAACGTGTGATATATCACAGATAGCCTGAATAGCGTGCAAGACTATGCAACGTTGGGATAAAAAAATAATGGCAGGAAAAAAGGAAGCGATATATGTAGATCTTTAAAAGACATCGTTAAAGTCCCTATTTTTCGAAGATTTGCATATGCAAGATTTGATAATTAGAGCTTAAGTAACACATATGTGTTATTGGGATAAACAGTAATGTTACATTTTTTCACAATGAAATCTTTACAAAAGTCCATTTGTTTATTTGATTTCATTTTCCAACAGTCTCACAATGGATGGGTTTGTATGGAACCTTGGCCATAAATGGTATGATAACAGCAAGACACAAGAAGAACCTTTCAGTAATAGCTTTTCTTTTTTCATATTTTCTAGAGAGTAATAACACCTCCACTACATTTTGATTAAGATTTCCAGTAAAATTTTTTGTGTACCCTCAACAATAAAATCACCCACTGATGAAGTGTTAAGCTGATTTATGTCATTAGAATACCTGACAGATAAAGAAAACAAAAAAAAAGAGGACGTAAAAGAATAAAATCAACAAATGAAGCCATTATGAAAAGAAAAATAACAAGAATACAGAATAAATTTAAAAAAAAAAGAAAAGCAGAAATATACCCAAAAAAAGGGATATTCATAGAATGTGATTGAAAAAAGAAAACAAAAACAATAATCAAGTGAAGCGAACATCTGTGTTGAACTGCAAATGTTAAATAAAAAATTTAATAAGGAAACAAACGCCAACGTAAAACCAATAAACACAAACATATTGCACCAATACAGTAATCAAATATGTATGTATATATGTACGAACATATGAGACATTTGATATATCAAACATGTATTGGTGTTGTTTCATACAATGACAATACAAGAATAAAAAATGTGGCGATTCATTGCACAGTGGCGTATATGAAATAAATGGAAGTCAAAACATAGATATAATCAAACAACATTTCGACATTACATTCCTCTTCACTGTGCAACACTGCAAAAACGATAAAGCGTCCAATGACACAACATAACCAAGACAAGTACTTGACTTGTCAATTGAAACCATAAGGACACAGAAGCCACCATCAACATCAACATCAACAGAAAACGACAGCAAAATCTGTTCCAGCGTGCTCGTATTGTTGTAAAATATGGGATATCAACGAAGCTGACAAGGGGAGAAACAACATATGTCTAAAGGGAAGCCGAATAAAAGTTTTCACATTAACGACACCAACAATAAAGCGACATCACTTCGAAGCAGGACACATTTGTCAATTGATGCGACGTAAATACTAAAGGATATCAACAAAAAAAAAAGGACAACCAAACAATTGTACGATCTATAGATGCATAGGACGATAGCAAAGATAGTGAAGAAAAAAATAATACAAATTGAAATGAAACGGAACGACAAATTGGGAATGTCGTTGCCACTTTTATCGTACAACTGATGTACGATGTGGGTGTCGTTGGCTTAAGATTGCAGAGCGCGCCATTTAAACTTTTGATAAATTTGCAGCTTAAATGTACAAAGTATATTATTGGTTAGTAGTATTTCATGTAGATACTTAAAACTTAGTTTGTTTGCAAGTCAAGCTAATTAAGTTTGACATTTAATTAATCGCAATCGGTTTACGTTTGAGAATCTTTTTTGAGAAAATTTAAGAGATTTAAGGAACAGTGGAGCTTTTAATGAGATTATTTTTGATAGAATATGAGATGCTGCCTTAAGTATAGATATAACAGTCACTATATTACAATAATTTAGTCGATATTCTTCTATATTATTTTCTATTATTATATTTTTTTCCGATATTTTTGAAATTCGTTATAAAAAGGCGCGCTTCGATTTCGATTGTCTCAACTTTATATATCATACAGAAATCATATATCAAAAAAAATATTGTTCATGACATCCTTAAAACAATGCTATTCTCGACCACCGTGGTTTGTGAGATCAAAACAAATTTTTATGTTCCGGTATTAAATAAAAATGATTATAACGCCAATCACCCTTACGTGGCCTCTTCAATCGCAATGGTTTAAGCAGTTGCCCATATCGCACGTGCCTATCAAGAAATATTTTGATTAAAATTTTCTTTTTCCATTGAAATCTCACATTTTCTTTTTTTGCTTTATATACGATATGTAAAATCGACAATCATTACAAGATTATAAATTGCTAAGCATCAATGCTTTTTTTTTTAAATTACAAAATTTATCGTGCCTTACAAAGATACCACATACATATGGTATATACGTATTTGCATGCGTACACGCAGAAAAATACTGAGAAAGTAGACTTTCACAATATAATCATACAATATACCTTGCTTGGGAGCCCTCTAAGATTGAGGTCTAGGGAGCTGATCCTCACGCCAGCACAAACCTTGAACATTTACAGTAGATATTTTTTATAAACAGATCAATTATTGTAATAATCAGCAATTTGAAATCATATAACTAATATAAAAATTAGCTTTTAAGTCGTACTGAAAATCAATTTTTCTCCGTGTCTGTATTGGAAAAACAGAATATATTTAAGTAATCACATAAAGTGTAAAACACGCAAGACTGTCTCAAAATTGTTCGTCATCATCCGATACTTTATTTTTAATAAGACCCAAAAAATATGAAAACAAGAAATTTTCCAAATATTTTAAAATCAACCATATTTTTTCTTTTTGTATAAAACTAAACTAACGCAGCACGCCCCACGTGGAATCTAAAATCTCCATTTCAAGAAAGCCATTTTGAGTTGGTCGAAGCCAGAAAAGCAAATTCGTTAAAGAAGCTGAAGGATATTACTCAATCAGCCTAGGAAAACTGTAATGAGGACTAGATAGGTGTTTGCGTTACAAATAGTGGAGTCTACTTTGAAGAGGACAAAATGAATTTTAATTAACTAACTTTTTTTGTTCAGCTTTATTTAAAAACTCCTGATCTCTTTATGTATCAAACGAAAACATTCTGATTCGAATTGCCCTTGCATTTCTAAAGAGGATATAACATATGGAATTTCAATAAAACAAACTATGAATTTTCAAGAGTGTGGAATTTCCAATTGGGTACACCATACTGTATTTGTGTTTGGGCGTATTATGCATTTAAACTTAGGTTTATTTAATGACATCTTGTCGAATCAAAAAATTACCCGGCAGTAAGTGAAAATTTTTTTCCATTTCCTTCAATTCAGTACAGATGTTGCTTGTGTTACAAAGATGATTTGTATATATCGTACATTAGAGTGGTCCATAATTGTATGGAAAAACTATAGGTATTGTTTTGCTTAGTAAGCGCCACTTTTCTGATATTTTTAACTGACTGACTTTTAACACTTTTGTATTTTGGACCACTCTAATGTACATACATATGTATATATTAGACTGTCCGTTATTTACCAAGTTTCTTAAGCCCAAAAGCTTAGGTTATGTAGTATGTTTTTGTTAGAAGGAAGAAAATTTTTTAATAAACCATTTCGTTTGAGAAATAACGAACAACCTTCGTTTTAAAAAAAATCATGCAAGGAATATTTTTCAGTGTACTTTTTTTTGTGAAAGCTCATGAAGTAATAGATAATCAATCCTTTTTTTCTGTAAGTCTGCTAGTATATGAGCTCGTCAGTTAAGGGACAGTCTACAGTATAAACGTGTAAATATAGTACATTTTTTGGCTTCCTTTTCCGGATGCCTTATCATGTCAGACAAATTGAAAATTTGCCAGCTTGTTTGTATGTTTGTTGTTGTTGTCGTTGTTAACAACGGTTAGAATTTATACAAAGCTAACACATATCCTGCATACCTACCCGAGCTCAAAGGGCGGGGGGCTAAAAGTATTTTTTATAAAACATTTCAATTTGCTGCTGTTACTATGTATGTATCTGCTTTGTCTTATCAGCGATGTGTTTTTTAAGCGCACTTTGATTTTATTTTATGGTTTTTTAACATTATTAATGAAATCGAGCTCTTTCCTGTGCAGTCTCTTGAATTCTTCAATAACTATAGAAATTACTCGGAGTGTCTCTTCATTAGTTCAGCTTTCGACTTTTGAGACTTTTTTTTATTTTTTTTTCTGGTTTGTTATTTGTTTTTTCTCTTATTTTTTGTAACAATTTTACGCTTTTTCAAATTCCTTTTCTTTCAGCTCAAGTTATAGCCCTCTTATAGTTGCGCTGATGTTGTTGCTGTTGCTATCTTAGGAACACTTAAGTGCGAATGGATATCCTTGCTTCAGTTGTTGTTGCTATTGTTGTTTTCGCTGATGTTACTCTGATGCACTAATTGAATTGTAGCTATTGTTGTTGTTGTTTGGATGATGTTTCCAGCAGCTCCTTCGATTTGTTTACTTTTTGAGGTTTTGTTTGCTTAATTAATGGAATTTTATTTAATGCATAAAAGGTTGTTTCTTATGCTCAGAGCACTTTCAGTAAGGGTAAAATAATTAAATTGGATGCTACTGGATTATCTCGCACACTCAGTAGATTGAAGATTTGCATTTCGTTGATTGATTAGCGACTTATGTAGATATATAGAATTTTTCTTGCTGAAAAAAGGATATGGGGGTAAAAATTACTCAGTGATATCATACACGGAAAAAACACCAACTCGAAATTATTGTAAATATTAATGAAAATTTAAGAAAAATTAGTAGGTAATTTAGTAATTTAGAAACGGTTCGAGTGTCTATTAAAAATTACTAAGCGTAATATAAAAATTGCATCAAGCAGGCATTAATTTTTCGAATGCAAGTTTTTAATTTTTACAAAGTAGATTTTAAAATTTCTGCAATAATTTATTATATTTTAAAAGGACTGTACTATTTTTTAAAAAGTACATTATAAAGTTTTTATGATGAAATAATAATAACTGAAATTTATTTTTAAATTTTTTGGTGTGTTGAACAAAATTGGGGCAGCCAGCGAGTTTCCGTTGCCGCTTTCCCGACCCCGTCCCAATTCTGTTCAACACATTACTTCAAAGCCAATTAGTAAGAGTTTGGCAAGCCTTATATATTTATTTTTTTGCATGAACATGTTGAGAACTCAAACAGAGTACAAATTAAACACAAAAGAGAAATAAAATTCAATATAATAAAAATTAATAATCCTCAAATAATTTTTCTATAACTACTTTTTAAAAATTATAAAGCCGGAATCATATATTACAATATGAAATATATAAAAATTCTAATGTGGCAATTTATTAAAATTTAATAAATTCTTTGTAAAATTTCCAAGTTTTTAGGTGATAATTAAAATGAAGAAAATAATTTTTAATATGCACTTATTAAAAAATGTAAAATGAAAATATTTACAAACTAGAATAGAATTTTTAATAAGGATTTTCTATTTATTACTATAAAAAAGTAATATTTGTTTTCAGAATTTAATTTTTATAATCTCCTATTAATTTTTAATAAAATTTGAGTTGGTGTTTTTTCCGTGTAGTCATGTAACACATTTTAAGGAAATCAAAGGACGACAGGAATGAAACAAGCTTATTTTCAGATTTTTCAGTGGTTGCTCCATAGCAAAATTTTTTTTTTAAATTTTCGAATGTTATGTGTATTTTGTTGCTAAACTTTTACAAAAATTTCAAGAAATTAAGTTTTTAAAACAACACATACAGTTGAAAAAAAGATTAAAACTCATCATGGGTAATTGATATCGAAAACGACAAAAGAAAAAGGTTTGTAGCCACTAACATTGTCTTATGAAACCATGTTTCAGAAAAAACCTCATTTGCCGCATTCGCACCTTCACATCGGAATCAGAACGAATGCACCCAGTATCAGTGAGATGAAGCTGATCGCAGCTACAAAGCTGCAAGAACTGACAGACCAGCAACGTTTTTCAAAGATTCTGTTTTTGTAACCAGCAACTTCAGAGAAATAGTGTGATGGTGCTATTATCAAAATTCTGAAAATGATGACATTAGGGATGGCAAAAGAATATCATAGCAATAGGAAAATTATTCGAAATCCTTTAAGTTTTTCAGTAGTGCTAGACTAAGCCACATCCTGTTAACAGTATTTTGTCTGTTAATAATTACGAATGTTCTTGATACGGCACTTCATTCACTTCCTAATGAAATATATGAGTGTAATGCATGATTTATCAAAAATGAACAATGCCCTCAACATGTAAGCGCGATCAGAGCATTTATTCACATTAAAAAGGAACTAAAAAGGGATTATGTCAAAAAGAGCATGTTGACTTAATTGATTCCCTACGTGTGGGAGCCGGAATAATTAACTTCTGATCGACTTCGTCATCTCTGCTCTAATCAGTAAACTGCTTTAGTTCTGATTAATGAAGATGATTTATTTTGTATTTTTATTTTTTAATTTTGCGAGTGGATGATTGCAGCCATAAACTATCTGCCTTAGAGAATAATTGTTTATCTTTTAAAAAAGAGCAGGTGTTTGTGATCGCAGCTGTTCGAACTCTGACACAATTACTTGCTAAGCTGATTGTTTGCCTATTTATTTCCCATTGTACTGCAGTTTCCTGCGATATAAGAGTCTCTAGACTTAGTTTGTAGGGTACGTTGTGTAGACTATAAAAACACCACAGAATGTTTAAATTTCTTTCCATTATGCTTGACATTTCAGCTTTCTTCGCCTATACTAATGGTTTTATATTTTTCTACATTGAAAAATTATTATTTATTCAAAGTTATGTGGATGTGATGACGCTAAAAATTTGCATACAATTACAAACTTAAACAGTATAAATAAGTTTTAAATGAAATCCACATTTTTTTGACAACAAAAGCTCTTACTCTTGAATAAATGCTGCATGAGCAAATATTCATGCACACATGTATTGAAAATGTATATACAATATATCATTAATTTTGCATGTCTAAAAGACGTATTGGATTTAGAAGTGTCAGAAAAATACAACAAACTTAAATGAATAAAACTTAAATGTCAAAAAAAGATGAAAATATTCCGCTGCACGCAACCATAACAAAGACTTATACTACTCTGAGGAATCGTGCAGTAACATTAGGGTGGTACTTAATTTTAGAAATGTGTAAAATTTAGGGAGTCATCAAGAGAAAAGTTACTATGCTGAAGTGAGTCGCCTACATAGAATGGGTTTCTTATATGGATTTGCATCAATCGGTATTGAAAAGTTGTGCTGTCTTCTAAGAAAAGTAATAATTGCCACTTTACTTTGTAACCATTGAATAGCGTTATTCCATGGGTACAAACAAGCAGCTTTAGAAATTTGTTCATACAAGGTGCTATTATTTTTTGCTTATATTCTTCCGAACTCTGATTTTTAAAATTGTTTTTACTGACTAGAATATTTTTAACGTTTCGATAGTTTTCGATATTTTTGTCTTAAATCGATTTTTTGGATACTTTTTCGTACAAATTTTCATCTTTGATACTACTACGATAACTTTTGAACTTTAAGAAAATTTTCGATACTTCTCGATCTTATTCAATGCCTTTAAGACTTTTATCGCCATTTTACTGAGCCTAACTTTTCGACTTTGCAACAATTTTGATACTTTTTGTTAGGCTCATCAAATTTTTCGAAGCTTTTCAAGTTTAATTTACTATTATCGATACCGACGAACATTTTTTTGGTATCTGATATATTTATTTATGAAAATTCTGTTGCGGTCTTTCAAATGAGGTTTTATCTCAGAAAATTACCCGCGAAAAGTTTAAGCAGCGCACAATTTTGTTTCTTTTACTATGGTTCTTCATGCGTTTACGTAAAATGCAAGGGCACTGAGGATTACGCTTTCACAGATACTGAAACCACAGCCTCCTGTTTTTGTTCTTTGATCTTGTATTTTTGCATGTTGATCTAGTATGAACACATGCTTTATGGAACTGTAGTAAATTCATAATTATTATTTATAAACAAATTAAAAATATTTTGGCTAAGTCCGCTAGAAAATTTTGCAATTTAATTGAATTTCTTTGTAAACTTGGGAAAATAAATAAAGCCTGTTGCTCGGAGCAAACTTCAAGGAATTACAAAAATACATCAACACGATTGAAGCCGCAGGAAAATTTTGTTAAATTATATATGTTTGATATTTTATATCACTGTTAACATATATAAAACTCTTGTTATTTTTTATTTACATAATATATACACATACATACACTCATAATGGTTGTTATTTGTTACAACACACACAATACCAAATATTTCAGCAATAAAATGACAGCAAAATGTGGTACGAACTGGAAATTTAGTTACTCGCATAATAACAATTGCCAAAAATCGTTGAACACCACGCCATATTTCGTGATTTACATGAAATGCCCTTTTTAGTACTTTATTGTACACACACACACACACACACATTTATGTAGAATAACATTTTTGTTATGATTTTATATAAAAATATGAAATTTTTTATTGTCATAAATATTTTATTGCCAACTTTTAGGCATTTTGATTGCTTAGAGTTTTCATATTGCAAGCAGCCGAAGAAGTTTATTTGTAATGCATGCAAAAGTTGAAGCGAATATAAATCATAATGAGCGCTGGTAAAAAGTGTCGTTGGAGAATGGCAGAGAAATTAAGGAAGTTCTTAGTTGTTGTATATGTAAATCAGGATTAGTTAGCTTATATATTGTACGAGTAGTATATACGAGTAAAAAGTATGTTAATATCTTAAAGTTGTTTTATTAAATCAACGTGAACAATAGAGCAACCTGCGTAATTTTTTGTACTGTTGTGGGAATTTGAACAAATTTCACAAAAACTTCTTGCGCCTAAAGCGACAGCGTTATGCTAAAATGTTTGTTTTGTATTGTATTTGTACAATAACGCTGTTGAATATTTGACGTATATGCGAATTACAAGTGCTTCAAAGTGTTTCATACTATTTGGATATTTGTAGTTTATTTGTAGCGTTCATTCTTTTACAAGCTGCGCACCAATATAAACTCTATTCGTAATTTTACAACATGAAATTACTCGCCACAGAATATCAGAATGTTGCTGAAAAGATGTTTTTTTTCGAAAATATCACATAATGAATTTTGGAGAATTTGCTGAATTTCATATTTCTTCTCTTACTTCAAGTCTATTATCTTCAGTTGTACTGATCGGATCAATGTCGGTTTTCTATTTATTTAATAATACAGGCCTGCGAGATTTTGCCCCCTGGATATTGAATAGTTATTTGAGGTTATGTAGCACCGTGTTAAGGCAAAGTAATGCAATGTCGAATACAGAAACAGGTTTTCTCTACAACGTTTGGTATTACATTCAAAAAATAATAGTAATAAATCAACAGGAATCCCAACAACCTATCGCTGAGTCTGTTTGTTTGACAAATGGAAAAAGTTTTAAAGAAAAAGTTTAAAAAAAATATGCACTTAGTCGGTGGTCATTATTCGTTTTCTGAAACTGAAATAACTACTAAAGAATTTTTTTTTGCTCGTTCAAATTTTAAAAGATTGAAAACCATGCACCATTCTATGTTGCTCAGAAATTTTTTAAAAAAAATTTCATTATTCAACAAAACAAGGACACCATTTTTCTCACTGCCTAGATTAGCAAATTTTCAAATCCATCACTGTTTATATTTATATATTTTATGCAAAGACCTAACTGCCTCGATTGCTATAGAATTTAAGTTTATTTGTTATTATTTAAAGAAAGAAATTAAAATGAATTTTTCAAGCTCAACAACAAATTTAATGCGCTGCTCAATACCACACAATTTACTGCAAATGATACTTGAAGTCCTTTTTTATTGATACTCATCTGCAGTATCTTTCAACATTTAGCCTATGAAATTGCGTCAGTAAGGCGCTATGTAGCGCTGTTATTGTTGTTGTTGTTGTTGCGTCAAAGGAGCACATTTCGCACAATTGGTTTTTCTTGCATAAACACACCAATACACACATAAAAGCAAGTACTCAATATAATACCCACTTGTGTCAAGAAGCGCCACAAAAGTCCTCACAACTCAACTTAAATACAGAACCAAATAATGTGAATAATAGATGCGTCCAAGTGAAAAATTATACGACTGGTGTATTGCCAAAGTGGGTTGGATTGCTGGCTGGTTGATTGGTTGGCCCACTTTAATCATACATCCTACAAAAATCAAACATAAAAGTTCTGAGGCTTTAAAGTGACGGGAAATGTTTGTATAATGTGAAGAGTAAGAATTTTTGGCAAAGTAGGTTCCGTTTATTGAAAATAAAGAAAATATTAAACGAAAGCAAAACAAAAAAAAATTTATTCCAAGTTTTTGCATATAAACTGTTAATGAAATGATTGTGCTAAAGTCAGAATGTATGGGTATATGCCAAATAGACTATTGAATAAATTTGATTTTTGTGAATCAAAATAATGATAATGAAATTTCTCAAGTAGAAGACGCTGTTGCAAGCCTTTGGTTTTTTCACTAAGTGAAAAAAATTTCAGAGATATATATTTTTTAATAAGAAATTTAATCTTACGTCAATGAATATAATATTAAAATTAAAAATACAGCGAATAAGAAATCGCCTAAAGTTTTAAGGTTTCTGATTTACTTAATGCCACATTCTAACTATATCATAACGTGTGAAAAATTAGGTTTAAGTCATTATATTTGCTTATAAAATTAAAAAGTTAGATACGATGAAAAAATTAATTTCAGACGCTGTCCTTCTTAGGCCGCTATATTAGGTCTATTTTTCAAAGTTTTTTCCAGCACACGGTAATAAAAAAATTATATATAAAGCTAAAATATAAGTTTTACTGAAATACTCTCAGTGGCTCGAATTTTTGGTCATCTGAAAGACATATGTTTCAAAGAAAAACAGAGGGTTAAAAAAAATTTTAAAAAAACCAATATTCTTAATGATTTTCTTGTTGCTACTACTTTTAATTTTTTACGCTTTAATTTTGTATAATGTAATGCAAGCGGATGATAGACTTTAATTTTCTATGAGAAATTAATTAATGTCACTCATACGTCACGTTGTTCATAATTATATCAAATATATGAAAAGTAATTTTCAAATGCCTATAACATTCACAAAACTTATGACAAATCAATAGTTTTAGCAACGTTTTGAGCATATAGAAAATAACACTTAATAAAAAAATATCAGAGCTGTGAAAGAGTGCAATCATTTTCACTTTTAATTCATGAAAAATTCTGCATTCAGAGTGCAGCTATTTAAAAATGAAGTCGCCTGTAGACTTCAATGCTATAAGTCTGCAGCCTTTTGCAACGTAAATAAATGCAATTATTCTGGTGACGTCACATTTTGGATTGGAATCATTATTGGAAGAATTGTGATTGCATTGAAGTCACCTCAAATCACTTTGAAGTCGTTGAAGTCACTTGAAGTCGTTGAAGTCACTTGAAGTCAGCTGCTCTGAATTAGTTCCAAAATCTATGTATATATCTTCTAAACATATGTATATAACAGTGAATGTGTGTATATATGTACATGGTCGATAAACTCAATGTTAATGTTGACCTCATTTTATTTTTTTGTGTATTATCTAAGGACTATAATTGTGTTTTAAGTGAACATCGCATTGGTCAAAATAAGGATTTATTATTTAATCGTATTTTTCAAAATAGCATAAAATTGTCGAAGCTACATTTTGTAAATAATATTTTAAGATAAAATATAAGTTGAAAATAATTTTTTTCTTAAGCTCTAAAATATGTTTCACCACTGGCCTCTTCAAGGTTTGTTCACAAGTAGAATCTGTCGATTTGTGAAAATAATATTTCAGAAGCTGGAAAATCATGTTGCAAAATAAAAACCTCTGCAAAAACTGCATAAGCAATTGATCTTTATAGCATTTAAATTTTATTATTTTTGTAGCTTTTTTTGTGTCATATAATTGCAACAACTGCAATTTCCAAAGTGTTGAAATACAATAAAATTGTAATTCAATGATGTGTGCGACAACATATATATTTTATTTTATTATTACAACAAAGATTTTCTCGAAAGTCCTCTATGCAACGCTTTACTGCCCTTAACTTGGATATGCCAGAATTCGTATTTCTATTTCAATTGCTGCACATAAATCTTTAGGAAAATGCAATAAATATCCGCCAAACAATGTGAGCCAAATTACAGGCATAAAGCTTTCAGGCTTTGTCACACAGCCTTCAAAGGCATTTTGTAGAGATTTGTTGCATACATCTTGGCGTGCATACATCATTCAAGCACACATGCTCGAATAGATATAAATACCGACTCACATGTGCTTAAGTCATGTGCGTTTGCACAATTTATTTATATCGATACGAAACGAATTTGCTTGAGTATAAGTAGATATGTATGTATTTATATGGCTATGAAATAATGTTTACATCACCAATCAATATATGTAGTTCATGTTAAATACCATCTATGCGTTAGTACCACGGTGTATTTCCTGTATTTGTAATTATTTTCTTTAGCGCTTTGGTTTTGGCAATAAGCCAAACAATATTTTCTTCTGTTATTAGAGAATGTGGAATTCTCACGTACACACATACACACATTTCCGTAGAGATATTGTTCGTATACCAGCACATCCTTAGAGAGCTTGAATATTTACGTGTTAAGTATTGCTGTCTTTGTTTATTTTTTTTATTGCATTTCCTTTTTTGTGTTTACTTTATTTTCTCGTATTTTTGTTAATTGAGCTTCATAGTCACAAGTGCCAACCAACCACGAGCATTATGATCTACCGAAATGTTTTACAAATAAATCCAATTAATTTGGAACCAAGCAATTATTTTTGCACTCAATAAAATATTTGCGATACATTAAATTTTAATTAAACTTTAGTTTGGGTAGAGTAAGCAAAAGTATATTTTTATTTTTATCTGCTTGTTTCTATCAAAGTATACTTGTATTTAAGTCCACTTAACCTTTTACAAAAGAAATTTTTTTTAAAAATTGCTCAAAATCATTACAAATTAATGTTCTGCATGATGTGTGAACTCAATGAAGTTTGTATGTCACTATCTATAATCACTTACATATATATAAATACAAGTGAAAAAGTAATATTATCAAAAAGAATTGATAGAGCGATTTAGTTTCAAACAGCAAATAAAAGTTATAATAATTCAAAATTAACTAAAAATTACAAAATTCATTGAAAAAGTCAATGCGTAGTCAACTAAAATCGATAATAAACATATACTGCCGAAATATATCAAAAATCTATAGAATAGTACTAAAAGCATCGAATCAAAGCTTTCAAATCAAAGCTATCGCGCATTATCAAAATATATGGAAAAATCGAAATAATTTGAAAAATAACAATTATATTGAAAAGTTAAAAGTATTCAATAGTTTTTAAAAGTCTAATGATCGCGGTGGTATCGAAAAGCCAATAGAAGTTGAAAAGTATCCAAAATTCAATAAAACTGTCCAAAATGTCCTAGTAATTAGAAAATACACGTCTGCAACGTTTTTGCTATTCAAATAAAGCATCTACTTCTGTAAAGATCAATCAGTATTCTTCGAAATCTGTTTTTTGTATCGTTTTTATCAAGGATATGTCCATTGAAACATTTTATTTTTGAAAAAGCTTGTGAAGCTTAAAAGTTTAACCGAGCTTAATTGTTGTTTTTTAAAACCTTTTTTTGCTTTGCAAATTAGTTTGAACAATACGGGCAGAAAAAATAGGAACTAAAATATTTTTTTGCTGAAAGACTTATATCCATTTGCTACGGATGTGAATTGGACAAAAGGAAGTTCGGATTTGCTCAAAATTTTACATCATTTTGCTTTCCAGTAATCTTTATTTCTACAGAAGGAATTGGCTAGATCGACTCATCACGTAACTTTAGCTAGGAGTATATAAATGCTCTTCTAAACCAGCCACGTAAAAATTTGGGATGTTACTAATATGACCCTAAAAATATGCAACAAGTTTTCGTTACCATTGCATTTGCTATCATTGCTTCTAAACGAAATAAATGGCATTAAAATTCACTCACACGCAAAACGGTTCGTGCCTTTCACATTCGGGACATGGGTGTAGCTTTGTCATTCCCTCGAGGTATATAACAGGACTATGCATGCGAAATTATTGTGATCTACAAAGTCAGTGTTAGACATACTTTAAACCTTTGACGCACACAACTAGATCGGAACATTTCAAAAAGCAAAAAATTAGGTACAATAAGTCTTCGAAAAAAAACTTATATGCTATATAGATAAGCTCGGTTAAGACATGTTATCCGAAAAAATTTAACTCACTGGTTCATTGTGAGGAAAAAATTGTATGGAAGTGGGGTCTATGTTAAGCGTACTTACCTTACTTACAAGCAAAGGTTATCTCATAACTTTCTAAGTAATAGAGCTAGATGTAAAAAGTATGTAATTGTGTTTCATTGGTAATAATCTTACCTTTTTTTTAGGATAGCACCAGACCCGGATTTACCTTACAGGCACACTAGGCCAGTGCCTAAGGCGGCAAGTATTTAGGGGTGGCAAATATTGGGAACTTTGAAAATTTTTTTAAGTGTGATAATGCATTATAATGCATTGGTGATGGTGAGAGTTACACAGAGGAAAAAAAGTGCGAATACTTGGAATGGTCACCCCCTAAACTACCTAAAAAATGTTGAGAAGCAAAAAAAAAAACAAAGGTCCTCAATTTTCTTCCCATATTCACCAGTGAAGAAAGGCGGCAATTTGTGAATGGCCTAAGAGCGGCAAATTTCTAAATCCGGGCCTGGGTAGCACTATTGCTAGCCAAGTTTTGTTCTAGTCGATATATTTTTCTTTGAATCTTAAGTAATTTAAAACTTAAAGCTCTTGCAATACCGCTCGAACCGCTTGAAGACCCAAAAAATATCAAAATTTTTGTAGTGTCACACGTCACACACTGAAATCATCCACCCTTGCTGGCACATCAATCAAATTAACGAGAAATAAATACACACATACATAAGTACTTATCACAAGTTTGAGATAATTTCTAAAGTTTCATTGAGTTATAAATTGTGAATCATAAAATTTAATTGAAATGCCTAAAGTGGTACGTATTCGCAATTTTTATTCAAAGCAACAACAAAAATACATGAAGTCTTTCTCTATATGTGTATATTTGTATGCATTTGGAATGCACTTTTAGTGTACCACACACTAACGTACGTACGTATGCCTGAAGGACAAGTACTTAAACTCAAAACTCCTAAAGCTGCCATTAGAAATATTTTAATGAATTTCATCCTATACGATACAACGTAATTTTAAGTTTTAAGCTATAAAAAAGTTTGCCATTTTAATTAATTAAAGTTTTATTCATAATTTTCATGGTGCCACGTAAAGTATGCCCTGCTGACTTAGCACTTTTAAGGCGGGTGTGAGTATCTACATGTACATGTGTGTGTGTGTTGATATGTCTGCGTGCGTGTGC
Source organism: Meiosimyza platycephala (assembly GCA_963662105.1). Lineage (NCBI taxonomy): Eukaryota > Metazoa > Arthropoda > Insecta > Diptera > Lauxaniidae > Meiosimyza > Meiosimyza platycephala. The sequence goes on from OY759209.1 coordinate 77,664,564, forward strand.
ACTGTGTAAGTAAGGCACTTAATCTTCAGGGCATTTTGAGATCATGGCCATTTTTTGTTAATCTATGTTCTAAAAATAGAACATTCAGCATTTAAAGGGTGATTCGATTGGAGATTACAATTTAAATTTGATAATATTGTATGACTGTAAAAATAAATAGTTTTGACATTTTTTAGCGTCCATGGCTAAAAATTAAACTTCAAAATCTCATTTCAATTCTGTGGGATCGATGCACATCATTTGTGAACAACCGCGGTGTTCAGAAATCGCAAAATATTGTTTATGTCTCTGAACTGATCAGAAAAAAATCTTTACTTTGCTATCAAAAAAGTATGACATCTAGTGCCTTTTTGAATTGTCGGTGTTTGAAATTACTTGAAGCTTAGTATAATGAACACAATTCCATCAAAAAGACCCAAAGCGACCGACCATGGACATGTGCTGTTCTGTTCGCCTACTCCTCAAATATATTAACAGTTTGTCAAAATTCAATACGACGATTTATTAATTTATTACACATTTAAAATGAAACACCCTGTACTGTATGTGTAGGTCTGTAAAAATATCAAAAACAACAACAACAATAGTAGTTGCAAAGCTTAGTGATGTCTTTTTTAGTTTAACTTTGCTTGGCTGCCAGGTAAGCAACGTCGTCAACAGCAGCAACAAAGGCAACAACAAATTAATCATCATTCATGGGGTGCAAATTAAATGTTTGCATTTTGTTGTGGGTGTATCTTGGTATTTGTGCTTTTATTTGTGTACATATTCCTGTCAGTGTGTATGAAATTCTTATAATTAACTTGTGTTGAGGTGCACATGGAAATAATGATGTTGCTCTCATCAACACCTTTGAGAGTTGGTTAATGTCTTGTGATGAAAGGTTATAGGTCAAATTCACATTCACATCACATTCCGATTTTTCAAGAAATTTTTCGAAACTTCTGGTAAGCATCCTGTATAAGGATGGATAGTTTCTGTTTCAAACTCTAATGATATCATTTCTTCTGTGTGGCACCAAAGACTTTGATTTCCAAAATATTAATGAAAGACACTTGAAAAAGTTTAACTTTCAAAAAAACAAAAAATTATTTAAAATTAGAGCAAAATTTAACAGGCAGTTTCAAGCCACAATTATGGCGTTAGCGACTTCTATAGTTAAAGCCATTGGTCTTATGTCTCGAGATGTTTTCGAACTCATTACAGATCAAAGTTAAATAATGCTGGACAAGATCAAGTTTCGGGAAGCGGTGAAAACAAAAACATAATTACAGGCAACCCCACCTTAAGCACTATACTTTAATTGCCACAGGGACGAAGCACGGATTTAGATCCAACAATGGTCAAAATCATGTTGCCGAGCGGCTTTAGAAAACTATACCCCCCCCCCCCCTTAGTCCATACTTGTCTCAGTAAATAAATTTTAGATGTATGAAGTGCTATCTAATATAACAACAACTAGCCTTATTTTTTTTCGGCCTAAGACGTTTCGCAAGTTATACCTCATGTGTGACAATACCTAAGTGCAATCAAAATGTACCGACAAGTACTGCATTTGGTTCATAAGGAGGTCCAGCAATTGTCGAGCACATAATCAAAGATTTGTGAGTGCATAGTGAAATTTTCAATTATGAACAGCCTGCTGTACCTTCATAAAATTATCTCACAAATTTAAATATTGCTATGATGCTTAAATAATAAAGACAGCATTTTAAATTGGAAATATGAAAAAAATATAAAATAGTAGTTAAAGGAGCTAAGCAAAGTATATTTACACTAAAAACGAAATTTTGACTAAAACTTTTTATTGCAAAAAACTTTTGCGCTACATTTTAAATAAACCACAAAAAAACAACATGTCAACTATCAATGTAAGTTTTCAGCAATGCATCAAAGTTGAGTCACGTAAATGTAAATTTTTATACCTACAAAAAAAATGCATCTCAATGTGCGGAAGTTCACTAATTCATTCATACATTTGTATGTACGTAACGTACGAATGTATGCGGTGGAGAAGAATATTAAGAAGGAAGTCACGTTCTTATATGGTGGAATCTATTAAAATTTTACATAATACATAGTTTGTAGTAGCAGTATTCACAATTGCAAAGATTTGTTGTAAAAGTTTTTGAAAGCCTTAAGTGCGTACATACTTAACATATGAACATATATACGTACTTATCCGAAATTACATTTGCAAGTTTTGCATAAGGGTCTCAGCATAAAATTGCTTTTTTCGAAGAAATCTTAATGCTAAAATTTAAAAAATATTAGTGATATTTTTAATAGAGATGTAAGAAATGGCTGTTAAGGGAGCTTAGCTCTTACATCTTCCGTATGGGCTTATGAGAGAAGCTTAAGACAGCACAGCACACAAGCAAGCACAGGAGATTGCTTGTTTCACATTAAGCCAGCAAAGAAACATTTAAATCATTAAGCAACAATGTGGATTTAAAAATGAAGCGACCTAAATTCGAATCCGGCTGTAGCCAACAGAATGTTTTATGTGAGTATCAAACCCGCGCATATTGTGCTAAGAGACCACGACCTTAAGCACTTTATTTGGTGTGAATTAAAGGTTTATTTGACTATCTTCCGATCTCCACACCATTACTCATCAGATGATACCTACTGTAAAAAAATGATTCCCTCGTTCCCTAAACGTTTTACGTGATTAATGTACAACGCTTTTGGTGATATTTTTAATATCAGACTTTTAGCCACTGAAAAAAAAGGTAAAGTTGTACAACCGCCCCACACATTTTACGGCAGGTTGACACAATTGAAGAAAAATTTATATATACAATCTTTTCGCAACCAGTTGAACCAACCGATTTAACCGTCCAATACATTATACAAGAATTCAAATCCCTCTGATAACAACTGTCATGATTGTACAACAAATTGTATTGTGTATAGGCAGGATTCACATAGCTCTACCTCTAATACAACTCTGTCCAGCAAGTTTCTTTTATCTCATCTTGAGAATTGGTCTCAAATCAAGGATCAACATAAATATTTTGGCTGTGGTTTAAAATTTTTTTTTAATTATTTTAATTAATTAACTTATATTTTTAAGGACAATTTCTGATAAATATTTAATCTGTACACCTCATGACAAGTCCCTCAGTAGCTCAAGTGTTAGAGCGGCCGTCGCAAAATATGCAATTGCAATGCATGAACGGTCAGGGGTTCGAGTCCATGTACAGAATTATCCAAACTGGTCTGATGAGGCTATTGGTAATAGCCGAAACATGTCACCAATTACCAGGTTAAAATTGTTCCATTTGTTATCTTTGTCATGTTTGTTGAAAAATAGCATTGATCAATAAGTAAAAATTTACAATATTGGTCTTTGCTTAATGACTGTAAGTTCGATTAAATAATGTTTAATTATAAAATAATCAGTCGCTAAAATCAACTTTATTTAATTTAATTAAAAAATATTAGGTAACTTTCCAAATATTATGTTAATTGTTTTTGTGAATTTTATTAGGCGAGTAGAAAACTCTAATTATGCTTTCTAACAAAATTAAAGGATTTGATAAATTTGCTTTCAAAATTCAGAAATTTTCTACCGTAAGTGCTGAAGTACTCGCATTTGAAAAAATCTCTTAACAGTACTTAATTGTTTAGTACTTTTTTATTGACGCATTTTCTAGGCTTTTGCTAAGTACACACTTCAAATAACTTCTCATACCAACTAAAATGAGTGTGGGACTGACTAAATTTAGTAGCACATACCCTTTACCCACGAACTTTCATTTATTTATTGCCTTCCTCACTGCTATCCCCAAACGGCAATTTCTTGGCAATCTACCAGCCAATAAGCAAACAAACATTGCGTGCTGTTTTGGGGTGTTTGGACAAGGACACAATAAATCATCAAACTAGACGACAGACAATTTTATGGCAAATGATTATGCGCTGACAAACGCAGCGTATAATATGAGACTCTATAGGCTACAAGAAGTTGCTGCAAATTTGAACCGTAGGCAGATAATTCAAATGCACAAACACACACTCGTACGATATAAGAGCCTTCAAAGAAAAAAGGTCAAATGCGATTTTATTACAAAAAGTTGCGCCACTTTGAAAACGTTTTTTTTTTTTCTTCAGTTCAATTTTTTAATTTTTCAATTTTTTTCCTTTGACTTAAAATTATAACTCACCCTTAGGCCGCCTGTGATATCCTTTTTGCTGTGTGTGAACTTCCTTGTTTGCTCAAGTTGTTTTGCGTGGCGTGCTATGAAATCCTTTTATCTTTCTCCTTTAGATTTTTTTTTTATTTTTGCTTTCGTTATTTTTTAATGTGTTTCACTAAGTTTATGCGCTTATTTTATATTACTGTGGTTGTTTTTGTTTCTTTTGCACTGCATTCACTAAAATGAAAGGAAGAGAAAATCCAATGGCACACAATTTAGCATTGCATTAAAACAATCTTAAGGTAGTACTTTATAACGTTTTAATGTTTGTTTGAGGCTTTCGTATGTCTTTATTATCAAGTTTTCTGCTCTTCATTTTATTGCATTTTACGTTATGGCAAACGAGTCGCTACTGTTGCAAAAAAAAAAACGCAATAAAGTAATGGCAAAATCAATTTAGCGTCAACAAAAGAAAAACGAAAAGCAAGTTAAGATAGAGGAAATATAAAAGGAAACCCATATAATGATTCTTCACTTGTTTTTTAATTTGGCCCAAAGTTAGTGGAATAAAAGAAAATAAAAGATGTACTATTATTTTACGCTAAAAATAGCACAGCAGAAAGTAGGCGCTGCACGCAAATTTTGTTGCTATGAAAAACAAAATAATTATAATATACACTGAGAAAATGATTCGTGTAAATATAACAAATAATATTTTTATAGAGCAATCAAATATTTATTTGAGTCAAACATATAATATTTCAAACAAGATTTCTAGGCATTTACTACAAATAAAATAAATTTTGCCTAATACATTTGTTATATACAATCAAATCATTTTCTCAGTGTACGAGTTGTAACTACATACCTGACTTACAAGTTAGAAAATAAAGAAAGTTAAATTAAATATTTAGGCTAAGTCAAACAATTGACTGCGGTGAGCATAGTAAGCTGCAAGTACTCAAGTAACTTTTAGAATGGTTCCTTTAAAGCATGCTAATTTAAGAACAGGTAAGAGTGCTACTGACAGTAGTCAGAACTTTAGAATTTACCTTTGATCTAAATCACAGTGATTTCATGAGTTCAAAAAAGTAAGTTAAAAATCAGCTGAAACAAATACATTGCAGAGGTTTCTGTTTATCGATTAACCGATAAAGTTTTTCGAATTCCCTTTACGGCTACCTACGATCATGAACTTTTCGACGAGTAGTGCAAAAAAAGATCCTCTTACGGGTGTTGTGTACCATAGACCAAATGAACACAATGCACATCTCTCTCTCTCTCTTTCTCTCTTTTGATATAGAGAAGTGGCTTATATTTACTTCATTTTCGATATTTTCATTTCTATTGCTGTAAAATCATTTATGATGTGTGAACATGTCGAAATTGATTTAAGAAGTCACAAAGCAGTGCTCAACCCTCTTAAAGAGGCATTCTTTTTCAAAAAATATTAGAGTAACAATCGGTGCGAAATGGTTCACTTTGGCCTTTCTCCATTGGTTAGTGCAGTAACACATTTTTCTGCAAATAGAAACGAAATACAATCCATCGATTGATGCAGTAAATTATTTTTCGAAAAAAAGGTAAAAAACACCACCTAAAAAAAGTGGGTAGTCCATAAAACCTCTTAAGGGGTTCGACTACCCACCAGGTGACTTCCAAAATACATTTACGAACTTTTCCCATCGAGTGGTGCAATAAAATTTTTAAAATTCGAAAAATGGGTTCAAAACACCACTTTTGGAAGATCGGGGAGCTCCCTGTTGCGAAAGGGCGGAAATTGTACTAATTTTGACAGGAAATATTTGAATTCAGACATGGCATAGTAAAATATGGTGAGAAAGAGATAGATAACATTAGACATATTATGCTGCTGCTGCTTTTATTCTGTTCTACAGCGCATTTCACTACTTGATGGTGCTGCTCCAATTGTGTTTCAAGCATAGCTCTTTATAAGCATGTAGATTGAAAAGAAAATCATAAGAAATTACATTTATGAATTAAATATTTGATGGTGATATAATAAAGAAAATAATGTAGGCCGAATGAAAAAACTGTTTTTTTTTTTTTCAATAACTCAAAAACTTTTTTTTTAATATATTGTAATTGGATTATATTTTTTTTTCTAAAAGCCTTCATTATGTTTTAAAATTGAATATTAAAAAGTTTAAAAGTTGTGCATTGAGTGTACTAGCAATTAGAGACGGATTTGTGGACCACTATGGATTTTATTTTGTTTTTGCATTTGAAACAGCTGTTGTATCAAAATGTGTTTCATATGTAATTTGTACACCATGGCGTATGAGTAAAATTTGTTTATTGTAAGGAAAGCAAGCTACTAGATCAAAGTTCATCAAAAGATCCTCATAATCTGGAATTTTTTCGGCACGCCAAAAATTTCAAAATTGGATCTTCATAATTGTCTAATACTCTTCCCAATCGTATGGCCAATTAATTGTCTGCTTCTTTCTAAAATCTCAGTTGAAATAGATGTGTGGTTAGTAGCCAAGTGATATGCGTAATAACTAAAAGTAAAGGATAGGGGTTATTGTTCAGCTCCTAAGAAAGTTTATGGGTACTCCGCTTTCTTAAAAAAAAAACTGTTTATATTGAGCGAATAGTTTTGCGTTTTTTTAGAAAATTTTTAGCTTGTATGACCAAAGATATTTTATACCAGCAGTTACAAAAAAAATCGCCTTTATCATGAGAAAATTCATGATTTTAATGTATCACTTGAATATGCGGCTTCATTGATGAATGCGACATTTCAACTTGCTCAAATAGTATTACGCTTATTAGCAATTTCCTACTCTGTTGGTTCAGCGAAAAAGTTTATAAGTTATAGGTTCGATTTACCTCTTTCAAAATAAACGGTTCATATACTGATATTCAGTATTTGCGAATAGTATTGAAAAAAGTTGGTTATACAGGGTGTTCCACTATAACTTACATAGCTGAATAAGTCAAATGTCAAATTAGAGGTCAAAGTGACCCCTGAAGGTCATTTGAAGGTCGAATCCCCGCTTGGTGCTGAAAAAAGCTAGTAATCATTGGCTGGACTGCTGCACAAATTTACCTTAACTGGCTGCAGCTTTTCTGCACCAAGCGGGAATTCGACCTTGAAATGACCTTCAGGGGTCACTTTGACCTCTAACATGAATACCTATCTGAACGTAGAATTTTGTGCTCTTCCGAAATCCGAGGTCAAAAATAGGGGTTTCCATTCGATAAACTAAAGTTGACCTTCAAATAACCTTGAAAATGTAGGTCAATGGCTGGATCAGCCCTTTGATACCCACCAACTTTTATTTGGAGCTCAATCAAAGTTCTTTATCTCTAAGATTGTGATCATATTAAGAAAATAACCTCAAGATCAGAATAAGCATATTGGTTACACTGTAAGTACTATTTTTCTTGTCTTTCAATGGATAGATATGAAAAGTGCAAACCAGATAACCTGTTGTTTACTGTAATAGCAAACTAATCAACAATTGTATTGACCTAACCGCTATTTAATGTTCTTATTTGCGTACTTTTCATCGCCTTCAAAATTTTATCAACAAAACCTATAAATCAAAGCTCGTTCGTCCCTTTTTTCATTCAAACTAGTGAGGTTGAAATGTATTAATATTTAATAAAAGAAAAGCAGGTAGGAATTTTCGTCAAATCATTTTCAAGGTTTCAACAACTGATGTGTAAAAAAAAATCAATCGGCAAATTGAGTGTTATCATATACGGATTCATAGTGGAGACGAGAAACTGCTGAAATTGCATAAAAAGGACGTTTTGTCGTTGAAGTAAAAGGAATATGAAAAATCGAAGAAAGGCAAAAACTTTTTAAAGCGCATGAAATACTTTACCAAGACCTGCAAAAACAAAAAATAAAACAAGAAAAAAATACAAAGCGGCAATAAAAATAACCAAAAATATTTTCAAAGTTTTGCCAAATGAAGGAAAAACAAACATAGTGCTGATAATGAGCCGCACCGTTGTCCAAGGATATAATGAAATTTGACAAACAAAATTAAAAAAACGGTCGGAAATGAAGATGATGACAAAACAAATCAAAAAAATAACACAATAAAAACAGAAAAAAAAATTGTATCGAAAAGAATATAATAAAACACAAATCGAAAAGGGAAATGAACAAAAAAGAAAACGAAACGAGCTGCGAATATGAAATGAAGGAGAGATAAAGAAAATTTTTTACTAAAATCGTCATGAATGGATCGATTTGGCTGCAGAAGTTATCCAGTCATGCCACGTTTTGCCATAGCAGCAACAAAATTTGCTTGCATACCTCTAGGCGCACACAAAGTTTACTCGCATGAATTACTTTTCTCTGCATTTTTGTATCGCAAAAAAAATAAAACTATAGAAAGGTCCTGCTCATGATACGATAGTAAAATGAATGTAGTCAGCATGTGCTGCTAAATAATTTAAGAATTACGACGACGATGCAGATGGAGTGAACACCAACTACTGCATTGACTACTACTGACTGTGTGTTGTTTACTCTGCTTTAAAGGGTTACTAACAAACACTAACTGCTTCTTACCACACGCGCTTGCAAATATTTGCAAAATAATGCCCCAAGTGGAAAAATTAACATAGATGGCAAAGAGCTATATACTATGTATGCATGTAAATTACATTGTGAATTTATTAAAGCTACTTCGATTTTGTATCGATAGTTCTATAAGTGATGCACAAAAATGGTAAAATATTAAAATTGGGTCCGGAAGTTTCTAAACAAACCGTTAAAGTTTTTAATTTTTTTCATGGGTTCCAAGAATGAAATGAAAAAAAAACATGACACGTTTTTTGGAATTTTTAAGCGCAATACTTTTTTTCAGCCCAAACAAGGGTGTTTATCGGGATCTGGCGCCCAGCTTCCGTTGGGAAGAAGGACCGTTTCGCTTTTCTGAGGAGTTGAGGCTTCCAGATCTTGCAATTTGATATTAACTTAGATCAAACACTGATAACCTCGGATTAGAGCTATGAGCTATACAGGTTGGAATATGTTGCCTTAATACACCTTTTAAATTTTTTTAGGATATATATTTGATATATATGTTATGCTTTGGGTGATTCAAAAAGCAGTGAAAGCATTTCAATTGAATTGATTACCTTAAACATTAACTTCCAGCCGCCTTGGAATAAAATACCTTTGAGCAAATTGAAATACTATATACTATATAAATTAGTACTGTACAGTTTTGCGCATGCACCCCTTTGTAATGGGTGGGCGGCGTGATCACAAACTTAATATAATATTCCAAATTTTCTTAGGATTTTGAAAGCTCTTAATCTAACAATAATTTCTACAAACTTTTAAATTATGTAGTAGTACGAAAAGTGGGCGTGGTCATTGTTGAATATTTATTTTGTGCTTATTTATTAATTATGACCCATATAGTATAGAAATTGGAATATATATCATTAAATATGTTTGGTCCTTTATTTCCATTGAAGTAGCATATGGATATATTTCGAGCTTTTGTAGCTCCTACTCTCAATTTAGCTATGGTCCCATAATTCGCAATCCCCAGAGTAACCAAGTCGCCAGAATTAACCCAATCTGAAGCCAAGCCCAGAATTTTACTTTAAATCCGGAGGCCTGGTAAGAATTCATACATTTCTGAAAGAGCCAGGAATTAGACGATTTTTGTGACATGGACTTGAAGTTTTTGTTTGATGAGCAAAAAAAAAATAAGATGATTAAGTTTTCCCACACAAAGATTTAAGTTTTTACCATTTTGTGAAAATTAATTTTTTAATATTGCTGACCAAAAAGAACAAAAAATCATGAACTTTCCCAAAAAAAAAAAATGTACTTTTTAGCATTTGAGAGAAAAACAAATCCGGGAATTGCTTCTTTTGAACTTGGCAATCCTGGCATATTGCTTTATGTTCGAGGTTTTTTTCAAGAATAATAATGTCAATTGGAAATCTAGCACTTTTAAAATTGAAAATTCCAACACTAAAATTCCACTTGGGCCAAACTACCACAAGCACAATTCACACACCGCGAAAAAAGGCAGCCGTAGCAAAATTAAAGCAGTGGAAATTTCGTTTTTTTTTAATTTTTTTGTATTTTCTTTTATTGTTTTCTTTGTGCAATGCGAGTCATACGAATTGCAAAAAAGCAAGATACAAAAGAAAATTCAGGAAAAACCAGCACAGAAAAGTTGAGTAAAAAATAACGGTAATGGCTAAAGGAAAAACATCAACTGTTGTTGTAAAGAAAAGTTGAACCAAACCAAAATGAGTGAATGTTTGTTTGTCTGTTTGGCAGCAAAAATCGGAGTAAATTGGAGCACAGTGGAGTGGAGTGGAGTAGGATGGAGAGCCATGGATGGCATGACGTGACATGTGAGCCACATCACGTGAAATAGACTGGAACCGTCGTTGTAGTCACTGTAGGTAGTTAGTGTAAAGGATATAGAATGAAAACACGAAAGCACAAAAAATGCCGTAGAAAAAAAAAACTAAAAAAAAAAATTAACGCAACAAAGGAAAAAATTGATTTTTATCAAAATTTTTAAATTTTCGTAGCCACTTTTCTTAAATCTTTTTTATGAAAAAAAAGTAAAGTTCTTGGTTTTTTCTTAAAGTTTTTTAAATCATTTTTATATATTATCCTTTTTTGCACAATTTTAGCAGGATTTGGCATGCTGACACACTTTCATGAGTTTCGTTTTTTTTCAATTTCACTTTGCTGACACAACTAGTGTTGATGTAAAAATGTTAATTTTTCATGAAATTCAAATTTTACAATATAAAAATTTTATTTTTGCTTTAATTTTTCGTACTTTTTTTGCTACTAACTTTATTTTTTTCTTTTTCATTTAATTTACATCTTAATGTTTTAATTAATGTAACAATTATTTTTATTACTTTCACACGCGACGTAAAACACGTTTACGCGTTACAACAGTTACCAACGTTCTGAATTGTGGTATCTTTTGTGGCTGCAGTCGCATGTCCTGTTTTCGTTGTTGCTTCACTTCACTATTTGCAGCGCAACACATTTTTTATACTCCTCTGGTCATGAGTTGCTCTCTGAATAGCTAGGGCACTCTCATTTTCACCTTATTTTCCATTCTCTTTTTCTCTCTCTTGCGCACTTTTCGCATGGCCTACATTTTCTGTTTCGCATTGACATTTTCAGTTAAAAACGCGTGTTAGTTCCATTGTGCAAGGACCTGCGCCATAAAATATGCTTTGTTTTTTTAAATCTTTTGTCATTTGGCACACTTTTGTTTATATTAAAATGTCACCACACGTTGCGTTAAATTTTCGAATGTTTTAAATATTTTATATTGTATGTGAATTTAAATTTAAGACATGTGGTATATTCTAAGGTAACGTATGTGTTTTTCTGGGCAAAGGCAATTCACATGATTATTATGGAATGGTTGATTATAGGCTCAGCAGGTAGCTTACCGATCAAATGGCAAGAACACTCCTTATCACTATTCATTCTGGGATAATCGAATCTATCAAAGCTCCTCTAAATACTCCATCATATAAAGATTGAGTGCCATCATGATGCTTTTCTACTTAATCCCACATGAAGCAGTGACCAATAACAAAAACAATAAAAATAAATGAATTTCATAAAACAAAATAAATAGCAAGTCGCCTAGACGGGACATAATAGTTGTGAACAGAATATGCAAAGACCAACTCAATGGACAAATGACAGAAACGTTAGAAGAGCACAGAATAAAAGGCAGAATAAGCCACCAGCATTTGAGTTTAAAAAACAAAAAAAAAATGTGGTGAACTAATTCTATCAATTTTATTTTTAGGGCAAAAATTCAACATACCCAAACGCATACTTATATTCCGAAAATAAAGGGTAAAAAGGGGACGAAAACATACTTAGTAGAATAAAAATAAAAGGTTGCAACAATTAAGGATAAGAAAATCACTATGTAGACAAATACAAACAAAAGAACAAAGAATGATGACATTTTTGAGTCACAATACAAAAGAGTAGAAAAGAAAGTGTAATAATCAGAAAACAAAGCGAAAAAAGGTATAAAACAAACGGAGAGGGTGAAAATGGTCATGCGGCATATAAATAAAAATTCATACTTATGAAATATACACACGCACACATTTCACATACACATGTACTGATGTCAATGCTCAAAATGTTTGTACTTTCCCAGGAAACCATTTTAATAACGGAGGGGCTATACGTATATGTTTTATTCGATGAGACGATCATTTGGATCGCGCTTGAAATCATATTTTGATGTAAGGCGCGAGAACTCTCCTGTTTCTAGTGAAATCAAAAGACTGGCCCCTTTGACACAATGTTTTGCTTCTAACCATATATCTACATTTGATGTCGAAAATGCCAATTTTTGGGATTGCTCTGATCCGTGGATTTTCGGTATCAAAAATTATATTCCTGGGAATGGTTCCGGAATTTTCAATATCATACTCTTACTGTAATATTTTAAAATATGATCCAAATTATTAAACAAATATTTAAATAATAGCTGTGGTTTTTGGACGCGATTATAAGATGGTTATCTTAACGGCAAAATACTCTATGTATAATCTTAAGAAATTATCTAATAGAGAATACGAATTCAAGGTTTTAGATCAACTTGTCCCATGATATTTGGAATTTGAAAAAAGTTAGGGTACCGGAATTCTTTTTTTTTCTTGAGGGAGGCTGTGGGAAATTTATTGAATTAACCCTGCAATGCCAATAACCTAAAGTTATCGTCATAATCATCAGAGTGTGTCAATTCACAAAAACCACACAAACTCTTTTCAGGCCTCCATCAACCCTGAGACTGCGTTAGCATTGCTTCGGGGTACCGGATTTGGCATCCCTTATTTTAACAATTCAACAGTCTATCAATTGTTAGCTGGGCTTCTTTTAGTTCCATATATGCAAATAAAGGTATGGAATATTTTAAAAATACATTGGATTTTCTTAGCCACGGTTCAGATGTTATGGTATTTTATGCGCTCTGTAGTACGCTACATTTATTTCACTATAGTATATATATATGTACAATGAAATGCTTTTACAAAAAAAAGAAAGTAAATACATACTCTTTTTTACTTTTTATAAAAATAAAAGAAATAACTTTACGTTGCTTTCGCATGCCCCTATTACGAGCTATCACAATTCTAGCAAAAAAAAAAATGGTAAGTTTGTTAATCAGTGTTAATTTAATTTTAAAATATTTCTACTCTGTTTTGGATTCCTTGCAGCATGTTCCGAGAGATCTTTAACTTCACTTTCTAGGTTTTTTCATTAAAGCTTAAAACAAATTTATTTAATGAACGATTTAGGCCACATGATTCTTGGGATTATTGCAAATAATTTCTTTTACCCATAAGCTAAAATAAAGTAAAATTCTCCTAATTATAAAAACACAACAGCCTTTACATTATGAAATTCCTACAACGTCATGTTCTCGCTATTAACCCACTTAAACACACCACTTGTCCTTTTTAACACTTGGGAATGTGACCCAAATATTATGAAATATTAAGAAGCAAAAAGGAAAGAGCGAAAAAAACCTAACGCAATTATGTTGGAATTTCGTGCAATCAATGCCATCATTGTTAAACCAGCACCCCCTTCGAATGCGCTAGGCGACTTCCTCCATAAAATTTGGCGGCGGTTTGATGGCATATGGACGCTAGAAGGGATTTACCATTCGACAAGGTGTTGTTATGAATTTCGTGTCGTAAAACATTGAATTGTTAAAGAAATCACTTTTTTAGGGCTTTTTTTTTTTGTTGTTTTCTATTTGCATGATGTATTATTAAGTCACAACAACTACAATAGACAAAAACAAAAAACAAAAAAAAAACCAAACAAAGCCTCAAGGGAGTAAGGTAGAAAACACTACAACAAAAAAAGAATATAGTAAACAGTATACAATTTAGTAAACTCACGTCATGATACGGCATGGCACTGACACCGCCACTGAGACACGAAAACCAAACGAATTTTGTTGCCACACTGCTGCTGCTGCTGCTGCTATTGTTGCTGTTGCAACTCCTTGTACAATTTGTACAGCAAAAAGCCTTAAGGATTAAATTGTTGTTTTTTTTTTTGTTTATAGTCATCGTTGTCGTCATTGTCAGAGAAAAACCACTTTCTCCTGCCAAGTAAATAACCAACCTGAACAATAGCGACAAACCCCAACAATTTTAATGACGAAGATGCTCCGCAATTTGGCGCTGTTGATGTCTCGTTGGAATCGTTTTTGCTTCGTTTTTTTTTTTTTTTGTAAGCGTCGTATGGCATATGGACGAGTTAGAAAACCACTTGAGACTGAGAAAGAATGCAGTGTGAAATGATGAAATTTTGAATGCGTTGCAAGGGAAGCAGGCAAAGGAGCATTCATAATTAAGATGCTTCAAAAGTCATCTACGGAACAGAGAGAGAGAGTAACAAGGTGTCAGATTTTGACGTGCTGGTGCACACAAGCTACTTCTTCAAAAAAACTTGCGATTTTTTATTTTTGTCTTGGTCTAGTGATACAGTTCTGCTGAACTATAACTTCTCTTTGTGTCTGAAAAAGTGAAGTGGAATTTGACAACTTTTATTTTTGATGTTGCTCTTCAAAGGAGCATATTTTGTAAACATTACTCTGATATCAATTTTATTGAACAATTTTTTTTGCAGTGAGGCTTGGCAAAATAGCTATACTTAATAATAACATATACTTTATATTAAGTTTTGGCCTTTTCGCGTCATCATCCTTGTTAGAAGTAGGCGTGATAATGATCCAAATGTGTCAATATTATGCTGTAATTATTACTACAGCCCACTTATACTAGTCAGCCAAGTTTCAGACTTATAGCCAGTCATATGTTGATTTCAACCCATAGTGAAATGTTTTAATCGTGTAATCGTACATACAAATATACAATCGGACCCTAAAACTACGTAATGGTTGGGAAAATAACGTAGGAAAACTTTTATAACTTTACGATTGCAAAGAACAGCAACAAACAGCAGACTTATTAAAGTTGTAAGTAAATGATTTTTATTTTTTCTCTTTTATGCCGCTTCGTACACGGGGCGAAGAACAATAAAGCGACTCTTAATTAGTTCATTATTGAATTAATTTATTACTTCTATTATGTTTATTACTTAAGTTACACGTAAAAGCAGGATATGATTTTGATTATTTATGTATTTCTTTTCAGAAGAAATTTGTTACGCTTGATTTTGGTTTGGAGCACGTGATTGGTTGGTATTAAATATTTTGTGCAACAATTTTATAAATCGAATATTATTTCTTTCTAAATGGAACAAATTATAGGCGAAAAATTATACCAAACGGCGTACAACATTGGACATTACTTAGAGTTCAACTGCATGACGCCAAGACATTTTAATGGAAATTCACTTGTACTAAAAGAGTTTCATCTGATTTGTTCGGAAAAATGTTCTTGCATTAGATAGCTTAACAGTTGATATTCTGAAGATTATATACTTTTAGATCTACCCATTATTATGATGAAGTAAGATAAGCTTTTGGCAGACTTGGTACTAACTCTATCTAACTAACTGTCATTATAATGACAAAAAAAAATCACAAAGTAAAATGACCTTACTGCTCAACGCATACAGAATGAATGCTGGTCAAAAAGTAAAAATTGTGTGTCACAAAAAAATTTAGGATCTCTATCACATATCAAATTATGAGCTCACAGCAATTACTCGTAACATTCAAATCAATTCAATTTTGTATAAAAAATACTGATGGACAAAATGATAGAAAACCAGCGAAAGATCAGTTTACTTGCAGGTACATATACAATTGCAAAATAATTTTACGGCAACTTTGAGACTGACAACATTTTGACCAAATTCCAGTCATAACACTATACGTACATAATTGAACCGGCGTTAATTTAACCTAGTTTTTGATTTTGCTTTTGGTTTTTGGCTGCGTATGATTTCCGCAGGAGCGGATTTTATTAATTAAAAACTGGTTTAGATGCCAATTGGCAAAAACAAAAAGTCCAAACGATGTAAGCAAGTCAACATAAAAGCCGCATACATTCTATGACAACACTTAGCAAAAATGCATTAACCAGACAGACAGACAGTCAGAATAAAAGCTGAATAAAAACCGAAAGCTTTTATAAAAATATTTTAGCTCACTTAGCGCAGCGCACAAATGCCTGACATTTGGTTTTTTACAGTTACAATCAAGTCAGTGTTGGTAGTATTTTTCAATAGTAAGTATATATGTATATATAGGGCTGCCATCAATCCAGATATCCGGATATCTGACCTAATTTTAAGCACGCTCCGGGAATGATCATGCCAGGCATTCTACCCCTAGTCCAACTTTTAAAATATATGAAACCGAATAGACGCTTACCGCCTCTATGTTCGCTATCTTTTCGCCATCAACTGGATTTTTATAATGAAAACAATTTAATAAGTTTAACTGGATGTCTACAAGCCTTCTTTGGCTTATTTTGAAAGCTTCACATCATTAGCGAGCATCTGGAACAAAACAATCCGACATGCAAAAAAAAGTTCTCTGTCGTCAAGTCTTCTCCGGAAGAAGTAGGGCTGAAACTCAAAATTAATAAACTCAACCAGTTTTACCTATAGTTTCATGAATCCAGCATGGGAGAGATGAATAACTTTACTTATTGTGGCAGCGTCATAACACTTGATGGTGACACTAATCAATGCGATAGAATGAACAAAGCAAAAGGCGCACTTTTACTCAGTTTTCTAATGTCCAGCGGTCTGTTCATTGTCTTCAGAGTTTTTGGATATTTTGGTTGCTAAGGATCGAACTCAATGTCGGATTCCTCTTCAGAAGCTTCCAAAAAGGATTCGACACGTTGCGGAAATCCAACTGAAATATTCCGCATTGTAGTGGAATCCTTAGCCTTTTTGTTATCTCAGACCTTTCATTTATTTTTATATTAAAATAAAACTAAATTTTTTTCGAGTTGTTTGTTCTACTCTTACGATTTTTTACAGGACATCCCTATCCAATATACCCAACACCATTTCATTCATAGTCGTATTCAAATACAAAATTATTGCAGAATTCAATAATGATTTTATTTTTTGTTTGGTTTGGTTGAACACTTAATGCTCTTTTTAAAAAAAAAAAAAACAAAACATGACCAGCACTATTTTTCAGCAACCAACTAGCACTTTTATTACCAAGTCATAGCGGCAGTGAGCTTTAAGTACTTGTGTGGAGTATTATCCACTAGCTGCTGCGCGAAATTTAAAAATTTCTATGCTGTCAATGATTGTCGTTCAGTCATAAGACTTAATGCTATAATTCGTTGAATATTTCCAGTTCAATAGCAGCAAAGCCCACTGCTCGTATGACATAGTTAACCAAACAAACAGCAGCTTTTTTTCTACGAAAAAAAACGCAGCTTTATTTGCACGACTAACTGCTGCAGCATTCTTTCCAAGCGCAACTCATAAAAGTCTTTAAAAGTCCAACACCTCGCAGCTGTGCAAAGAGATTTCTGCTTGATTTAACCGAAAGCTGTACGCCGCGCTTCTAACGTTTGTCGGATTTAGTTTTTGCCATTGTGAGATTTGTGAAAGAGTTACGCGCGTTATACAAAATTTAACTCATCTTTTGAATAAACACAATTCAGAAGGATATAAACTTCCCAAAATCGATATCGATATCGAACTTGAAATTTTGTTTAAAGTGCAACCAACAAAATGCGTTCTTTGTGTGCCATCAACGCTGCTTTAGTTTGCTTAGTTTTAATTGGATTAGTTGGGGGATTTCCGGATGGTGCACCAGCGGATACGTGCGTCAAACAACGCGCCAATCAACCAAACCACGGTCAGGCGCGCACACAGCCAATTAACACAAATCCGTTCGAAGTTGTTGCCAGTTCGGAAACCTATCATCCAGGACAACAGATTTCAGGTAGATACATAAATAAGTGGACGAAAAAGTGGTGCTAAGTAAAAGCAGCAAAATTACAAAATTATTCAAAAAAAAAAAAAAAAAATATTTAGTGAAGACATTGCGTAAAAGAACAAGTCAAAAACGTTCCATTGTTTCAAATGTTTGAAACGGATCAAAAGGGATTTATATCGATCCCGCTCGCTTAAATCCATCCGTTTCATTCCCCAACGATTAGAGTTGGACTCTTTTGTAGAGTGCTTTTAATTTCGGTGTGTGCACACTAGTATTTTGCGTTAAAACTTTTTTCGAAAAGGACTATAATTTTCGCTTGAAGTTTGAAGCTATAATTTGGATATTTGCACCCAAAAACTAGAAAATCATTGATTTGAATTGATTCCGGGGATGTGAACTTAAAGAGTTATTCTCTGAATAATCCATTGAATGAGACGAATGTATGTATATGAATCCAGATATACAGAATGAAATACTCAGATATCTTCTGACATTATCAGAAGGAATATTATTCGAAAATTGATAATATACAATGGTTTACCTTATTCCGGAATGAAACCATTGATATATCAGACAGAGTGCAAACTTCATTATATCTCGGATACGTAGTATTTCGCGAAAAAAATTGTATGGGTCAAAGTAATGATGGATGAATTTGTACCCAATGATGATGTGCGTTCACTTTTATAGCCATCGCTTAAGTCTCGCATTGTCAATCCCACCTAATCGGAATCGTCTTCGGGTAGTGAACGACGAAAATATCTCATCCAAGAACATGCCTCTAAGAGCAAGAAGAAGAGACTCATTCGACTTTGAGAAACAAAATTTATTAAACGACATGACAACATTATATCCTTTGTCGAACTATTCAAGATTATCTACATGGGATTGAAACAAATTTCTGGAAATTCTTGGATCAGTTCAAAAACAACGTTCTGTTTACTGTTTACAGCAGTCTATCGCTAGTCTATTAAGATTCACTCACTACACGGTTAAAAAGAATTGTCAATTGACATTAGAAAGGACCGTTGTAGACCGTTGTAGACTATAAATCCTAATCCATAAAGGATAGAGCTCAATGATGTTTGAAAAATATTCTGAGATTATATGTCTAGTCACCAGTAAATGCGAAAAATGGATGCCGATATGCAATAGTCAAACTATCGTCTAAGACTTCGTCAATCTTTTTTCAACTAGCGAAAAAAACAATGTTCGTCGAAAAATTTTGCTTGGTTGGCTTGGTCTTTTTTATCAAAAAACCCAAAAAAAAGAAAATCGGAAAAACCGCGTGAAAACACATTTCCCGCCAGTGTATTTTAAGCAAATTCATCTTAGTTAAGTGTCAAATGGTATTACTTTTTCTCAGTCATAATTGAACTTTAAATAAACTGGAACTAAAAGCTACTTTGCCCATTACTTCGCTTTATTAGCATCCAAGGCATCCTTAAGTGGCTCACTAATAATAATGATGTAAAATCGATTCAATTTATTTCCTTCTTTTGATGTTCACTTTAAAAGTACTCACGCTTTTCAATAAATTTAGAAATGTTCCGGCATCGTAAACGCTTAATGGAACAAAACTAATTTTACCATAGAAAATCCTTTAAACAATATGCCTACATAGTTAATTCCCAATTTTATTTTTCTTCTCATTTAACAGTTGTGATTTTTCCCCATGCGAATCAACACGTTTTTCGCGGATTCTTTATGCAAGCACGCGATGCCAACTCTAACGAATGGATCGGTGAATGGGTACAAAGTGAAAATACAAAAACTATACCAGAATGTTCGGCCATAACGCATTCAGACAACCGTGACAAACTGGGAGCAAAGCTTATTTGGAAGGCGCCACAGAATAAACGAGGACGCGTATACTTTACGTAAGTTTGGGGTACCACTCTACACAAGAGCATGGCATCTTGACCCATTGAGTGTATGTAATAGGGATATTTTTATTTTAATATTAAGCCAAAAGTGGGATCAATTAAAATACCCCACCTATCATCAAGCAAATACTTGACATTGCATTCCACATGGCGCTATAAACTAAACTCCTATGATTTATCGTTATGCGTTTGCTGTTTGGAGAATTTGAGAACCAAATGAGCCACGTGACATGGCAGTGTTTCAATATTATGAGGATGCAGTCAATTGGCTGACAGAGTTGGAAAGTGGGTTTTTCTTGTTAGTCGCGGGAAAATTTGTCGCTTTTTTTGTCGTAATCAATTATATCTTAATTTTATGCATGTTATATTTGTAAGTTTTTTATTTCAGCACTTTTGGTATTGTTGCGGATATATGTACCTTGATACATATAAACTTTCTGCTACTAAAGGCATTGCGTGCAAGACATTTTTATATTCCTTATTTTTTCTGGTTTTTACTGCAGGCATAATAGCAAAAAGCTATTAAGGTCTTAAGGCAATTTTGGGTAACATAATAGGCGCGCTATAATTCACAAAAACAAAGAAAAGCAAGCAGCTTGTCATTGTTTAATAAATTTTACTTAGATTTTTATATTAAGGAACTTTGAAAAAAAAAAGTAATAAGCAACAACAAAAAAAAAATCACAATTCAGTCACAATCACATTTCAGTTGAAATGGAAAAAATTGGTTTCCAAAAAAAAAAAAATTATAAATGGCCCTAGCAAGATGTTGATTCTCTTTAAATTTTTATAAAGAAATATGACAACATTAGGAAGAGTAACCCAAAATTCGTAAAATTAAGCACTGAGCTTATGGACCAGGAAGAATTTCACTATAACACCTATAGGCCACGTTGATGTAAGAACTTATCGCACCCAATTATATTTTACGGTGCGTGCGATTTTTGCATTTTTGCGGATTTTCTTAAAATATGTCGTCCTTCTCTGACGACAGAAAGCAGTGTAACGAAAGCCATATCTTATCAACAACTTTCTTAACTTTTTTTTTTTTTTTTCTTTTCAATCCTTTTCAAATCTTTTAAATATTTCAACTTATTTAACTTTTTTCCACAAATTGAATATTTTTCGATTTTTTCAAACTCAAAACGAAAAACCGAATTATTGTCTCCTGGTTCTTTTTGTAGAATTGCGAATGTTTAAAAAAATACGTCTACATTAGCGAAACAAACAAATTGTGTTTTAGACGGATAAAGGAAAATTGCGATGTTGCGAAATATTATGATATGTGCAAAATATTAGGTATAAATATGAGATGCACTACAAAAAAAAAAAAAATTAACCGCATCCAATGATAATATGTTGCCATAAAAACTTCAATTAAATTTTTGTGTAATGAGAGAGAAATATAAGAGCATTATTTATGCAAACAACGATGATGTTTAATAAAAACCATTAAATCATTCATTACACAACTTTTAATCCATCACTTCTTCAATTCGAGTCTCAATCGTAAAATTGTCGATGATTGCAAAGCAACTGATGGATTGATTTCTGTCAGTTAATTAGGTGTTTTTCTCAATTCATTTATGGTGTTGACAACTTTTGTGATTATGTCAACCTAAAGATGTAGGCATTCGAAGCAATAGAAAATACTATCAATAGTTTACGAGACAGCTTAAATAACTTTTGTTAACGATTTCATAATAAAGAATGTATGACCGATATTTTGAAATCCAAACGAAAAAAAAAACGTCACATGCACACATGCCGGTCAATTTAAAAATCAGCCAACAAACCAGTTACAAATTGCAGACATTCACATTGGCTTCATATGATTTTTTTCACTTTTCATTCATAAATTTGTTGATTCATGTTATTCGCATAAAAATCAATTTAGGCCAAACAAAAAAGACTTATCATAAAAAAGTTATTGCATAACTTGAGTCTGAGCTGTGGTTTATAAAAAAAAAAAAAACAGAAGCCCAGTAGAGTATAGGGAAATTAGTCAAAATTCAAAGTAAATGTAAATGAAAATCCTAACTTTGTGAACTTGCAGGTGAACATGTAAGCCTTATTGCAGTTAAGGCTAAATTTATCTACCTTTAAGTCAAAGCGTGTTTGATTTGAAGTGTGAAAAACCTCTAACTCTTTACTTCGCAGAAACTCTAGGAAAATTAAATATTTTTTTGCATCGGATGTCACCCACTTACTCACTTGGCTTTGCCAAATCATTTCAAAAAAACCCCAGTGAAGTGAAATATTTTTGATAGTGTTGATATTGGTTGAACGGTTTTGAAGTTATTGTGATATCATCGAAGTAAAAGTGACAAAGACACTTTTTTTGGAAGATTTAAAATAAATCATTGTAAATCAAGCACAATACTGAATTTGGAGAGAAAGGCTTCAATAGCTGTCATTATATTAAATTTTAGCTATTGCTTGTCTGGGAAATACGATATGCTGTTGTCCACTTTTTGTTTTTGTGAATGTTCGAACCATTTTAAGTATTTATGTCGGTATACATGCTAAAAAAAAAACTCCTTCAGCATGGTGTTTTGAAGCTTATTCTTGTATAGGGGGTATCATCGCGTCGTAGTTTTTTTGATCATCTATTTTATAGAAATAAATTTTTTTTTTTTCAAATTAACATGAATTTTTTAAAAAGAAACGACTGGATTGATAAGCTATTGAAAAAAAAATTTAATTTTGAAAAAAATCCGACTTTTAAAAAATTAATATCTCAAAAAAATTTGAAAAAATTCATGAATGAGTTACCTAACAGTCTCAAAAACGTATAAAATTTTGAAAAAAATCAGAGGGGGTGACCGAAAAAAGTGGCCGATTTGGTATGAAATGCCCCTTATATATATATTGTAATTGTAGCATGAGTATCAAATGTTATCGCATAACCATTACAATAACTGTGTATATCAGATAAGTTTATCTGCTCATATTTGAACTGTACAAAAATTGTATGAAATAATTTATGCACAAATCCGATGAATTTGCGAGCAAAAAGCAAATTTCTGTGCGTATATGAGTACGTATAAATTAAAAAACACAAAACATTTCGTATGGAAAAAATAAAATTAAAAACAAAGTTGTTTGCATTTCTTATCAACAGCGTAAAACTGAATGAAACACATGACACAACAAATGATAAGCGATCAGAGTACAACAACATTCTTGTAGTTGTTGTGCTGATATACGCTCGAAGTGCATTTTTAAGTTGGTTGCATTATGAGAGTTTTTTGCGATTAAATATTTTTTTATGAAAACAACAACTACATATGAAATTGCTTGTTTGCTGCTAAGCACCATTATTGCATTTTCCACTTGATGCCTACCCTTTATAAGGACTGTGGTGACGTTATATATTGACTAAGTCCATTGTTTATGCTTCTGGATAACTGTGAGGCAATTATTATTAGCTACAATTTTCATGAAAATCATTTTTACAAAAATCCAGTTGATTCATATAGTACATAAGTGATTGATTTATGTGACCTATTCATCCTAATAGCAATTTTTTCTCACGTTTAAGGAGCGGAAAAAATCAGCTCGTTTCGAATTTTTTTTTAAATTTAACTCTGACTGAAATATCATGTGATATGCAGACACCATGTTACACACCAAATGAAAGGTAATAAATTATGTTGTTTAAAACAATATTTTTAAAACAGGATTTTCATATATAATTTTCTGGAGTATAAAACTGACATTTGAGAAAAAGGAGCATGTAAAAGTGTAAGACCATTATTTCCATTATGTGGAAAAGTCATTCAGAATGCTGTACTAAGGCTTACATATATTAAAGTAAAATATATATACATGATGAACCATTCTTACCGTAAACTTTGAACGCATGGAGCACTTATAACGTTCTGACCGCCCTGTACTTATCATCGGCAAAACTTGCAGTGCCAGTTTTAAGTGCAGTTGAAAATGCAAAAATCATAAAAATACACAAAAACAGTTTTACGCGTAATAAATATAAAAAAATTAATAAATAAATTTTTTAAATTGGCGCCTATCATGTTTTGCTTTCATACCATTCATTCAATATTTTTATGATAATTGGAACAGAAATATCATATCAGAAAAATTGACCTCATGGCGCATTTATTTGTTTATTGAAAGTTTTTAGCAACTTAACCTCAAATCAAATCAAATCTGAATTATCGGAGTTTTTACCCAAAATGCCGACCTGTGTTCTAAAATCATCGAAATTAACATTTTCTAAGCAAGGGCAGTTTTTGACCGTACAGAATAGAAACCTTAGTCATAATTCTTATTGATCACAAAAAATTTTATTTCTAGAATTTCTAAATTTTAATTGATCGTTTCTAATTGCTCTTTTTTTTACAGTGGCACAGTACTTAAGGAGTATGGAACTTTCTGGAGTGATATTATTGGCAAGGTACAAGCTGAACAATGATTTGGATCCCTAACCTATATTCAACGAAAAAATTTTGTATTAAATTAATACATTTGCCTATGTGAGAGAGTTTTTAATAAAGTTATGAAAAATAAGTATAACAAAATATTTTTGTGTGGAACATTCCGGGATTATTTTTGTAAAAATTAAATTTAAAAAATGTTTACTGCATTCAATGAGCTGTTTTTATGGGACTTTATCATTCGCTTAGGTATTATTGCAAATTCAAAATAAAACTATTCGTAAACAAGAGTTCACATGCAATCGAAAAATAAAATAAATATCAGAATTTTCACTCAACTGATAAGAAAACTGAGGTTTAAAAAATTTATATTATCAAATCATATGTAAAAGTTTGGGTGTATTGTGAAAAAAAGTTTTTACCAAATTCACATGATAATTTTATTTATTGAAGACGGAAATAGCAGGGATTGTAAATAATCGTTATTTTCAATAATTTAGTTTAAAAAAATTAAAATTAAGGAAAATACGAAATGTGAGTTTAAATACATAAACAGATGATATTCTCTTAACGAGATTAACGAGAAGCGTAAGTCATATACCTATGACTTGATTTTTAATTTTCTAATTTTTGTTTTAAAAATAGTAATATTGGATTTTTATTTTTTTCGATCAGAAATAATCGTAATTTTCGGTTTTATTTTTTTTTTTCGATCAAAATTAATCGTAATTTTGGATTTATATTTTTATCGGTCAAAAATAATCGTAATATTTTATTTTTATTTTTAATGCCATCTAGAGGATTTTAGTGCAATTATTGGAGTTACTTTTCTGTTATACTTAATCAAAGATATGACTAAATGAGACTAATGAACGCCAATTCTGTGTATCGATCCACCCTAAAAACAGGCTAGCAGCAGCTCTGGTGATTTTAAAATACTCGTACTAAAGTTTGATTAGAATAATGATGAAATTTTTGCAACGTGATTAAATCACTTTTGTTTGATAATGCATAGATAAACTCACAAAATGAAATTAATCCAGACACGCGTATAAATTATAAACAAGTCAAAAGTTTAGTGTCGAATGTTTTAGTGTTTATTTGTCTTATGTGATAAGGTTTTTGTCAAACTATGAGTATTAATCAAAGTTTGTACATTCAGATATCATCATCATCATCTCTCTGCGTTACATATCTTAGCCTGCTTAACTATTAACCTCCAGGCATTCCGATCAAATGCTATCAGCTTCCAGATTCTGATTTTCTTTGTTCTAATTTCGTTTACTACCTTTTCGTGCCAATGCGCTCTAAAGTGCTCTCTGTGTTTAATGCAGAACCGGATTATAGTTAGCCAACAATTTTTTATCCAAGTTTCATTCAAGTGATGGAACATGATCGGTTTATGTTTCTGCGTCGTATCCTGACATAGATCTCAAAGTGTTTTGTGTCAGCCTGGATTTAAATAGGTCAACATAGTCTATTTAAGACTTTATATATGAGTGGAGTCTGGAACCCCTTTAGTGACCCACACCCCTAAAGTTGTGCTTTGGCTACGTTTTTCGAAAATAGTGCTATTTCACCATTCGATGGAAAATATTGTATGAAAATGGATTTTAATAGACGGTCATCTGAGGGGGAGTTTCAGACTCTTCGAAAAATTGGGCTAAAACACTCACTACATGAATCGGGTGCACGTTTGTGACTTTCAACATCCATTGCCTTCGATTGATGCAATAAACTTTTTTTTAAAAATGAGAATATGGAACTCAAAGTGAATGTTTTCCGTATCCACAGTTGAACACAGTTCTGATAAGCCTAAATATGTATTGTATATAGTTGTTGTTAAGTTTTTTAATTGAAAAAAAACAGCCGTGTTTGACAGATGTGTTTTACAAAAAACTCGTTCTCCGCACAGATTGCAATGAAAAGAACTTCCGAATGCATGTCGGACGCTGTGATCCATGTTTTATCCAAAAACTGTTAAAATGGATTTAGGACAACGAGAAAAGGTTGCAAATGGACTTTGAACATCACCTGCATATCTCCAGAATTTTTATTTATTTTTTTCAAACCAATCAGTGGAAGTAGGATCTTATACATGTATATCAGAGGAATTAAGGCAAAACGAGTTAACTCCATTTATAGTGAGACATTGATGTTGAAAGTTTATTTTTTTCCTCCAATAATGGAGATAAATTGTAAGGAAATTCTGGAATTACTGTGGAATTCTTCGCTAAATGCGTCTAATTAAACTTTAATTCAAAATGAATCGAATGACACGCTTATCTCGATTTTACTCAGAAATGGAGTTAACTCGATTTGCCTTAGTGCCACAGATATATAATCAGAAAAACTAGTTCTTATAGAATTTGTTATATCTCAAAAACATGATGTAAAATATTTTGCACTCTAAATAAATAGCTAAATAAGATCCCTTTCAAATGGTACCCAAATTGTTGTAACCAAATCTACTAAGATAATGTGATCAAAAAATTTACATTTTTTTTCGATTATTAGCAAAAAAATGGTTTTTCTCATTTTCTGTTAATTTTACATAACAAGTTGAATATCAAAAATCACTGATAGGTGACAACAAATAACTTAATTATGTTATACTGTGCAATTTGTCAAATATTTTCACTTACCAAATTTTGTGTTTTCAAGTTTATCGATATCATTACTTATGTTGCTCTTCATCTCTCTTTCTTAATTTATTTTTTTTGAGTTTTTTTTTTAAGCGAGAACAAACAAGTTTTTTACAAAGCATAACGCAAAAGAAAGAACTTTGACAAGAGACCATTGCCCTCTTATATTGATGTTTTTGATAATACGCATATCATTTAATTATTTTATCACATTCTGCAAAAGGAATATAAAAAATGCTATCTTATCAAATACTTAGTACCCTACACAGCATTAATAAAATTTTTTTTTTAGTTGTTTGTTCGAAGAGATAAATAGTTTTTATATACATACATAGCTATTTTATTGAGCTAATCAGTTCAATGTGTTTTGCTCAGTGTTTTGACACAAAAAAGTTATAGAATTTTTATTTGTGGGAGGGGCTATATATTAAAGCATCGACCACTTGTTTTTTCATTAAATGACTGGAATGTCAAACCGAGTTTTATATAATTTACTTCAATAGCTTCCTCTATGTAGCATTTTAAGGCTTATTTTTTATATAGGAGCTGCCACGCCTCCTTAATTTGAAAACATTTACTTAAATAGGTCTCAGCATATCAATTTTATGCTTTTGCTTTTATCGGAAGTACCACGTATTTGTATATTTGTATGAAAGCTGGTTCTATTACCTTAGATGGTTTTCCTTAGTATAGCGTTTTATAGATATTACTTGTATGGGAGCTGTCACTCCCTCTAGTGAAAATGTGACTCCCATTTGCGTAATAATCGTCTGAATCTTACCTAGTATAGTATAGAGTTCTTAAAATGTTTGCTTGTGCTTCTTGAAGCTATTGGTAGGTATTTGCGTAGAATTGCGTTGACCAAAGTTTTAGCTTTAAATTTGGTTGAATTATCATAAATAAGTATGTAAATACATACATACATATACCAGTAAAGCGTCTTTTTTTTTGGTATGGATAGTAGGCGTGATCGTGAGCCGATTTCGCACATTTTCGATCACATGAACTTTAATTGGAGATGTACATAGCTATCGCTTCGTTATCCCATCATCGTGAATTTCACGGACAAGCGGACATGTCTATATCGACTCAGGATGTAACGCTCAACAGAAATATATACATACTGTTTCACCCATTTCTATGCATCACAGTCAATATGACAAAACGAGTATAAAGGTATAATCATCAACTGAAAAATAATATCTGTCTAGTCTGTCCATATTCATATTATAAGTACGTATGTATTTATGATTGCATATACTAAGCGTAAATATCTATAATTTTTTTATTTTTTAATTTATTTGCATTCTGTCCGATTTTCATGCCCACACGAAAATGTTTTTTAAATTTAATTTATAATGCATACCACATTGCAATTGCAAACATTCCCCAAAGAGAAAATGTATCTTTTTTTTGGGTAAAACGAATTAATCCATTTGTGATCCTCCACGTGCTTAACCACTTTCCTACACTGTGTGCTGGGAGATGATATGGCTACGCCAAATAAAATAATCCCTTATTTTCAAAGTTTTTTAAGACAAGGAGCTTGGTATATTAAGTTTATAAAAAAAAACATAAATTGATAGATTTGGGATAGTGCCATCAATTTTTGCTCATTTTTCCTGATGAAAAAACATAGCTTCCTTTCAGGCTCTGATATTGTGATGAAAAGCGCACTTTATACAGCTGAGACTCATGGCCCACAAGGGCACAAATGTTAGAGCGGCTGTCCTAATATAATACCTGGTTTCAAATTTCATATGTTACAAATTGAACAAAAATATATCGATATTGGGTGCTCTCTGAATGTAAGCACAAGCAAGTGATCAGTGTTAAGCAGTGGAGGAGTTATTAAATACCATTTATATCTTTTTCTTTAAAAATCGTGTGCTTCACTACAGCTCCAACTCGAATCGCTGCATTTTCCCGATGGGTCTTCCATACACATACATATGTATGTATGCTTGTCAATAGTCTCCATAAATATGTGTGTAAAAACCAACCATATGTACTGAATCTTGTTTACACTGGACTGGACGGTATCTCTTCTCTCTCTTTTCTGGTCACTGCATATCAGTCAAGTTATTTGAAATATTTGTTGTTATTGTCGTCTGATGCCGGTTAACGCAGTCGTTCACCGATCGTTGTCTATAGCTCTGTTATTTTTTTTTTCAATTCCATATCATTTTGTTATTGTAAAGTATAAAAATTTATTGGACTTTTTTTATTTACTTTCATATCAGCGTAAATTTCATATTCTTAGCTTAGTAACATTCGTAATTTGGTACAGTGTAGTCAGTCTTTTATAATCAGTCAACGTTTAATAAGATTCAACTGTTGACGAACGTGAACACAATAACAAAATTTAAGATTTTTAATTAAGAATTACATTTTTAAGTGTAAAAACATTTCAATTTAGATATGGTTATTAACTTTGCTGCTGGACCAGCTAAATTGCCGGAAGAGGTGAGTAAAATAAGTGAACTTTTTTAATTTGTTCTTTTAAATACAAAGAGGGTATGACCATGCAGATCCTCCTCATTCAGAGCCACATGCTCAGAAAAAGTCATAATTTTTTGTATAATTAGTAGTAGCTACTACTGCAAATGTTTTAGAAGACAAAGTTAATGACCCCTACAGCACGCCGTTGTAAAATATAAAGAATTCTTCAAAATTAGGTAACGACACGTTAGTGTGCGATAAGGCCTGATTATGAGCTCGCAATATGATGAATGTGACGTTATGTTTCCAATTGGCAAGTGGCATTCTGTGGTATGGCAATTACTTAAAACGTAAATGTGATATACTGTGACGTAAAAGTTTATTTTGAAAAAAAAAATTATATATTTTGACATACTGTTGTTGAAAAGCAATAAAAATAAACTAGGCTTATTAACTAGTTATATAATTAATACTACTAATGAAAAGTCAAAATCATAAAAAGCAAAAAAATATAACAGCAAACGATTTTTACGGTTTGATTGTCTAGTTGTTGACCCATTGTGATAATTCTAAGGTCCGAAATTTACAATAATTCACGAGCAGCAAGACATGTAACGTGTTTTGAATTCCCATACGATTGCGAAAACTGTAAGAACAAGGAGATGTTTTACTATTTTCGAAAATAATTAAAAATTTAATTTTTTTTTTAGGTTCTTAAGGAGGTACAGAGCAGCCTACTCAATTGCAATGGCACTGGAGTATCTATCATGGAAATGTCACATCGTTCATCAAATTATGGCAAAATACAGGATACCGCTATCAATGACCTTCGGGCACTAATTAATATACCAGATAATTACAAAGTTGTGTTTATGCAAGGTGGTGGTCAGGGACAATTTGCCGCGGTGTGCCTAAACCTTATTGGCCGCACAGGTGTAGCCGACTATGCTGTTACCGGCAGCTGGTCAGCCAAAGCAGCTAAGGAAGCAACACAATATGGTAAAGTTAATTTGGTGTTGCCAAAAGTAAGCAAATATACCACAGTACCAAATCAAGAAACATGGCAAATGGATCCAAATGCATCATATCTCTACTATTGTGACAATGAAACTGTAGATGGTGTAGAATTTGACTTTGTACCTGTCCCCCCGAAAGGAGTACCACTAGTTTGCGACATGTCTTCGAATTTTCTTTCACGTCCGATTGATGTAAGCAAGTTTGCATTAATCTTTGCGGGTGCACAAAAGAATATTGGACCAGCAGGCGCTACGGTGGTGATTATACGAGACGATTTGCTGGGGCAACAACTGAAAGAGACACCGTCGGTTTTCAACTACACACTAATGGCAAAGGAAAGTTCATTGTTAAATACGCCTCCAACATTTTGGTGAGTTTGTGTTATATTTTCATTGCTTCACAAATAATTATGTATGTACAGTGTAAGTGTACACATAGGGTGCTTTTTGTAATTTTTTTTTATAAAATTTACTTTATAATTTTCTAGTACATATGTATGTACATTTAATACATATTTATATACATTAATTTTAACATCTTTTATTTCCACAGCATTTATGTAATGGGTCTCGTTTTCAAATGGATACAACGGAATGGTGGTGTTGAGGGCATGGCCAAAAATGCGCAAATCAAATCAAATCTTATATATGATGTTATTGACAGTTCCAATGGTTTCTACAGTTGCCCCGTTGAAAAGCGTGTGCGTTCGCATATGAATCTTCCATTCCGCATTGGAAGTTCGCAAGGTGTAGATGAATTAGAAAAAGATTTTCTTAAAAAAGCCGAAAGTGAAGGCATGATACAGCTTAAGGGACATCGCTCCGTAGGTGGTATTCGAGCATCACTCTATAATGCAATTACCATTTCAGAAACGGAGCATTTGACTAAGCTTTTACTTAGTTTTTATGAAAATAATAAAAAATAAACTTTCTACCTACCATAATAAAGAAAAATTGTGAAATGTTTCTCTTACTTGAAAAATTTATTTAACATGAGATCTTCGTACCACGGAAGGTATATACTTGATATAGATTTCGTTTATAATTTGACTTTTTCGCGTTTTTTTTAATTAACATAGATTTTTTTGCTTGAAAATATCATCTAGCAGCACCTCCAAAAAAGCATTGGTGCCACGCAAATTATCAACAACTTGCTTGGCCCAAACGAAATACTGTTCACGGCGTTCCTGTAAAAGAAACATAAAAAATTTAAATTTAAAAGAATCATAATTTTAATTAAGGTTAATTTTTTTGTGATTGCATATTCATTATCAGCTTTTGTGCGTAGGAACAACTCCAACACCCTCATATAAAGTATTTTTACCTTTATAATTATTTTGCAAGGTCAAGGTAAGAGTGTGCAACTTTATTTTGGAGTTCGTTTTATATGATGTAGAATGATGCCTATAAATTTCAAGAAAATCGATAACATTTTTAGGGTCTGACTTAATCGATTTGAATATGGCATTTACAAAAATAATAAAGAAATTTTTATCTAGTCCCTTCTGTTAAATGTAACATAACAGACCTAAAAAACAAAATATCCAAACAAATAAAGGGATCATTGTTTGCTCTAAGTTTGCTCAAGAAATTATTTCAAAATGGTTCCGATCTAACCATATGTTTGTTAAATTCATCCATAACTTATCTTTGTGAAATAACAATCTCTACTGGCTGGGATAAGACTGAATCGCCTTTTTCCTTTTTTTTTTCAAAAAGGTTGCACAAGTTTTCAAGGAATAAAAGCTTAATGGAATTTATTTTTTTCCTTTTTTAGATTATTTTTAAGGCGGCTTTAGTTCTGTTAAAGATTAAACTAACATTATTGCAGCAATTCTTAATGCTGCTTTCTTTTATATCATTTCAACTTCTCTAGATGCCAAAAGTAGCTGTTCGAGCACAGCAAAAGGCCTTACTTCACACAATTTTTGTTTTGTTTTGAAAGCTGGAGTAGTTGTAATTCCTTTCTCGCAATGTTGCATTAAATAAATTTTAACTTCTAATCAATAACATGAACATTTCCATTTCATCTTATTACCTACCTCAGTCCAACCAAGTGGCAACGTTCTCTGCAGATCCCTTAAGTTGTCAAGTTTATCAGCCAATTTTACTAATTTCGCATTTGGACTCACAGAATTCGCATGTTCGATTTGCAATCGCTTCCGTTCCTCCTTTTCCAATGTTTTATCATCTGTGACTTCTCGAACAATTTCGCACACATTATCACCAAAGCGATTACTTATCTCGTCAAATGTTGTGGCCGTATCTTCCACAGTATCGTGCAACAATGCCGCCATCAGTACAACCTCATCTTCGATAAGACCTTCGTCAGCAAGAATGGTGGCAACGTTAATTGGATGATTTATATATGGTGTCTGCATAGGATCTTTCCGGCGCTGTTCACGATGTTTCATAGCAGCGAACTGCAAGCATTGCATAAATTTCCTAGAGGGATGCGACATTCCTATACCACTCCAATTCGAACGATATGATGATGACAGATAAATGAAACAGAGTTGCAAGTATTTCGCAGCAGATGTCGCGCCGAATACAAGAGCTTTCACAAAGCTTATTTGTTTGGTTGCAAAAAGCACACTGTCAGCTGTTAAGTATTTGGGAAAATATTGCAACTTATTAATTTGTGAAGAAATATTTTATAAAAAACAAAGTAAATGAAAAACATTTTACTTTTACTTACGACTGAAGAAAATTATTTGAAAATTATATCACGATTTTATTAAAAACACTAGAATAACGCTCACAACTCCGCAACTGTCAGAATAACAACGTTTAGTAAAGCTTTTGGATTTCAGGGCTGCCATTATTGTGATTTGTTATTTATTATCTTATTGAATGAAGAATTTTGATACCATCTATACGACCCGGCGCAATGACTCTTTTTGATTTTTTTTTTTTTTTGTAACAAAAATCATAGCTTCTGAGCGCAATTATATACTACATACCTACTTATATCTGAATAAGTCTTCCTATCTACAGAGAATTTTAATATATTAAATCGTGCATATGTTTTTTCTGGATAGTTTCACAGGGTGCAACGGAATGTGTTGTAGAATTATATCTCTTTGCATAAAAAACAAATAATGTATTTTATATACATACAAATATTAGAGTTCGTTATTTCCCAAGTTTCTTCGATCTTAAGTTTAAATTGGTATGGGGACGTCCATTAATTATGTGAGTTAAAATAGGGGGAGGGGTCCGGCAAAATCTCACCAAAGGGGGAGGGGGTCAAGGAAAACCTCACGTTAAGTTTTTAATGCATAGAATTTACATTAAAAATTATTTGAATCTCACATGACCCGCCAGATCTCACCAAATTTCACCAAGGGGAGGTCGGGGGGGGGGGGGTCCGAATTTTCCAAAACAACACCTCACGTAATTAATGGACGTCCCCTAGCGAAAAAGCTAAGAAAATTTATAAAAAAATAAAATAACAATCATAATTTTTTCACATTCATTATTGTTAATTTACTTGATTTAAAGATTTAAGCTGAATAGCTGAGAAGGCTAATAGCTGTTGTAGCTAAACTCTATTATGTACATTTTATTATTAACTGATACACAAAAACCAAACCATAAAACTGTTTTGCGAAAAAGCGAATTGAGACTGCAAGTTTTCTATTAGAGCAAATAGATATTTTAAAACGAAAGAATAGTAGCAACAGTGACATAATCTTTGGCATAAACAAACCGGTTTAGCAGCCAGCCGGCATTTTTTGGCAGCAATCAAACATAAAAAGCTCACCATATACATACATGTTAACGTAGGTACTTAAAATTACTGAACCAATGAGAAAAAAATGACAGATTTCCTGTAGGTATGTACATTTTATGTCTGCAATTAATTTTATATCCATAGATATTAAGACGCATATTACGATGAGCTCATTATGTTTAGCCAAATAACAATTTAACTTAAATTAAAAATTAAAAACTATTGTTTCAAAGTGCTAATGAGTCGTGTATGGTAGTAAGGTAGTAAATTAAAATGAAAATACATAAATCCGAAAATACTCAAATTAGTGCAAACAGAGAGATAAAAGCAAAAGGAGCGAGAAATACAAAACAACGTAGTAATGCGCTCAGTAACCAGTGTTGGTTAAATACCAAAGAGTACTTAATTTCAGAATTTAGTTTCATTTATTAAAAAAATTTTCACTGCATACATACATACATGGTAAATATGATCTCAACAATAAAATTTAACATTTAAAAAAACATAATAAATAAATTTCCAATTGTTAGTGAAATAAAATTTCCAACAGTATTTGAAATTTTCCCGATTTCAAAATATCACCGAATTTAAGAGCATCCATAAACCACGTAGTTCAATCCGGGTCATACAATGCTCATAAAGAGGTTGATTTATTTAGGAAAATTTGTTTGGCCACCAGTTGAAAGCGTTATGGTGGTGTGTACGTGGCGATAGGCTACATCTCACAGATCAACACAAAAGAACTCATGTATTCTTATGGAGCTAGTGATTCGTATTGTAATCGTGTAGAAATAGTGAATTGTACTAAAGTACATATAAACACGTGGTATCGGCAGTCGATTTTATTATGTGCTTATGTTTTGGCGTCGAACACGAATCAATTTGTGACTTGTCAGTGACATGATATCTGAAATTCGTCATTAGTTTTATGTTGGTCACTCAGTGGCGTCAATTCGGTAGGGCTGGGGAGGGCATTGCCCCCCCCAAGGATCTATTACTAGGTATAATAATTCAATAAAACCATCTAATAGTGGTGGAATTATAATTCTGGTCACTGATCTGAATTCCACACTGGTCAGATATTTCTATTTTCCAGTTTGAGAAAATTTTAAGATTTTATGAACATTATTTCTTGTTCAACACTAAAAGAGACCAATTTGGAAGTATTTAATCAGCAACTGTTCTTGAGAGCGCATCTATTATACATATATATTTTCACTCACAACAGTGCTGCCGTCTCAGCTATAAGCTTTTTATTTATTTCATATTAAAATTTTAGGTACAATATGAAAATGTTAAAAAAATTAGTCAGTTCACTACTCAGCTCGTGTTTGTTAAGACCTAAATTTCATATCGAAAATCTCGTATTTCCGTGTAATTCCAGTGCATTTATATATCAAGAAAACTTAGGTTTATCCTATATATAAAACATTTAATTTGTGTTAAATTTGAGCATTTACTATAATTAAAGCAAGGTAATAACTTTTAACAAAAGTAAAGTAAGCACAAATTTTGCAGAAGCTTCTTTTATTTTGTGCACGATAGAGAAAATCAAATTCTTCTGGAAAAGCGTAAAAGCACCGCATTTGTAGAATGGGGCTTCTAGGGGAGTTCACTTATGAAAGTGTATGTACTCGCATACATGGATGGCAGAGGTGAAATAGAAGTCATAACAGAGCGGTGTTATACTTTCAGTTATTTATTTGTTTCAATTTACTTATAATATTTTATATATATAAAAAAATATTATTAATAATCATATCAAAGCTTTCGATAGCCCTAAAATTGCTGATTAAACGGTTTTAAATAATAAAAAAAAACTCCAAATTCGTGTATCATTACGGAAGCAATTACCTTATCAAAAATAGGCAATAAAAAAAAAACTAATTGCGAAAAGATAACCACAATATGCATGAATTTGACACGTGAGTTTATGATTTTTAAGCCGGCAAGGTTTGCTTTGAAAAATTATTTTCGCAATATACATAAGTACATATGTAAATTTATATGTATAATGTATATTTGTATATGCAATGTAAAATTTAAACTTTAATTTAAAAAGCAAAAATTTCATAGAATTTTCAAGTTCGAGGACAACTATCATAAAAACATTCGTTTTCAGTTTTTCACAAAAACTTTACGTTCAATTTTATTCTCTCCTACCTATTCCTCTTATTTATACTTTCACTCTCATTAATGACGTACTAAAGAAAAATTACTTTTCTTCTGCAAGCTTGATGGAAAGAGCTTTCTGTTACGCAGTTTACTATGTCATCTGTCATGCGTCATAGACAGTGAGAGAAATAACAGAAGAGACATTGCAAGACAGAGCTTTCCCGTCCATTTAACGCTTTTCTAGTTTTAAAGAATTTGAAGGTCTCATGCAAAAACTATTTTCTTGTTTGTGCATTTATTTTTGTAAGTCGGTATTTTCGGTTTACAAAGCTTATAAGCTGTTATCAGTTATTTATTCTGTTATTGAACTTCAAAATTAACAGCTGATATTTTATATATTTCTTTTGCATTTCTTAATTTGTGATTAATTTTAGACTGCCAAAAATAGTTTATAGGTATTTCGGTCATGCTGTGACGTAGATACATTAAAAGTGGAGCGAAATTTTGTTCAATTTTAAAAAATTCTATACAGAAGTAAAAAATAAATATTTAGGCTATTCACAGTTTCGTAATATTTGCCCTGGTATTTACACACTCTTTATTTATACACTACTTAGCCAAGGAGTATTTCATAGTACACATCGTGTAGTTATTTCGAAGTAGCTCAGAGAAAATTTATTAATGTCATGATAATTTTAACCATCTTAATTCATGATCAAATGAGGTCCACACCAAAAAGTAATATGTATTGACATCTATGCTAGTTCTTCAACTTATGCTACAAATAAAATAATTAACGAATACTAAGTAATTCTGACGAATTGGCGCAGATGTTAATGTGATACTTCGGTGTAGATAAATCTTTTCTTAAAATCGATTTCAGTAAAATTGGTGTAACTCAAAAGCTAATAAATAGAGCTATGAAAGTCACTACAGTAGTTTTGAGTTATAGCCAAATTTTTGAAATTTGGGATATAATTTTTGTCTATTTTTAGGAAATTGAAATTGTTGAAATTTATGCAACATGTTAGGTATAATTGATTCTTGTGTGCACTTGCTAAATAGCCACCATATTATAGCCATCTGCAGAACCGGGGAAATTGTATTATGTATCAATAAATATTTATATTTCCCTTATTTAGAAAAGTTTATTTTATTATGATATATTAATTTATTTTTCACACAAAAAATACCCCAAAAAAATATTCTGTTAAATGGATATTAAATTTTGTGCAACTTTTCATGAAGAATAACATTCAAATTCTAATATTCCTTTATGATTGTATAATGCAATTCTTTACTGCAAATATATTATTGGATTTCCTAAAATTTAAACAGTAAAAAATTTTCGATCCACCCTACTGTTCATTCCTTTGCTTACATTAAGAATGTTTAAAAAATTTGCAGTTCAGCAAAAATGGTAAAAATCCTCAGGAAAAGAAATCAGAACCAAACAAAACTCTGGCTTTATCTACATTTTTTCATCTTCTTATTTTGTTAACAACCGGGTTTCAAGTAAAATAATTTTTTACCGAGTGAGCAGAAATATTGTTTTAAGTTCTTTTTTATCTTTCTGGCTCTCAAAGCTTTTATTTTCCTGAACAAAGGACACAAATATTCTATTATACATTCAACATTTTGCCAGAGGTGAAAATTAAGACCTTCTGGGAAAAACAAATTGGATACAGTGTGGCAAGATTGACATTAATCAACAAAATCGCAAAATTTGACAATGAACGATATTTTTCGATCCCCTGAATGTTTCTTTATGCAGATCGCATCAGATATTTAGACCTATCCCGTGAAATCTTTTATGTACCAGATCTGTTATTCTTTATAAAAAATTTGAGAAAATTAAAAGAGAATAACATAGCTGTTGCACAGAAGTTTGAACGAATATGATATCATTTTAAAGATTATTAATAAGCTTTAAGTTAATTAATTTAAATTTA
This sequence comes from Meiosimyza platycephala, assembly GCA_963662105.1. Lineage (NCBI taxonomy): Eukaryota > Metazoa > Arthropoda > Insecta > Diptera > Lauxaniidae > Meiosimyza > Meiosimyza platycephala. The sequence goes on from OY759209.1 coordinate 77,702,835, forward strand.
ATTACTTGAATGAACATGTTGCAAAATGAAAGTTTTGAGCGGTATTGATAGATTGTTTACCTACTTAAACTCTTACATAGAAAATAATAGGTACTTCAGCTAACGAAACCGGTATAGGTATGACTTAATATAGAATGTAACTTCTTAACTGAGTAGAGTCCTCTATTTTAATCAGGATAACCACATCCTTATGTATGTATTGCGCTCTGTTTCATTTCGTCGTTTAACTTACAACACTTCAAACCTTGTTGTTTTTGGCGCCAGTTGTAAAAAATTTTTAAGTTTCTAAATTTCATGGCGAAGCGAATCGCAATACAGAAACATGTGGTGATATTAAATCTAAAAACTTTGCTATTTTCGTAGTGCTGATAAAAAGACATAACTAAATTAAGAGAAAAAAGGATGCCACAAAAGTTGATTGGTTGTTTTGCCCATTAATACAAAAATATATATAAAAACAATAAATAAAAATTTATTACAATTCTATAAACTTCTTCAGCCAACTGAAACTTTTAAGAACTTGTTGTAAACTTCACTAAACTATTGTATTTGCATTTCACTAACTTTTGTCTAAATATTTCTTAGCAAACATGTATATTTTACTAACGTTTGTAATTGAATTAATACTAACATATCTGTTGCAGACACTTTGTGAATTAACAGCTTTCGTTGTTATTGTTGCAGCTTTTCCTCCAGACAGAAAAGACATAAACCACTGTCCTGTTTAAAAATAGGCAAGACTTCTTTGAAATTTTATTAATTTTTTTGTTAATTCATGATTTACAAGGTGCTGGTTATTCTTAATATCTTTAATTTTATTTGTTTTTTTTTCGTTTGAGTTATTAAAAAATTCATTTTTAGATTTAGAAAACATCCTACTAACTTAATTCATGCCATACACATTGCATTACTGCTTACATGTATTTGTTATTTGAGTAATAATAAGTAGCTAAACCTATGCAACCAAGTCATCAGTTATGATCTCGTCGCTTTAATATTATTAAATATCTGCGATTGGACGGAGTAATTTTTAAATGCTAGAAGTAGATACTATTTAATTTTTATAAAAAAAGAATGTTTGTTTCATCAGAGATTCGAACAGACTAAGTTAGAAATTCAGAACTTTGAATTCTGCTCTACGCTGTAAAGCAGATGAAATAAATTTATGTTAATAAAATTTAAAAAGACTAATTTTAAATAATCGTTTATTACTTGAGACGTATTAAAATGTTTTGTTCTGGAATACTTTTATGAATTCCGTGTGGGTATGTACACTCAAATCAGTGGCGTCAGTTCGGTAGGGCTGGGGAGGGCATTGCCCCCCCCAAGGATCTGATACTAGGTATTTTTCAATACAACAATTCCATAAAACCATCTAATAGTGGTGGAATTATAATTCTTGCCCCTCCCCCCCAACGTTTTGGTAAAGTGACGCTCCTGACTCAAATGGAATTGTCAAATTACTCTTATTCATAAAAGAATACTTTACTAATTTGTCAATTAAATATATGATTTTTTTATTTGTGGCTGCCCTCTAGCTACGCTACTATACCCCAGAATGAGTAATTATTTTACACAAAGTTATATTAACCCTCACTGTGTGGGACAATCCTCAAATAGACGGGACAATCCCCAAATAGACGGGACAATCCTCAAATAGACGTTACTGTATACTGATAACAAAATTAATATTTTTATGTCAAGCTCTAATTAGTCACTGATATTGTAGGGATATCAGAGTAAATCTTGTTTCGTTCCACTCCGCCTAACTATATGTATAGTACAAAGAGAACTTTGTTTATGGTATTCAAGAATAACTTTTCGAACATCAAGAAATATGAGATTTTGATTACAATGCAATGAAAAAAAAATTATGACATGCGCGTTATCAGTCTTATTTAAGCGATATCAATTTATATTATTCTCATTCATAAGACAAATATACAAATTCAATAAATTAAATAATTAATTAAATAAGCAAATGAACAATGAGTTTGAATTTAGGGCGCAAAATCCTTTTAACCCTTTCGACCCGGTTGGGACAATACATTCCAAATTTTTTATTTTTTTTTGTTTTTTGAATAAACAGTCTGTTAATATATGTACATATACTAAAGATATAGCATGCGCATGTATTGCTTCCGTTCTTTATGATCCCATTGAGCTGTAATTGTTTTTGAGCGGTAAATTAGTGAGTTCGTAACATGTACTGCCAGGACATTATATCACGAATTCAAAATCAAAAGCACCGATCATATCACCCTGGGAATTCAAAGACGGTCAAGACCTTTAGTTTTTCTTAGTGTTCAAAGTGCACCCAGTGTAAACATTGTATGCCCAGCAGATTTTTTTGTTCGATACGAAAGGTTTAAACCTTCACACGACTCTTTGTTCTCATTTCTCTGGTTGGTTGGCAACGTAACACAACGCATTGCAATTTCTCATATGAGAACCCAACAACTATTAGAACTTTGTTTTACGTCAAAACATTAAACTTTTGCAATGTTGGATGGCAAATTCAGAGAGTAGAACAAAACTTTCTTCACTTACACTTTGTCGTTCTAGCGTTGCGGGTGCTTCGAGATTACTGTCAGAAATTTTTGTTTGATTTTTCAAACAAATCTATATTTTTGAATAATTCGAAATTGTATCTTCTCTTTTGCTGCTGCCGCTACTGCAACTGCTGTTAATACAGCGGGCAAAACGCGCAGCAAACGGACACGGAAGTGCATCCGTATTTTTATATTTTCTATCAACATTTGAAATAATAATTAGTGATAAACGAAAAATTAAAGATTTTACTAAGAGTATTACAACATAAAGGGGTATCTTGCGTGCAAATTCTGGCTGGCGGCCTAAAATCCGTAACACAAAACCATTTCAATCATAGACAATTATATACTCAAGATAAGAAAATGGTTAATAGTACAATCTATGATGTGGCTCCCGCTCTAAAGGTATTTAAAAACCAATTTTGTGAAATTTCGAAAAAAACAAAATACATAGTGCAAAAACTTAAAACTTGCAAAAATAGTAAGTTTTCAAGAATAAAAAAGAAAATATTTCATTGTTACACAATCGCCGCTGCTGTTGGTGTACAACGTTAAATACCATGTGAGCGATGTGTATAGCACAGTGGGGTGGGATGGGCGCTTGTGCTGCAGATTTGTGCAGTTGCAACCTTCAGCTAAGGTCACAATAGTGCTGTGTGAATGTGTTAATTATTTTTTATATTGTTTTTGTTAATTTTTCCTTTAATTTTTATTAATAATTTTCATGCGTTACAAATGTTTACATTGCCGTTTCCAATTTTTTGTTACGAAATTCTACAAGTCTTGTGCAGTTTATATTCTACCATAAATTACAGATATTGCACGTCTATTTGCATTTGTAAATGTTTCTTGCTGTACATATTTTGCAGATAAAGGCATAGAAATGCAACTTCTGTGACAAGCTATTACGATTTTCAGCTAATTGCTCTGTAATATAAATTTTCTTATTTTTTTGATAGTCATCTCAGAAAGCACACGAGAAGCCAAAAAAAAAGTTTCCTAAAGCTTCCCATCAGAAAGCAATTAATAAATTTGATTTTATTACATACGTTTGCAGTACATATTTTCAGGGATGCCATAGCTACATCCGAAAATTTGTTAATTCAAATATTTTTTTTTAATGCACACAAGTCGTTGCTTATTTTGACATAATTTTAGTTTACGGGCGATAGCCCATATTTCACATATATGACCAAATCTATGGTTCTTCCTAATTTCAATGCAGATACCTAGTTATAATTATTGGTGAAGTCAAAATAAATTTGAAAACTTAAAAAATATGAAAAATTCAACTTAGAACATCCACGTTGGAGGCTTAGTGATTACTTTTGGAGACTGCAATCTCAATAAAGATGTTAATTTTTCTCAAAAATTATCTCACGGACCATATAATCTCACTGATAAGCTCAATTCGCGGAAACGTTGGAACCCTGCTCCAAATTTCACTCAGAAAAATAATGCGATTTGATAGAGAAGAACGGGTCTAATCTTCACACAATTGGTGCTTTAGAGACATCAATGTCGCTTAAGTCACTATTCACTTGAGGTAATTTTACTGGTAAATCTGCCGGGCTTGTTGGCAAAGGAGTATGGTACATACGTCACTCTGCAGTGGGTGTTTGTTATTCCTCAATTTTATTGAACCGAGAGAGATTTTTTTGTTTAAAAAAATTCTTGCATAGTACAATAAAAATTTGCTTAAACTTTTCATAAGTACATATTTCTTTACTCGAAAACTAGAAAACCTACAGAATAAATAAAATCAATTTGGTTTATTATCTCAAGAATATCAAAATATTATAAAATACACTGAAAAAATATCGTTCCGAATCTTATCAAAATTGTCCTTAGTTTTGCTTTTGAACCAAAATGTTTATAATTTATTTGAACTATGTATTGATTCGTAAAAACAAATAGCAGTATCTGTAACAAAAGCATTAAAAAATAATTAAGTATAATTTGCCCTTAATTGGAATTGCTCAGTACGAGTATAAATTCAACCGATAAAATCTTCCATTCATATAATTTAACAAATTACATTACTGAAATGACTATTAAAAATCGTACGAATCAAAAGTTACTGAACCATTGCGATGCTAAATAAAGATTTTTCTTTGAGGAAATACACATGTATACTCACAACTTAAAATTTTGCTTAAAACATTTATGTGATTTGACTGAGGAAAGCCGTCTACGGTTACCATTTTAACCTTAAAAGCCTTATTTTGTTCTTATACTAAAGGGTTAGTAACTAAAATTGCCATAGGACCATTTCCTCAATATCTTGTTGAAACTGAAATTTTATAATACATACATTTCATTGCAAATTTACACTTTCATCAGATTTTTATCCAATTGCTTGCAAATAGCTGCACATTTCTCCAATTATACTCTAAATGATTGGTAACTGATATCGAAAGAACATAATAATGAATAGCCTTACTTTTACAATCTCATAATTGGAAGTCATATACAAATAATAAATGAAGCTCTTAATTAATATCCAACGACTATTGCACCAATAAAATAACTGTTTAATTAAGTTAATGGCAGCTTAATATAAAACATTAATGTAAGTGCAATTGTATTCAAATTGCTATCCAGTAAGTTAATCAGTTATATGATACAATGTTTAATCATCAATCTGATCTACTATGTGTGTAGGTACTGTTCACATGCTAAGTTTACGTTTTACAGGCGAGGGAGACATTTTATTATTGCAAAAAAAAAAAAACAATAAAATTTATGTGAAAAATATATATTATTTTTTAAAATTATACTTCATTAGCTCGTAAAAGTAATTGAATGAATTTCATAATATATTTTAATAAAAACGATTGAAAGGCCTCTCAACCGCAGTGACAATAAGAGAGATATCCGAAATTGAAATGTTTTCATTATATTTTGCCAAAATATTTTACAGACTGAATCTTTTTTAAACAATTCGCCTTTCTTTCAAATTTCAAAAAATTCCAAAATGAAATGAATTTTTTAGTCTAGAACAGAAAATTTACTATTCGCTTTTAGACTTTTCATATAGCTTTTTATAGCTATGGTTTTGTAGTAACTAACCCTTAACCCAGAAGAATCTGCGGCAGTAATGACCGGCTCATATACTGATTAAGCAGTATTTTCTGAGAGTTTTAGCTCTTGTATGCACAAAATGGGAGGATCTATGGTCACTGAGATCAGATCTGATATCTTAACACTTTTTGTCGCTGCCCTAGTAGGTGAAAAATTTGTGTTCTGGATGTCAATGCTCTTGTTAAGTTGCTAAACAATTTTGGAGTACGAGTAATTTTCAAATCTTCGATCTAATTAGTCTCTGGTTAAGTCTTCATACGAGTGGGTAGGTTAATGTTCCTTGTTTGTCAGTTAATCTGTTAAAGGGAAAAGACAAGTGCTGGAAAAAGAGATATAGCTGAAAAGCCTTTAGTTTTGACGAAAATTTTAATAAATAGTCATACAAATCTCAGCTTTATTTAAAACAACCAAGAGTTAAAAGGATAAGCTCCTTCGCAAAAATATAGCATTAACTCTTTGCTTCAACGCAAGACTTACGCTATTACCGGAGATCGAAAGAGGTTGTTTTGTGAAATGTCCACAGATATTAGCTGGCCGATACAAATTTTGGAGCATTATAAAGCTTTCAACATGAAAACTGTATTTAACCGTCACTGAAAAATAAATTTAAGCAATGATAGTTCTCTGTCGATGTTGAAGGAAGTACAAAAACATATAAAGCATTAAGCTCTTAGCCACACCTTCTTACTTACGTATATTATATAATAGTCGCTTTTAGTCAGAATCATCAATCATCACCTTAACTGCATAATGCGTTTCATTCATACATCTGCTTGTCTTACAATTAATATAATAGCGGTATTCACGATCCAGGGCAATCACATTTAACTCAAGGTTTTTGCAGAGTAAAAGGGTAGATTCATAGCAGATTTACGACACATGTAATTTACTGTTAAGAGCAAATCTACTACTCAGCCCATCTGCCAGTTCATCTGATCTGGATCGTGAATACCGCTAAAATTAAATAAAATTTTATATTTTTGTTTGGTCTTAATTTCTGCCTTTTTTAAACAGATGAACGAAGTTCCACAAATGATGGCCGCCGACGCTGAAACGCAACTTGAGCACATGTGCCAATTACAATTTGACTCGGCTGTGCCTCATGTGCGTCTCTCTGGAATTATTTGCACAATTGGCCCAGTTTCACGTAGCGTAGAAGTGCTTGAGAAAATGATGGGCACCGGTATGAACATTGCACGCATGAACTTCTCTCATGGTTCCCATGAATACCATGCTGAGACCATTGCCAATGTACGTCAAGCCGCCAAGAATTACTCTAACAAAGTAGGCTATGAATATCCCATTGCTATTGCTTTGGACACCAAAGGCCCGGAAATTCGTACAGGTTTGATTGAGGGTAGTGGCACTGGTGAGGTTGAACTGAAGAAGAATGACACTATCAGATTGTCCACCAATAAGGATTTCTTGGAGAAGGGCAACAAGGATACAATCTTTGTTGACTATGCCAACATTGTGAATGTGGTGAAGCCTGGCAATCACGTGTACGTCGATGACGGTCTTATTTCGTTAGTCGTAAAAGAAATTAAAGGCGATGCCTTAGTATGCCAAATTGAGAATGGTGGATCACTGGGCTCCCGCAAAGGTGTCAATTTACCAGGTGTACCAGTCGATTTGCCAGCTGTTTCAGAGAAGGATAAGTCAGATTTGAATTTCGGCGTTGAACAGGAAGTCGACATGATCTTTGCTTCTTTCATTCGTAATGCTGAAGCGCTTACTGAAATTCGTGGTGTCCTTGGTGAAAAGGGCAAAAACATTAAGATCATTTCCAAAATTGAAAACCAACAGGGCATGCACAATTTGGATGAAATTATTACAGCCTCTTGTGGTATTATGGTGGCACGTGGTGATTTAGGTATTGAAATTCCACCAGAAAAGGTCTTTCTAGCACAAAAGGCAATAATTGCACGTTGCAACAAGGCTGGTAAGCCTGTAATTTGTGCTACACAAATGTTGGAGTCAATGATTAAAAAGCCTCGTCCAACACGTGCTGAGATCTCTGATGTAGCTAATGCTATTTTGGATGGTGCTGATTGTGTTATGTTGTCTGGTGAGACAGCAAAGGGTGAATATCCATTAGAATGTGTTTTGACCATGGCCAAGACATGTAAAGAAGCCGAAGCTGCTTTATGGCATAAAAACTTATTTACTGATTTGGTACGCAATGTCAGCTCAGTGAGCTTAGATACTGCACATGCAGTTGCAATTGCAGCTGTTGAAGCAGCTTTCAAGGCTCAAGCATCAGCGATTATTGTCATCACTACATCAGGCAAATCGGCATTCTTGGTAAGCAAGTATAGGCCACGTTGCCCTATTATTGCTGTGACTCGCTTCCCACAAACTGCCAGGCAATCACATTTGTATCGTGGCTTAATACCGCTGGTGTACACACGTAAGTAAAAAATCTTAGATTAGTAAATGCGTAAAATGTTTAATACTTACAAAGAAAATTAAGAAACATTTACAAATCAACGAGTTCTTATTAAAAGCGTTCTAGTATGCTCTTGTCATTAAAGTAAAATACGCAGAAAATCTGTAAGTGTGGATATTAACGAAACAACGTGCAATCAAATCAAATATATCTCAAGATATTGTAGGTCAACATCTCGAGAACTAAGTAAAATAATGATAGATGTTTTAGTCAAAAGTTATAAGGTTTCTAGGGGGTCAGTTCCTCAAGAGATAGCTGATGGGATTGTAAATGGGCGAAATCGATTCACGCCAATATAAATTTTCACACAAACACTGGAATCATCCGGAAGAACTCCGGAAAAAATGTGAGCAAATTTCGAACTCGTAGAACCTTCCTCTCATGCCATTTAATCGCAGATGGAAAAAATATTCATTTAATAAAAATGTAAGACTTCGCGCACTTTTACTGTTAATGTGACGTAGGGTATTTAATTTTTGGTCAGGCCAAAGATATCACCCTTACTAAGTAGCTATATTATAATTTGTGCTGAATATTTCAAAATTGTATATTTTCTTTCAGAACCTCCACTTACTGACTGGCTTAAGGATGTAGATGTTCGTGTACAATTCGGTCTGGAAGTTGGCAAGAAGAATGGATTTATCAAGAAAGGAGACTCTGTTGTCATTGTTACCGGCTGGAAACAGGGCTCTGGATTCACAAACACCATGCGTATTGTGTATGTACCAAAAGATGAAGACTCTGCAGATGAATGTGAATAAGTGAAAGAAGCAATGTGTGAAAAGAAGAAAAGAATGCAAAATATTTAAACAAAACTGAGGACCAGTATATATTGAATTAGTGCAAGTATATTTAATTGCTAGTTTTTCAACACTAAGGCTTCGTCGATACATCGTCGTAGTATCTATTAAGAGCTGTTCAGATATTACGTAACGTGCTTAAAAGGGAGGGGGAGAGGTTCAAAAAATATTACAGTTTGTGACAAAGAGAGGGGTTTTTCGAAAGCGTAATGTAACGTTGTTTCTCGCGCAAAAGAAGGGCATTGCCATCTGCTTTCCAGGGCCAAACTTGAACACTGGACCATTTTTCTTATAACTTATTTTTGTTTATAAATAATAGACTGGTCATGTATTTAAACTCCGTTGAAATTACACTGCATCAAAATCGTTTTCGATATAGTTGGAAGTCACTGCAGTCCTTATCATTCCTTATACCTAAGTAGAATAAAATTCAAAGGAATAAAAAACGTCCTTTTCCATTAGCTTATGGTGTCCAATTCAAGCTTATCTGCTTGAAATCCTGGAATCAGGGTACAGGACATGCCTTATGACCTCTAACAATTTTTTCCTGAATTGTTCTAGTTGATTAAAGGGTAGGAAAACCAAATTCTTAATTTCTTTATCTTAAACGCCAAATAGAAATATATGTATGTATGTATGGATGCGTGACAAAGGGAATGATATTTTTCGTAAACAATAGAGCAGTACTATATCGATAATATATATTTTTTCTTTAATATGAATTTTAAAATGTTTTGTTTTCTAATATTTACAGTGCTGTTGAATAAATGCAAATCGCGTGCGTTACCCGAAGCACATCTTATAGAACCAAAATGGCACACAAAATATACAACCACCACAACAGCTACAAGTATACAATAATATTAACATATATATATATATATATATATAACATATACATATATCTATATATAATATAAATATACATATGTATATATATATATGGCAATATAATTGCAAAAATGTATTCAAAAATACATGGAACTTTTAAAAACAATTTCAAATAAAAAATAATGTTAATTGGCATTCTATATGGAAAATTACATATTTCTTAAAAACCTGTACCTTAACGCTATAAAATAAATAAAAATTTAAATTAACAAATTATTATGTACATACATATGCATATGCTTGAGTTAACAAGAAAAAAATATAATCTCATAAAGTTTATATATTCATAGAAATGATAGTAACAGCCAATTTAGTGATAATTTAACATAGAATCGTTAAATATACTTTTAACTTGATGTTAAGTACTGTCAGTTTTTGTCTTCTTTACATGAACTAACTGCTCTAAAAAATCGATAGATTTGAATCAGCAGAGGATTAAACACAATTAATAGTTATGATATTAAGTAAGTATCAAAGAGATTAGAATTAAAAAGTAGTCAAAAAATTACAGGCTTTGTCTTGAAGGCAGCGAGAATCGAATGCATTTTATTCAATTATTATGGATGGAACAACAGACATATCCACGACCAAGCAATGCACCTTTACTATTTATTTTGGTGATGATACCGGTGCTGTACGAATATCGTTTTTGACATGAAAGAAACTTCCTCAGGAACAGCTGAATACCTATTTCAATGTTTAATAACTGCTTTATCTGAAAGAGCGATTCCCATTAAAAACTTAGTTGGCTCTTCGTAAAATACCACCGATTCTATGGTTGCGCCACATAATTCGAATTTCTCCCGACTGAAAGAAATGAATTTGAAGGTTCCGAGCCTGAATTTGGCAGTATCGAAGGCATGTTTAAAAATGCCGAAGTGTGTCGAAGGTATATTCCGGATTTCAATTAGAGACACTTCTCCTGCGTAAATTGAAAATCTCATACAAACAATTTTATTCAATTACATAAACATAGAACATTTTTGAATTCAATTTTACTGAGTCTTTTTAACAAATTATATCGTAGAATGTGAAAATAAACCGATGTCACATATCCAATATAATAATTGTCACCATTTCTTCCGATTGCATGACATGTACCAAGGATTCGCTGCCCAAAAATAAATAATAGAACTTAAATAGGTGACGAGTTCTCCTCCACAAGCGAAAATTGAGAATATAGTAGGGAAGTGTTTAGATTTCCATATAGAAGTGGTCAAATAAATCACTCAAATATTTGATTCTTTGGATTCAATTCTTAAATTACCTTCCATTGCTTGTACATATATATATATTAAAATTACCTGGAGCAATAATTGAAAGTTTTCCGATGCATAGAGAGAATAATTTGATAAATTCAAGATTTAGAAAGAGTGCAGGGACCATGCCTTAATAAATTACGAAGAGCATGATTTTAGTGCAGAAAAATTCACGGAAAAATATGGCAAACGAATTCAAATTTCCAAATTTAGAAGTAGTAATGAAGCTTCTTTTAATAAAATATTGCCATTTTCAAATGCTTCAGTCGAGCGAGTCATTAGTTCTCCGAAAATAATTAAAAGGGCACAAAGAGAACAAGTTCAAGGATATACTGTTCATTAACAAAACATGTTCATTTGAGACGATATGTTGCCATTGACAGCAACAACTTTGATAGTATGGGGTTTACCTACACACCTTAATGCAAACGTTAATCTCTCAAACAACATTCGATATTCGACTTTTCAATAACTGAGAACGAATTGATCCGGATTGATAAATCTTGAAGTGAATCTGTTTATACATAAATAGGTCTGAATCAGACAGAATTCAGAAATACTTAGTGAAAATGTTGGTATTGAAACGAATCGTCTAATTAAAATGAGCCCGAATCGAGAATCTTATCCAAATGTGAGTTTCGAAAATTTCATGGTTCGCAAAAAACATATTTTTTGTCATAATATCGAAACCTTTTTTTTTTTGTTCTTGACGATGTATTTGTTTTTAATAACGTCTGACATAGTTTTTTATTGATTTCTTTATACGATTATAAGTGCTGTGTCTGCATTTGGATTTTCATTAAATATTTTCCAGGTTCTGTGTTCACTTTCGGGCATTTTGGAACTCATACATACATACATATCTCACTAATAACCTTAATATGTATCATCATGTACTGAATTATAGCAACATAAGTATCTGAATTTAAATTTTTGTCTTCTATAATGAAATCAATCAAAATTATTTGTTATAACTTAAAATTATATGTAAATCAAAATAAAAAAATAAATTAAAAATTTAAAATGAATGAGACATCACCTATGCTATTGGAGCGTGAATCGCTGCTCGAGCACATGTGCAGCCTTCAATTCGATAATACTGACAAGCGACATCGCACCACTTCCATTGTTTGTACAATTGGTAAATCTTCACGTAATTTTGATACACTGGTCAAAATGATGGAAGCTGGCATGAACGTTGTACGCTTAAATTTTTCCCACGATACACATGATTTTCACCAAGAAACCATCGAAATGGTTCGCAAAGCGGCAGAAAAATATTCTAAGCAAATTGGATTCAACTATCACGTGGCAATAGCTTTGGACACAAAAGGACCGAAAATTCGTACGGGTTTGATTGAGAATAACAATGAAATCGAACTGAAAAAGAACGATACAATGAGACTCTCGATTAACAAAGATCTTATAGACAAGGGAAATAAAGAAGTGGTTTTTGTGGATTATCCAAACATAATCAATGTGGTTTTTCCAGGTACTAAAATCTGTATCAATGATGGCGCTATAATGGTTACCGTTAAAGAGGTCGCTGTCGATTGCCTTATTTGTCAGGTGGATACCGGTGGCCCATTGGGTTCACGTAAGAATGTTAATCTTCTCGGCGTAGAAGTGGACCTTCCACCGGTATCCGAGAAGGATATATACGATTTGAAATTTGGTATAAATAGTAACGTTGACTTTATATTTGCCTCAACGATACGCAATGCAGCTGCAGTGGCAGAAATTCGCAACGTTTTAGGCGAAAAGGGCAAGGATATTAAAGTTATTGCCAAAATTGAAAATCAACAAGGCTTGCTAAAGGCTGACGAGATCATAGAAGCAGCTGATGGAATTTTGTTAGCTCGTTCAGATATCGGCATAGAGATTGAACAAGAGAAGGTATTTCTGGTTCAGAAAGCATTAATAGCGCGTTGTAATCGAGCCGGGAAGCCGGTAGTTTGTGGTACAAATATGTTGGAATCTATGTTTCGAGGTGTGCGTCCAACCCGTTCCGAAATTTATGATTTGGGTAACGCAGTTCTTGATGGAGCAGATGCTGTTATGCTTTCGGGTGAAACCGCTATTGGCTCTTTTCCAGTTGAGTGTGTCGAAGTTTTGAGAAATACCATCATTGAAGCGGAGTGTGCTCTTTGGTATCGTCATCTGTTCGAAGATTTGGTCGCTCGCAGTCCAGCAGCATTGGATGCTGCGCATGCTGTGGCAATAGGTGCAGTGGACATGGCAAAAAAATGTTTAGCTACGGCAATAATTGTTTTGACCACATCCGGAAATTCAGCACATTTAATAAGCCGGTATAGGCCACGTTGCCCGATATTGGCAGTGACACGTTGCTCCAGAACGGCACGGCAAGCACTGTTGCATCGTGGCATTTTTCCAATGCTTTATACAGGTGAGTATGAGAATTTTGAAGAAGCAGAACAATTTCACATAAATTGATTTTATTATTCTTTAGAAAATCCAAATAGTGATTGGGTTGCCGATGTCGATAGTCGTGTTCAGTATGGCTTACATTTAGGAAAAAAATATAAAATCGTTAGTGCTGGCGACTCTGTTATTGTGGTGAGCTCCTGGAAAGACGGTTCGGGTTTCACCAATACTGTTCGTATCGTGTATGCCTTCTTTCAGCAGGAGTCAATTGAATGCATGTTGAAATCGGACAAAAGCAGGGACAAATCATTTGCTAAGAAGGAAAAGTAATATAAAACAAAAATATTGTCTCAATGTATAAAATTGGTAATTAGTATTTAATTAATAAACATTAAACAAAAGTTATTTATTTCTGCATGTCTGAATGTATGTGCATATGTTTGAAAAGCAACAACAAATACATAAATCCACTTCTCATTGAAAACAGTATTTGTTCACCTGCCTAAAAGATATAGGCATGTTTGTAATTAAGCTACAAAGAGAAGAAAGCTATCGGAGCTTTTTCAGTACATATATTTAACTATCACCCATATTTGGAAAGATAAGTTCTTGTCTGAAGACAAGCCATTACTTAAAATTTTCTGTCCAACATGTTCAGTGAACATCCTGCCACCACCATGCACGTGCAGATCAAAAAATTTTAAGATAAGTCCCTAAGTAACCCAATGAATTTCTAAACTGTACTTGGCAGTTCTTGTTAAACCAATTTGACTCTTTAACGAAATCTAATTGATACTATGGGATCTAATTCCTCTCATAAACCTGGCCGTACCATTAAAGTGCTTTGTTCGAAAATTTACTCCTTTTCGAGCGAATATGTAATCATACGATATGTGATGAAGTTTGCATGGAACATTAAAATAACTGGGCTTCGACGATATCCAATGTAAGATGTAAGGTATTGAAAAATTTCGTTGTTCAAATGTTTCGATATACATATTTACATATCATTTCTATCTTCTTTATTTGTGCAAATATGTATATTGATAAGTGTCTTTATTCGATAAAAATGCTTGAAAATGTTTTTATTCGATAAGAAATATTAAAATGTGTCCGATAAAAGTTATTGAAGAGTATCTCTATTCGTGAAAAATGTGAATTTTATCTTTATTCGTGAAAAATATTAATTATAACTTTATAGGTATCAGCAGTCGATTTGCTGTGGATAGGTAATACACAGAATTTATTAAGTTTTTTTTTTTTTTTAACAAACACGAAGAAAACTTTAATTTTATGTATGGATAAAATTTAAATTTAAATTAAATTTAAATTTAATCTTTCCTGTATAACTCTTCGGCTTAGTCACTAAGTAGAAAAAGCACTGTAGTAATTAGCTTGAATGACAATTGCCCTAAGAACACGAATCACCAGAATCACTAATGTCTTGCTTCCGCCAAATCCACAAACGTCATCCCTTGTGAAAAGTGTTCGACACAGTGCTGCCGTTTGTACTACTATAGTACTTTTGTACTACTCTTCAGCCAAGCGTACTACTGTACTACCCAACCTTCAATTTGTACTACCGAAAATTTTCGCCAACCAATCCGCAATTTGTACTACCCCACCGTTCTTTGATCTCTCATGATTCAATTACATTGGCATTATTTAAATCTTGAAGTGTCAAAATCATCGCTCGTTATTTTGGTTTACTTATTTTGACATTTAAAAATTTTAACATCGCATCAACCATTAAAATTTAACTATGAAAGATTCATACTTTTTAAACGCGGCCAATTTCGTTTGTAATAACGCCGAAAGACCTGTTGCGTGTGTTGAGAACTCCACATGTTGAATTCAACACGGGAAATTTTAATTCAAACCGCGAATTCTCAAGCGCATTGATTCCAATACAAAAGTAGGAAGTCATATATTTCAGAATCCAGAAGGTTTGTATAGAAAAATTGATTATGATGTGTACGACCAAATTCTTTCGTCACTGAGAATCTGGTTTTGGACAGATTTAGCAAAGTTTCCAGATCCTTTGATGCTCTTGTACTTCGCAAAGATTGTGATGTTGATAAAATATTAATTTTTATAAAAACAATTTCAAAAAAGATAATTTACTTAGAGATCGAAACATTTTTGGTGAGCTGAAATGAAACTAAATTGAAAAGTTTAAGAGATATAGTAGATTTTTTACATAAAAATCTATAGTATAAGGACCTCATTCCAGAATTCGTTTGATTCGTGAAATTGTTAATGACTATATCTGCATCATTTTGCTCTAATGAGAGGAGTTTTTCGACTCTTAAGAGGCGTTCAACGATGGGTTAAAAACGTTTATACATATCATGTTCGGATTTTACACATGTTGGCTGATAAAATAGACAAGGAAAGAATGAAGAGTTTCTGACAAAATAAACATTTTTTACTTACGCAATAATTAGTGAGAACTTTATTGTAGACATCCTACATTACTTTTTCATAATCATGATTCTGTAAGATTATCGTCAGTTTAAAAATATCATCATTTTCGAACCTCCCCCTCACGCGTTTCAACGAATTCCACACCCGCTTTTAAAACGTTATGGCGCCCTTGCGTAGTTATGTATGCAAAACTAGTCATAACATAATAAATGTTTTTCATGTAACAATATTCATACTATAATAAATGAATTTCAACAAATACTATGTATACTTTTATTAATACATAATTTATTTTTATCATATGAGTAAGAGTCAGTAATCATATATTAGTGTAGTACTACCCATTTTCACAAAAAAACACCCAAAAATTTAAAATTGAGCACTTAAATTTTTTTTAAAACGACAGCACTGGTTCGACAGCTATTTGACAGAATAAAAAGCAAATTTTCGAAAATATGCAAAGACGCGCAATGCAAATGTAATAAAATTGTAATATTTAATTAGGAGGCATTAAAGAACTAAATAATTTATATAGAATTAATACCAGTCTAAGTTAACGAGTGATTTTGTTAAAATAGTACAGAAATCATGAGTTTTACTGATGGATCTTCCGATTCTGAATGGTAAGAGTTGGCGGCGACGCCACTGCAGCGTTGCCAGGCGCTCTGCTACTTATGTCCCCAGTATTTACTAAACATTGCAATATCAAAATAAAATGCACTTACGTTTTTCTATTTCATTTGTTAATGCAACAGGAAGGAGACAAAAATGAAAACTGAAAGAATCATCAAACAAGAAAATCACAATTCGTCAATGAATAAACCAAAATATTCACAAAAATTTGTTGACAAGTGGCTAAATATTTTTCATCCATGGCTGGCGCGTGACGACGAAGATGCTAATAAACCTTTTTGCCGTGCCTGTCAGTGTCGTTTGGATTGTAATCGTTGCCATTTACAACGACACGAGCGCACTACAAAGCACGCACGTAATTTAGATATTTTGATTAATAAGGGTGAGGGTGCTGCGCGACAAAATTTAAATCAACGGCAGGAGCGAAGCAAATACTATCAAAAACGCAAGTTGAATTCATCAGTGGCTTCATCACACAATGACTCTGAAATGGGAATGGATACAGCGGAAGAATTTATTGAAGAATATGTACAGGAAGCGCTGCCAACGGGAAAGTAAGTGAGGGTTTGTTAATTAAAAATAAATGGTCGCCAAGTCTTCACTATTTTTCCTTGGCCACGATTATGGCCAATAATTATTTGAATGTATGCGGTGGATCTTAATGATTTCTAGTCGTGTTAAAAGTTTGAAAGCCTGTCTCGAAATTCAATCATAATATAACATTTTGAGAACTATCGCCTCAGAATTTTACTCTTTTTTTCGCATAATTCACGCCATCTGGAAACTTTGAATACAATTTATTAAGAGAATTTTAACGCCTGCTATAGAAAGGCCACATTGACACTTAGTCGCAAAACTATTAATTTTCATGTATAGTGTGTATTTTATTTTTATTGTATTATCACTCACAACTTAATAGTAAAGTCAGTAGGAGAGTTATAAAATAAGAATAATCCGAGAGGTGGAATTTTCGATGACTCTGGCGCATAGATCAGGCTGAATTTGAGCGATGACACGGGTAATGTTGACTTTGAGGGCAACGGTCGTTTGTGGCTTATTGGTATAGATATGCAACTTATGGAAACCCCTCAAGCAAATTTCTAACAGTGTGCAATAGCAATATGTCCATTGTGGCATGCGCTGCGTGGTACGTGATGTTAACGTATGAATGACAGTAGCAATGAACTTTACATCAATCCTTTCTTCTTGTGTCCTGTATGTTTTCAATGCGGATATAGCCTTCACAAAACTCTTCCAACGTGGCCGATCAATAGCAAGTGGCTTCAATTCTCTCCAACATTTTCTCGATTCACGCATTTCCTATTCTTGCGATCGTTTCCACTAAGATCTAACTGCGTTTTTTGCTACTCTTCATAGTGACTCTAAATTATCTTTTCATGAAATGTTTTATTTTCTTATTTTTACTGTCTCTTTCAGAACCGATCCGGATGGAGACACTTCATTTCATTTTGTGCAAACAGAAGCACCTGGCGATCAATATACTGAAGAAACTATTATGAAACAAGAAGCCAATTCTGCTGATGGTCAGAGTGCTGACCCCATACCTGGCGCTTCAAGTGCGAGCGCCAAAAATAATCAGCATGCATTTCTGGGTAAAACGAAAAAGACAGGCGTTAAAAAGGAACGTATGAAATTACTAATGCAAATACAAAAAGATAAAAACGACCTGCTCGAGACATTTAAAGAGTTAATGGGCACTAGTTCGTTTGCGCAACAAACGTCTGTAAAGGAACGAAATCATGTGGATTTGTTTTTTGAAAGTGTCAGCTCCAGTGTAAAAGCGCTTTCCCCAAAACTAATCGCTGAATCGAAGATGCGTGTTTCACAATTAATCTGTGAGTTGGAATTACGGGCATTAACCGAAAATGAAACAGCTCATAATGGTAGCGAAAGAGTAGTGCAAGCAGCTGCTGGTGCAACAGTTGTTGTATCACAGGAAGGAGGCACTGTTAGTGGCGCATATATCATTAATCAACCGGTGGCAACGATAGTACAACATGTTGGAAATGCACAGCATCATCATGAGGATGGGGGACAACACTATGAGACTCTTAGTTGAAGAGGAGAAGTAAACACAACTGACATGACTGCGAACATGGTGTAAGGAACTGTTGAAACTTCATCAACAAGGTTTTATAAATAATTAATTAGTTGTATCAGTTAGTAATGCAATTTGTGCATTTTTGTTCATTTATTTAATTTTATTTTATTACAAATAATTTCAATTGTAAACCAAGATTTTTAACGAAATTCAGATTAACATTTAAAATGAGCATATTATACAACTTATATGGAGCTCATCTACAAATTAAATATTTTGTACTGGATTAATTTTAGTCAGATCTGTGTAAGAATCAATATTTCAAGGGATTGGAGTTAACTTTTTTAATTTCATGGCAAAAGAAATCGATTCCATTGTCGATTCCATTTTCAGGAATTGGTATGTATTGAATAATTTAAAATTGGAACTCCGTATTGACTTTTTCAATACAATAACAAATGAAATTTATTCCTGTGCTGGTTTCTTAAATAAAATTACAATACAAATTTTGATTCGTGTAATGAAATCGGGAGATTAATTTTCGGAACATTTGAAAAATTTGATTCCTTGAAGAATGACTCCTTTGAATGAAATTAAAATTTTTCAATACCATATTTGGATTAAAATTTACAAATAAATCAATTATTTTGCCATGTAATTGAAAAAGTTGCTTCCAATTGGAAATTTGATGAATTTGATTCCTACCCAGCTCTGATTTTAATAATTAAACTATACCAAATTTAATAAGATGCTAGCTTTTTATTTTTTTCTTATAAGCTCTATCATTAAACTGATAAAAATATTGGATTAAAACGTGCGTGAAAGCATTAATAAATACAAAATTTGTAATTGTTAGAAATATTTTAAATAAAATTTTAATTCATTATGTATGTGCAATTGAATTTATATACATATATATTTATGTATGTTTATTATGCTAAAAAATATGTTCAGCTTTCTCATCAAGCAAATAGGAAGCATCGGTGGTTCAGTGGTAGAATGCTCGCCTGCCACGCGGGCGGCCCGGGTTCGATTCCCGGCCGATGCATCATATCTTTTTTTTTATTGATATGAAAACATTTGACCTTGGTTCAACTTTTAGCTACATATCTTTTTTGAATTTGCAAGCACGCGGAACCAAAAGTAAGCAAAAAGTCATTTGAGAATAAAGTCAGCACTAACAGTTGTCATTATGCGAATAGGTTAAAAATCGCACTTAATATTTCGGTTAAATTAATGAAATATATATATATATTCTAACATTTGTATCTTTAATTTTGCTAAATATGTACCTTCTTATGCTTCGGTTTCTAAGGGTTAATTTTTCAGTGCAAGTTTAGACTAATTGTAAAATTTTTCAGTGCACGTTTAGACTACAAATGTAAATGATTCCACAAAGGAAAACACACTTGATTCTACGTGAAGATAGAAAATTCGCGGTAATATTAATATTAACCAATGGTAAGCCAAATTTCTCTTGTGTTCAAGTACTATCAGAAACAAATTGGTGACCGTAAAAACATTGGTGCATAACTAAGATGGACTCAAAAGTATCACAAAGTTTCCCGCTATTTAGTACTATACATTCGAAACCTTTATATGGCTACATAGGCGGCGACTATGGGGGCCCAAAGCATTTTTGCCCCCTCAAAAAATATTTTCGATGCAAAAGTATCAAAATACCTCTATTACTGGGATTAATAAACCCCTATATCTGTGATATGATTTTTGAAGTTTTTGTGCGTTTTCGCCTCTATAACATGGGCGTTTTCCTCTATAACTGGGACCATTTAGAAATAATATTTATGTGTGTATTTGTTATTTTGAATTTGAAGATGCACTTTTTAACGTTCTGAGTAGGCTGTGAAATGGTTGTTTTAATAAAATTTTTTAGAATCATTGACTAACGTAGGCTGTGAATGGTTATTTGCAAATGGTCGTTTACATAAAATTTGCTTTATGCCCATATATTCATACTGATACTCTTTGCCATATAGGATGTTGGCTCTTGACATGATCAAACATTCCTATCAACCAGTTTTCTGAAACATTCTAATCGTGTGAACTGGCCAACAGTATTAATCTTTTAATATGGCAGTTAACACGATCCCTCATTTAAGTAGCAAAGAATATTATATACATATATTGATATTCTTTGGTAAGTACAGTAAGTTAACTTCGATGTGGACGCTTATAAGCTTCTCTGCAATTGATGTTTGATGGCATGCTGTCATGTGAAGTTGTCAATCATGAAGCTCTAAACACAGTTGGAACGACATGCGATTGAGAGAAAAAACAAAACGAAATAACATGAATTTTTCTATACGTTAAGCTAAAACAGAATTGGGACGTGCGATTTATGTGTCAAATCGCACCAATAAATAGAATCTGTTCTATTTCACTGCGATAAATTTTGCTAGTGTCAATTTCTTACTCACTACAAACGTATAGGAAAAATCTGGACGATATTGCACGTCCAATTTAGTTTAGCTCTTTAGGCAAGATGCGCATTGGAAGTTCAAAAACAGATTTATTACGTATCTTACTCTAACGTACAGGAAAAATCATTTTGTCTCGTTTTGTTTTTTCTTTCAATCGCATCTAGTTCCAACTGTGAACTTGAACAGCTTAGAACTTGAGGGTCAATGTGAGCTGCACAATAACTGACACTAGTATTTTATCGTGAAGTGGTGGTTTGTTAGTGTTGTTTCCATTATTGTTTTGATCATTCTGACAAAAACGTTCTTATTTCGTTTTTGTTTTGAAGAGAAAAGTGACCATAAAAGTTTAGGATCACAGTAAAAAAAACCGATAAAAGTTTTCTTTGCAAATTTTCTTATCCAAAAAGACAATGAGTGATGATAATTTATCATCTGAGGAAGATGAAAAGAGGTTTGGTCAGCAGTTTTTAATTGCAAAGAAAATTCCTGTTTTGAAAAAACTAATTTTTTGGTACGGTTTTTTACCCTTTTCTAGGTACATTGCATTGCCCGCACTTAAGTGTCGCAGCAAATCTGCCATATTATTAAAGCATCGTCGTCAAAAGTTTTCCGCGGAGTGGACTAGTGCATTTACTTGGTTGAAACCGGATAATGTGGACGAAAGTATTGGATTTTGCACTGTCTGCGACAAAAGGTTGGTTTGCAAAAAGAGTCACTTGGAGCGGCATGAGAATTCATTCAAGCATCAACGTTATTCCATGCGTAGTGATAATGATGCAAATAATGGTGATGATACCCAAGAAACGACCATTCCAGAATTTCTAGAATGTGACAAGTAAGTTGGATGCATACCTACGTATTAAAGCAAAGTTTTAGCTAAAGTTTGATTAAGCCCGGATATTTTTTAAACCTAGTTTTCTTAATTAATTTTTCGATCAGCCATCAGAAATTGTGAGTATATGTAATCATTTTTACTTACAAAGCCCTAAATCAATTTCCAAAATAAAACGTAATTTAGCATGTAAGGAGTATATTTCATCATAATCTTACCCGTATAACAAACAAAAAATTGGAGGTCTGGATTTTAAATATTTAACCCTTAGGTATCAAACATTTAGTTTTGCCAGTTGCTGTTTTGTTTTGCTTAAACAAAAAAAAATAAGTTAATTTCACAAAAATTGCGTAAAATTCCCGGCTATTTGAATTCCGACTAGGCTTCCGACTTTATGATAAAATTATTGGTCAGGCCGGATCAGTCACGGTCACTTTTTAGTCCTGGCTAAAACCCTTCTATTAATAAAACTTAACCTAACGACGTATTTTTAAAACAGCTTGTTTTTACTCAATTTTTCATTCAGATTACATATTTGCAAAGCTACCAAGCAACTTGTTTGTATTTTTGGCATAATTGTACTTTAGGGCCTATAGCCCGAAAACTAAAATTTTGTATTATGTATTTTGGGGCGCTGATCACAATGGTGCTAAAAAAATTGTCGGTCTCAAATGGTTTAGAAGATACAACCGTTTAAAGTTTCAAAAATTCACATTTATTTTCACGAAAATTTCCACTTCAAAATGTGTTTATTATGTATTTTGGGGCCCTAAAAAAAATTTTCTCTCAAATGGTTTAGAAGTAATAGCGGTTCAAAGTTTTGAAAATTCACCTTGCGCTCCAATCACACGTAAGTATTTACATATTACTGTGGCTAAAAGGTGTTAGATATTTATAGACTGATCCGCGTCGAAGACGCTGTGAAGCCGGTGTTGGATTTTTGGGAGTTTAAAATCCCTTGAAGCGGCCACAGGCCGCCCACTTACCCTACTTTTGATTTATAATTACTGTAGCTACCGAAGCCGGTGTTGGACATGCTATAGGATGTAAACATTGTTTAGTATCGATATTTCGAAAACCAAACGAGGTATCGATTTTTTTTTTTAACATTTTCGATTTATTTTGACGTGTTTTATCGAAAAACTATAAAAAATAAATAAAAATAAATTACACAATTTATTTACATAAGGGGGGGCGGGTACATGAAATTTTCAAACTTTGACCAATGTTATCTCGGAAGCCATAAGAAACCGACATTTTTTTTCCAGATTCGGTTTTAGGGGGTAAAACTCCATGTTTCTAAAAAAAAAAAAAAAATTGGAGCATAGGCCCTAAAGTACATTACATCCAAAATGCAAAGATGTCTCAAAATGCTGATGCTTATACAAAATCTGAATTTGAGGATTTGTTTTGCACAAAAAAAAACCTTTCTGACTTCTGGGTATGAAATTAGCTGTTTTTGTGGGCCTATGTAACCAAAGAAGAAATTTTATTTATTATTTCATAAAATTTTGTTTCCATTATTTGCTACGTACATATGAATATAAGTATATTTTTTTTTCTCTCTTACAAGACAGGAACCGCTCGAAGAAGACAATGAGTTTGATCACGCAATTGAATTAGATCCTGATTACAGTTTGGATTATGAACCAGATGTAAGTACAAAAATAGCTTAACTACTTTGTTAAAAAGAGAATATAAGCTGTTTAGCAAAACCTCTGGAACTTGTAAGGCAACTGATTATATTACATTACATAATTTGAAATCACAACCAAGCAGTCGTGAAAAAGCTTTTTTAGACCTAGGATTTAGCTCAATCCATAATCCTCCCAATCAATTCAGCTCATAACATGCCTTGAAAATACATTGTTAATTTTCAACCTGTTTCTATAATTAAAGCGTAAAAGTACATAAATAGAAAAAATTAGTTATGATACAGAAGATCTGATTTTCGTCTAAATAAAACAGCGCAAATGAAACAAGAATTGGAAAAACCCTCAGGATAGCATAAAACGCAATCGACCTAAATAGGAAGCAAAAAATACGTGAATCGGGGAAATTTTAACTTGGCGAAAAAATATGCTATAAACCGTCAAAAAATCTGTGGCCACAAAGAATAACAGCTAACTCGATATTTGATGACAAGGCGAAACAACATATGACTTATACTGTTTCGCCTTGTCATCAAATATCGAGTTTAGCTGTTATTCCTTGTAGCCACAGAGGATTTTTTATTTCTATTAGGAATGATGAACTTTCTACAATACAAAGCCACTTAATAAACGCTACATCATAATCAAAGTTGTTGGCACCGAACTTTCCATAAAGAAGCCACGAGCATAATAAAAACCAATTTGGAAATGTCCCAGGCTTACGAAAATGTGATACCTCTGCAGAAGTAGTAAAGATCCTAAAATAAAAGGGAGTGTTTTTTCCTTCTTTTGGCAGAGCCCAAATCTAATAATCTGACCATAATCAACTTAATATTTAACAAGGCCTTATGAACTTTTGCTTGCAGGTAAAAAATTTAAATGAGATGTTATGTTAAACTGCCAATGGGAGTTATGCCGAAAATAAATGTGAAAACTTAATAGTTATTGACCTAGTGATGGAGTTTGAAATTGTGTCTTATTTTCAGAGTTATTATTTAGTTTTTTAAGGGCTTTTTTATAGCCAGTTAAACCTTAATTACGACTAGTCTGGTAAATCGAAAAATTTTTCAGATAATTTACCAGATATTGACAAAAAGGTTCTTAATTCGCATGTATACTAAAAAACCAATTTAATAAAATAAAAACTCTTCTCAGCCCCCGAAACGGATTAAACACGAATCTTCACAACAATCTCAGGCATCAGCCGTCACACATTTGAATGCCATATCTAATAAAAAGACTAAAACCAGCACAAAGTTGAATCGTATTAAATTGCTAAAACGCATCGATCGAGATCGCCAAGAATTAAATGAATACTATTATGCGCGACGAAAACAGAGCTCCCCGACTCTATCACAACATCAACAATACCAACAACAGCAAAAGCACATTGCAATGCATTCACGTGATTCTTTTGATTTGTTCTTTGATAGTATGAGCGCCAGTGTTAAAACATTACCACCAAAACTAGCAGCAGAAGTTAAAATACGAGTCTCTCAAATTGTTGCCGAGTTTGAATTGCGCGCCATTTGTGAACGTGAAGCACTTGAGCATTCGGGAAACATAATAGATGATTCCACAATGGTAGTCGCATCAACAACATCACAAGATCTAGATGATGAAGCGGGACCAACGCAGGAAACGACAGCAGTCACAACTGTTGGTGGTGCACAAATACTCTATGCATTCCAACCAAAATAAATCAAATAAGGATTACGTGCGTCCATTAAAACAGACAAATCGAACATTTTCTTATACAAATTAATTAATAAACACTTAATTTTATTGTAAGCTTAATATGTATGTTCAAAATTTAAGTATATACTTTATTTATAAATTGTTAAAAATGTTACAATTTTAAAATAAAAGTTATAATACGATAACGAAAAAAAAATATTTTTTTTGGTTTTATGTGACCATTTTAAAAATAATAAAATTTATATCTAATCTTACGGTTATTAGCAAATTGCACCAGTTATAGCTTATAGACTTTAGTGTAAAGAAGCAACAACTTAAACAACTGCCTTTGAGTAAAAGTTCGTAACGATTGCTGGAATAATTCACTCAAACCATCGGCTACAATGTTTTTTTGTTTATGACCAGCGCCGGATTAAGGTTGGGCTAGGAGTAGTATTCAGCCATACGAAAAATGTGGGCGTGGTTTGACACCTCCCATACCACTAACATACCAAAAACGCTGTATCTAGGCATCTAAGGCAGACTTTTTCTACGTTTTAGTGAGTCGGTTTTTTCGTAAAACTTCCACGAAAAAACATCTAAAAAAGAACATCCTAATGTAGTGATGTTTAGCTTTACTGCACACAAAACGATACTTGGGAGACCAGCAGTGTGTGACGAGGGGTATTTTCAAATAAAGCGTGAGAGGGGCTGTTATTATAGTACAAACCTTATTTGTGTAGCAAATTAATATAAACAATGAGTTTATTTTCAATTTAATAAAAAAAAATTCTCAAAAAATAAACAAGCTAACCGCACGAATGCTGTGTGTCAGAACAATTACTTCCCCGCAAGCAACCACCACACCTGTTGCAACTCCATGCACTCCAGACCCAGTGATCCAAATTCTATTAAAATTGCTCTTGCAGCTAATAAAATATATCGTCGCTCTCGGGTAGAAAGGCCCTAACTCATATTTTTGAAATTTCACAGAAGGAGAAAATACTTTAAAACCACAAATAAAGAAGTTTTTTAAATGCGATTCCCAAACATTTTAGTGGGTCAGTTAGAAGAGGTTGTGACGTAAACGTTAGGGGCGAGAAATTCCTCAAATATCATTTCCATCGATGATTTTTTGACACTTGGACATTTGCACCAAAAATTGGCATATTCGACATATCCTAAAAACGGCAGCATTTACATCAAGTTTTGAATTCCATAATTATAGCCCCTGTGATTATCTATTATATAGCGTCATCATTTTCGAAATCAATACAGCTGTTACAGAATTATGGACATAAATGTAAACATGGATTTTCCCCCTTCCATTCCTTTCCTTATATACTCATCTTTCTGAAAGATTAGAGAATCTATCGGCAAAAAAAGTAAATTTCGAGAAAAAAATGAGGAAGGGCCTTTCTACCTGAGTGCGACGATATTCCTTTAGTTTTTTGCTTGTGATCCCACATCATCCACTTATGGTTCAGAAATACCTTTTACCAAGTAGATCAGCTATATTGAATTTAAAAAAGCTGCTACTATTGAAATATCGATTATATTTTTGGTGTGCTTGC
This sequence comes from Meiosimyza platycephala, assembly GCA_963662105.1. Classification (NCBI taxonomy): domain Eukaryota; kingdom Metazoa; phylum Arthropoda; class Insecta; order Diptera; family Lauxaniidae; genus Meiosimyza; species Meiosimyza platycephala. The sequence goes on from OY759209.1 coordinate 77,729,553, forward strand.
AAGGTGCCACTCCCACTGATACAATCTTGTCCCATTTCATCCATTCTAAAACAGCTCAGTACCAAATATGAATATGATTGCTCGCATACATTGTTCAATAGATATTACATTTATGGTTTTTTGCTCTTATGGGAGGTTCCAAGCTCACTGGTACTTTTGGTTCACAAACACATCTCATGGCATCTAAACCACCGAGATACTTTATAACACGTAGATCTATCTAGCTTATTATATTTTATCACGATTACTTTACTACTAGTTCTTTATGAAATTCATGAATAATGACGGACGCATCATAATTTAAAAAATTTAATTCTTAAATTATCGTCTTCACTTCTTAAGAGTTTAACATCTGGACTGTGATAGATTTAAAATACAGTTTATTTAATTACAGGAATTTCTAGCTGTTAATTTATATTTAGTTATTACATAGTTTATATTTAGCTTATATTTTATAACATTAAATTTCACAACGTAGGCATTGCATAATTTTTTTGGCTTAAAGGTAGCAAGTTTGGCCTAGGAAAAACTAGTTTTGCCGGTAGCATATTCAATTATATAAAGCTATTATTAAGTAGTAGGATGAGTGGAAAATTTTAAATGAAACAAATTTTTTTAAATTTATTGGTGAAATAAAGGATAACCCACATACACTTTAGGAACTTAATTATATTTACCTTGAGCAATCTACAAAAAATAATAAGCAGTTGCGAAAAGTAAATGGAGTTCAACTCTTTAGGTTTGAAGATAATTTTGAGAGGGTTATCACCACGAAAGGCCGTATTGTAGAAGAAGATGCAGCAAGAATCAATAAATCAGAAACGTCCGTTAAGGATTTGGTGACTTCGTACGATCTACAACTGAATAAAAATGGTTGCACTTTTATTGATTGATATTAACAGATGTCTTTATCAGAAATGCCATTGTATGTTATGACGCCCCCTAAATAGTGTAAGTAATCCAATTTTTGCATGGTAGATTCACATTTATTTTTAATTCGTAATTCAAATTATGATATTACTGCAGATAGTATATAGACATTCTTTTAATACTCTCAGGGTAAATTAATTTTGTCATTCCGTCGTAACGCATAGATGTGGGCATGGAAGGATAAGAAAAGTATATATATACATAGGTATGTATATACTACATACATGTCTTCCCTTTGCCTGTCTTCCTGTGGAAATCACGATTACGGAAAAACAATGTGAGATAATTTGGTACAATTTCAATTATAAATAATAATGTTAGTTAATGAAAATAGGTTAAATCAGTTTCGCTGCACATAAAGCATTTAAGATATTCAAAATAATATAAGGAATTAGAAAATATTTGTTTTATATCTCTCTCATTCTTATGTTTAAAAACAGTTTTTGCTTAATAATAAGCAGGTGAGCTTCAAATAATCGTAGTCCTGAAAGTAAAATAATTCTGAAACAACACAATTTTTGAGTTATCATTTTGTTGTGGACGCGACGGCTGAATTTTGTTGTATTTTGTTATGGGCCTGCTCATGTTCATTTTCGGTAAGAGCACGCAATTCTAATTCGCCAATTAGCTGCATTACACGTATTTTTCCCTCTGTAGCTAATTTAGGTGGAAGCGCCTTAACGCTAGCACAAATACTATCGAAAAACAAGTCAAAAGAATCACGCACTAGTGGCGTTGTGTTCGCGCTCATCACTAAAGGAACAGTGGTGGTTGCAGCTGTCGTCATTGGTGATGACTGTAACTGATTTACAGTGTGCTGTGATATGCCAATTGTGCCAGAAACTGGAGTTATTCTTACGGTTGAAGTGACTTGAGCAGGCGTACTCGGTATTATAGGTGCATTAATTTTTTTAATTGTTATCTTGCAAGGTGTTTGTGTAGGCTTCGGAATATTTTGTGTATTTGCATATTGTTGTATGACATTGCCAGTTTTGCCTATTGTAGCGGCAGTAGATCGATAGGAACCTGCTGGTGATATTTCCCGTATTGAAAAACGTTGTCCACTGCTTGCGTCACCTACTGTGACTTGGACAGGCAAATAATCTAGTGGTGTAGTAACGCTAGAATGTTGTGATTGTGAATCAGTTTCAGATGTGCGTCGTTTTGCTGCCAGAGCGTATTCTTCATCATCATCACATTCATCACCATCCGTTTCGTCATTGTCATCACCATCATTATCACATCTGCCGTTATATTTTGTCAATGTTGTTGCTCTAATCTGATTAAATAAAAGAATTAAGTGATAAAATATATACATACATATATGTAATACAATAAAGCTAATACACCTCTTTCAAAGATAATTTATCACTGTTATTTCCTACCGATTCCACAACAGGTTCTTGCCTATGCACAAAAAAAAATAGAAACAGTTTAACATTTCTGTAATTTTAAACGTCATACTTTATATCAATATCGCCATCGAAATCCTGTTCCTCATCAGACTCAGCTGTGCTCTCCCCCAAATTCATTTGCATTTGTTGGTCGTGACGTAAACGTAGCACTAGGCTGTTACTATTGGTGGCATCTGTGTTAGCAGCAATTGGAACTAAACCTTTTTTAGAAACATTGTCTGTGTGCTTGATGCTGCCTTCATGTTTTCCCAGATCTGAGCGTTTAGCACTCAGTCGACATTCACATACAGTGCAAAATGTAAAATAGGGGTCCAATTCGTCCGGTATAACCCATGGATAAATAAACTGATACTCAGGCAACATTTTTTGACGTGGATATTTTCCTTGACCGTTGCGGAGTCTATTTCGATGGTTATATTCCGAGCGCAAAACATCACTGCAAGATATAAAAACAAATACATTACGAAATTATTTCGAATGAAACAAATACTTACAGTCTCTCCTGTGTTAAATGTGACATTTTCAACAGTTTACTTATTCGTTTTCTATATTTATGTTTTTATTTTGCAATTTTTGTTTACACGCAATAAAACCCAATTTCACAAAACATTTGAAGTGTCAAAAAATTTAGTGCTGCCACCTAATACAACTTGATTTGTGTCTTAAATTGAGCCTGTTAAGTCAATAATGCCCTTTGAGGATTAAAATATATCGTGCTCACATTAAACGGATTTCACTTAATGTAGAGTATGGCGAATGCACTGGAGTGATATTCTGTAGTTGACTGCGATTTTTTGATATCACTTAAAAGAAAATCTTTCGTTTTTTTAAATTGGAACCAGGAACAATTTTAATTTTTGCAGTGATATGATCAAAGCACTAACTCCACAAAAATAATTAGCAGCATTGTTTAATGTCATAAGAAGTTTATGTTGTGACTTAGAATAAAGCTTGCTATACACAACATTGAAAAAAGGTTTGTGTGGCATAATCAGTTGTATCACAATTCTACGACTTGTTTCAAAAGGGCTGAAATCAAAAAAAAGGTTCGTAAATAGCGTTATGTCTTTTAAATTTTAGCACCAGTACTGTTTAAGCCTAAACCAAAATAGACGTAATGATACGTAGCAACTAAACGAATGTTTCGCTACGTCGATTTTGATATCTAATCCAAAGTGTTATGTGAGCTGGTTAATTTAGTGTCGGTCAAATAGCTCTTATGACGAGAAGGGACGCTTTGAAGTTCGGTTCTTACGGAATTCTCGTCAAAATGTTTCGCTCACTTTCGACCAGTTATGTATATACGTTAATTTTGACTATCATATATTCGAATTTACTTGTAACGTATCGTCACGTCTATTCTGGCTTAAACTTAAAGTGGTCAGAAGGATTTAATTTGGAGTAAAGTGCGACATGTACACAAGACTCGAATTACTCCCTGCAATTGGCAGAGCCAATTTCGTAAATAGGAAACAGCCAAATTTTAGAGTGAGGACAAGTCGAATTTAAGATTGAAGCTCAAATTTTCCATAAGTTCAATAGGGCGAGTAAGAAAGAGTTGATTGTCGTTATGTAAACTTGTACAGTGGAAAATTTAGCAACAGACAAAAAATAGTGGAAAGGTTTTTAATCTGACAGCGACGAGTATTTTGTTGTGGTATGCAAATAAAACTTAAACAAAAAACGAATTTTCTCAGAATTAAAGTAGTCAGCGCTACATCTGCAACTAGTCTTTCACTAATTCCAAGTGCTATACATTCATTAATGCGCTTAAGTTGGCTGAACGGGTCCAATATGTTACATTTGGTCAAGCATTTAGTTACAAAAACCACTTAGCGCCAATCCGCGGCATTTTGTCAAACTGTTGCAGTTGCTTTTAACATTTTTGGAAGCAAAGCTTGCAGAATTATAGAAAGAAAGCAGCCTTTGAAGCAAAATTATAAAAAATTACATATTTTTTCTATAATTTTTATACATTTTGGCAGAAATTATTTTAATAATTTATGTAAAATTGTGGTATAAGTGCATGCAGTTTCATTAGCAATGTGAGTGTTTTCTCTATGCTTGTTTTTTCTATTTCTTTCCAGCTTTGGTTTAGTATATTCTATATCATCATTCTTAAATTTTTTGTGCTTATTTATTTAGGGATGCTGCTTCAGGTACTGAATTTGTATCTATGCCGCTAATGGCGGTGAAGGAAGAGCCTGTCTCAACTGATGATCCGGCGGTTCAATTAAATGATTCATCCACTATGGCCGAACCGGACCCCATGAATTTGTTGGACCCAGTTCAAGTTTGTGAAACTCACGATTCTGAAGCAACTAGTTCTGAACGGAGTGATCATTGGCCATCGAAAAAGCTGTGGCAGTCATGGATGGCAGAGTATCCATGGCTTTTGCATGAGGATGAAGATGATATTTATGGCTATTGTCTGTATTGCAACATTAAGCTAAACATAAAGTCCCAAAAAGCTCCAAGTACTCATGACCAAGCTCGTAATCACGTGGAAAACAAGGATAACTATTTGGCATTTAAAGAAAGTGAGGAGAGTGCTAATATAGGGTAATTTATTTGTTTTTTGTAAAATGCTTAGTGATGCACGATAGAAATGGTTGAAAATGTTTAGTAGTGCATCGACGAGATGAATGCGTAATTTGAAAAAAAAAAAATATAAAATAGTCTGCTTCATACTGGAACTGAATGTGGGCAAGTTTGAAATCAACCTATGGAGAGTCTTGAGGTCGCTGATAAATAACGCCTGCGGACCGGGCTGAATATTATTCAGCAAAGACAAATTGTCATTAAAAAGTTCAAGATGTCTTCCGAGAGAATTACATGATTTCAATGCTGAAGTCAATTACCTAGACTTACTATTAGACACACATTTCAAAATTAATAATAGCAACCATGAAATAGAAAAATTTTTGGATGTAGGCCATATATTCCGACATGAATCTATACCATGATTGATTTGTGAAAACATTCTTATGGCAGTAGCCAGAATATATTTTGAAACCTCATAAATTTTAATCGTTATAAACAAAATTTATGTTTTAGTAAGTCATAGTGAAATAAGTAAAATAATAGCCGATATTGAGGATCCAGTTGAATCGATGCTTAAGAAAACTGTCTGCATTGAATTGCACTACGAAGTATAGGAGTACTACAAATCACCGAAGTTCGTTCTCAAATGCCCGAAATTCGTTCGGAAATCCACTTTCTTAAAAATCCACGTTTTTAGACAAACATTTTGCATACGATTACCATTGCTCAAATTACCGAAGATCTCACAGTAGCGTTTTTCAACGCGCGTTTTAGCTTAACTCGTTATTAACGAGCGAGAACGTTTTGCGTTCACATTGTCGTCGAACATTGTTTTCTGAAAAATTTTCTTTAAGGTAAAATAATCGTAGTGTTGATTTCTTTTTTTTTTGGCATAGTTTTATTTTAGGAACCGCCCATAGTTTTTTATTAAACCCTGCTTTTATTGCGACGCTTTTAATACTAACAACGAATCTGGAATAAAAAGTTGGTGGACGCATCTAGTGTCGTAGATATAGATTAAAAATCATTATGAGTTTGGAACCCCTGAATCAATGTCCAAAATATTGGAGACATATGAAAAGTAAAAAAAAAGAGCGATCGCTTAGGGAACTCCCCAATAGAACTGATTTCTTAATTTATATACAATAGTAGGCACCATCTAGCACGCAAAACTTCGTTTCCATTTAGTGGTACAACAAATATATGGAGTTCTGCATACTTCTGCCGAAATAAAACTAAATCCTTATTGTGCGCTCTCATTTGTATAAACAAATGCTCTCTCGTTAGTCTCAAAAGCGCTCTCGTCACTGCGGAGGTATGAGTAATCTGGGGAGTGACGAAATTATACTAAAATGTCGGTAACGCGGTAAAACATGTCTTTGTGAACTATGTACTAGTATTATTACCTTATACTCCGTTAGGAGTGTAGAGCCGGAACAGAATTTCTATAGCTATTCCGATCCCTGGCCCGTTATATTTTCGATGTCTCACTTCCTATTCGACACCACGATGTTCTGGGTCTTCCTCTGCATCTATCTCTGTGAGTTCCACCAAAGCGTTGATCAACATCCCTAGCGTCTCTCCTGATAGTGAAGCATGTCCATGGTATTATGATTTTCATAATATCAGTTTAGAGAGGAGTGTGGTTTGTGTCCAAATGAAGTTCGTGAAACGAGATAGTACGGGGGCAACCAAATCCTCAATATCCTCCTCAAGCAGGAATTTTTAAAAGTTTGTATTCGTCTCGTCAGTCGGCTTGTGAGGGACCATGACTCGCAAGCATATAGCAACACTGTTCGGACATTGATTGAAATTATTACAGTTTACGGTGGTTCCCTTATATTATATGCTAAAATTTTTGAGAAATGCTCTTGATATTGCTTAAATTTTCGCAGTACATGTAAATATGTTCCAACAGTGGTGGCCTGGTGGCTGAGTTGCGGAAAGTTAGCTTGCATATGGCCAATCATTATGGCCTTACTATTGATAAATTCGGTGAAAATATTTCTAGTGCATCATCATCATCGTCTTCTTTGTGCGTTTTCTCAGGCTCCGCACAAGGCAAGTTTGAAATCAACTTATGGGGAGTTGGGCATAATCTAAGCGATTTTAATGGTTTTGTATTTAAGAGAAGCCCTATGCCTTTTAATGTGTCTTAAGGGTAAAAAATTAAATCAAAAATTTTCGCTCCGATCTAGTCTCAGAAATATAGCCAACCGACATCTATCGCCGTCTAATAGTTAAGAAGCTGATCTGATCTGATCTAATGTCAGCAATCGCCTTCGAGGACTTTAAGGGGTCTTTCATAGCCTATAAGACCATACGTCGATTATCTTCCCTCGTTTATCGTTGGATCTTTTTCGTTTTAAGGAATTCGTAACAAAACTCTCACCTCGCTAATGATCATGCAATAAATTTATACCCTGTAGTCTTAGCTCTTCCACAAGTCGTCTTGTGGAGTGCAGTGATCTTTTCGACCGATCCAAAACAGACTATTTTTGCATTATTCTATTGTCAGACACTGTTCATTATATGATATAATATTTTACGAACCTTTCGTAATTACCTATAAAACTTGCGAATTCTGCCCCGAAAATGCACACTGATCTATGCAATCAAAAGCGGAGCAATCGGTACCCGGTCAAAACCCCAATGGTCATAATCCCCAAAATAATTTTGGGCCTAATGCCCGTTTTTTCGTTCATAATCCCTATTTATTTTTTGGGCTTACGACCACTTCTCAGAACGGAGATAGTCCCCAAAAATAGGAACCCAGGTTTTATAAAGTGCTGTACAAAAATCAAAACAACAAAAAAACATAACATTTTAGTATTACTGTATTGGTTTGCAGGTTGCAGGTTTTTGAATATTTTGTGCAATTTTTGGCAGTCGTTATTTTTTGTGAGAATCGTATGGAAAAAGAAAGTGACAAATACAAAATTTGTAAACAATAAATTTTTGCTGAGAGAATCGTATGGGAAAAGAGAGTGATAACAATTGCACAATTAGCAGCGCAAGTTTGGACAACCAAATAGTTGTGCAAACTTGCGTTGTTTTTTCAAAAAACTTTCCATACGATTTTTGACAGTTCGTTTGCACAGGTTTCAAAAGTGCACAACTTTTACTCACTCCATTTCATGTTTTTTTTTCAACCTTTATATAACAATCTTCTAAAGTTTTTGTGGATTTCCTACTGTTTTTAGATCTAACACAGTTAGCATAAAGCAAGAATTTGGTGCAGATAGTGATATATCAGCTATTAAATACAAACGGATGTCGCAAACTGAGCCTCTTTTCAATTTCATTTGGCGCCGTTGGCAAGAACTTTATCCATGGTTGGAGCGTGATAAGGATGATGCTACATATGGAAACTGCAAATATTGCAAAGTGCGTTTACAAGTAGAGTATTCTTACCAGCGCTTGCGGCATGAAGAGAGCAATAAACATCGAACAGCTGTTTGGCAGCATGCAAATAGGGACTCCTTTAGTAGAAAGAGTGCTGTTAGTAAAAGTGAACGTAGAAACAATGCAGATAAAACTATAGAGGATCAGGCGAGTGAGGAAGCTGAAAGTCCTGTTAATGATAATCAAGAAGCTTCGGAACATTCAAGTAAAGAAAGCGATGCTCAAGAAGATACAGAAAACAACTCTGAAGCTACAAAGTCTAGAAGAAAACGATCGTAAATAGTTATAAAATTATGGTTAAATCTGGATATCTATTAATTTCTTCTTTCATTTATAAGCAGCCTTTATTTGAAAAGTCCATGGATTCGGTTACAGCATAATTCACCACAGACATGTCAGTGTAAGATCTGTAATGTTAAAATGATATTATCGAACTTTGGAAGACATTTACGTTCGAAAATGCACATCGACACAGAAAAAATGTATAAAACTTCTAAGTATGTTTGCGATTTCATCTGAAGTGTAAACATTACATAATGCAATAAAATTTATCTTTTCAGGGATTCATGCACAAAAGTAAAGCAAGAGCATGAAGTCAAAGCTCGTGGCTGGAAAATGTATGCCAAAAAACATCCATGGTTAGTTGAAGATCCCGAAGAACCTGTGTATGCTTATTGTAAATATTGTAAAAAGCGACTCTACCTTGCTATGCATGCTAATAAGCGTTTAATGCATGAAAGGGGACTGGCTCATAGAACTGCCGTAAAAGCGTATAAACGAAAATTGTCAGCAACAGCAGTCAAAGCCGGTAATATCAACGAGGAACGTGAAGGTAAAGATGAAGAATCTGAAGAAGAGGAAGAAGAAGCAGACGAAAATGAAGCGGAAGATGAAGACAATCAGACAGAAGAAGATGAAGAAGAAAATAACGAAGCTGACGAAGAAGCTGAATCTGGTACAGATATTGAAGAAAATGACGAAGACGATGATAATGAGGAAGCAGACGACAGTGCTGAAAATACAAATGTTGATTATAGGTATATTGCTTTATTAAAACAACCAAGGATTATATACATTTTTTTTTTAATTTGTACTAATTGCATTTTTAACATAAGAAATATTTAAAATATATGAAGACCTCCACGCAGCAAGGGTTAACGACAAAACTCATTCAAATGAGTTCATGAAGTTAAACATCTTAAAGAAAGGTGCTCCTGGAATTATTCTTCTGTTTCTTAATATAAAGCTTCTCTGCGACACAATTGAGAAGAATTCAAAAGAGTTTTCTTACGAATGGTTTCATGTGCTCATGAAATCTACGTTTTCTTTAGAAAAAAAATGCTGAAAGTGTTAATTAACTCTGTAGCTCTATGGGTTTTATATTTTTGTTGTTTTGTGAAAAGTTCTTAAGTTAATTTGTGGTAAAAATGAGTTATTTACGGCAGAGCTGCACACAAAAATCTGCTTGTGAACTGGTTACATCAGTTGACAAAAATTTTATAATTAGCTGCGGAAAGTAAATTGCCTACAAAAAAAAAAACAAAAGCTGAAGGAGCAAGTGAGTTGAAAACAAACTACATGCAGCTATTGCGAACCGATGTGTTTACCTCGAGTAACGGCAAGAGCTGACCGAGCCGGTGCTCCTTTACAAAATTGCAAAAACAAAAAGCGATAAAATTTGTTGTATGCTAGACCTAAATAAATGCGTTGCGTAATGCGTGCAATACATTAGACAAACAACAACTTACCCACCAGCTTCACTTCGCTACGTACATCGAAATTGGAAATTCAAAGAGCATTGCGTACGTACTCTGCGTATTTGGGTTGGCTCATTACATTTCGTATGAGGGTTCACCTAGGGTAGGCTGTAAGTGCACTGTAGACAATAAAATGAATAAGTTCGAATAACGGAAAGAGCTCGAGAAGAGCTGAATATTTTTTGTTATTGTTGTAAGAGCTTCGAGCTGTGCATCCTTGATTTATTATGTAAAACCCTGCAAGTGCAAAATGTTTATACGAAAGCTTCTATATCCTGTAAATTAAAAGTTATTGAGGTTAACAATTCAAAATTTATTTCCTTCATAAAAATGTTCTAATGATTCGTTCTAAAAAAATATCTCTGAGCTAGGTTAGGTTAGGTTGAAGTGGCATTCAGTTACGAACCGACTCACCAAATGTGATCCATTGGGATACCACAGAATGTCTGACTATACCCTCTCATTAAATCAACCAACTACATTAGCATGCCTAAGGTCATCCAGGTTATCAAATAAAAACGAAGTAAGCGTTGTGGCGTTTTCCAGCAAGTGCGAGGCAGGAGTATAGAAAATGCTTAATGCTTTCCTCCTCCACATCTCCACAACTTATACAGAAGTCAAAAGATTAACACCTATTCTCTCCGCTTGTCTGCCGATGAGGCAGTGGCCAGTTATTACTGCAACAATTGGCGAGACACAATGTCTTGTGCGGGATATCAGCATCCCATTTCGGTCAGATTTGCCTAGTTATATTAGACCCTTGAGTCCATCTTTTGTTAGCATTTTTTTTTTCCGAGCAAAGAACTTGAACTTAAGGACTCTTCCATCGAACGATAACGATAAAAGCTCCGTTCCCATGAGAATTATGTACGCTGCAATAGCTTTATTTTTGTTGTCTTTCGATAGTGTTAATATGTAATCAGGTGCGTTTACAGCATGTGCCATATAATATTTGAACGTTTTCAGCCTTATGTTATGAAAAGTGTGGGTCATACGTGAAACTTATAAAAAAAGGTGTATTTACGTACATCTTTTGTCTGATATAAATTAGTGTCCGACTAATACGTTAGCATGCAAGGTATTAACGAAAAAACGTTTTTAAATCTATGATCCTAAATATCATAAGAACTTTTGAACTAACTTCACTAATGAACTGAATATATTTTTTTGGTAGCAAATAGATTAATGCCAAAGTTAAATTTATATTTGGTCAATAGAAATCGAAACACTAATTTCTTTAACTTTTGATCTTGATCAGTGTCAAAGTCAAAAGATAAGTTCACATCCGGCGTTTAATAATTCAGACCTCAGATATCTGAACTTGAAATAACATTTTAAAGTTCAGTTTTCTCAGATATGTACATATACAAAATCGAGATCCTGCTTCTGTAGGATAATAAAAACTTAAGTTTTCATATGTTTGAAAATATATTTTTTTTGAGGTCATCTTTTGGTTTTAGGTTTACTTGTTATACCAATAGAATACTTTTAGTTAAATTTTTGGAATGGAAGGGTTGTAATTTAATAGAAAGTATTTTTGTGTATTTAAATTACAAAATATGGATTTTATTTAAAATCTAAAATTTATTTGTAGATCTTTTCGTATAAAAAAGGGTTCTGAAGAGTGGATACAAAGATTCCCATGGTGTAAAAAATATAAAGATCCTGCCTTTTATTGGTGTACTTATTGTAAGAAAGCGCTAAAGATGACTTTAGATCGGAAAAAACACGATAGAGGCGGTATACACAAAGAGGCGGAAAAAAATATTGTGAGCAACACATCTCGAAACCTGTCGCACTTTGAGTGAGTAGGAATTAAATATTAATAGGGTTTAATTTATCATGTTTTTTTTTTTTGAATTTTGAACTAGACATTCACAACAAGATAAACGAATACGCTACTATCCTTGGCTTGTTTACACAAAAAATAATCCGCAATATGTTTTCTGTAAATATTGCCGCATACGAATGGTTGCAGGTGCAAGTCGTATAAAACATGAAACTACCAAGCGGCATAAAGAGGCTGCTGCTCAACTTAAAGCAACTGATAAATTGTTTGTACAGTTGTATATATTTTAATGTAAGTTATTGATAGTAACTTTATTTTTGCAGAAAAAAAACGCCACTGAAAGCAGCAGCAGAAGAAGCACCAGTTAAATTAACACATTCTGCTATGTTGCGAGCACGTTCGATACAAACTAAAGTAGCGATGTGGAAAACTCGCTTTCCATGGCTTACATATAAGAGAACTGAAAAGCAGCCGAATTATGGCTATTGCAAATACTGTGAAATGCGTGTTTACTGCCCTACTGATAAACTTGCAGGGAAGCATCAAAGAGCGTCAAAGCACATTCGGGCTAGAATTCAAATTAGACGTCAGAATATGCCAGCACCGCCAAAAGAGAGTAAAGGTGTAGAAGAGACTGGTACCGAAAAAAATACCGATCTTTCGAGTATAAGTTACCCTGAATGGATTATAGATATTGAAGGAGATCATGGATTTTGCAAATATTGTAATGTTCGGTTGTTTTTAAAACAAGCGGTATTAAGAGATCGTCACCAGTCAACAGCAAAGCATAAAAATGCAGAATTGGAATATTTGAAGCAAAATCGTGATATCAACGCAGACGTTGATGCTTCAAAAAATATGGAATGTGATACAGTAGTGGTGGAAGATGATGTTTTAAGCGTTAAGTAAGTATAATTATTGAATCCTTCTACTGGATTTTTTATTATGGGTGATTTTTGCTTTCATGAAGTTTTTATACAAAAAAACGAATTGCTATGGAGCGGCGAAGGTTAAGGTTACTAAAGTGTTTTTGAATGCAGAGTACTTGCGCCAGAGCTGTAGTATGTCGATTCCATACCATCAAAATAAGAATTTAATTATTTTTGCGCCATTCAATGGAATGGCTATTAATAACTGGGAGTAGGAATTCATTAGAAAATTATTGAGTCCACGACTCAATAGAGTTACTTTTTTTCTTCAAAAAATGCATACCCATATTTGCTAAAAAAATATATATCTATTACAATTTTTTTGGCCAAAAAAAATTATAAATATATTGTTATGCATACTTAATATCAGACCCCAAAAGTCGAACATTTTTGGAATTTTTACTTATCGCTCGTTTGCTGCAAGACCGTTATAACTCAAAAAACCTAAATTTGGCGAAAAACGAATTTAAAGTTTTCAATAAATTACTTTTTATATGAAAATTCAAAATAGTATGCTTACATAAACTCGTCTCACAAGGCAAGTTCATTAGATATCTTTCTGAGTTTTTCACACTAGGTAAATAAAAGATGAAATGGCGGATGGTTCTGGATGCTTAACTCAAATATCCGAACTTTCACCCACACTAAAAATGTGAGCGTGGTTTGACAACATAAAAAAAAAATACCTAAAACGCTTTATCTTGACACCTAAGATAGATTTTTTTTACGTTTTACTAAGTCGGCTTTTTCGTAAAATTTTAACGAAGTCGGACAGAAACTCTGTCCGCGCCGTTTACAAGTTTGAGCTAAGATGCTCAAATTTTTGGGACGGTTATTTTTAAACTTCAAGCTAAGATATAGGTAAAAAGAAATAAAATCTTATACAAAATTTTGAAAAAAAAACACCCCAATGTACATGCGTATAAAAGAAATATTTTGAAATAGATTTATGATTCTATGCAAGCATTCTTATAGGCAAGTTTTTCAATTTGCTGCTAATGAACCTACCGACATTCAAAAACTACTTTTTTTAAATACTTATTTGTTTTAACACATAGATCGGAGCCAATGGATGAGGATGATGTTCTTGAATACTTGCTTCAACGTTCAGAACGAACATCGAAAAATACACAGGATGCTGTTGATACCGAGTTAACAGAACCAATACATAAGCGACCAAAATTGTCAAATCCAAATTTGATGGATCGTGCCAAAAGATTGACAACGGCACACTTGGAACTTTTACGACTATCACGAGACTTAAATGATGAGAGTAGTCGCAAAAAACGATTTTCATTACCAAGCAGTTTGTTCAATACTTCAGCGGCAATTGCAGCTTTAATGTCACCAGCTCAAGTAATACCACCGCCCCAACCACTTCCACTGAATGCGCGAAACAATATAGAGCTCTTTTTTGATAGTGTCTGCGAAAGTGTAAAAACCCTGCCATCCGACTTAGCCGCCGAGGGAAAAATTAAAATAATGCAGTTAGTAGCTGATTTAGAAACGCGTGCCTTGCAACGCAATCATTCAATGTCAGATCTTCAAATTAATTCAACACAATCTTCCACACCTTTGCCATCTCGTAACACTTCTTCTCCAGCTGTTTCAACAGATGTGCCTAGCACAACAACGAATTGTTTTGATAATGACAGTACTTCGCCAATTGCCGCAGTTCCTTTATCTCAATCCGTTTCATCACAAAGTTTAGATAACGGATTGCGAATTATTCCTATAAATACACCTCAACGTCAATCGGACACTACGGATATTAATAGCGGTGGTGTACAACGTCGTATACAAGTAAATACGTCTATTGCTACCGATAATAATATGAGGCGTGTATCAATAAGCCCTCTAACACAAACAAGTAAAAAACAAATTGATGTTTCAATAACACGTGTACCACAACCGTCCCCAACTAAAACAATTACTTATACAAAGGTGCCGCAAAATACGCAAAGTAATATTATACACATAGCACCATCATCTTCATCATCAGCTGCTTATCAGCGAACAACACAAATGCAACAAAATGCTACATCTTCTGATAATGGTGGTGTTCAGCGTATTCAACAAGTGCAACAGCAGCAAAATCAGCAACAGCAGCAATATCAGCATCAGCAACAGCAATATGCGCAACAACAACATTTACAGAAAACGACAATAATTGACAATGGCGTTCGACGATATCAAATAAACAACAAACCATCGCAGCCTCCTAGTACCCCAAATGAATTTTCCTTTCGACGTATACAACTCCCATTAAAAGGGGGAGCAACTATTACTCCAAAGTCTAATATGCCGGCAACATCAAAACCTAATCAAACGTATTCAAACATTTGAAGGATGGTTGAATAAACTTGGCCTTCATTTGCTAAGTAAGCAAACCCATCAGTTTTTGTTTAGGTATAAAAGTTAAATATTTGAACTTTTATTGTTAACTCAGTGTAAGAAAAACATTTATATTTGATTTGTCGTAAAATTTAATTTAAAAATATTGATAAATTGACGATAGATTCAGAATGTAATAATTAAGTGAAGAGTTGAAATGTAGAGAAGATTACTTAGTTCTAATAAACATGTATTTGATTTTTCGTTCGATTCGTTCATGAAAAGGCAAAATATTTCGAATATGAGAGTTTATACGAGCTTGTATCCTTAGTACATCGTTTTGGGCTTATTTCTAAATATTTGGTCTCTTTTTTAAGTTAAAAAGCGAAATGTAATTTTGACTTTACTTCTTCATATGTATTTGGTTTTATTTTACACTGGGAAAAGTTGAACGTTAAATTTATGTCACACCAACAAATTATGTTTAGACACTAAAATATATTTTCTATAACATATGTAATATCATTAAATTTTAAGACTTTTTTTTATTAAACAAAAAATTAAATCGATAGGAAGATTTGCCATCAGAGAATAGGCTAAAACGTAATCGAGTAGAACATAAAAATACATGATATATTGGAAATAAGACCAACTGGCGCACGTTTGTTATGACTATATGTACACTTTCTGCAAATGCTAGTTTTAATTTTTTTTTTAAATTCTTAATAAAGTCGTTTAACTTTATATTCTTTATGTTTCACTTAAATAAGTTAATTTTATGTAGCATTTCATTTATGTACTTTACGGCATTCATTTTTGTTTTCCTCAGAAATGTTATATTTTTATAATGCTTTATTTTTTAGTGCATTTGTATTTGTTCGAATTAATTTCATATTCATAGGGCTGTTTGACTTGAAATCTTATACGAAATTTATTAGTTTGAGCTCCGGCCAAGTAAAGCTGGATATTGTGTAAACGGTCCTTAAACATATTAAAAATATACCGGAGTATCTCTCCATTTTGAAAAAATTATATTTTAAAATGTTTTGGTCAAAGTTTAACTTTAAAATACAACACTTTCAAAAGTGAGTTTTTATGCTTTTTATACTCAGCTCAAAGCATAGAGAGGAACATACAATACATTACAATGATGGATAAATAAATATACATTTTAAAGAATGTAATGTAAGTATAAGTTTTTAAAATTTACTAATCGTCAACACATTGCACGAAATGTGGGCTGGAGGAATAAGTAATATTCTCGAGATTGGTAGAGTCGTAAATTGACAGTTGACTTGTTAAAAATACTGAGGTATAACATAATCTAAGATGCCAGGAGATATTAGCCAAAGGCGTAAATAAAATATATCCGAAAAAATAGTAAGTATTTTTAATTAATTGCAATGAACTGAAATTAACGATGAATGTGAACCAAAAGCCGGTGAAGGTCCTCGCTTGTATTCGCGACGCAACTGAACTGTTCTTTTTATTTCTTTTTGCTCGTCTCTTCTTATTCGTCATTTTTATTGGCTGGTGCCTTACATTCGGCCTATCCTGTCAATTTGGACACGTCGTCGTCTTCTGGATTAAATTCGTATTCTTCATTAGGTGCTAATTAGTCATCGGTTTCAACCGGCATCTATTCTTCATTATATTTCTGCAACAAGACCGATGATAGGCCAACTGAACTGGCATCTGTACGGATTTGAATTTCTGCGCTTACATCAAATGCTAAAACTGGTTCCGAAATAAACTGGGCTTTTAATTCTTCAAATGCCTTCGTCTGGTTATCGCTCCACACTTTTGTGTATGATATAAACGACAAGAAGACTGCTGTCTGCATTTAAATCTGACTAAAATTTAGAAGTTTGTCTTCAATTGAATTCAATTTTTGCACTTGATATCGGAAGTATTAAAATTTTTATAATCAATGATAACATAATTTATAATTTTAAACCAAATTGATGAGAGCTACATATATTGCTGAATGCAACAAAAACGATTTTTAACACCATAATCATCGTAGACTCCGTGGCGCAACGGTAGCGCGTCTGACTCCAGATCAGAAGGTTGCGTGTTCAAATCACGTCGGGGTCAAAAATAAATATATTTTTTTTAAAAATATTTATATCTTTAACTCTGCTAATATTAATAAATTATAGTTACAGCAGGCTAAAACTAAAAAAAATAGCTGCTTGCGAAATGAAGGAAGCCAGAACTGTTTTTTAGCTAGCTTAGTCTTAAAATCAAACTATTCAAGTAAAACGTGATCATTTATTGACGAGAAAGTTGTGTTCGGATGAACTAGATTGACCGGTAACATATCACTCGTTTGCTACAAGATGGTCATAGGTCAAAAAATTTAAATTTGGTTAAAAACGCATTTAAATGACTACATATACATAAATAAAAGTATGTCAACATATACTCTTATCAGAAGCCAGTTTAATAAATACCGTTATGAATTTTTTACAAAAAATAAAACATGAGATAGCGGATATTTTGCATAATTTACTTGAATTTTTTTTTTTAGGTATGACATTCTTCTAACAAACAAGCGATATATACTTACAGAAATAACTCAAATAAAACAATTATTAATATTAACGATATTTATTATTAAAAAATTTTAGTTTATAATAAAAATTCTTATGTAACACTGTTTGTCAGTTAACAGTTAACTACTTTTGCTTCTCTTGTATAGCTACTAATCTTTTTGTCTAAACAACCATAAGTCGTGGTGCAATGTTCATAGACATTAATTCTTGGAACAGTAATTTTGCAGCATATGGTAAACGTACTTGAGATATTTGTGTCTTATTTTTACAGCCCTTACATTCAAATGTATTATTGCGTAAATTTGCAATTGCAATTAAACCGCAGAAATTGCACACATGTATGCGATACGGATCAGATACTTCGAATAAGCGTTCACGTAAAAATTGTGCGGCGCCGTGTGAAATTTGACAATCACGTTCCATTTCACCGAAACGTAAACCACCATCACGTGCCCTGCCTTCCATAGGTTGACGTACAAGAATCTGCACTGGACCACGCGCACGAGAATGGATTTTATCGTCCACCATATGTTTTAAACGTTGATAGTAAGTGGGACCCAAGAAGACCTGTAATAAAAATTTTTAATATACTAGTATCTGCATGAACAATAGTTTCCCAATCGACGCGAATTCCGTAAAGAACGAAGCTTTGTTCAGACGTAAACTTTGGCAATTTTTGCTTGGCTTTGGTATAACTACTAATTCTTCAAATTTTCAGTAGTTTTTAGTTAGTAGTGTCTATTACTAAGCGCTTGATATAAATTGAGCGTCAAAAGTGAAAAATAAATGAATTTTCGAATACGATACCTCGGTAAAATATTCGAGAAAGCCTTCAATTAAGATACTAGTTGGACATTGTGTCGGGTAGGCCCAGTCAAAAATATATGATTTTTATGCACAATTACCTGAGCATTAATTTTTCTGCCTGTATGTCCATTATACATAACTTCGTTTCCACGCAAATGATATCCGTATTCTTGCAAAAATGTTGAAATTTTTTGTACGTTGACAGCATCGTTAAATGGTGTAGCATCACCAATTTCGCCCTTATTGGAACCTAGCTTGCCTGTATTGCGAAAACGGCAAAATGGAAATTGAGATCTTTCTAATGAAAACTAGTATATTGACGTACCTTGCAAGCATTCGATTAAATGGCCAATTGTCATACGAGATGGAATAGCGTGAGGATTAATAATAATATCTGGAGCTAAGCCCTCACATGTGAAAGCCATATCTTCTTGACGATACTGTATTCCACATGTACCTTTCTGTCCATGACGAGAAGCAAACTTATCGCCAATTTGTGGTATACGCACTGAGCGCACGCGAATTTTACAAAACTTATAGCCTTCACTATTGAGGGTTAACATAACTTGATCTACAATACCAGTTTCAGAATTACGCAAAAATGTAGAAGCATCTCGTTTGGTGAAACGTTTCGTAGTGCCCTCAAGCTAAAGGTGACGATAGTTAATTATTTGACACAAATTAAAAAACTGAATAATAATGTACATACCTCATCATCGTTTTCTGGCAATGTTATGGTCTTGCCAATAACTACATCATCTCCTGACACACGTATACCAGGTGCAATTATACCATCGTCGTCCAATTTATCGTAGTGAGCATTACGCATACCCTGACATGTCTGCCTATTCGGTTTCTCGAAATTCTCTTCCTGATCGCCAATACGTTTGTTTTCAGAATCTTTATATGAGCGATAGAAAACGGAGCGGAAGAAACCACGCTCTACAGCAGATGCATTCAAAATGACAGAATCTTCTTGATTGTAACCAGTGTAGCACAAAATTGCAACAATTGAATTTATACCAGCGGGCAATTCTCTGAAGCGTAGGTACTCCATAGAACGTGTAGTTACAAGCGGTTTCATTGGATAGTACAGGACGTGTGCAAGAGTGTCCATGCGAACGTGAAAATTAGTAATATAAACGCCCATGGCCTGTTTACCTATAAAGAATTACAGTCAAATGAATATTGTTATCCAGTAAATTAAAAAAGGAATGGAATCTTAGATAAATAGACTTCGGAAAAACTTAAAGCCCTCACTACCAAACAACACTTTTCTTACCCATAGCACTTTGATAGGTATTACGTGGACTCTGGTTATGATCGGGAAATGGAATAATAGAAGCACAAACGCCAAGAATCATAGCCGGATGAATTTCACAGTGAGTGTAAGTAGTACAATACGCATAGTCTTTGTCTTGTTTCAAATCATAAGGTGACATAGCAATCATTACAGTTTCTTCTTCCAAAGTATCAATATATTCCACGACACCTGAAGCGACCAACACTTGCCAACTGTAATTATTGTAATCACGCTCCTTTAACATTTCGACGTGAGTCTTTTTCAACAGCAATGAGCCATTTTCAACGATCAGTAGAGGACGACAAATACGACCAGCGTCTGTGTAAATGCGAATTTCACGATCACGGATGTCACGAATCATGGACACTTCTGATACAATGATATCCATTTGACGACGTAGTTTGCGAAGAGTAGCCATAAGTTGTTCTGGGTCACGATGTATACCAACCCAACAACCATTCACAAAGATTTTTGTTGCATCAGCAATAGCAGAAGGAGCTATTTCTTCTAAATTTTCCATCGACCATTCTTCCAAGAACTCAAGTATAGGTGATGGTTGTGAACCGACAGATATATAAGCCATAAGCGCCAAATTTTTTACTAAACCGACAGCAGCGCCTTCAGGAGTTTCGGCAGGGCACAACATTCCCCAAAGTGTGTTGTGCAATTGACGTGGCTTGGCAAGTTTACCATCACGACCAATTGGTGAATTAACACGACGCAAATGGGACAGTGTAGAAGCGAACGTTAACCTGTTTAACACCTGAGCAAGAAATGGTAAGTGATTTTATTTAAAAAAAAATTCGTTTTTACCTGTGATACACCAGCACGAGCCTGATGCGCTTTTTTTTGATCTCCCCAATTGCCAGTAGCCAAAGAGTAACGCAAACCATCAGTAATAATATTTGTTTTAATGGCCAATTCCAAATTGAAGTCCTTTCCACGATCAATAAATTTCTGAGTATACATTCGTACCTCCTTCATTAAATTCTTAAAAAGTCCTCGAAATAGAAAGGCTAATAGCGGACCAGCAAGATCTAAACGTTTGTTTCCTAAAGAAAATATGCAATCTTTAGTCAAATTCAACAGCGTTAAAAAAGCAATTTACCGTAGTGATCACGGTCATCCAATTCACGCCTTCCCAAAGAGGCCAACAACAACCTATGCACCATGTAACCAAGAAAGTAAGCTTTTTTAGTTTCGCAGAAATCTGAGACACCAACATGCGGCAACATTTCCTTTTGTAAAATTTCCTTAGCGTATTTTATACGCTTGTCTTTAGTAACACCAGGACGCGCACCACGTGCGCCAATGAAATTTAAAGCAACATTTTGTTCCTGCACAACAAAGGCTTCATCTAAAGAAGGCTTCACCATTTCCATCATTTCTGGATCATCGAAATCATAGATGATATGTTCTAAAATATCACGATCTGCGACAAATCCCAATGCACGGAAAACAATCATAATCGGAATTTCCTGTTTAATATATGGTAAGATTGCAATAATTCGCTGACCGATAGCTGATTTTTTAATATTTTGTGAGCCACGAGCCATCATATTGACCCATAATGTTGAAGTCGGTCTAGAGCTATGCTCAAGACAAGAACGAATTTCAGATTTGAATGCATATTTTCCATCTTTCATACTGAAAACATACACAGTGTTGGTGGCCATTTTCTCTTGAGCGATTAGAACTTTTTCTGAGCCGTTAATTATAAAATAACCACCAGGATCTAAAGGACACTCATTCAATTCTGTTAAATCACGATCTGTTAACTGCGAAAGTAGACAGTAAGTTGAACGCAACATAATGGGAATTTTTCCAATAAATGTCTTTTGATGTTGTGTTTCAACGGGTTCTGCACCTTCAATAATTTTGGTTTTTGTTATATCGACGTAAAGTGGTGCTGAATAGGTTAGATTGCGCAAACGCGCTTCGTTTGGCATCATTGGACTTGGTGAACCATCTTTTTCCCAATGTGTTGGCTTGGACAAGTAAATCTGCTCAAACTTAAGCAGAAAACGTGGCTAGAAAAATTTATAGAAATTAATCAAAATTTTACATAAATTAAAAAATTAACACTAACTGGTGTTTCAATTTCACCCGATGTATGCTGTGCTTCTGCTTGCAAATCAATTGCTGGCGAGTCTTCAACAATACGCTGCACAGACATTTGAATGAATTCGTCAAAGCTGTCCAGTTGTTGACGCACCAAACCCTTTTCGTCAAAATAGGCGTTTATAACAATCCAGCAGGCTTCCTGCCACAACTCGTGGGAAATTTCTTCTGCATTCTCTTCCTCGTACAGTTCTGTAAATATTATAACACTTCAGGTTTAATTTATACAAAGCGTAGAGTGCTAGCGCTCCACATTATACTAAGCTGCGCCATTTTTTTCATTTTCACAGAAGTATTTTACGAAAATTGTTCACAGCTTTTTTCTTACCGTCTTCATTGTCGTACATCATTTTGCAAGTTTTAATTTGATATTAAAACTTCCCTTGAAACTTTTTAAGAAAAAAAAAAATCACTTTTAAACCATTAAAAATTAATTTTAAATAAATTTCACAACGCAAGAATAAATATTTGTGTATTTCACTAGAAGCGGTGTTTTCATTTGGCACATTCAGCCATCCTTCAAAAATTTCCAAGTGCTAGAGGGCAGCCACACGAGCACTCAGGTTGTACAGCATGGTTTGACAACACTCAGTTGTACAGCATGACTTGACAAATGAACTGTCATTTTCATACAAACCGCTTCAAAATAAACACGGCTATTATATCATTGTACAACGATTTAACACACGACACAACTGGGACGTGCGATTTATCTTCTATGTCAAATCGCACCAAAAAATAGAATTTGTTCTATTGATTTCTGCCAATTTTGTACTCACTACAAACGTAAAGGAAAAATATGGACAATATTGCACGTTCTAACTGTGTTTAACGCTTTAGAAGCGCTAGTTTGTGCGACAAAATTGTTAGTTCAAAAAACTTTTTATACGAGTGCACAGTTTGCACAGTGTTAGAGGGTTTTGAGCGTTTAGATGAATACCACTAATAGAATAGAGCTTTGGTAAATTGTCTTGATGTGTTTACTGTAGGGATTTTTTCTGTGTGTACTACACTGACTTGTTCAAAAATCAGATGCTTGGGAAAAACAAAGTAATGTGGTTTTTGTTTTTTGTAAACTTTGGCTCATTAAGATAAATAATAATTTCCCTGATAAACGACATTAAAAGTTATATCCAAATATGCATTTATCTTACATCTTATCGGATAGGATAGGACCTATCCTATCCCATCCTAACCTACTCTTAATATACACTATACACTATAATATTGTAAATGCGAAAGTTTGGACATTTTTTACTCAATCACGTCTTAACGACTAAGTGGATTTGTACGAAACTAGACGAGTAGATAGTCTATAGAATAGAATAATAGAATAGCACATAAGCTACTTTAATATATAAAAATACGGAACTTGGCACCTTCCATAAAAAACAATGATGAAAACTACTTAAAACGGTATATTTTGTATTTATGGCAGCTACAATTTTGAAATTTGTCCGTGCTAAGTATTTTGAAAATGTGGGCAAGATTACGAAAAAGTGTGTGACTTCTTTCATATAAAACTAAAATACTTAAAACGGAATTTAAGGCAGCTGCAATTGTAAAATTCAATACACGGATATACTTATCGCTCACTTACTTCAAGACTGGCATAATTAAAAAAAACGTGATTTTTGAGTTCCACATCACGTTTTTTGAGTTAATGATGCAGAAATATCCACCATTTTATGTTTTATTTTGTGTGATAAAATCAGTCAGTTATATTATAAACTTGTCTTGTGAGAAGAGTTTAAGTAGACATATATTTCTGCATTTTCATATAAAAAGTAACTTATTGAAAATTTTAATTGCGTTTTCTCCCATTTCAAGTTTTTTGAGTTATGCCAGTCAGTAAGTGAGCGATATATTGTTCTTGTCAAGCACCTTGCAAAAAGTGGGATGTTTCGAAAAAGGGGGAGTGGTAGGTACCTATAGCAGCTATAGTTGTGAAATTTGATATATGATTGTGTATTGTGTTCGGATTTAAAGGATTAAACGTTATATTTTGGTACTTTTAGCAGCAATAGCTCTGAAACTCTTCACATGTATTTTGAAAAATTTCGGAATTGAACAACGGGGCATACACGGGCAAAGCTTCGTGTAATGCTAGTACTTAATCTTTTTCTTATCATATCCAAATTAAAAGCATT
Source organism: Meiosimyza platycephala (assembly GCA_963662105.1). NCBI lineage: Eukaryota > Metazoa > Arthropoda > Insecta > Diptera > Lauxaniidae > Meiosimyza > Meiosimyza platycephala. The sequence goes on from OY759209.1 coordinate 77,753,595, forward strand.
TATAAATTGAAATTTACAAACCAAAATCAATAAATGTCCGCTTCAGCCCTAGTAGCAACTAATCGGAAATACTTAGGAAGCACTTTATGCACTTAAGAAACTTTAAGTTTAAGAGATTGTTACACGACATATAAGCGTGAAATGCATTTTGCATCTACCCGCTGGTAGTACATTTTTCTTTATTGGCATACTTCACTCTCATTTCCGTTTTCACATCCGTCGTCGTGGTGGCAGTGATGGAATTTTTTATCAAAAATGTGCACAACTTAAAGCTTCGACAACTTTAGTGGCACGTAACATACATAGAAGAGTAATAATAAACTTAGTACCAAAGTGTTTCTTTGAAGTGCAACGTCGGATGTTGATGACGTGTAATCCAATTAAATGTTACAAAATGCCACTTCTTCCACAAGAAATGAACTATGCATAATACGACCGACATCATAGTTCATCGATTTTATAAGAAGTTAAGACATCGCAAGTGTGATGAAAATATGATATGAATTAATATCTAGAATCTGCTGGCTCTTTCGATCCAAAAAAGGAAGAATGTGGACATAATCGGTGCTTGCGGGGCACACATTTTTTTTTATCTTTGGCTTCTATATTCTACCTTTTGCGAAGCAAAAATCTATTATGGCTGTACCTACTATAAGTATCAACAGTAACTTACGGTTTTCATTAATAAAATTATTAAATTATAGGTTATGTGCATTCTATAATGACAAAAAAAGACATTTTGTCATTTTGATATCGTTGACAATTAAAAATTTGATGAAACAACAGCAACAACAATGATAGCAGCAACAAAGTGTTAAATTATGTGATACAACAAATTTTTAATAGCATATAATTAATTTGCCAACGAGAGAAAATTTTTTTTATTCAAAACACACACTTTTTAAATGTTAAATTTTTAATGAAGGTGAATAGTTTAAGTTAGTCTTTGGTGTTAGCTTTGCTCATCAGCCCCGCTAGGAAAAACTAAAAAAATGTTATTACTAAACAGAGAGTGTAATCGACTGAATTTTGTTCGTCATTTCAAACGCATTTCTTATACAACGGGGCACAATTGGTCCACACTCGTAAAGAAAATTATACTAAGACTTTAATATACATATTGGCATTTCTTCATATTCAAACCAACTCACAACTGGTAACGACTTAATGAAATGGACAGTTTTTTAAATTTGGGAAATACCATGAAAATGGTATAGAGCCACAATTGGCACTGTGACCTACTGGTAAAGAAAATCGGACAGAGATTTTAGGGCATGGGAAATTTTTCACATTCCGGATCGGTCCACAATTGGCATCGGCACACTAATGAAGAAAATTGGCTGTGGACTAAATTTGGCATTGGAACTCACATCGGTCTACTGTCAAAGAAAATTAATGCCAAGACTTGATATATATATATATATATAGAGGTATTCACAAGACTTCTGTTTTCCACAGTAATGTATATAAGGTAGTATAGGTCCTTGCATTCTACTTAAAAGACTGCGAATGTGAGATAACTATTTCTAGTGCTCTTGCATTATTTTTATGTTTTTGTTGCTCTTCAACTATTCCAGCTGGGATATCGCGGTTTTCATAATTTAGTATCAAAGTCAATGGTAACAGTTTTTTTTTGTACAAGCAAAATAATTAAACCGCAAAATCATCAAAGCTACAATTAAATTTAGGAATTTGTTTATCAAAAGGTTACTACAAATCATTTATCACATGGCTAAGCAAAAAACAAGATACTGATTTTTTTTTCAAAAATGTACCGTAAATCGATTTATAAAATTGTTTTAATTGTTACTGAAAAGTGTGAGAATATAGCTATGAGAAGTTTCTAAAAGAAAGTAAAATTATTTGCCGCTACTCGATATGAATGTGAAAAAGAATATCTGTAGTTTCTATAACCACAGAGAGAATTTCAATTAAAAATTTCACATCATTGAAACTTGACAAAAATTATCACGTTTTTATAACCCAAATCCAAGCTTTACTCTTAAAAATACCAAAACGTGCTACCAATAGTAACGATGACAGGCGCTTAAAATCGCAGATGCTTTTAATGACTTTCATCAGCGAAAGTGCACTATATTGCTTACATTTATATTGAGGAATCCGCTTAATTTATGGAATTTTTAATATCTATAATCTTTCTTAATTATTGCATAATTATCTTAACAAAAGAAACAAAGAAAAAAACCAAAATATTTATATACACATTTTTTTGTGGCTGAATTAAAATTTTTATTTTTTTGCGCGCACATCATAACAAAGAAAAGGTGCGCCACAATGGCCAATTGTTATTCTAAGCCGCTTGTTAGAGCTCATGTCGCATTTTGAAATTTTGGACGCCTTTTACTCATTTTTGGTCATTGATTTAAAAATGTGACAAATCTGCTGAGTGTTTTTAAAAATAAGAGTGCAGGCCAACCTATTTTTACTGTACGTGTGCAAGTTACATTAAGGTATAGTAATTATTAGGGGCAACAATAGAAAAGCTGAATGTATGAAGTTTAAAATTAAAATTTTCATCATGATGTAAGAGTCATCACTCTATCGAAAGATGCTCTCATTTTTGAGAATAACATTTTATAACATTGCGTTTTTGATGTTTGTAACAGAAGCGTTGGTAGAATACGCGTAGACAATTCATGGATCGATAAACTTCTCAATAACGTGGATTAATTGTGTCAATATTTTGGCTGCAACGTGAATTTCGTCAATTTCCTAGACAAGTGTCCCCAAATGAACAACGCGATTTAATATAAAAACTTAAAAGTCTAAACAAACATAATAAACAAAATGATTTAATTCTTTTTATTTACAAAATTACTGCCTTAGCAAATCGAGTGAGAACTTTTCAGCCACCACTAATTACAATTTTCTAGCATACGTTTTCATACGCAATAGATTTTAAGTAAAAGTGTCTTGATTACTATCGATCAGATTGGCTTTATTTTTTGATCAAATTTTCCCTCTAACGTTCTTGTCTTCTTAACTTTACTTCCACCATTTGCGAGCAATAAAGTTTTTGAAGATTTTTGTTTGATAGCACCTCATTATTACGCAAAGTTAGTTAATATCTGCTAAGATAATATTTATTTTACTTCAAGTGAACAATTTGCAAAAATATTCTTGCATTGTCACAGATGTTTATTAAAGCATTTGCTATTATTCTTCTTTGAAGCTTTGTCAATTTAATATGCAACTCAATATTTGCTTAGGTATCTATTTATTTGTTTAAATAATTAATATTTATCTACTGATGTTAACGATGTGACATCATATTTTAAACACACATACGTATTGATTGAACTTAGCATATTTTTAGTAAAATATAAATAAAATTGTTAATTTCATTGGTCACTAAAAGCTTCTGGAAAACACTTAAAACCCATCGTTTGACAGCAGCATAAAAATAAAACTATAAAATATTACAAGTGCTTAACGCTACAATAACCATTTAGGAAATATTAAAAATATGTAATTAATTAGTTGTTATGCTAATAAGGGTGATTCACAAAATAATATATATGCTGCTATAATGAAAAAGTAATGTCAAAAGAGAGCACAAAATAAAAACAAATATTTGTTTAGCTGAGATAAAGTGGATCACAAATTTGAAAAATTTGAAAGCAACATAATTAAATCAAATGTTATCATATGAAGGCACTGTGTGTTTTCTTTTTTCTATAACTTTAAACTTTTTAATTTAAGCTATACCTTTTGAGTAAATGGCAAAAAACGCAGTCTCGATCACTTCAAATGTTCATCAGATACAGTAGGATAAACTAATTTGATTTTATTTCATGGTAGTAATTCAAATACTATCATAGGTTTTTAAGCTATATATAGGAAAATAATTTATTATTAGACTTTGCATAAACAAAAGAAAAGGGTCGATCATTTTTTTTTTCACTATAAGGATTATTTCATTATATTACCTTTATAAATACTAACTATAATTATAATTGATTATTTTTTAATATGACATAGATCACACTTGACAGTATCAAGTTTTGAAATAATCGCAATTTATATGTTCTTTCAAGGTAATCAGCAGTTAGGGCTTTTTAAGCTCTAAAATTTTTTTTGTTACAACATTTTTGTCATAACTACTTTATTATTAACCTATGCTGACAGCGCTGTTCATATACTTATCTAGAATTTATTTAACAGAAGTCATAAGAACTCACTGCTAAATTAGCAGCTATCTACTATCAAAATATAATAAATGATTGCTTAAAGACACAAAGGTGTCATTGAGCTATTAAAGAGTTAATAGCCAAAACCAAAATATGTACTGCAGCTGCATTCCATATTTTAATTTGTTTGGAAGCTGTTGCTGTCAATTATGTTATTAATACGTTACTACTCAATTATTGATGTTCTTGTGAGTGTTGTTGTTTTTGTTTTTGTTGTGTTTTATCAATATCACTGATGTTTTTGTTTATTTTTTTGTTGTGATTCATTGTCAGCTTGAAGTTTTCATTCTACAGACGTGATTATTAAAGTTTTCTCTTTGTTGTAGTTGTTGTTTATTTTTGGAGACGTTTTTTTGGCAATCACTTGTTGTAAGTGGATAAAGTTGATTTTTTCTACATATATTTTCTTAAGTCTTTTAATATTTTTTTTTCTTTAATTTTATTAACACATTTTTTTCACAAATAAAATACAAAATCGATGAATGATCATTTGTTAACTACGTTCGCATGTTTGCAATTCTGTTGACGGTTTTTTTTGTTTTGTTTAACCTTTATTGTTGTTGTTGTTGCGTTAGGTTTGGGGTTTGCGGTACATCTACGAACGTTGGCCTCGCTTACAAATAGTCGTTGTTAGACTTTTGTGCGCACCTCAGGTGAAACATTGGCGCTGCTAAAAAATTATCGTTTTTTTTTTGTATTTTTTAATCGAATTAAATTGATCCTCGATCGTCAATCGGCTTGTGTGACAGTAGTAAAGCAAATAAATTAGAGGTGCAATGATAGCCATAAGGATGAGCACGGTACGAAATTTGTTGAAAAATGTGCGATTATAAGTTTTGTTAAGTTAAAGTGAACATTAAAAAGTCTTAGCTAAATCTGAATTATATACATAGTGTTATTAAACAAATTTGTTGCAGTACAGCTAATTATTTTGGAATCCAAATATAGTGATCTTATTTTGAAGGGACACTTTGAAAATGATTATTGGAACACAACACTTAAAATCGTATATATGACAGAAGTGCGAAATTGGTATAGATAGAATGGCCTTATAAGCTAGATTTATGAAGTGAGCATGGTGGCGGTTTGTTTTTTGTTTGATAAATGCAGTTTTTATTGAAAATTGTAAGATGAGTAAAGTGCGTTAAGTTTTATAACACGTAAAGAAGTCTATCGGGTACAAAATAGATATATTCTCATCACCTAAAGACTTATAATTATATGTCGCCATTTAAAGCTTCCTGTACCAATTACTGCGCAAGAACCCTAATCAGCCTGTTTAAACCAATTTGTAAACTAAATGCAGACAAGGCAATAGTTACTATACAGGCGCCATATAACAATCTTCTGGCTTTTTTCAAGAACATCTCCAAAAAGTTTACGAGCTCTCAGTTCATAATAGTACGGGAGGCAGCGTTGCATTTTTGGGAGCAATTACCTCCAACTTAATTTTTTTTTGCAGCCGCCAGAATAGTGTGGGCCTGGAAGTGAGAGGCCGACAAAAAATGTTGAGCAATAACTCGGAAAGTAAGCCAAAAGTAGAAAAATATGTTGGGACCAATGTTGTAGAAAAGAAAAATGCATGTTATTTTGAGCAAAAATAGTTATTTTGGGCGAAAAATGCGGTTTTCAGATTCAAACGAGCAAAGTTAATTTAAGACTTTCAATAAAAACCGTAATATCTGGAAAATGGAGATGGTCATTAATAATTTTAAAACTATGAAAAGTGTTTCAAATGTTTTCATACGGAAATTTTTCAGACACGAAACTGATGTGCTTTTATCTCCTCTACAACATTGGTCTTAATATATTTTTCTGCTTGTGACTTGCTTTCCGAGTTATTGCGCAATCATTTTTTTGTCGGCCTCTCACAACCAACGTCACTATTCGGGCGGCTGACGCTTATATCGGTTATCAGCTATACTTAAACTATCATTTGCAAAAAAAAATAAGTGGGAGGAAATTGCTTCCAAAAATGCAACGCTGCCTCCCGTACTATAAGTTCAAATTGAAAAACCAACAAAAAACAAATAATTAACAATTTAAAATAAAATCAATCAATCTCGAGTTACACACCTAAATATTACTTTAAACCTTGATACTCAGTAATACAATGTATAAATGATTGCAATAAAATAAAATTTTTAAAAAAATTCTTAAATATTTTTTTACAGATTCCTACCATAATTCTAAGTATCACCCTGCTGCAGACACATTTTTCCAGCATTTTATGTGCACCATATATTGCAGAAGACTCATATCCAACGCAGCCAAGTGAAGTGTTATCCATACAGCCAGTGCAGCTGTATCCGAAGTTAAGGGGTTACCGTATAAATGGGCGCAAATTAGAAAAAGATAATGAAGTGATTTATGTGAAATTACTCAAACGTAAGAGCTATCGACCTAAAAAATATACACCAAAAGATGAAAATATCAATAAGAGTTATGAGCTAAAAGCAAAAGATATATTCTATGTTAAGGCCTTAGCCAATGGGCAATTTAGTCATCATCGTGTTAAATGGTACAGATTGCCAGAATTCTATGCAATAAACGTTTTTCGCAAAGGTGAAGCGCCTTTACCAAAATAATAAACATTCATTATGATTTATTTGATTAATTAGATTTTAATTTTAAATTATGTGATATTAATTAAGATATTAATTAATATTTTTATCATACCAAATAGACGTAGGCTAAAAAAAAAAAATGTTTAAGAATCTTAAATATTTTTGTTGTATTTTCAAATAATTAATTAGATTTTAAAATGATTATAAATAAATGAATAAAAATAACTTTACGCATAATTTGTATTGAATTGAGTATAAGTTGCGTTTTATTTGTTTGGCTTGCAGATATTCATAACGAAACTTTAATGATCGCCATTATTTTTCTATTAATTGTGCAATTTGATGTTTATTTTATCATTTTCTGGCTGCTATTATAAATGTTTAATAAACCCAATAATTCAAGTATGTGCATAATCTATAAATCCCAATAATTCAAGTATGTGCATAATCTATAAATATGTATAGGGTGTTTTTTTTAGAGGTATAGAACTTTAAAATGGAATAAAACAAAGATGAATTTTTTAAATAGACACGAAAATTACTTTATTCGAAAGATAATCTTCTGGCATTATAATTTAAATATGACTTCTGGCATATGAACGCCACGGCTAGCTCGGACGTAGTCTAAAATGGAGGTCCAATTTTCAAGGTATATCGCGAATTACGCGAGTAATGTTGGCTTCGAAGTATTGAATCGTAGCTGGCTTATCGACGCATACTTTTGGCTTCACATAACCCCAAAAAAAAAATTAAGGTGTGATATCACAAGATCTAGGCGGCCTTCTTGACTTCATAATTGCAAAAATCATGTGAATTTTGAGTGAAAATAAAGTTGAAATTTTAGTGACTATAATAAATTTGCACAATTTGGACGCGTTGTTCATGCGTCAACCTGTTCATGATGAAATGGCAAACCAAACTGAATATAAATGACATTAGAGTTGCCAGATTTGACCACAAAATCCCAGTTTTATCTCTATTCGAAAAACAAACCTCTAAAAAAAACACCCTTTATATCTATACTACTATATAAAGAGGTAAAGTTTGTTTTTTTGTTAGTTTGTTTGTTTTTTTTTTGTAGGTAGAGGGTAATCTCTCAAATTAATCATTACTCATCAAGTACTGGACACAGATGAATGGGATTTGACATAAAAAGCACGGGTAAAAGTAAGTTTCACTGGAAAAAATGGACTGTTTCGCAAATTTTTTGAAATTTGAATTTTAGTTGTGCACATCCTCACAGAAATGCAAAAATTCAACTTTCCACGTACAGTGGTCAATTTTAGAGGGATTGGTTCTAAATTATTTTAGTAACATGCAGTGATTTGAGAAAATCTGATGATAACAGGGCAAGAAATAAGTTGATTTTTCTGAAAAACATTTTTTAAAAATTCTTATCTCTAATATGGTAAATAATATCTTAAGTTAAACTAGAAAATTGGCCCAAAGTCATATTTCGATCATTGAACTTATTATTTTTTTGGAAAATTGAAAAAAATTGTAGCGCATTAATGGTTCGATTTATGATGTGATAATAAATGGACATCACCAACCAACTAGTCAACAAATACAATGAACAAAAAAATCTGGTAAAATTGGAGATCCCATACTCCAGCTCCTTTTGATTTGACTTCTAATGCGCCATATTTAACTGTTAAGGTGCAAACAAAAAATTTAATTTTTGAAAAAACAAAATACTAGCGAATAAAGAAAAAGTTTTGACTTTCTTTTAATCGGCTTAAAGAACTCCAAAAATTTTACAAAATACACGATTAAAATTGACAAAAAAAAAAAAAAAAAATCAAAAATTTGTCCTATATTTTACAGTTGTTTTTATTATGGTAATGACCGCATAATAACCTTAAGCGAAAGTCATACACTTGAAACACTAAAAATAAAATCCCCAAATTTGTAATTCAAGTGGAGAAAAGAGACGCAAAATAAGGTAACAAGCAAAAATTTGGAAATACGAAACGCACTCCAGAATCCACTTTAAACGACGCAAATCAATTAATCACTCACGATTTAACGCTACTGGACGCAGCAGAATTGCGCTGAGAAGCGTATTAAGAATTCAACATCCGAATCGTTTAAGACACAGAGCCGCAGGCGTGCTTTGTAAACTGATTGAGAGAGTGCGACTGTGAGTACGGTAGCAACGGCAGCTGGCTGCGCATGCGCGATAGATAAGTAATTGAGCACGATGTGTTTGTGGTTAAATGACAGTGAAGATGTGGATGTAAATAGGGTTGTGGATGTGGAGGAATGGTGTTGAGCAAATACTTTAAGTTGCGCTGGGTTCTTTTGTTTTTTTTTTACTAATCGCAAATTCGCTTCCTCTGTTGGTTTATTTTTAGCTGATTGTCATGAGATTTGTGTGTTTTATTTTTGCAAATTTTCAAGAATTGTCAATATTTTGCGCTTTTTGTTTGATTTTTTTATATTTATGTTATGACAAAACGATGTTTACATTTTTATATTTATTTTTAAAATTTGACAAATGTGTTTGAAGTGAAAATCAAACAGTAGAATTTGAAAGAAACCGCTTAAGCAAATTTGAGGTTAATTTATATTCAATAAGTAAATAGTATCCGACACCTTTGGTTTATCGGTTTTATCTTCCTATTGAAAAGTAGCGCCAGCAGCACATTGAAATTAGTACCATGTAGAATAACTGCAAGGTTCAGTTGTATGATCCGCAAGCTAAATACATATCTTTTTCTAATTTTATTTCACAAGTTTTGAAGTTTGATCAAGACCATACCTTTATTTATATAGTACTGTGAAGACGAAACCAGATGTGGCTCGTTTAAGCCAACAACTACTAAATTTACTGTTGAACTATAACTATCTGCTCTTTATCTTTATTTTTTGGAGTGAAGTATTTTCTAATAAGGTTTAAATGTCGAAATCTTAATTGGCCTAGTTGAGGCAGATAGTGCCTGCTTTCAAGCCGCCAAGCAGTCCAATTAGCAACCCAACCTCCACCACTTCAAATCTATTTCATTGATAAGCAAAAAAAGAAAGTTCATCTATGATTTTTTTGGAACAGCGCCAAAATATGATAGCACTAACATGGATGTAAAATTTGGAAAATTTTTGCTTGAATCGATCAATGGGCAACCAAATGTTGAAATTACTTGCTGATGAACGTTCAAGGTATAGTTTTGGTGGAGACTCTTTGGCTTTGACTTAAATAAAAGACATTGGTATATTTAAATGAAAAAGATAAGCAAAGCTATAAATCGTATGCTACAAAATTTCATTTCATATGAAAGTCATTATATACAAAAATAATATTGTAAGTTGATATGCGTATGCAATGGCATTCCATCAAAATCTGAAATAAATACAATATTCATATATCTAACGCCGCTCCATGTCTCTTTTTAGAAATAACTTTTCATACTTAAAGGCTTTTTGCACGAACCTGCAAGAAATTCCTTTTTATGATCCGCTTAATTCTACTACGAAATATAGTTTATTTCACCTTACGTTCTCTTCTCAACTATTTCTTATACTCTCTGCTCACAAAAGTTTTTTTTAATTTGCTCTATTTTCAACTCTAATCCATGCCCACTTAAGCCCACATTAGTAAGGCTTGGCAACTTAAACTTGCCAAACTAACGAGCGGATTTTTAATTACAGTGATTAAAATTCTGCTATTTTTTAATCACTCTGTCCGTTCTTTTTCCTTTTTTTTCTGAGCAGTTCAACACGATTTAACGTATTAACTATACTGCTGGACACGTTCACATCATGCATGTTCTGACACATTCCCATGTGTTTGCATGTACATAAGTTAGAGAAAATGCACAGCTGGGATAGTAAACTTTGTGCTTAATTTTTAGCGGAAATAATGCAGACAAAAATTTTTGTTTCGCTAGGAAATTAAAAACCGCCTCTTCGTTTGAGTACGATAGTGTTTTCAACGAGAAAAGTCACCCAGTTGGAACTTGAGTGCATCTGATGTGAAATGAATTAAGTTGCTTAGCAAAAATAAAGCAAGCATTTTTATCACTTAGATTAGTAAGGTAGATGGTAAGCATGCTGTCTTCAAATGGGGTTTTATGCGCATATTCCTTCGCCTATAAATTTTCTCTTTGGGTTGTTTTTTCTTCTTTTTTGTTCCTAGGCCAGCTTGTGTACTGAAAAATATTTGAAGTTCTAAAATGTTTAATTGCCTGAGAAGTACCTACATTCATGTGTTAAGCAATTACATTGTGAAAAACTCTTATTTTTTAATAAAAAATTTTGCGCAGTACAAAAAAATTTAAAATATTGAACATTGAATTATATTATGCTAAATATTCGAAAATTGAACATAACTGAGTTTGTCTGAGCATACATACGCGCTGGGCGAACAATCGAAAGAATCTCCGTTTAATTTTTAGCGGAAATAATAAAGAAAATAATTTTTGTTTCGTTAGGAAATTAAAAATCGCCTCATCATTTGTATACGATAAAGGCTACATGTACATAAGTGTAAATGTTTTCTAAGGGTGAAGTAGTCCAGTTGAAACTTAAGGGAACTTGGTGTGAAAGGAATGCAGCTTTACTAGTTTAGTTTCTTAGCAAAAATAGACCAAACATTCTTACCACTTAGATTACCTAGTAAGGCAGATGGTAAGCATGTTGTCTCCATGTCGGCTTTTTGGCGTTATTCTCTTTCATAACTCATTTAGTGGTGTACAGTTTTTTACTATTATAAAAAATATTAAATGTCACGCTATGAAACCTTAAATTTACCAAATCGATTGGTGCATTACATTATTTCATAAAATTGGGGCAAAATATCTCCATAAGAGGGTTAGGACACAACAGAGCATTTTCAGAAATTTCATTGCACATTTCTCCACCGATTGGTTATATTAAATTTTTTACATTAATGGCGTCGTAACCTTCATATCCTTTCCTATCGATTGGTACAACAAAATTTATTTTAAGTAAATAGAGTCACAACATGATGCCCCAGGTTATGTTTAAAAGGTTTCAAAAAGTTGTAAAAGTTTGCCATATTACCGTACCAACTATATTTCGCAAATACACTCCAGCAGAAATTTATTTTCATACTCGTCAGCCTATTAAAGATGTTCAGACAGTAAAAAACATTGTGCAAAGTTTCATACAAAGAATAAATTCTTTCTGTGTACCACCTACATACGAGTACTTCCTTAGCAATATGGATTTTTAATTACAACAACGATTCCTTGCGCCTTCGTTAATCATATGCAAAGCAGTATAGTGTAGTGCAGCAAGTGAGACATAACTATCAAGAGTATGAAAGAAAGAGAAAGAAAAAGGATAATCTAAGTTGTAAGAGTCCATTGACCGACACTGATGCATAAACATCATATAGGTCAGATTTATGTAAGTCAAATGTGATTACGTTACATAAGGGGGCGTACCATTGAAAAAAGTTGGCAATTTTTCATATATTGCGTGCATCGCTACTTACGGACTTATGGAAAGTAAAATTACCATAAAACAATTAAAAAATTGTAAAGAAAAATGTATAATAATAGGAGCGGATTTTTAGCTTTTAAATCATTTTGTAATTTATCACCATGAAAAAGGATTTTTAAATCATATGGGCAGCACAAATGTTGATTAATCTAAATGAAATAAATGCCTTAAAGTATGCTACATAAAATGTTTTAAATTAAGTACTTTAAGTATTTTTAATTTAATGAGGGGGGAAAATATTCAAATGAAATTATTGATTGAAACATTTCAATTTATCAACGATTTTTAATTTTGATGACATTATAAAATAAGTTGTGCTTACATTTCTGTCAAATGTCATTTGGTTATCAATATGATTATTTCACCTTTACTTTGAAGCAAACAAAAAAAGCACTTAGCATTTGTGCTCGATTTATCAAATTGCCATCACTTTAGTAGTTAGCTACATACTTCAATTTCATGGCAAACGATTTGACATCCAACGCAAGTGGTTTTTTTTTTTTATCAAAACCAGCTGTTTTTTCATATTTCCGATTTTTTTTTCACCATTTTTCAAATTTCCTGTTTAAAATTGTCTCACGCTTCGTTCACTCGTCAACAAACATTCCATGCAGAATGTAGAACTGTAGCTTGAAGCACCACCCAAACTTGTGGTATAATAACATTAGCATTTTTTGCCAACTTAAACTTTTGCATCCGAAATGCATTCCATGGCACTTAAGCAGCGTGTAAAAACATGCAATCAAATTGTGAATGCAGTTCTAACAATTTACTATTTTATAATCCCCACCAAACCACACTGGTGTACGTCAGCATGTGACCTTTTGCAGGGGTTTTTGCTGTGCACTGATTTAGCAGTTTAGTTGGATTTGCTCCTTTACATGCGGGAATTTTCTTTCATTTTTATAAATTTTTAAAACCAAAAATTTGAATGTAGAACTTTCAGTGGTTTTTTAAACTTTGAATAGCTTTCACATTAAAATTTCTGTCATTCTTTTGAAAGACACAAAAAATTGCAGGTGTCAATTTAAAATAGATTCTCGAAGTCCGTCTGAGTGCTTTAAAAAGGATATACAATACATGTGTTTAATCAGATTATACAGAAGATTTTTGAGAGAAGAGGAATCCTCTTTTTCAAACTAATTGCAGAGTTATTTTTAATCTCTTTCAAACTAGCCCTAGACATCGAGACACGCTGTACCTAATTTATATATAATTTTAAGTGATTTAAAAATAAGATCGTTCTTTGCATGAAACTCTAACGTATGCTCCCAGCTCATATTATTAATTACATAGGTCAATTTGTTACTAAAACTGACGGCAACTGCTGTTTGGTATTGTTATTTCTAGCGTATGTTCAGCTCAGATTTTGGCCACAATTTAATTAACAAAGATTAACAAAGAAATGTCGAGTTTCCTCTTGATATTTTAACCGCAAAAGTGTGCGCGTCACATGCATGACCATGCCGAGCACTATTAGGATACAATATATATGCTCACAAACACATATGCACTGACGTATGTATGTATGTATGTATGTATGAAATTACCGCAGTATGACCGTGACAATGCTGCTTGCAAAAAAGATAATAAAAGTGAAGCAAAATATATGAAAGAAAATTCAAAAAAAAAAAAAGCAATAAACATTGGAATTACCAAAAGACTTAACACTACTTTGTTTACGATGGTGTAAGCTAACACATCTAAATATGAATATATGCAGTTGCACACGCCCACATTTTTACTATATTTACAATTAAATATACGTGACAGCTTTTTCAACAAACACATATGTACTGTCAATTATTAATCACAAACGTTGAAATCCTTGAGATTTGTTAGTCTGTGTTTTATTCATTTCTTCCCTTTTTATTTTCTTCTTGACGGAGGCAAAATCACTTGTAATCCTTACACAAGAATATTATGTCAATTAATGTTGTATTTGTGTTGGTGTAACATTTTGACTTGATTAATTCAAAAACCAACGAGGCGGTAGCAAGTAAGCAAGTAAGCAAGGATTAGGCACACAGTATCCTTTACAGCACGTAAACTCCAGTTAACATGACTGGATTTGAATTAATTATTTAGGATTTGTCGACGTAACAAGTAAATAGAATATTTATTACCATCTAAACAATGAAAAAGTTAATTTCCTGTTTTTTTTCTGAATTATCCCATTCAACAATAAATTTTGAGTGCATTAATTTTTGTACGGTTATTAAGGCTCTGAGCATTAAATTAAAAAAATTGAACATCTAAGCATTGAATAAATTGCATTCGGTGCTGCACCATTATGAAATGTTTGAAGAAAAAGAATGCGTACAATTCAAAACATATAACTTTTACAAAAATCGATAACATTTGAAAATCCTTAAGTTCCATATATAAAATACACCCCTTAATGTTTTTACATACATATTTAGAATACACATATATGTACTATATCAGTGATGGCATTTTCGGTACATTTGTACTTTTTTCGGTACATTTGCGTCCAGAAGAAACGTTGTCAGTACATTCGATAAGTTTTCAGTACATTCGGTACATTTGGGGCATTTTCAGTACATTCGCCAAGTTTTTAGCACATTTTCAGTACATTTTCGGTATATTTGGACAATTTATAATATTTACCAATTTTTTTGTTTTTTAGTAAATGAAAATAACCGCAATGAATAGATTTATAGTAATTACCTGTATATAATATAATTACCCTATTATATTAATACGTTTTTTTTTAGTAAATGAAAATAATCGCGTAATGTGTAGATTTTGTAATTGACCTGTACTATATACATTAGGGAGTTTATTTTCAAAATTTTGGAGATGGATTTTATTTTATTTTTCCTATCTTTTAGCTTGAGGAATAAAAATAGCTGGTTCAATATTTGAGCTTCCTATCACAAACCTGTAAACGACGCAAACAGAGTTTATGTCCGATTTCGTTGAAATTTTACGAAAAAAACGACTTGCTAAAACGTAGAAAAAGTCTGCCTTAGGTGTGAAGATATAGGGTTTTCGGTATTTTATTTGTATGGGAAATGCCACCCACTGTTATCAAACTATATACACATTTTTCATCTAGCTGAAAATGCGGACAAAATACACCCTAAGGGGAGTTTTTTTTTATTTTTTTAAAAAACTTGCGGACATATTAGCCTAAGGTAAAATATCCATTGGCCCATTATTTATAATAGAGCACATAGGATTGTGTTAAATTGCCAGAAGCTGCAAATGATTATCTGTTGAAAATTTAATAAAAATAAGTTAACAACTTCTTGCATCATTGCCTTCAATTGCGAATTCCTAAGTTAATTTATCTATGTACTTTATAAAATTGAAAACGATTTGACAAAATTTTGAATGTTTCACAAAAAAATTGAAGATGAAAGACCAAACAATACATTACTGTTTCTCATTCTTATATGGGAGAACACCTGTCTGGCTTGTGAAAAGTTGCGTTAAGTTTATGGTGATCATACTCTACAAGTAAGTCACATATCTTATGTAGCAGATCTGAACGAATTTTCTTTAGTGATTCATCTCGCTTATAGCATTGATTCGTTCTATTGATTAAAATCTAAAAAAAACTCACATAGTGCGAGTAAACAATTACTTTACAAAATCTGATACAATTTGTAAATGCTGAGTTAAGCCCACTGTTGGATTCAAATAAATATTTTCATCATGATAAAAAAATCAAAAATAAAAAAATATTATAAAAGTCAACATGCATGGTATAAAACTTTTTAAAAAGGTTTTTCTTTTAGTAATAATATAATTATATCATTCAACTGTCTCGTCACTTCAACCATCATACATATTTATCTTAATTCAAATTTATGTTAATTCAAAACAAAATAAAAACTCTGCAATTGAAAAAGAACCTATAAGAAAGTTTTGATTTAAGTCGTTATTCGACAAAATAAATAACAATGCAATTAAAGTTCATTTAAGTAGAGTTTTCTTCATGGATACAATGATTTTTTATTTTGTTAAAAAAAAAGTTAAACCTTTCTAATAAAAGTATGAGCAAGCGTAAGGCATTCAACTTGGCAGGAAACAACAGGTGAGAAACAGCTTGCAAGATAATGTTCCACAATGTTGCTCCGAAAAGCTCTTCACTTCGAAATTTCTTGTTAACATAAATTTGGAGAAAATAAATTTCACTTCTGCGCATTGCGTTTGTTCAGCAAAAGTCAAAGTGTATCAATGGCGTTTTGGATGTTTTTATTTTAGTCCTGTTTAAGCTTATGAAGCAAAAGGACCCTCCTTATTGACAGCCGCATTTAGAAATATTGCAATGCTCTTTAAAATTTAAACTGACGTGAATTCTGTTAGATAAAAATCACAATACAACATATAAATGTCATAGCCGTTTTTTAGGATTTTCAGACATTTTTGTTTATTCAGAATTAATGAATGGAAAATAATAATAAATTATATCATTTTTTTATTTTTTAATATTGAATTTTTGTTTTATATTTGAAAAAAATGACACATACAATTCAGCAAAAAATAATCATAATCAACAAAACTGTTGAAGTCTGGATGTGATAGTTCTAACCGCTTAAGAATTGTAGACAATTTTTGTTCAATGTTCTCAAATGGAATCAAATTTTGTATATACAATAGAGTAGCTATAAAAGAGCTTGGAGAGGAGAAAAACGCAAAAAATGTATACCACTGAATTTAACTATAGTAAAAACTGATTGATTGGTCCATTGAAATAGTTGTCAAGAGCTATTAAAATCCTGATTTTTCATTACATTTTATGACCTTATTTAAAAGGACTATTATAAAAAAACATTTGTAGTTGGTGGGTTTTGAAATTGAAAACGTGAACTTGGTGGGTTTTGAAACTGAAACCTCGGGACTTGACGGATTTTGAAAAATAATAATAGTAATTTTTATGTATTTATGAATGTATTGCCCAATTTTTTTTAATGAAAAATTGGACATAGCGGGTTTCGATAAAAATAATTTTTCAGAAATTTTTGCAATCAAAAGTTTGTTTTTTTTTTAAATTTAGAATATGTAGGCTTGTAGACAAAAGATTTTTCCGTCCTCTCCTACAATATCTCACATTTTAATTTTTTTGACTTTGCGGGTTTTGAATCTCAGCTCTTCATATATTGCTGTAAAAGGTATTGAAATAAGCAACTTAAATAAAAAATTGTTACGTATCAATTAGTTCAAAATTAGTGGTAGCCTTGGCTATCATCAGCAAATCTATTCAAAAAGTGAAAAACTATCACAAAAAAAAAAAAAAATTTATAAGAATTTCTGGCTTGAACAAAAGCCCCCAAAAACGAAAAATTTTTTTCACACCGATCTTGGCATGTTATTTTTTTTTATATTTTGGGCTAAGTAAGGGATTGATTTATTGCTCATATACTCTATAAGCTTATGGCTAAGTATCAATTTTTACCGCTGGCAATATTAAGTCTTTTTTTTAATACCAATAATTTAGCAACAATTCAATAGCTAAATAACAAGATAATAAGGCATATTATTGGAAAGAGAAGCAATTATGGCAAAATGTCATACTAAATTTGCACAAGCGGATTAATATATACCGTTGAAGGCGATGTAAACATTTGATCGGTATTATCTTTTATATATAATTGTTATCGATCAATAAACAATATTTTTGGATTTTTACAAAAAAACAATATATGCCATCATTGTCTCAAATGCAGGCAATAAATATTTAATTTTGCCAAATCATTAAGATATTCATAACACGCAATTTGAATGAAACAATAAATGCAATTAAATGTCACTCATACGACCAGTTAAATTAAATTAAGTGGAAAAGCAGTGCAACTCACTGAGGTAATTGTTTGACTAAAAAAGGGGGAATGACAGCAAGAGGGTGACCGCTCTTCAATTTATAATCAGATTTCATTATCGAATTATATCAATCAATGCCACTAAGCTGGTAAGCAAATTATTTACATATAAACATAATTAATAAAATTTATGTAAATTAACAAATTTGAATATCTCAATAAAAAATACCTTTTTATTTCAATTTATTATTATAATTCATAAAATTAGGAAATCCAACAACAAAAGAAAAAACTAAATAAAGCGCAGCTGAAACATCAAAAGTAGCTTTCTTCTTAGCGCCATAAGAAATGAAATAAAAAAGTTTCCGCCAAATTAAATTTCATTTTCATTTTTATTAAAAGCAGGAGAAAAACAACAACAACAACAGTAAGCAGTGACAACAGTAAAAACAGCAACAGCAGCAACTTGAATGACCTTGCCATTGTACTAAACATTGCTGTTGTTGTTGTTGTTATTATTATTTTTACTGTTGTTCTTACTCTTGTTGTAGTAGTAGTAGTTGTTGTGGTTTATTGCAAGTTTTATGCCGCCGTGAATGGATTTGTTGAGTGACAATAAACACGCGGCCAACACCACACAATACACATAAAGAAAAAACAAAAACTTTAAGGAAGCGGATATGTGTATGTATATCAGGTGGTCGAACGTGACAGCCTGAGGCACTACGTCTTTTGAGAATATTTTGCTTATTAGAAAATAGAAGTAAAATAGAGAGTAAGCTGCTTTCATTATCTAAGATGGTAAATCAATCAAGAAAAACTCAACCAAATCATATCAGAGACTTATCCTGAATAAAAATTCCTCAAAAAATTAAGTGAATTTCACTAAAAGTTAAAAATGTATTTAAGAAAAAAATATTACCAGTACGGAAACCGGACTCAATAGTTTATTTCCTTAGTAAATTCTTCGAAAATATTCACTTCAAAAAATAATGTAAAGTCTAAAAAATGAAGTTCCACACAAAAAAACACACAGTATCATAACAGTCAAACAGTCAGTAACTGAGCTAATGTTAAAAAGTATAGAATAGTATCGAAATATTCGATAAAGGTCTCAGAATATCGAATATCACAAGAAATCCTTTCCTTTCCTGAAATCCATTACTAATTTCCAGAGATATTGCCAGAAACATGAAACCAATTTAAGCCGGAAGGTTGCTTGTATGATAGTAAAGGTTCCAACCTAAATGCCACCTCAAAGTCTCGATAAAACACAAAAACATACGGCTCATGGGATAATTGGATTAATGAGTTGCGTACCTCAACCTGGCTGGAAAGTCGGTGGCGGCAAAAAATTGCTGCACAACAAAAATTAGGGAGACACTATTAGAGAGATTCAATTGAATATACATACCAAACATCACTAAAAAACTTGCATGGAACCTTCGAAATTGAGTTTTTCTAAAGGAAAGATTCCAAAAAATCAGCTGTAAGATATCAATCTTCGGAAAATATTCAAAGTACAGAAAGTGATGAGATAACCCAAGAATTGGGATTGCTTTATTCATGCAAAATGTACAAGACATTGACTGATATTGCACATCATTTATAAGTCTTGATCATACATATTGGGTCTTGGCCTCATGGACTTTGTCTTGACCTTACATATGTTACGTTAGCAAGTAATAGATCAGATCTGTACATGTTTTAAGTTGTTCTTTAAATGTTGGGGAAGATCTGATGCTAATATGTGTCAAATTTTTATGGAAAATAAATAAAATGATATGAAAGTTAGGTGCTACGTAATGTTAAATTAAAATGATTTCATATCCATAATATAATATTCTGAGAGTTTTTGGATTATTTCTTTCTAAAATTTTTATGTGATTTTAAGTGCACTAGTATATTTCGATAAAAAATTTTACAAAAAATTTACACCAAACCAGAAATGTAGCGTCTCCAATGTTTGTAGGGTATGAAGGCAATAACAACAACAGTAACAACAGTGAAAACAGCAATAAAAAATTCCTCATTTGAAAGAAAATATTCTGTCTATTCAACTTACTTCAAGTACAAATACAAATATAAATGTATGCACAGACACATGAACATACAAACATTCAGACAACAGAAATGAAAACTGTACACACACACTACATTCACTGTCACTAATTCGACTCGAGCTCGCTTTCATTCGCTTGTCATTCGCTGATTCCTTTTTATTTCACATTATTGTATTACTTTATACATGGGGAGAAAAAGTTTGATTATTAAAAAAAAAAAATTCTAATATTTGGGAAACTTTATTATTAGCCAAAGTAAATGCCAAGAATTTATTCATCTAAATTGTTTCAAATTCAAATCAGATTTGATGATACGCAATATCCCTAAATTAATTAATAGTCCGAACATATTGCGCAAAATGTCTCTCGTAACTCATCGGTTCCGATATTTGAATTTCGATTCCCATTCCATCCCCCAACATTTGTTTCAATCTATCTATCCATCTTCCTATATTGTGAAATCTATCGACATAGACTCACTTCATTGCTTTAGATAATCTTCGTTATATAACAATTTGAAGTGTTTTCTAAAATAAAAAGTGCCACACTCGTTTGTCCAAGGCCGCCAACTCATATTCTTAAAACTAATTCTTTTGTGATGTCAGTTTAAAATTTAATTTCTAAAAATATACCTCACCCAATCGTTCCAATAAATCCGCTTACTCTTCTCTCGATTTTGTTGTATTTCGTATGTAGTAGCTTAAAGTTTTTGCTTCTACGGATGGTGCCACGACCACCCATCCGCTTTTCGTTCTAAAACTTTTTCTGCCATAAGCTACTTTTGGATCAAATGTCATTGTTCAACCTTTGCGACATGATAACTTAAAGCTTCTACTATATGGGTGATACCAGGATCACTTATTAAAACACTTTCATTATTGGTTTAGATAGTGTCCTTATCACTTAATATCCTTATTAATTACATTTTGGTGGTAAGCTATCTGGATATGAAATTTAACTTTTTGTGCAGCTCACATAGACGCCAACTAGCGGTCATATAAAAAGTGTCATTGCAATTCGAAGTTTAATTTTCATATCCTTCAAAAAATCCTTACATATTGGATTGTATGAATATCTTACATTTTGCATTTCGCAAAACTTTGGTCTGGGTTCTTTTTTAGTTAGTTAATAGGAAAAATATACAATTTCGAATTTTCAAAACGTTATGGTTGGGGTTTCGAAAAATCTTTCCTTTTAGTTCGTTTAAATCTTAAAAGCATCCTATATTTATATTGGCATATCAAGAGGCATTGGCGTCACTAGTAAGCAATACACTATACGTATAAAATCAAAGTCTGGGGAACTAAGGTTAAGCTTAGTCCTTCCTCTAGATTAGAATGATAGTCAACTTTTTTTGTTTTAAAAATTGAAAAAACTATGCCCACCCACCTCTAACTAAAGAAAACCCTTTTTACATAGAATATTTGACTCGAGACTGTAGGTGACTAGAACCGCCCAAAAGTTGCTTTTTATGAAAAATTTGAAGATGACCCATTAACAAAATGTCATTTATAGCCCCTACTCTTTCCGTGTACAATCCAAAGTATGTTTGTGTATTTGTTAAAAGAAATGTGCTTGTGTATGCGTTGAGCGTGTGTCATTGTGTGGAATTATGAGGATAATATTTTCGCGCCATCATCATTGTTGGAGTGCTCAGCACAATTTCTTGTTGTTGTTGTTGTTATTCCAATATAAAATCTCTTCAGTTGACGTTACCACCCAATCTTTTGTTCTACGCTAACAATCACTATGGCTGTTATTGTTGTTGTGGTATATGTATTCTAAATTGCTGTTTCTGTTGCTACTTCAGCCGCTGCTGCTGCTGTTGTTATAGAGCACTTGTTAATGTTATCAAGTGCTTACTGTGTGTTGTTGCTACCACTGCGAAACTCTTTTGTCACTCCTTTATCCTTTCTTAAGAACTCTGTTTTATCAAATTTAAATCCTTAAAATGAGTTTTTCTTCTTCTTGTTCTTAATTTGCATAGATTTTTTTGTTAAAGATAAGAAAATTGTTGCTCATCCATGTTTATTTCCCCAGAAGAGTGTTTTTTCTTTATGTATTGTGGGATATTTTCAAAATTTATTCCAGCGCGGCTTTGTTTGTTTTGTTAAAGTTTTCGCTTGACAGTTGTCAGTGAACATTTTTTTTTCTATTGCGCCTAAATCTATGCAATGGTATTAAACAGGATTAAGAAGTGGAAAGTTGAAATAAGTTTCGTTTCTTCCAAGCATACTTTCGGGAGTCGTGCAGAAATAAAAATGCTTTAAAAGTTTAATTTTTTTATGGTAAAAGTTTTAACTATTTCAATAATGACAGCTTATTGCATATTTTTCCATTGAGAATTTCAAGTACAGTTCATTTGCTTTGTGATTTTTATGCTTCGGAATTTATGTAAATTTTTGTTTAGAAAAATGTAAACGAACTAAATGAAACTACAAAATTATTCCAAGCAAATTTTTATTTTTATTTGTTTTTGTACTCTGATTTTGTCTGCCAGAAAGAAAGAACAATGAATGTCAACGAGTTCAGTACGCGTAAAAGTATGCAATTTCGTGCAATCAGAAAGTAACCCTCCAGGGAAGACTGTATAAAATTCTCATAAAAAATATTTACAAAAATAAAATACAAATAAATGGGTACAGTAGAAAATAGAGAAGCATGAGAGAGGAAGAAGCGAAGAATTTCTTTTAACAAAAACTGTCGTCAATGAACTACGCAGATGTTGCAAGCCAACCATAATAAAAAGATGCCACAAAACTGTCAATAAATCGTATATTCAACATTGAATGGAAAACTTGAGGTTGTTGCTTCAAATGAGAAACACCAACATGAATGAACTATTGTTTCAATTCAATGTTTTATTATTATATCTGAAATGTTATTTATGTTTATATATTTTTTTTTTAAAAAGGTATTTGAATGATTTGCCATCTAACAATAAGATATTTTGTAGACACATAAATTTTTTATTCTTGGATTTTGAGTTATTAAACTTGAGAGCAGCGTGCTCGTGGACAATTAAACTTTTGATGGAAGTGAATACTATAAAGTAGACGTTTTAAAAGCATTTTTTAAAGACCATTTATTTTTGATGCCTGAACATCTTTACTGATGTGTATGTATGAAAGACTGCATTATATTGAATTGAATTAGAGGACATGTGACGCAGTAGCGTTATATGTAGTACTCTTCCGACATGTTAAAGTTTTTTCGAACTTTGTTAACCCCTTCCAACGTCTTCAGCCTCTTTCAAGTTTTCGACTATTTTTAACTGTTTTCGAACTTTTCAACCGTTTTTAATTTTTCGATTAAATTTTGAATTGAATAAAATAATAAAATAAATGAAAGGTAAGGCTGAGAACATTTTTTACTTTTCTCAACATCATTGGCCTTATTTAAGCTTTCTCAAGTTTCTAACTTTTCTCTTAAATTTTTAAAATTTTTTTCAATTTTAAATTTTTTTTTTGATTTCTTTTAATTTCTTTTCAATTTTTCTTGTTTAGGGTCTTTTTTCCACAATTTTTTTTTTCGAGTTTTTCAACCTTTTTAAACATTTACCGAAATTTTTTTAAACTTTATTCAACCTTCTTTATCTGTTATATATTTTTTCCACTTTTTCAACAAATCTCAAGTTTGAAGTTCGTCAGTTTTTGAAGTTTTGTCCATTTGCTTCATATTGTGTATTAATTCTCACTAATTTGTACACCACAGTCAGGGTCATCGAGAGAAAATTCGGCCCGGTGTTTTTGAAAAAAGGGTTAATTTTGCTTTAAATCACTTCAACAACTAATTTGAAAACCAAATGTCGTATATGTATTTATTGAAAATAAACGGCACGTAACGTAAATGAATTGCCACTAAACAGGCTTCTACTTGACAGTTGGCAACAATACGTCAAATAACATAACGAGCTTATAATAGGGTCCTTAGCGATATAAACTTCCTTCCATACCAGCCAGTAAAGATGTTCACATATTAAAAAACAAATAGCAAGCCATAAAGTAAATTGTTCCAAAAATGTTAAACAAGAAAATAATCAATAAAATTGTCAACATCCGAACAATTTTTTAAAAATAAATTATTATCTCTTGTAGTCTCTCCGCACAACACCATTGTGTATACAAAAAATAAATGAATAAAAGTGAGTGTTCATCATAACGCACGTTGAGTTCTGGCACAGATTGTCATGTCATCCGGCAGCGCCTTACTTCATCAGTAGCCATGGCACCCAAGTTCATGGCCAATGCGCAGATTTTGCATGCACAGCTGGTCACACGCAGTTATGAAGCAATGAGCAGCAATTTGGTTTCTTGTGCCATGACTTTATCCTGCTGCCATTTGCCAGCAGCATTTACATCTTTATCTGCCTTTTGGCCTGAAACTGCTTGTTGGCAGCTTCCACAAGTATTTTAACTTATTTCGGTGTCATTGGTAACAGGCAGCAAAGTTTGTGGCTTGAATTTTAATTTTGATATTTTATTGACACACGCTTTTATTGTACCAGCAGCAGCAGCAGCAGCAGCAGTTGTCCGACGACCTTCAAAACGGTTGATTTTACATTTTGTACCCATCTTGAAATGATTGAAAATGTAAATAAAATTTGGAACAAAATCAAAAATCGAATTACTTAGATGCATAAATTAAAGATTCTCACTTTGGTTTAGCGAGTATTTTGTGGAGAGAATCTCTGAAACGGAAACGGAAACATCAAACAACATCAATTGATATTGGTTAATTTATGTTGATGTATGTTTGGCGCAGAATTTAAATTTTCTATTTTCCTATTTTTATTTACGATGGTATTTATTTTGATTCTGAATTGCATAATTTAGGAGCATTTTTTTTTATTTTTGATTAAAAATCAATAAATAATCGTAATGGGATGGATGTGATATGTTGATTTATGACATGTCATGTTAACAAGTTAAAAGAGGAAATTTGCTTTATATTTAATAGTCATTCAATTTGATTGATATAATCTGAAAAAAGAAACTAAATTGCTTAATGTGTTATTTTACTTTTTCTTTTTAATTTCATAATTTAAAATTTGAATGGATTTTAGATTGATATTTTGGATCTATGATATATGACTCTTGTTTGATAAAACATTTTAAAATTTCGACTCTATCATAGTATTTTTCTAAAAATCTGAAAGCTCCACTTCAATGCTTACTAAAGGACTTCAGTTGGTGACTTTAATGAACTAGATTGATGTCAGCAGATAAATTTGCCACATATCTAACATAATCTCAATAGAATCCGAAAGTCTTCCCTTAAATAATACTCTAAATTTTAAGTTTTCGCATTGAGCCTCGACGAGATTATACAACCCTTTCATGGTTGGGTACAATCTCACCATTTTCGTAGCCAAGCAAAAATTGCCTGTTAGGTTGTTCTATTTTTTCGCTTACTTTGGTTGGCAGGACTTTCGGCAGGATCTCGCATAAGTTTGACAGTGTTCTGATGCCTCAGTAGTAATTTTTCCAATTTAAATTTTTTATATTCAACATAGAGGGTACATTCGTTTTGACATTCCGTTTGTAACGCATAGAAGAGGGCGTGGCAAGTATAGAAAAGTATATTGTATATATTCTTGATCAGCGCTATTACCTGAGTCGATTTAGCTATGTTTGTCTGCTTGTTTAAATCACCATTACGGAAAAATCGAGCTTGGCACACAGGCTCCAACTTTAAGCAAGCTGCCGCGAATGAGCAACATCGGTTCACGGACACGCCTACCGCGCATATAAGTTAAACGTTTAAAACGCTATATTGAGAGGGCTATTTGATATAGCAGAGCAGACCAGGCTCTGGATAAAAAAATGGCGAATTTCGACAAGAGCGCGACGGCACTTCGCATGCAAGCAAAAACTTCAAAACGCTATAATGAGAGAATTGGTAATCGAATCAAATTTCACGCAAAAACTAAGAATGATTTAGTTTAGTATAAGGCAAAAATTTGGCAAATTTCGAAAAGAGGGCGTGGCACTTCCCATATATAAACGTAAGCTTCAAAACGCTACATAGAGAGTTATTTAAATAAATTTCAACAAATTCAATGTGGGTACGTTTAGTTAAGCCAACCTGCACGTAGCGAGGTGGAAGAGATACGTTTAAAAATCAGTGTAGGGTATCTTATTTTTGGTAGAGCGAAAGATAACACTCGTACTAGTATTAATTTCATATCAACCGTTATTAGTTACAAAGTCCACATTATTTACATCTGTCATTATTTCTGGCTAATAAGAATCTGCAATACGAATTCAACAGGCGCAATCTCTTTTTTTTTTTTTAATAAACGATGACTAATGCAGCGCTAGTTGTTGCTACGATCTTTCCGCTTTTTTAACTACACAATGCCAGCAGGGCATAACTCCAGCACTGCGCAGTTTGACGTTCTCATTTTTACTGCTGTTGGTATTCATTAAAGTTCAAATACGCATTCTTGCAATTAAATAAACTGCTATATGAGTATTCTAAGTATGCTGTGAATACCTACATATATGTATGTGGAAAAAGCTCTGCATATAAATTCCAAATTTATTTCAATATATTTTGAGAGATAGGAAACAGTTTTCAGTCGCATAATTAAAAGTTTTTCAATTTAAAAGTGATTTTCTGTGCTAGTGCATCCAAATCATAATGGCAGAGTTGCCAACGTACATGTTTGAACTATATATTCGAACAAGTTAATGAGCCACTTTTATAGACTATGAATTTTCCTTATTATTGTGCAACTAAAAGTGATGAAAAAAGTTAGTCTTTTTACTTATTTTAGATACTTAAAGCATTTCAGAAAATTTAAAAATTTTTCACAAAATTTGTAAACTCAACTTTGAGTTATAATTGTAGAATTTCTGAATAATTTTAAATTATCCAACTTTAGCTCAAATGTATATTCACTACGAGTAATAATTCCAAATAAAAAAGTTTTTAAAGCTGAATGCATTTCGAAATCTCACTTTTTCAATCGTTTGTAGTTTTTTAGAATTGCAAAAACTTTAAAATTTCGCGAGAGCTACTATGAATTTTAAAATAAAAAGTTAAAGTTTAAAAATTGTCACTTGATAGTTGGTAAATGCACACATTTTTTGATATCAACAAAAGCCCCATGTGAGCAGCTGCTGTGCTCACTAGGACAAAAAACAGCAGCGGAAAAATTTGATATTTAAAAACATATTTTTTATTTGTTGCTTCTTCTGATGTTTAGTAAATTTTAGATAGTGGCGTTGCGTTAAATTTAAAACAAAAAATCAATAAAATAAATTTTGTTATATGATATACATTTTTTGATACAATTAAATTTTGTGCAAACAATAAACGCATATTTCCATATGAGTTGAACTCACATTTTCAAAAGTATTTTTGATAAACTAAATTTTTGTGTAAACATATTTAATAGAAAAGTTGGTCTTGCGAAACTTTTTCTCGAAAAGTTTTTAATTTGTTCCCAGGATATATACTTTGGCACAATTTTAAGCGACCGTTTAACTTTACTTGGTGTTTGTGTTGCAAAAAGTCATATTTTATTTAAAATTACTTCAGAAATTGATTGAGGGCTTATTATCTCCAATGGTTGAAATTGAGTAACACATAGTGGATATGGTGTTTTAAAATGAACTTTTAGATATGGCTTGATAGCAATTTCTTGAATTTTTATAGCTAAACGTAGATTATAAAATTTTAGACATTGTATTTTTTATATTAATATTTAGAAATTAAATTGGCATATATTTCAACACCTACACTTAAATATAGAGGATTCAAAATTAATAATCAAAATAATTGATTGAAATTTAGAAAACCACAGATAACTTCAAAACTGTGAGCTGACAGATAAGCCCTTACCCTGCACATTGCCACTTACTAACAAAAATTGAGGAGTTCAAATACTTAATTAAGTTTAGGATAAATACAAATGTATGTATGTATGTTTGTGTAAGCTCATTTAATTGTATGTAGTTGCACAAACATAGATAACACTTTATTTGTATTTATAAGGTCATCTTTTCTAAAGTTGTTGTTAATATTATTGTATTAACTTTTAATTCAATAAAATTTAATGACATCAAAATGAATTACCAAAAGCTTTGCAATACCATCAAATTAAATGCCCGTCAGCATAATTACAATATAAATTTGTGTTTATTTCATTATAACGATAATATAACGAGTATTTACTCAAAAGCATTAAAATGAAATTAGAAAATTATTGCCTTTAATCAGTTTTTAATTGGTTTGTATTAAAACACGTTGTTTTTGGGTAAAAATAAGAGAAAAAGCGAGAGAGAGAAACAAATAGATGTATCGGTGTGTCATTTTGTACCAATAAAAACTAAAAGCCGAAACATCCGAATAGTATCGAAATGTAGAAAATTTGGAAGACAATAATGGGCTATCTATTTGGTTTTTCAGATAGTGCAACACTGTTCTTTGACAGCTGTCATATATCATATCATACGAGGTGGAATTTGTTAAGTTAAACATTTAACGTTTTAAAATTGCTAAAGTTTTTTAAAATTTTCTACCTTCGAGACTTAAAATTATGGTCTTAATAATCGTCGTACTAACTCAGTACTATTGAGCTAAAAATTTCGAAAATACTTTAAAAACTTGAAGATAAAAAAAATTATCCAAGAGTTTGGCCTTACACTTTGTGGAAAAAAAGTTGTATCGCTTATTAAGCACTTACGATAAGATCTCTCCAGAATATTTTCAGATTTGTGGAATCAAAACTCATCGATTTTGTAGAGTGATACATCACCACCGCATAATGCCATCATTCTGCAAGAGTTATTAGCCAAAAATTCAACGAACAACCCGTTAAAATTGTTCGTGTTCCCAAAGCTAAAATAACCACTTCGATTTACTTAACAATTCTGGATAACTTTTACGCAGTAGTATAATATATAGCTATTTCGCTGACTGTACTTCTGTGGGTTTTGAATGTTTTATGTGCTTGACTTTGTCAGCGAAAAAGCTATATGTGCGTACAATGTTTTTATATTATATTTTCCATGATAAAATGTTATTACGAAAATAACGGGAAAAAAAGTATGCAGAATGCAAGCAGGATTTGCAGAAAGTGATTTGGAATGTTACTGTTGTTATTTGCTTTGAGAATAGTACCGTAGAGTAGCTTGGCAATGATGAAAAAAAAATTGACATTTTGATTTTGGGGAAAAAAATCTCCTGAGCTCAAATGTGTTTTAACAAGCATTAAACTCATGTCATTTCTCTCTTATATTAATACAAATCCACAGTAAAATTTTAAGCGCAAAAAAATTTGGAGTTTTTGAGAAAATCAGCCTTGTTTTTTTTCCATAAAAAGTGCTTTAATTTCGCCAATTTTCTACAACTTTCAAAATTTCTTTACGGATTCTGGCAGAGAATCAGAAGCTCTATTGAAATCAAAAGACAAAAATTAATTATTTTGATTTGGATGAAAACCGATTATTTTGAACCAATTTTCAGCGGGTTTTCAAGCTCTTTAACTTTAAATGGGCATAACTTCGTGAAAAATTACGCAGGCCGACAAAAACCGTGTTTTTTGCACTTTTATGTTAGAATATCTCGAAAACCTGACATATAGGAGAAATTCTGAGCTCGGATTCGGACTCACCGCATCAAAGTCCTTCGGGTATGATAGGTCTGGTCTCTGGCTTAAAAGTGTGTCGGCCTTTGTTATTTTCAATCTAATCGGGGGATGAATTACTTTGAAAAACAACATATTTAATCGGCAACCATTTCCGCAATTTGAAGTCACGCCGACTGCATGGTTTGAAATGGATTTGGTCTCCAACAAAGTAATTTTTGATATTTTCCATATGGAAAAAAATTATTATTTTACCCTGCTAAGCTATGCAAGTAAAATTCTGAAATCTGCCGAAAAGTCACGTGATCGTCAAAGTGTGGCGGTATTGAATGGCTGTTTCCATCTACTGCTTAGTATACAATTAAAATATTTTTCTGGGTGTATTTCCAAGCATCGATTTTTTATGTATCGATTTTGCGCCAAGTCAATATTATTGAGTTTAAATGTACCAAATATTTACTTAGCATATATTGTACATAAGTATCAAAACATCTTTTGTTGAATATTACCAAGTCTTAGTAAATATAATTAAAACAAATGGTTTGCATTGGGTTAAGAGGATTTCCAAAAGCTTATGGCTTTTGTTGAACGTAATGCTGAATGACTATTCATTTAATGCCAGTGAAACAATCACTTTCTTGGATGTTGTTTATTAAATTGCATATCCTTTGTTTAAAATCTACAGTATGAGTATAATAAGCACATTGCTTGCGAATGTGTATTACTGTGTCACAGCCTGAAGAGTTTCATAGTAATTACACTTTGATGCATTTATTAGCATCTAAACAATGGATTGCCTTTCTTTTGTATGGCACTAGAAGTGCACTACTATACGTTCTATGCGTTGTTATACCAAATTTCCTAATTTGACATGCGATCTTTGTTTAAATGACAATTAAGTCAGCTCTATCTCTATCTCTATGTCTTTTGACATTTGATTATATTAACAAGTGAATAGCTAGCTAGTTGTATGATGCAGCAGGCAAGGATTTCATGTTTTTGTTTTTTGAAAACAGCAACTACTTTAATTAATTTAGACAGTACAGTAAAGTTAAATTTGTTGTTTATTGAAACAGTGTGTTGAAAACACGATTAAGAACAGCAATTTAAACGAAGAGTAACTTCTTTGAAATTTTTCAGCCATAGTTGCAAACGGATGTAGTGAAACGGAAGTACATGGCTGGATTTTTTGTAATTTGTTACCGTCTTAATGAATAACGTGTTGTTAGTGTTTCCCCGATAGTGTTTTCAAAATATGTTTAGTTCAATTCGCTGCAATATTCCACAATTTTATGACTTATTGATATTTCGTCAATTTTTCGAAAACCTTATACTTTTTTCTAGAGTTCTTGCACTCTTCAAATTTTTTTTTCTGAGCCTTGCCCAATAATCCAATATCCACTTTTACCAATGCAAAATCTCTACTGACATACTCATTCAAGTCAACAGCTTAAGCTACGATTTTCCAGTATTTTAACTGCAAAGGACATACCGAATGTTCAAAAGTTGATAAATAAAGTAATAAAATTTGCATTTGTATTAAGTGACGAAGAGATTAAATTAAATTTTCTACAAATAGCCTGCATTAATTCTTATGAGACTACCAAAATATAAACCAAAAGAAATAAAGCAAAAAAAAAATAAAACAATTTTCATGGAATATTTCCCATTAAATTAACCTGTAATGAAAGGAAACACCAACAACAATAACTCTGTGTAGGTAACACGTACTTTTATGGTAGCTGATTTTAATGAGATCATTTTTTATTCAGCATTTAATTGAAACCACAACGATTTGTGTTTTTTCTTCTTCATTTCTCAACGTAACTTTTGTTTGACCATCAGTCTGTTTGTCTGTCCGACTGCAAAGTTTATGCAGCTTTCAGTGTCTGTTCTGCTGATTGTTGGTCGTCTTTTGTTCATATCTATGTTATGCCAACATCGTACGTAAAAAACCAAAACCAACAAAATGAATGTGAAACCATAAAATAATTTTTTTTTTAATTTCATTGCATACTCCTAGGCGCATTATACATTGAATGATATTGTTTAAATTCTGCAAATTAAAGTGTTCGTTGTTAAATACAAAAGTCAAGGATTTGTGGGTTTTCTTTTAATTTTCAGGTTTTTTTTCCGTTTAATGTCAATATTAATTAAATGTAATTATTTACGTTTATGTTGGGAGTTGCTCAACAGAATGCGGTAGTAAAAGTTTACACAACTTTTTTTTAGGTTTTTTAAAATTCATAAATTCCGTGTAAATAACAATATTAAATCAAATACAATGAACTGTATGAGCTTGAATTATTTAAATTGAATATTTAAGAGTAAAAAAATGTAAAGCTTTGTCACGCTTTAATCTTTCTATTTGATTATACTGTGTGATTAGATCAATTTAGCAGGACACAAAAAGAAGAAAGAAAATAATTCAATGAATAAATTTAATGCTCTGATAAGCATTGCAAAGGCAAAAAAATTTGTTGTGGCAAACGCTGTAGAATTGTTTAAGTCTTACAGGACGTAATAAAAAAAAAAATTTTATTTAAATTTTTTTAAAAAATATGCAATATTAAAGAGAAATTCAGGAATTTTTTGAACTTGCTAACTTTTTCATATAAAATGTAGTATGAAAGAATTTGCGATATATTTGATAAATTTTTATAAATAATTAAGATCAAGTTGTTAATAAAATAATTTTATATTACATGAAAATATGTGGTTATATTTGTCAATTTTTGGCATTTTGAAAAAAGAAATCAGGATCTGGTCATTCTAAAAATGTCTTGGATTCTGGACAAAGCTGTAGCAGAATAATCTAACATTTCTCCTTCAAAGTTAATCTTATGCGATTAGTGGTTTTGAAATGCAAAAGAAATGATAACCTGACACTGCAAAGTCAGTTTTATACGGTGAAAGTTTCGAGACTATGCTTTCTAATCCTTCAATGGTTATCAAAGAAAACTACGTTTCTCTTGAACACAATTGGGAATAGAAACTGTAACTGAAATGCAGGACTACACTTTGAAGACAAGATCGAAAAGGGTCGAAACACATGCACCTTGCCTTTTTTCCCATATTCGTATGCCTTGTTTCCTGATGAATTCATTTAATTTAAATTTAATCAAATTAAAAATCTTCAAATTGACAATTAAAGAAATTGAAAAATCCCACAAAAATTTTAATATTCTACACCGTCTACTTTTCATATTATCGGTGTTGGTGTGTGGCTTGGCGAGTTCAACGAAATGTGTAGGATTAACTTTAATAAACAGACATGCCATTAGTGGGATTTGGGCCAGTACTCTCTGCTGCGTAAACAGGCCTCTGTTGTTTTGGTGAAAATTTCGACGGTTATGATTTATGTAAATTTTAAAGTTAGAAATTGAAAATTAATGTGTAAAAAGTAAAATTTACATAATTTTGATTTATTCGGAACTTAAAAGGAAATTTCTGTGATTTTTTTTTTTGTATTAGGGGTATATATAATTTTATTTTCATGATTTTTTTTTCCAGCGGAAAATTTCCTTTTTACACGAAGTATTTTTTATTTCATTGTTTTGCTGTTGCTGCTTCCCCAGTTGCCACATAAATCAATCTTCATTTCGCGTGTGTCCTTGTCCATTTGTCTAACGCTTCCGTTTTCATTTCCGTTGCCGTTGGTGTACATGTGAATGTGTGCAGACACTCGCGTTCTCCTTTTTCCTAGCACTTCAGCTGTGTTAGGCTACACGAACGACAAAAACGCAACGCGCCAAGTGGCATAAAACGCATTATCCTAGCTAAATAAAATGTTACAAATTGCTTTTGTCAGTTGTGGTATTACGCAAAATATTTGTTTATTTCTCTTTTTTTTCGCAATGTTTTTAGTTCATTTGTCAAATAGGAAAATTTGGTAACAATGGCAACGGAGTTACTGGAAACGCGAAATAAGAGTTACAAGGATATGGCATGAGTGCTATTCGTGCACTGTTATTGCTGACTGATTAATTGCTAAGTGACGACACAGAATATGCGGGGAAAGTATTAATGCGCGCATGTATGTCTTTAGTTTGTATTATAAAAAAATGCTTTTCCAACGAGTGCTTTTTGGTAGCAAGGCCATGAGTTACAGCATGAAATTTTTCTAAGAATTTGAATTTTATATAAAGATAAATAAGTTTTATGTTGAAATCAAAGTACGCAAATATTTTCCATTTGAATGCTGACGAAGTGAGTCGATGAATTTGAGCAACTTATGTTCATCCGGCCAGGTCAGCTGAAAATATCACTACCAGAGTTGAGAATGTGACTGAAAATCTATGTGCGTCCATTTCAAGATGATCACAGGAATCGGGTTTATCCGCAACTTCTTTGCACCGTATTTCGTATAACGATCTTGGCTTGGGCCAATGCTTTACCAACGATTCAAACAACAAAAAAAAAAAACATATTTTTTCAAAAACAATCAAATCCAAAAGAAGTTTTCAGTCATCTGCTGCTCAAAGTGTTGTACAAAATTAAACAACTTCCCTGGAAATAGTTGCAAAAAAGCACCATAACAAGAATTACCAGCAGCGGTAATAAGAGGTTACCATCCTTTATCAATACCGTAACTAAACCTAGCAGTCACTTGGTCTTCACGATTAGATGAAGTGGCAATATGCTATCTCTACCACGCATCTCAGTAATAAAGACTTTAAGCTTAGGTTGTCATAAGCATGAATCTCTCATATAAAGCAACCATCCAGCTTTACTAAACTTTTGTCGCTTTCCATCATTTCAGTGTCCCGATTTTATTATTTTGTTATAGCAACCTTAAAGCATCCAACTACAAAATAGGAGTGACCATCAATGCGTCGCTACTTTTATCTAAATTGTGTCACTTTACTGTCTTCTGATTTATATCTATGCCAAATATTTACAGCTGGAGATTATTTTATGGTACATTTCATTTCATGAAATTTAATCAGCTTATTTCGGTCTGTTTGTTTCTTTTTGCTAAATCTACACGAACTTTATTATTTCTTCTTTATTTTAATTTCGTTAAATTTTTGTTTGTGTTTATTTGAAAAAAAAAAAAAATTAAGATTTTATAAAATTCGAGAAAATTTGGCAATACTTGAAAGAATTTCTTTAATTTTTACTTTAACATTTGGTACATCAATAAAAGCATCGTTTGCTGGCCACTGACCTTGAGGTAGCCAGTGAACAAATGACTCTCTTGGCAATTTAAAAACGCTAATGCGTTGAATAGATTTCATTTCTGTTGTTTTTTTTTCTTTTTCTTCACTGTAAAAGCAATTATCCTTTTATTCCTCGCGAAAGCATTGAATCCTTATGGCATTGTCGTTGAACTTTTTCAGTCACTTAACTTTTTGATTTACGGTATGTTTAACACGCATACTGTTGACCTTATTTGAGAAAATTTAAGTGTTTGTCTTGTGTTTTATTTTTCAACTTGGGTCATAAAAGGTCAATGTGTTAAGTTAAAGTCATTATAGACACCATCTTTACATTTTTAAGCAGTTTTTTGTGATACGCATTTTAAAACGTGCTATTTTTGTATTTATTAATATTAGCCTGCGCGTCATAAAATCTTATGAACTTTTAATTATTTTAAGAATTTAAAATGATTCTGGGTCAACAACTTTATATACCTTGCGATTTTTACGGTAAATTGATAGTTAGGAGAAAAAACGTGAAGTTTTGACCAAAACTCTATCACTAACGCAAAAACTAAAAATTTTCAAAAAATTTTTAAAATCCAAAAATATCATAAGTCATCGATAATATGCTTTTAAACCATTAGAAATATTTTTAATTCCTTTTACATTTTTTTCCAATATGTTACAAATATTTGATGTGACCTTTTCCTTTAGAGTTACAGAAATTTAAAGTCTGGGCCATTTTTCGAATTTATCCTTCGATAATTTACGATCCTAACGAAACCATGATTGATTTTTGTGCTAAAGCCATACAAAATGCATAACAAATTTTGATTAAGCACTTAAATTATTACCAAATCAATTAAAATTTATATGTGCATAAAGTTGATGTTCTAAATTACAATACCCGAAGTAACAAATCATTTAACATAAACGACATACGTACATTTAAGGATGTGTGTTCGTCGGTCCTTATTTTATCATTCAAAATTAAACACAAACTCAAATGCCAAATATATACAAAACCACAGTGGCAGGTACTCAATTATTTAACCACCGAATGGATTTTGCAAAATCCAATTAGAAAGGACTCAACGCCAAACATACCGCTGACGTTAAAAATACGAGAGCTAAAATCTTTTTGGAGAGAATCATTTTAATAATTTATGTGAAAGTGGCACTTTGACCAAAGCAAACATTCAGCAGCAGCAACCACAGCAACAATAACAGAAAATGTTGCCAGTAGTTACTTGCGAGCAATAGGAGTAACAATTAGAATAAAAATAAAAATAAAAAATTATTGCAACATGAACAAAAGTTTTTCGAATAAAATGTACATTGAAGTGCATTTAAAAATTAAAAATTTTTATATTATGTTTTTGCTTGTTTTTCTGTGCACCCTATTTGATGTGTTGCAATTGACTAAATCTGCCTCACGTCAACTTCTTAATGCACAGAATTCACATTAAAAATTATAATTTAAATCTCACGGGAGGGAAGGGAGATCTCACCAAATCTCATCAAGGGGAGGGGGGATCCGAAAACAAAAAAAATTTAAATTGTTTTGCATAATTGTTGAATTGCTCAATATTTTATTGAAACATTCATTAATTTGATTAAACTGTCGGAAATTATTAGTTTCTGTGCCAAAATCTACGAAGTTGCATATATTTTAATAAAACAAATCTATAAACAACATGAATATTGTTTCACTTTTTTATATTTTTTTTGGTTTTTAATAAATATAGCTTACACAGTAAATAATTCCGAGCAAAATAATGAAATGAAAAATTGTTATTCACTAATTCTGTCTAAGTAATTTAAATTTTCTATAACAATTTTTTAAAAAAAAATATTGAAAATAATAATTTTTTATTTCAGAACTTTTCTGATCAATATCGGATATGTCAATTATATTCATTAGAAGTAATCAACAATATTAAGAAATAAAAATTTTTTTAAAGTAGTAATTTTCTCTAACGCAATGGAATATTTTAAGGTACCACATGCAAGTATCATGGCTGTGTAGAGAACTTCTTCTTATTGTATTCTTTATTTCCTCATAGAGCATAGGACCTCAACAAAACTCTTCCAAAGTATACGATCAATGCCTTCAGTTGTCAACAACATTTCCCCGATTTACGTATTTTCTGCTTTAATCTGAAACGTTTCCAAGATGATCTAAGACGGCCACGTTATGAAGTTGAGTGAAGATGCTCTTCGATAAGTCAATTCTATGGGGTGATTCACTTAATTTTAAATAAAACACTTAATATACATAGAATCGGATGTCGGACTTTTACTTTTTATATATAATTTCATTCAAATGTTGGCCACGATTAACTCTCTTTATCAAATTTGTCTATGATAAAATTACTGCTGACAGTTTTTCTTGAGTTTAAATGGCATGATCTGTTAGGTTGTTACATGTGTTTGTTGTTTTTACGCTATCTTTGGGCACAATGCGTTTTTCCATATTCGCACGTTAAGTAAACTCGCCTTCCAGGGCCATTTAATAAAACAGCGGCCTTTCTGGTTTCGTTTTTGATGGTGTAATGAAGCAAATGTTTTCAATCAAATAATTTGTGGCACTATAAAAATTATTAAGAAACTCATCGTTCACATATCTATTATCGACGCCATTACTAGAGCTGAACAGCAAGTTTTCAGTGTAAAATTTAGCTGTCAGAAATATTTCCACTGTAATTTATATAAACTTTACTGTAACAAATATTGCTGGTATAATGTAGTCATTTCACATTTATGTTGCTGGTTTGCGTCGCTCCTATACTATGCGTCATTCGCTTTTGAATTTGTAATTTGTATGTAAAGTGAAAATCTGTAACTAATTTTGACACAATTAATGCGGATTAAAATGATACCAGGACTAAAGTTCGCGTCAAAGTAAAATGTGTTTCAGACACCAGCAGTCTGTAGCCGACAGGCTGTGTGGTGTGGTTTATATTTTTGAATCAACAAATGCTGCAATTTGTATTTTCAGCGAATCGTGGTTATATTGAAATTTATATTATTAGCATTTGAATTGGGCATTTTATGAAAGGATTTACTTTGTCCATTGTTTTAGAAATTCGTTTGCGGATATGAACACTGAACTCAGGGATCCAAAAATATAGCTGATATAAGAACTGTGCACCGAAAATAATATTGCAATGATTGAATTTATCAAGTGAATATTTTGTTTCAAATAAATTTCAATCTACTCATAGCACTCGTGCACCAATAAATTCCTCTACATTAGGCCACGCACTTTTGATGTAAAAGTAATTAGTTAAAGAATTACAGTAAAAATAAACTGAAGCTATTTACCAAAGTGGGATAATAAAATACGTCACCTCCACTTTATCTGAAATTAATTCGCCATGTTGTTAAAGTTGTTAATAATGAACTCAATGTTGTGGAGACAACAAACATTTAAGTATCACCAACACTTTACGAGTGATAAAAATACGTTTACGTTCATAAGTCCAATAAACTGAACTGTCAGAAAAATACATTTAATTATATCGACCTATTACATAGTAGACACAATAAATCAACAAATTAAACCTGCTGTCCAATTGACATGCATAAGTGCGAGCGTTTGAACACACGGCTGGTGTTGACACTTCTGACTGTGAGCAGACATCGTATTAACAGCACGACATACTAATGGAAGTCCCAGCTGGAAAGTTATTCATTGGTTGATATGAAAATGGGCTGAAGCTGCAGATAATGTAATTAAAACTTTTGAGAAACTGAAATTGACTTCATACGAAAGTGCCTGATTATGCGGTAATCGATAAAATTGTTCTTGTTGCTATAGCAAAAAAAGTATTGGAGAAAAGTTGTACGGCAAGTATGATTTTTAAGCAGATTATCCACTTTGATTTAAAATATGTGATGAGAAAAATGAAATTTATCTCCATGGAGCAAAATTTCATCAACATATTTGAACATTTTAAGATCTAAGTGATCAAAATCAATTGATTTATGTGGTAGTTGGGTGTTTCGAAAGAATAAGTTTCAGCTAGCGGGAACAAAGAAATATTTTCCAAGATAAAAGTTTTACCAATCAAGTTGCTGTTTCTAATATAATGGAATACTTGTCTACAATAAAAGTCTCAAGAGAAACTTATCACAATTCCATTGCGAAAGTGTTCTTAAATGAAATATGTCTTTAGTCAAAATAGGACTTATCAAGTGTTGCAAAATGTTCAATTGAAACACGCAATCATATTTTTATATATTTCCTATTAGGTCCCATTTATCACTGACACAGTTACAAATAAGTTATTCAATATTTGTTACTGATATTTTTGTTTCCATTCGATACAATTGAAATATCCGTATAGTACTTATTTGCCATTGTATTTGTTTTTATTTTTATTGTTGTTGCCATTGTCCTTGTCTATATTTTTTTTTCAAGAATTTCTTGAAAGTCTATATAGTCAACTTCGTAATTCCTATACAAAAAAAAAGTTTCAATTTTGTTATGATTTTCCATTTCATTGAACAACAACGAATACTCACTCGTACACAGACAGCATTATGTAGTTTCTATGGTAATGCGATACTTTTAACAGTAACTTTGTAACTCAGCAGATGCATATTTATGGTCTCGCATAATGCTGGAATTTTTAATATACTTTTGTGTTGTTATAGTCGGCTTAAAATATTCCACAACTTAAAATTCCAATGTATT
Source organism: Meiosimyza platycephala (assembly GCA_963662105.1). Taxonomy (NCBI): domain Eukaryota; kingdom Metazoa; phylum Arthropoda; class Insecta; order Diptera; family Lauxaniidae; genus Meiosimyza; species Meiosimyza platycephala. The sequence goes on from OY759209.1 coordinate 77,793,138, forward strand.
GAAATGGAAAAGGAAAGAGTACGAGCGACTTTGAGTTGATTTTAATTCATGAATTTGTTGTTTCTTTTTTTAAGAGAAAAATTTGTTGCTTTTTATTTGCTTCGAACAAGATGAAATTTAATGTCATAGATTGTTACTTATGAAATTTAAGTTTGCATTGCACAAGGAATAAGCGTATGATTGAATGCACAGAATTAAAGCACAAATATTATAAATTGAGCTCAAATAAATACTTTGCAGTTGCCATTCTCGCATTTGCTCTGAAAGAACATGAAAATCCGCTTGTAGCAAACTAAATAAATATTTGCTTGAAGATATGTGCTACAATTTGATACGCTATTTAAACGAATTACGATGTGAGCAGCATTAGGAAAGTGGAGCAGTCTCTGAAATACCATACATTACAATGCAATGTCTTTAAGGATTAAATTTGATTTGTTACTTGAAGCTACATGAGCAAATGATATTAATTTTGTAGTGAAAAATCGAGTGAATAAAAAGATTTAGGTTACTAAAAAAAAAAGAGTTTTTATTTTATTTGATTTGCATGAAAAATGTTTTTTCAATAAGAAAAAAGATTATTTTTAAAAATTAGTTTCAGAAAATATTACAAATCGTTCCAAAATAATCTTAAAAATTTTTAATGAATAAATACGTGTTAAAAATAAATATAAAATAAATGTTGTATTGGGACATATTCGACCTATGGACCCTCTAAGAAACAACAGAGATATGCTCTGTGAAGCCCGGCGTCTGACTAAAAGACAACTCAGAAAAAAATTTTCAATTTAACAAATTTGTGCACCGATTTTTCACCAACTAAATGTAAGACTGGCGGCACTGAACTCTTAAATGATTAAAAATTAACATTTAACTTCGAGTAGCGGGTCATGGTAAAAAATATAATGTTCCCAAGGCGATTATCAGCCATACTCTCATTTACAAAGCATTATCAGCTAAGGCGACTGAAAGCAAATATTCACAGCAGCTTAAAGATGTCTTTAAAATGCTATATGGATCATATTGGACTAGCAAAGGAAAGCGCTAAGGCACACTGAAGGTGTTAAGGAGTTGTTTTCAGATTATTCCTTCGACGTATTGTATAGAACAATCCGAATGTGGTGTTTTTTTGAACACTATATGCCATACACTTTATTAATTTTGTTAAAAATTGCTATCACAAGACAATGAGGTGTTTAAGACGCATCTAGAGCACTTTATATAAAATTCCAAACTAACTTCAGACAAAAATTTGCTAGACAATTTAGCGATCGAAAAAGTATATATAAGAATATCTACATATATGGAATACTCCAGACTACCCACAGTATGTTACTAAATAACTCTGCACTTATATTTCAAATTGTATGCTTTTCCGGTTAGTTTTTGAGATTTTTTTCCAATGAAAAAAAGGATGACAAAAGTTTGAGAAACAACGCTATAAAAGCTTTAGGAATTTCTTCACAACAAAGAAGAAAACAGACGAAAAATTTTGAAAAATGTTTGAAAATGGCTAAAGCTGAAAAAAAACGATATACCTATATGAAAAATGTTGAAAAAGCCGAATAAAGTTGAAAGAGGTTGAAAAATGTTAAAAATCGCTGAAAAAATTGAAATACGTTGAAAAACTCGAAAAAATTTGTAAAATGTTGGAAAATGTTGATATAGGTTGAACGTGTTGAAAAAAAAAAAAAATGAAAGAAGTTGAAAAAGTCGAAAAAAATATGGAAAAAATTGGAAAAAGTGAAAAGAGGTTGAAAAACTCGAAAAAAAGTTTTGAGAGAAAATTGAAAAAATTAAATGAGGTCTGAAAAGTCGTGGTAAAATGGTTCGTAAGTTGTAGTAAATTCGATTAAGTTGAAAAATGTGAAAAAGAAAAAAGCATGCCCACTGGTGCCACTTTGTCCCATTTTTTAATATGGGAAATGAAATGCCAGCGAACTCCATGTATTCTTAAAGTTTATAGTAACCGATACCTCTGTACAAATTTTTTTTTGGATTATTTCCATAGCACACTAAATATAATATTAATTATTTTGCTTGTATGGGATGTGCCACACCCACTGTGAAATCCTGTCACCTTCATTTATTTTGAAAGTTTTTAGTAACCGACACCTGTAAACAAAATTTTATGAAGATTATTCTCAAAGCACACTAACTATAACATTTGAGGCGTCGAGTTGCAAAACCGGCCAAGTGCCTTTTTCATACTTTTGGAAAAACAACGAAAAACGTTCATCTATGTTCATTGAAAAATTAAAACGTATTTTCCACATAATTGCTTATAAAATTTCTTACTCAAAACACGTCAGATCAGACTTTTCGAGTTTCATTTGCCGATGTTTTTGAGAAAACAATTTTGGACTTGGCTGGTTTTGATCCATTGAACATGAACTTGGCCGGTTTTGATATAGTTTTCACTAAATTTTGTTTGAAAAAAAGTGAACTTGGCCGGTTTTGATTTCAAGGTGTTGGACATGACTGGTTTGGAATACAATTCAATTGAAATAATACGCCCGGTGGACCTTTCTGTGGAATTACCCATATATTGGTTCGCAACTTAATTTCGAAAGAGTTCCAATTCTGAAAAAATTTCAGCTCAATTGAACAAAAACTTGAAGCAAGTTCATGTACTTGGCCTGTTTTGAAAGCAAGTTCATGGACTTGGCCGGTTTCGAAAGCAAGTTCTTGCACTTGATTGGGTTTGAAATCTATGCATCAAAATAAATTAAAAAATTTTATATATCTATCAAAAATTTTTTTTTAAATCCTAAAATATAGTAGAACGACAAAGCATGGTCCAGATTTTGATATATGAGAATATCTCAAAATTTTATTTTTTTGGACTTGGCCGGTTTTGCAACTGGACGCCTCATTTATCGTTTATACCTAGTAAGGGAGGGAGCATAGCCACATATACTATTAGGCTCACTTATATCAAGTATATCGCCTTTCAAAAAGTTTTGTCAGCTTAAGGACAAAATTTTTGTTGATAACTGCTTTCAGTGATACCATCTCTAAAATTTTTGTGAAAGTCGTAGTTGCCGTTTTCGTGCAATATTGAATCAAAATGTTCGAATGCCGCCTAACTTTAAAGTAATTTAAGATATTTATGATCTGCATAATTTATTCACAATAATATGAATTTTTACTAAATTTACAAATTTCATCAAAGCCTTTTTATTATGAATTCTTGACTGACGTGCAGACTTTTTATTAATGTGGGTTAGTTTATTTAATTTTGAGTATACTTTCTAAAATTCTTCACACTTTTTTCTTTCAAAAATCTTTTTGACACATTTAAAAATGCTAGAAAATTTTATATAATATCTATTAAACCAAAATGTTTGGTGTGCTAAGTGCTGTCAAAATTGTAGTTTTATCTGATGCATTTCTTTACCTACAAATTATCAAGTTTGCAGATTGTAGATCTATGCCTCCGCTTCAATAAAAACAACAAGGTGCACATTTATAGTGTTTTATTAAGTAGGGACTTGCATTCGTTGAATAAAATTCTCATAAACTGAACGGAATACCTGCGTACAGAATGCAATAAAATAAAAGAAAATTTAAACACAACATACTAGACAACTCCTTGTTAAGTCAATAGTTGAGTGACCAGACGTGTTGGGTTTGGAAATGAGAATTAGATTATCTTTACTTTATCTAAACAGATTTTACGAACTATGTAAATAGAGGAAATAACGACATGAAGCTTTGCATAGTTTCCTTTTACAAATTTCTTTTCCTCATGATCTTTGATTTTTCTTAAGACCCGTTATTAACTCTAAATCAACTGGTCACTTAAAGTCAGCATAAGCATGCGGTGTCTTCCTCAGTGGGTTGCATAAAATACCAACATCCAATTCTTTGCTACGTTTAGAATTTTGCAGCTGCTTAATATGATAAGAATTTCTATTCTATGCAATAGGAAAATGTTCAGTTTCATCTCATTCATCTGCAATGCATTTATTGCATACTGTGGCTGTGTGTGTGCCTTTGTGAAAATCCTGTAGGTGTTTATTTAAAGCCAAAGCCAACATTGTTGACCTTCTTGTACGTTTTGTGCTTTATGTGCAGTCGGTCACTTTTTACCCTTTCTTACGTTATTCTTTTGTTTCTTTTGATTGCAATTAAAGCATCATCTAGTTTTTTAACTTTGCTGCTTTGATCCATTTATCCGTTTATTTGATGTCTGTTTACCTTTTGTACAAACGTTCATTCATCTTAGTTTTTCTGTTTACTTTGCTGTAGCAGTGCTTTTAAGTTTCATTCATGTGTCGGTGTCCTAAATACCCAATATTCATCAACATGTCCTTGTGTTATATGTGACAGTTCGTTGCATAAATTGCTTCTCAGGTAATATAGAACTGTTGTATTGTGTGTCAGTTGGAAATATTTATAAATATTATACATGTGACATAAAAGGAGATTTTGTCAGTTAGTTTGTTTTTTTAAATGCTTCAATAATGTACATATCTTGTTATTTGATAAACTTTTTAATATATAAAAATAATACTAAAATATCTAAACTGTATGAAACGCCATATAGCTTCTTCTTTCCAACTGGGTAAAATCAACAAACTTATGCGTGTCACATAGCATTGGGTATGGTAAGTACATATTGTGTGGATTTATGTCTCTTGATGCTGATGTTTGCTCTCTGTCAACGTCGTCGCCTGTTCTTAAATGCCAACATATAAAAATTTTCAAAGTTACAAAATTCAAGTAAATAAATTAATGATCAAATTGGCAGCAGTAACATGGAAAATATATTACTTGTCCTTGGAGCATCTAAGAAAAAAAGACAATTCTCTTGTGATTTAGATTCGCTTTGAATCCTTTCTCTGTTTAACTAAAAATCGGCGTAAGAAATATTTTTGAAATGTTTACTATAAATGTTGGATGAATGCCAAAATAATATGAAAAAATCACATTATTCGCTTAATACAATATTTTTCACATGCTTCTGGGATTTGAAGTGGATTCAGTAAAAGCCTTAGTTTAAACGAGATACTGTGAAATATTTAGAATTTGCTAAAAATAAATCAGTTTATATAGAAATATTCATTGCTTCCGTTAACACATACTGTTTGTTGAATGTGATGCTCATGTACATATTCTCTATTCAGAGCATGTCAAAATTTTCTGAAACGCGTAGACATTTGGGTGACATGCATTTAAATAGTTTTTTTCTTAAAGCAAGCTCATACAATATGCAGTGGCGCCTAAATTTTACTCTAACTATTATCGAATAATATGTAATTTAATATTATTTTAAGTGAGCTTAATCAGCACAAAAATTTCGACAGCATTGGACTGACTCTGAAAAAATCTGTCTCTCTTCCGGTTGTTACCCTTGCCAACTATGACACTGTTCATGCTATTTTTACTGTCACACGCTTAAAGGCACGCCTTTCTTGTCAATTGATTTTTGTTAGTCTAATCGAATTTCATTGCGAATGTCAGCACCAATTAATTGAAATTGATTTTGTGTATTTAGTTGATGAGAATTCAATAGAGATGCCGACAGAAAATCCTTCGTCAACAATTTGGGTTTTCTTATTTATGTTAATACTTGAAATGGTGATGATATCAATTGCTAATGATGATAGCATAAATTGATTCAGTTTCGATTAATGCTAACTTATCAAGGAAAAACTTTCTTAATAAATTTTGAAATTAATATTGAACACTCAGAAAGATTTAATTATGTATTTCTCAATAAGTGTTTACTTAATAGTTTGTCATTAAAAATTAATGAAAATGGAAATATCATCTTTATATAACTTATTAAGCGGTTTTTAACTTTATTTTTGCAAGATTTGGGTGCTAGTAGACTTTTGAACAATGACGCCAATTGAATTTTTTATATCTAAATTATTTTAATCCTTACTGTTACTGTCAATAAAAACTTTATTCATTTCTAACCTAATATTTTTTATTTCTCTCATTTGAAATTAATATTTCCATTTCAAAATTAGAAATGGATTTGAGATGCCTGCAATTCCAAACATGCTTACCATATGCAAGTATGTTTGTTAAATTTTCAATGTAAGGTAGTCAGTGGAACTACATAAAAAAAATATAAGAACACTCTTCTCACTTGGGGCGGTCAAGAAGAAGTAAACTGATTGATAAAATTAATAGTTTTTTTTTTGCAGAAACAAACAAATATATCTTGAGATTATATTCACCACCAGTAATTTTAAGCGTTAACTCGTTTTCACATATATTAAAAGCGAATTATGAAATTGGCTATGTTTTTAATAAATTTGCAATTTAATCTGAAATTTTCTTATAATATATTCTCTGAAGAAAATGAAGAACAAATTGTGAATTATTGTGAAATAAATTAATATCAATTAAAAAGATCTGCTTTAACATCCATGTAGCATTAAAAATGCAACACTTTTTCTCAAATAAACTTCAAATACAGCGTCTTAGATTTTTTCAATTATCAAAACTTATGCAAATTTCAATTAAACTTGGTTAAAAATGTTCCAGCATGGATAGATGCATACATATATTTTGTAAATTTATTTTAGCTTATTTATTTTTGACAGTTTTTCAGTGAAACACCATTTTAAACTATTGATTTAGCACTATTTTTTTGCTTTAATGTAATTTTGGTACAACATGTCGTATGAGTAATACTTAATATTTCATTGAAGGTATGTATTTATGCAAAACTAGCACACGATTTTTAAATGGTGAGTTCAAATTAAAGAAAGGCAATTTTTTATTTTCGAAAACCAGATCGACTGATCAGTAAAGCTTAAAAGTTTTTTATATAGAATTTTTTAAAAATAGGCTTTGTTTTCTTTAAAAACAGAAAACTTGCTTGGAATATCAATTTTCAAAAATAATTTTTGTAAATTTTTTTGTTATCATATTTTCAAAACTGAATCCAAATTGGGTATTAACTTTTCTGTTTTTTTACAATATCCAGTGCTTATAGTAATGGGATCAAATGTGTTAGAAATACAATTTTGACCATTTTCGTGAACTTGTACAGCAAGTGCCTTGTAGTTACATAAAAATAAAGTAGTGGACTTTTTCTCCAGAACTTATCTATTTAACAGTAAGAAATATGAGAATTTCATAATTGATTTTTAATTTTTTTTATATGAGTTATAACGGTACCTACCTGGGTTGCATTCAGTACAATATTTGTTACAAGTTGAAAAAATGGCTTGATTTTCTATAGTTTGTGTTTCAAAACTTGTACGTCTCATCAAATAATAGTCCATAAGCAATCGTTGTGATTTTTTTCAATTTTTGAATATAAAATATATAGTATAGCTTCGAGTTTTTTGAGGATGCTAAAGCTTTTTAAAGTTGTACGATTTTGTTGGTTTCTCTTCATTACATTTCTTGTCCCTTTTTTCGATTTTAGTTCCTTTTAAGACTCGATGCATTGAAAATACTTAATAACTGACATTAAGGAATGTGATAAATCCCTAAACTTTTCGACAAAAATAACCAAAATTTGTATCTCTAAATTAAGTTCTCGGACATTAATAGCATCGTTTTAAAGAAAAATATTAAAAAAATATCGCCGCTGCATTGATATCTTTAATGTACTTTATCTTGAATCCAGATACAATATTAGCTATAATTTGAGTTTAATCAAGGATGCTGTGATAGTAAAAAAATTTTTCATCTCATAAATATTCTTATTTAAATTACTTACTTACATACGCTTGGCGCCATATATGGCTTGTTTTAGTTAATTTTTTGGCATTGTAATGTTAGCCAGAACTATAACTTTGTTGCTGAACAATATTTTTTTCGGTTCGCAATAAAATAAATTCTCTTGCCAATAAAAAAATGTATTCAAATACTAAATTTGGCTAACTAATTTGTGATGCACTATCTATCCAAGGAATATCACTGCAATATTTTTCCTTAAACTTTTAGCTAAAACAGCAATTTTTAAATAAATTTAAGGTCAATTGCAAAATACGTGGAAAGTTAAAAAAAAATGCAAAAACTATTTAAAATTGCCACCAAAACATCAAAGTTAAATTACTAATGTAGATAGACATCATTTGCATTGCACTACAAAAAAAAAAAAAGAAACAAAAAATGTTTGATGAATCGTTGCTGCAATACTTCATGTAATTTAATTTCGAAAATAACTTTAATAAATGAAATAAATTCTGCATGATTTTGTTTTTAAAGATTTTCTTTATTTTCTTTTAAATAATATTTTTTTTTGCTTAAATAACATAATTTTTATCATTTTCAACACGATTTACACTCATATTTATAAGTTAACTTAGAATTTACATGCTTAAGATAGTCAGTTTTAATTATTTTTAAGAACAATACTTTTGAGTATCTTACAGTATTAGGTCCTTACCTCTTACACATTTTATACTTGCAAATAAGTAATTAAATTGCTTACCTTTTATAGCTGGCTACAATTCTGTTGTATGCCACTGTAATTTGTAGTTGGAAATGGATTTTTTTCTTTTAGATTTTTAAAGCTTAGCATTGAACAGTAGCTAGGTATATACATTTGCTAACGAATTAAATTTATTTTTTACTAAATTCTAAATTACACGTAATAGTAGGAAGAGGTACAAAAGCAAAGTATTTTCTAAATTAAAATTTTATTATATATACTACATTATTTTGAGTTTGGAAATTTATATTTAAATTGATGCTTTTTTATACAACGGTCTATGGTAGGTTTGCATTTAAGCTGCTCAACATATATTTTGTTCTCTAGTTATATAACATTGTGACGAATTTCTAAAATTGTCATGGTTTTTTTTTTTTTTGCAAATTCATTTGCAATTTTATTTAAACTTTTTTTATTTTATGCACGATATATGATTGAATGATATGATGCATATTTATTTATGTGACTATGTTGCAAACTATACAACCATATTTATTGTTTTGCATGTATTTTGATATTGCTGTTTATTATGTTATGTACGAACTATATATTTTTGTATAGTTTATAAAAAATCATAGGGATCTAATTTACGTAGAGGTACTTTTTAGTGTCATTTCAAGGAAAATTGAAATGGTATGGTAAATATAATAATACAAAATAGATTAGAAATTATGGAGAAATTTTAATTTTTGTGGAAATTCATTCATTTTCTTTGCTAATTTTTTTTTCAAAATTGATATGCAATTTTAACAATTAGATTCCATTTACATATTTCTCGCTATAACGAATTTCCTCATAATTTAATTAAAATTTTCTTTATTTATGTACATTTTTTATATAAAATGTGTACATAAAAAAGTTTTTCCTAAAGCTTGCATGAAATTCTTAGAAGGACTTAATCATATTTTATATTTACAAAGTTTAATTTGATATGTTTTTTGTTCAGGTCAAAGCATAAAATAATAAAAAAACAAAGGAAATAGAATTTTTTCAAGAAATATCTACCAGAAAAATGTGGTGGAGAGATTGTGGTAAAAAAATAAAAGTAAGTACTGCTAAATTTTATATGTAAATATAATTATTTTTGTTCTATCTGTATAAAATTCTTTCTGGAATGGTTTACTCTCAAAAAAATACAAATGTCTTTGCTACAGAAAACTACGATTTAAGATTTGTTTGGGGAAGTGGAAATTCAAGAACAGCAGAAGAAAAAAAAATATCATAAAAAAAAACCAGCAATGGGGTAATTTTTTTTTGTATTGTACAATTACATCATTGTACATCATTTTTATTTTATAAAAATCATCATTTTTATTTCCTAAAAATGTCTTAATGAAATAAAAAAAATTATGTCTTTACCGATTTTAAGAACTTCTTTCTCCTAACAATTTTCTAGGAAAATTACTCTTACTTTTTTATTAATTTAATTTTTAACACTCAATTTTGAGTTAATTCCTAGAGCTTGAGAAACATTTACATAGGTAGAAGAGAAAGCAGAAAAATAGAAAAAATCCTTATTCATTATTTTGATTAGTTTTTTTTGATTGTTTCTCACGATTTTTGTTACAATTTTTTCGGCACATTTTGCTTACAAATATCGCTTGGATACTTTCGCAAAAGTACATATGTAATGGCTACATAAAATCACAAACAATGATGTCTTATGGTTATGCTTAAAGAATGCAGAACTCCCTGGCTGAATATTTAATTATTATAATGGACTTTCCTGATACTCCAACAAAAAAAAACATAAGAACATGCTCTTCAAAAGTGCGAATAGAAAAAAAAAAGTTGACCACATTCCCCTAAGTAAAAAACGAATGCATCGTTAAGCTGATTTTTAAGTAATCAGTTCAGCATGCGATACAAGCAAACATAACATAAATCCATCAATGTAACTCAGCAATCAGCAAACTGAACAAAATTTAAAAAAAAACATTTTTTCTTAAAATAATTCTTCAAAAGCAACTCCCTTTCATTCACTTGAAGTGTACTCGAAGTCAGACAAACGCCTGCGCTTGTCATCAACAATCAGAACGAGACCATGGACCATGTCATTGTTTTCCAGTATGGCATCTCTATAAATTTCCATAGATTTACTTTTGCTGTGCACCAACCAACTGCTATTGCTGGCTGTAACCCAACTGACACCCGGCAGATGGCACTGCATTTGCAATTTTAATGCGTTCCTTTCAAATGTGTTTAAGAACTAGGATATAAATTTATGCACTTCAGAGAATTCTTCAGAGAGTTGTTTAAACAAATAGAACAAGCAGCATTTTTTTTTCTCTGCACAACAACTACTATGTAAATATTAAAAAAAAAAAAAAATAGAAAACTTAAAATAAAAACAAAGCATATGAAGTGCAAGTAAAATGTACATCCCGGTACGAAGAGATATTGCGTGAGGAATGTGAAAATTTATTTTTTTGTTTTATTTGAGTTTCTTGGGAATTTTAGTGAAATATTCAAATGTTGACTTGAATTCAAGTTGGAATAAGTTGAAATAAGTAAGTGAACTTGTAAGTGGTATTAGAGTATGTGTTCACTTTTGTTGGCTAGTGAGTTTTGTTGCATAAAATTTATTGTATATAAATTTTCAACCAATAAAGAGCCGCTGACTCTCAATCCAATTGAAACAAAATAAAAAAAAATAAAAAGAAATGTGTGCCATTTCGTGCAAATCTGCCCACTAATTCTTAAGGATAAACATAGAAAATTAAATAGATTTATTCCTTTAAATTATTTCTAATGAATCTCGGTGATATTTCCATAGTTTGCAAACTTTTGAGCAACACCACGCTACGCCTTTTGACTATTTTTTTTCAACTTTAAAGCCAAAAATTATGTCACTCTTTGTTGTTCGGAAATAATGTAGCTCAACAATGTTGTCAAATTATGTTGTCAACTAATGTTGCTGTTGTTAATTATTGTAGCATATTATTATTGTTCAAAAGTGTTGCGCAAAATTGTTGTCAAATAATGTTTATGGTCAACAAATGTTGCTCACTCACTCAAAGCAATGTCGCTCAACATTTTTGCAAAATAATGTTGCTAACTTTCTGGCTGAGTGATGTTGCTCATCATTCTTGTGACAAAAATCTTGCAATAGCCAAGAAATGTTGTCTATTATTGTTGAAAAGTAATGTTGCCCAACATTGCTTACAATTAAAATTGCTAAGATTAGTGGCTCAAAAGTATTAGAGTAGCCTAAGACAACACATCTTTTGTGTTTGGGTCTATTTCACTAAGCCAAATTCAGATATAAAACAAAATTCTTACAAAACTTTTGCAGAGAACTCTTTTTAGTTTTAATAAATTTCAGAATTAATTAGTTTTTTTTTAGGACAAAACGCTTCCATTATGCTATGCAACCATGCCAGATTTCACTAGTATCATATCTTACAAAGTGTAATATGGCAATAGAATTTGTATTCCCGCAGCGCAACACTTGAATGAAACTCGATTTCACTTCGAATAATCCTCGCACATTGGAAATTCCTTGAGTGCATTTGACAGATGACTTTTGTCAATTCGTTAAAAATGAGTGTCAACTTGCATCCGATTTTTATCTGTGCTATTGTCATTTTTCGTAGTTGGCGAATGGCAACAGGGAGTGGCATGACATGAGAATTGTTGATATCTGCTATGCATTTGTCCGCACTACGAGGTAATGGAAGAATCATGATGACTTAGATATTTGTAAGGATATGTGAAGTTTGTATTGTGATACATGATGTCAGTGCATGCGTATTTATTATGATATTAATGGATTTTTTTATTCATAAAATAAATGCAGCACTGTTGATTTGATTTATGAAAAGTTAAGGAAAAAATTTCTATAGATTTTAAATTTATATTGAAGAGCTATTTACTTACACAGATTTTAAAGGCTTATAAATTGCATTTTTTGATGGTTGCATAGCATTAATATTATAATTGTTGGCATTTGGCAGAAAACAGAAGATATTTTGTTCAACATTGCAAAAGTTGTTTGAAGGAACTAATTAAAAATTTTTTACCATAAGAAATGTTGCTGCAAAAGCATCTTGTTATATTGATAAGTCTGCAAGTGGCAATCACAATTTGAATGGCTACACAGGAAAACCTATGCTCAATATATACAACTTACAACTTTATCATTTAAACACATGAAATTTATTTCTTAATTCTTGGTACTTGAAGTTGGCCATTCATTAATATTTTTCTGTTTCACTGATTGAGATATAAAGCATTTGCAATGCATCTGCCTATGGCGCATTATTTGGAAAGTGCAGTGGATGTTATAAATTTTTGCTTTACTACTTTAAAAAAGATACTACAGCTGTTTGAATAGTATTTTTATTAAAATAATTCGCTGGTGCACAGCAGAACCAATTTATAATTTGTAATTTAAAAAAAAAAAAAAAAAAATAAAGAAGAAAATATTCATAATAAAAATTGATTTCCAAAATACATGAAAACTGAAAAAATTACAATTTTCTCGCGAGAAACGATCTGGTGCAATTTTGCATCTGCTTGAAATTTAAATATAAAGACTGACTTGCAATTCTACATACTCACTATTTCGCAAAAACCGAAAAAATTGATTGCTTCCAGACCACAGTATGTAGCGCTAATTCCAGCCACGATATTGAAAATTTGTATCAATCGTTTGTTTTTTTCAAAATGTATTATTTAATAATGGAATTATTTAAGTGAACAAAAATAACAATATCACTAAAAAAAAAATTGATAGAAATCTGAACTACTGCAATTAAAGATTTATGCATTTTAAAGTACAGTTCTTTCCAGTTAATTTTTAATACTTTTCAATATTAAATAAATTATTTGTATTGGTATTATTTTTTTTTTTAAATTCACAGCAACATTTTTGCGCACTCATAACCAACGTGCTTTACTTTTTTATGCTTTTCCTGCACGTTGCACAAGCTTTGGCGATTTGGTAACATTGCATACAATCTGCTATACTCAACCTTTCCAGTTTAGTCCTTTTAATGTTGTTTTAATGCTTTCATGCGGTTTTTGTTGCAAACTTTCTGCGCTTACTTTGTGAGGTTTTTAAAATAAAACGAAAATCCTTTTTTTTTGCGGCTTAATTAAAAGATATGAAAATTTTAATTCATGCAAAGTTGCACAATTGCTGGAAAATTAAATTGAATATTAAATTATGTTCAAAAAATAAAGTTATACAATGATAAGCTTTTGTCTTACAATAAAATTGTTGTCTTATTTGAAAATTTAAATTATTTTCAGGACATTTTCATTTTATTCTTTAAAATGATTTTATTTAATGGCATTTGAAGTTTGAATTTCGGAGTGCATTTTTTTAGTAGTAGCACATAAATCGACAGAATATAAATGTGGCTTTCTTAGTTAGTTAGAACAAAATTTAAGTTTCTTTGAATAATCTTTCATATGAGTCCTTTCATAAGAGCTATCAAGCTATAAAGATTTTTAAAAAGGATATATGCCAATGGCTGTATCTTCGTTATTTGACAAGGATATAGTGCTGAAAGTTTGTGTTGCTTTTACGGCATAGTTCAACGTAGATTATTTGGGATAAGATTTTGTTCTCGCTAAATTTGTTATTAAAAGACAATCAATTAAAAAGGAGCTTCTAGAACATAATATAAGAAACGTTTGAGTTTTGGATCGCATATTAAACGAAAATTTTGATATTTGGTTATAATGCAAATACATGAAATACTTTTCTTCTTTTTTTCTTTTTAATACATGAAATATGTAAGTCAACAATTAAAATAAAACTAATAGTCGCCAAAAACTCTTAACCCTGAAGAATCTTAATTAGGGCTGCATAAAGTATTTAATGCCATTTAATAACAACAAAGCCAGCAGCATATTTGCAATGGTATTTTCGTTTATTTTGCACTCCCATCTACATAATGCTGTTTGTTCTGCTATTAACTTTCCTTATACCTTTAGGTATTTTACGAACATAATTAAATAAACACTTTCTCGTGCGTTCACAATAAATCAGAGCCAGCCTGAAAATTACAGCCGTAGGGTAGTGTACACATACATAAATCGTTGATATAATATAAATAAGCAACAGCACACAGTACAATAACAACAGCAGCAGCAGCAAGAAAATACAAAAACAATGCCTTAATAAAGATGTGCTTTCGATTTGTAAACTTGCGCCCAAAAGTATGCTATGCCCATAGACATAACACAATCGTAGTTTAACAGCAACAACGTCAAGGCTAACACTAAAAATTGAATAAAGATTGAGATAAAACAAAATGAGGAAATCGGCAGCGTGACATAATAACAACTAAAATAAAAACAACATCAATAATAATGCAAAGAATACGTTGCAAAAGCAACAAATAACAATGGCAACATTGTTAAATTGCAAGGCAAGCGTATAAATTACAATTAAGTATAATTAATCATCAGAAGCAATGAATGCCATTGGATTGGTTTGAATTGGATTGAGTTCCGTGTCCTGATGCTCTAGC